>OX246755.1:80332551-81532551 GCA_945910035.1 Brachypalpus laphriformis | reverse complement strand
AAGATTAGCGGCACCGCTAACTTATCCTGGATCAGACCTCTTTGATCGAGATATAAGAACGCTTCTGGAGGGATAAAGCCGTTAAGGCGCACACTCTCGTGATAGAGATGGTTGGGGAAATAAGCCCCAAAGATCAGGCTATTCATCGAGTTCATTGCTCTTGCAATGTGCCTTCGAATCATCTTGATCAAGAAATTATCCACTCTGATCAGATTCGCCCTGTTGTACAGGACCTCATTACGATGGAATTTTATGTACTCAGACTCTGGTGTTCTGTACCAACGAAGGCAAGCCCTCTCAAACACCCGCATCTTTTCCAACAAGCTTGGCCCCACGTTGAACCACACGGGACATCCATATGCGAGCATAGGCCGAATGAGGGCCATGTAGCAGATGACCTTCACCCTTGCATCGAGTTGGCTGCTATAAAACAGTCTCTTTGTAAGGGCGAAAGCAACTTTGGCTCTGGCCAGAACAGCATCTATATGTTTGTTAAAATATAGATATTGATCTAGCCAGACCCCAAGATATCTGACTACACTTCGACTCGCAAGTGGCTGCCCGTGCTGTCCCACGATAGAGAACTTTCGCCAATTCTTTCTGGTGTCCCTAGAGGCCCCAGACAACGGCGTTCTGAACAGAATGGTCTCCGACTTCTGAAAGTTAATCTTCAACTTCCAGTCGTCGCAGTATCTCTTGACTTATCGAAGTCACGCTGCAAAAGTATTGCAATGACCTCAATTTTAGGCCCTGATCTGTACGCGACCAAATCGTCTGCGTACGCTATGACATGGTGAAGTGAACCTATAAGATCGCTCGTGTAAATATTGAAAAGGATCGGCGAATTAACCGCGCCCTGTTGCAGACCATTTTTTATTTCAAAAGTTCCAGCAGACGTCACATTGCCATTCTTCACAATGAACTTCTTACTGGTAAGCATGTCATAAAGTATGTACAGCAGTGGTTTACTTATGCCCAGCCTGCTCAACTTGTAGAAGAGTCCCTCTAACCATATGGTATCGAAGGCCTTCTCCAAGTCAACCAGGCAGGCACCCGTGCATTGTTTCTTGGTTTTGTTCCATTGGATATCCGATACCAGTTTAGACGCGGCATGAATGGTATCATGCCCCGCCTTGAAACCGAATTGGTTATCCGGAATTATGTGCATGTCCTCAACCCACTTAGTCAGGGCTCTATGGATCACTTTTTCGAATACCTTGCTGATGTTCGGAAGGAGACTTATCGACCGGAGATTTCCCGGGTTAGAACTATCTTTATTTTTCTTTGGAATGGGCTGCACCACCGCTGTTTTCCAATGCACTGAATAATGGGCATTATTCAATTCATTTATTTAAAGGTAATGTACAAGTAAGACTTAGTCTTTTATAGTACTAAAAATATGGATAATTTATATAAATTCAATTGTAATATTATATAATAGATAGTAATTTATAATTTAAAATATAAAATAATAAAAATATTAGGGATGGAGAAAGGAAGGGGAAAAAAAAGTGTGAAGAAAAGGAATACTATAGTAAAAGAAGTAAAATAGAGAAGTTGTTGCGATTTTAAGAAAAATATTCGAAAACGGCTTTTTTGAATTTAGAAGCTCCAATTATTTGTTTTGCTGCTATAGGCAGCGAGTTCCAAAGTTTGGTGGCATAAACAAAGAAATGGCGCGAAGTGTTTAAATATTTCGAAGTGGGAGTTATTAGATTGAGGGTTCTAGCGGAGCGTACAAATTGTATCTTTTCACGCAGGTAAGGTGGCGATCTGTTGTTTATTATTTTGTGCATAAAAAGACAACATCTAACATTCATGAACTGTTGAAGAGTGTAACCAAAGATATTTTTATGGTAGTTAGATATATGATCGTATCTGCGGAGGCCGTATACATACCTAACCATATCATTAAACGCTACTGTCAATTTGTGCTGAGATAGAGAATCCAATTTACAGTACACAGCTGAAGCATAGTCGATACACGGAACGAGTAATGTTTTAATAAGCCTCAGTCGTGTATTTACTGGGGTGAAGCTAGCAAATAACCAGAGTTTACGAAGCCCACCGTAAATTCACTGAATAGTAAAGTTAATGTGAGCTGAAGAAGAAAGTGAGCGATCAATCCTAAAACCCAAGTTAGTTACAGTCTCTACAAATCGCAGTTGCATGTCGTTTAAGAGAATTGGAGGTATAACTTCTGTACTGTGGGGACTTTTAGAGATTAAAATGAGTTGACATTTTGTTGGGTTGAGAAAGAGCCCGTTACTCAACGACCATTGATAGATAGCAGATAGATCTTCGTTCATCCTGCATATTAGATCCTCAATTAGGCCTATTGGTCTGCACAGGTATATTTGTGCATCATCAAAAATGAACGCTTGCATTTGAGCACACTTTAGGGAGGTCATTTATAAATAAGCAAAATAAAATGGTACCCAAAATTGAGCCCTGAGGTACACCTGCAGGTATGTTCCTAAATGAAGAGCAACTATTCCCAACCACGACCCTTTGACAGCGATCACTCAAATAATTCATAATGAGACGCACCGACCTTTGACTGAAACCAAAGTATATTCTCAGTTTCTCACAGAGAATTTCATGATTTACCCTATCAAAGGCCCTAGAGAAATCGAGGGGGCAAAGTACTGTGATATAGTCCAAGTCATAGCTAACTCTTATGTCACCGAGAATCTTTACCATAGCCGTAGAACAACTGTGGTTGGCTCGAAAACCAGATTGTACCGGGGACAGCAGACTATGTAGGTCGAGGTAATTCGAGATCTGCTTTGCTAGGATTTTTTCCAGAACCTTTGATAGGCAAGGTAAAATACTAATGGGGCGAAAGTCTATCGCCGAGGTGGGTTGTGGTTTCTTCGGAACAGGAATGACTAGCTAATTTCCAACTAGTAGGGATAGACGACGTGATACAGAAATTAATTACGTGCGTAACACAACTCAAAACGTGGGTTAAGATCATTTTTATAAATTTAATAGGAATACCATCCTCACCTACAGCATATGATTTGAGTGAACGAATGTTATTAATTACCTCAATTTCAGAGACAACTTCAAAGTCGAAGTATGTCAACGGCCGAAAAGAAAGCTGATCGTTTGGAACAAAATGTGAATTATGTACTGGGTTGGATAGGAAGGCATTATTTAGTTCATCAACATCAGGTGTAGGTGGGCGCCGTGGCGTAAGTGGTTAGTGTGTCGGATCACTACGCATGAGGTTCCAAGTTCGAATCCCAGAAAATACCAAAAAGTTTTTTCACGGTCCCACCTCTCGCGAGCGTCTGACAAACATCCGAGAGTATTGTTGTCACGAAAAAGCTTCTCAAATCGCCGTTCGGATCCGGCATTAATAAACTGTAGGTCCCTTCCATTCGTGTGAAAAATATAACGCACACAACATGAGTGGTTGCGAGAAGCTAGGCCCTGACACTTTAAAGAGCTGTTGCGCCAAATACCATACCATAACATCAGGTGTAACGTCAGAAGCATCTCTTTTACAAACTCCAACTGTACGTAAATTGCTCCAAAGTTTTTTAACATTTTGATCTGTACGCAGCTTAGATAAAAAATACCTTCTTTTAGCTAACCTAGTAATATGAGTTGAATTATTGCGTGCTCGACGGAAGGTATCCCAAGTCAGACTTGAAGGACTTTGCTTCCACTTAGAAAACATTTTCCTACGAATCTTCATAGCTTCATGAACCTCAGAAGTGAACCATGGACAATTTCTATTACGAACAGCTACTGTCTTTAAGGGAACATGCTTATTGAAAAGATTTAGTAGTAGAGATTGCAGATGGTTGACTTTTTCGCTCACATCAGGGAGAGAATAGCAATAGTTCCAGGGGAGTCGGCTCGCATCCAATTGCAAAGCATTGTTGTCCACAGAAGCGAAGTCTCTAAATTGGAAAGTTGATGGAGTAGAGGAACGAGATAGATCAATATTGTAGGTGCAGAAAATTAGGTCATGGTCTGTCACACCATCTAGAGACAACTGGTCTAGAAGTAAAACATTAGAGCGATCAGATACCAGAAAAAGGTCCAGAAGACTCGGAGGCGAGTTAGGTGCAAAACGGGTGGCATATGAATTGACTACGGAAAGAGCAGAAGTAGCAACGAGGTCTAATAGTTGAAGTGATCTATTGTCATCTTTAAATAGGTCAGCATTAAAATCACCGCAGATAATTATGTGCTCATAGAATGCGGAGAACTCTTGGAGAGTGGAGAACACTGGCTGAGGGGAGCAACTCCGGTTAGGGCTGTAAACTACGCCAACAATGCATTTCGTGTTACCATCTGTAACTTCGACGAAGAGATATTCAGTAGAACTCCCGTCTGATTTTGCAATTATTTTACAGTGCAAGGAATTATTACAATACAAAGCAACTCCACCTCCTATTGTACTAGTAACCCTATCATTACGAACAATTTTATACCCTGGAATGTTATACAGGTAATCTGCTGTATCAGGTCCCAGCCAAGTCTCAGTAATACAAATTATGTCAACCCCAGAACCAGTAAAAATGTGACGTATATAGTCCAACTTAGAAATATTTAAACTACGAGCATTGAAATTACAGACCTTGAAGCCCTCACGAGCTTTAGAAAGAATTCCAACCATCGTTCGCACGGAAACTTCTGTAATGCCACCGTATATATATCTATTGTTATAAGTAATCATTGAAAGTATTATTAATAAAAACAAATAATGAAAGCTCAATGTAAACAAAAAATAAACAAACTCTACATTTAAAAAAGCAACAAATTAAAAGAGATAAGAGAGAGTGAGGAGCTGGCGCGGAGGGAATAAGGAAAAGACAGAAAGAGGAAAAGTAGGAATAAGTACAAAAATAATAAAGCATAATTATAATTACAAGTGTGTTTGAAAAAAGTGTCCGCTAATTCATTTAGTTCGTTTTCACTCTAGATGACGGCAGTCATCTTCAATTCATTGCATTATTGAACAGGATAGTGTAGATGTTCACCGCTTTTGGAGGAAGATGTCTAAGAACAATGTTGGATATACCATCGATTCCCACGGATTTTTTTTTCCTCAGTGATTCGAAGATCGCTTGGAGCTCTGCCTTCGAAATGAACGGGGGATGTACCCTTTCATCGGCGACGGCATAGTTTGCCATATATCATTCATTGAACATGGTGAAACCAGTGTTCTCAGATCGCCAGTTCTCCATGTCATTTCGAAGGCAGAAGTTGTGCACAAGGACCCGATTTTCCAGGTCGTGGTTCGGGCAAACACTATCATTCACCTTATACACGTCCTGGAAAGTTGCCCCTATAGCCTCTACCTTCTCCTGCGGATCTTCGATCACAAAGAAATTGTCATCCTCAGCTGCGTTATCTGGATCTATACCTGCTGACACTAGTATTTGTACATTGTTCGTATTTCGGGGGATTTTAAGACACGGAAGATCGTTTTGATTATTCCTTCGAAAGATCTTGTTTATTTGTGGGAACATACTCGCGTAGTAGTTCACCCTAACATCGAAGTCAATTCACTACCAATGAAGGAATTCTTCGGAAGACGACGACTAAAGAGAAATAGACCCAGTGACTTGATAAGAGGGACCACAAGGTCAACATACTAAAACATCCTAAATTTAAAAAAATTCAATTTCTATTATAACTAACATACTTTACTCGTTCAATAATTGTTACAACTGTTTAATTGTTTTTGTTTTTTTTTTGTTTAATTGTTAAACTGTTAAAAAGTTTAAATTCCTAGAAAAGGGCTAAGAACATTGGTCACTTAGTCCAAATTAAATCCCAAAATTCAAATTGTAAAAACAAATATTAGATGTCTTTTTCTAAGACAGATGTATTTACTGCATTAGGAAATAAATAAAAAAAAAAGTATAGTAATAAAAGAGACAAGGCTACGAGCAGTTTGAAGTCGATAAACGCTAGCGATGAGGCATTTATTAACTCCTGCAATAAGAAAAAAATATATTCTTCATTTTCATTATTTGCTAACAAAAAGCGAATATTCAGGCTTTCTTTAGCGTAAATAGCAACCCCCTTCAGCACGACAACATAAGCGATCTTTGCGAAAAACTTTATAATTTTGCAGTTCAATAGCAGGATTCAGTACGACAGGCTTAAACCAGGTTTCGCTAACACAGATTATGTCGAAAACAGAACTTTTGAAAATTTCACGGATTTCGTCAATCTTTGCTTTAGACTTCTGGCAATAAAGTGACATACTCTTAGTCCCAATCTTTGACTTGCAAGAATATTTAAAATAACACTATTGCTGAGGAAATAATATTTTGTACAGCACTAACCAAACTCAAACACAAACATCATCAACGCAATAATATAGGAATCAAACAAAATGAGAGTAAAATTACATAAACGCGTGAAAAGAGCAAACATACAGTAGTGAACTGGTAACAAACTAAAGCTAATAATGAAAAGAATAGAAATAAAGATGAGAAAAATTACATAAACGAAGCAAAAAGATAAGATAATAATTGTGAACATTAGAATTTAATTAGGTGTTCATCTGCTTCAGGTCAGATATGAAGGTAATCATCATGGCATCACTCTGTTCCGTCTTTCTCACACAGACTCGTGCAGATAAGGTAAGGACAGACACCAGACATTGTTCCTTCCTTAGCGCCATTGCTTTTTGCTTCAGCATATAGTTAAACGGAGTTAGACTTTCATTGGCATACTCGTATATAGGTATAGGAATAACAGCATCAGAGGATTACCCCAGCCCAAGGTCAAGAAGAGTCAATGACTTTGATTCACCAGAACGCCGCCAGTTTCTGAGTGTAGTCCACAGAGCAGAAAAAAATGTGTTTTTCTCATCGACACTGTTAAGTTTAGCAATGATAGGCGATTCCCTCGAACGACTTGTGGAAGTTTTGCTTGCGCGGAATATTTTAATTGGGATAATCTGCTTATTTATGTGCAAAGCATTGCACAGATTGACAAAGTACCCAGGTAGATCTTTGTCAATAATCGCTGGCACTCCGGTGAGTACGACATAGGCAGCTCTTTTCTGTCTCTCAAAGTAGTCCAGTCTTTGTTCGGTTTGCTGAAACTGAGCGTCGATAGCAGCAAGTTTAGTATCCACTTCTTTTTGATGATTCTCAACAATTTTTGTGAGGTTAGAATCAATCTCGCTGATCAAAGCTTTTAGATTGTCAATGGAGGCAATTAAGTTAGAATTAAATTCGGAGGAAAGAGAGACTAACTTGTCGTTAATGTCTTGTTGGAATAGATTTAACTTTTCTTCGAAGGTAGATATGATTTTTTTCATTTCAAGACTTGGAGGCGGAATTGCTGTTTGTGATTTTTGGGCCAGATTGCGATTTAAAAGATGGGGAAGACACAGGTTTGTTTTGGCTTTTTATCCTGGCACTGGATCGCTTCTCGTCTGGCATTTAAAGAACCACTCAAGCACACACGCCACTAAAAGTTAGGTTTGCAATGAATTTCACTCAATGTACGTTTTTTCTTTTTTATACGCAGGAATAAAATAAAATAATTCATTAGCGAAATTGAGGAAAACTACAATTTGTTATATAAAACTGGGTTAAGAGTTAAAAAAATGAAACCAATGGTGGAAAACGGGTCGATTAAATGGAAAAACTGAACTGGAAGCAGACCCACAAATTACACGTGTTCACCGCTTCATGAGTCGAAGAAGAGTCACTCTTAAGATCACATCATTTATTACTTTCTTCTATTTGGTACAAGGTACCAGCGAATCGTAAGTAGCAATCAAATATAAATTCCATAAGTGGAAGCCAACAGAAGACGAAAATGCATGCGCACCAAAATGTTTAATTGTTTAAATTTTCCCTTCCTAAATACAAACCTATAGTACTGTATACTCGTACAAAGCAAAAACAGACGATTGCGTTGCAATTTAGTATGTACCTCCCTGAGTAATAGTTACCTTTTGCACTGAGCAGCAGACTAGTTGTATTATATAAAACAATCAGAATCACAACTATGCCTCGTGATTCGGTATGTATCTACGAGTATCACCGATCAATCACAGCTACGGCTTGGTAGTATACGAGTATATATACCTGAACGTTTTGGTAGTATACGAGTATCACCTAGCAATCACAGCTACGGTTTGGTAGTATACGAGTATGTATACCTGGACGATATTACTAAAAAACAATGGGCAAACAACGTGTGTTATGTAGAGTCGCCCACGGTGTACCAAGCAGTAAATCATAGTGAGCAGTCGAGGAGTTGTACTACAGAGCAATTACGACAGTTCCCTGCTCAGTAAAAACAACAGAATGATGACTAGAAGCGATCACAATTACTCTCACCTTTACATGATACGGACTTAGAAAGCTAATTGATCATCAATAACATTGTAAGTGACAGTGTGTATGTCTACCTTTATTAAAGTGAGCTATTGGCCTTTACGTACTTCTCATGTTCTTCTAGTGAATTGCCGTTTTTATACAATCTTACAAGAGAAATCTGTGCAAACATAACCACTAGCGGTAAAATTGTGAGACCTTTGTCCGCTATATTTCCACCTGGAGATAATCAAAGGTTACCCAAGGTACCGAGTAACTTCCGGTAAAACATGTGCTATCACCCTATGGATCCTACATATATTGGAACCACTGTGAAGTTGGCTGCTACTCGTTTAAGTCCAGAACACTACCGAACTTTAAAGTCAAGTTTTTATAAAAATTTTCCGACAAACTTCACGTTTTATGATCTTTGTTGAAATCTTTGAAATCCTTCGAGGCGGTATACGAGTATATTTATGAAAAGATAATGTAGCAGATGTCCGACACATACATATGTAAACGCTAGTGCATTTGGGTGCTTGTGGGGGTAAGTTAAGTAATTCCATGTTGCCTTTTATCTCAGAAACGGTTCTTTATAAATACATAATAAGATCATGTTTAGATAATAGATAGATAGATAGATTTATATTGTTGAGAGGTGCAAGTGCACTGCGACCTATAAAAGATCTATTGTGCCCCCCTTACTAAGGTTCTAGCCGATGATACACTCGGTCTAGAGCACTTCCTCCAGTCCAGCTGCTACAGCAAACCGGAGTATCTTCAGTGGATCCAGCGAAGGCAAATCCGTTTCTGATAGGAGGTAGGCACCAAGGTGATTCCTTCTTTTGTGGATCAGTGCTTCGCATTCCATAAGAAGATGCGCTGGTGTTTCTGCGAAGTCCCTGCAGGATCTGCAGTGTCCGTCTCCCTCTATTCCCAGTTTCCTAAGGTGCTCCTTAAGTCTGCAGTGACCTGTTAACATGCCCGCCAAGATGCGAAGCCGATTCTTACTAACTCTTAGGCAGGCTCTGCTTCTTTTCTGGTTGTATTTCCCCAGAAGTTCCTTTGCCTGTCTTATTTGGGGGATATCGTCCCAATGTTTGGCCCATTTGTTCTCTTCTTCTTTCCTTAAGTCTTCCTTTATTTTGTGGGGTCCTATCCCACAGAAGGGTTCTGGTCCAAGGAATGGCGTGTCTGATCCGTTTCTAGCTAGCTCATCAGCTGCTTCGTTCCCCTCTACTCCTACATGTCCTGGTACCCAGTAGAGAGATACTTTGTTTGTTTCTCCCAGTTTGTTGATCCTGGTGAGACACTTCCATACCAGTTTGGATCTGATCTCATGCGAGGTCAGTGCTTTAATAGCGGCTTGGCTGTCTGATAGTATCGCGATGTCCTGCCCGCGATATTTCCTGTCTAAGTTGAATTGCGCGCATCTTTCGATCGCGTGAACTTCTGCTTGAAATATGCTGGGGAATGTTCCCAGTGATTCTGAGTATCTAGTCCTGGGCCCGTACACTCCTGCCCCAATGCCAGTAGATGTTTTCGATCCGTCTGTGTACCATTTAATTGTGTGTTGTTTGAGTTGGTATTTATCGGATTCGCTGCTCCAATCTCTTTTGTTGCTCAGCTTTGAGTCAAATTTTCTTTCAAAGCAGTATTTCTTGACCATATCATCTCTGGGCCAGTCCAGAAGCGGCACCGATTTGGATAGGGTTACTCGCTCTTTATTTGCGATGCATGTTCCTTTCCCGATGCCCTCTTTGCTGATTCTTAAAATTGTCTCCTTGGCGATTCGCTCTAGCACTATGTGTAGTGGAGGTATCCCTACGATCACTTCTAGAGCTGCTGTGGGACAGGTTCGCATGGCTCCTGTTATACATATACAGGCTAATCTTTGCACTTTGTTGAGGGATGTCCTCGTCGTTGTTAGTCTAGATCTGTTGACCCATGCCGCTGCCCCGTATGTGATGATGGGTCTTACTATCATCAGATACATCCATCTCAGTGTGGCTGGGCTACAACCCCAGGTCTTTCCTGAAATGTTTTTGCACACCATAAGTGCTCTGGTGGCTTTGGTTACCACAGTTTCTATATGTTCTCTCCAGAGGAGTTTGCTGTCTAGTGTTAGACCTAGATACTTGACCTGTTTCTGTGGGTGAACTCTGATCCCTTCCAACAGGATGGGTTGCATACGCTTTAACTGTGTTTTCTTGGTGAAGGGTATCACAGTGGTTTTGGTAGGGTTCACTCTGAGTCCTACCGTTTTACACCACTTCTGTGTGATTCGTAGACCCCTCTGAATGATTTCGCATAGCGTTTCTTCAAATTTTCCTCTTGCGACAATGACTATATCGTCGGCGTACCCCTGGCACGTAATGCCGGCACTTGTCAATTTGTGCAGCAGTTCATCTGCTACTAAGCTCCACATCAATGGTGATAATACCCCTCCTTGTGGACAGCCTTTAGTGGTGCTTATTGTGATGGTTTTTTGACCCACCTCTATCTCAGCAGTCCTAGTTCTTAGCATCTCACACATCCAGTTACTTGTGGTGTGATTTACTCCTTTTATTTCGAGACCCCTCCTAATTGCTTCGTGGGAGGTGTTATCGAAGGCTCCTTCGATGTCTAGAAATGCGCATACTGCTGTTTCCTTGCTCTCCAGTGTATCCTGAACCCAACTTGTCAGCTGGTAGAGCGCAGTTTCGGTGGATCTTCCTGCTCTGTAGGCATGTTGATTGTGGTGGAGAGGTATTCTTTCCAGCACAGTCATTCTTAGGTGATTATCTATGACCTTTTCTAGCGTCTTTAACATGAATGAGGTCAAGCTGATGGGCCTAAAGGATTTTGGTGAAGTGGTGTCTCTTTTTCCCACTTTCGGAATGAATATGACCTTTGCCCTTCTCCATATTCTTGGTATATGCCCAAGTGCGACGCTGCTTCTCAATAGTCCTAGGAGGTGTGGCATAATGATTTCCTGGCCTTGTTGTAGTAGGGCAGGGAATATTCCATCCGCTCCCGGTGCTTTAAACGGCTGGAAGGTGTTCAGAGCCCAACTTAGCCTTTGATTCGTGCAGATGTCTCTTGCCATCGCCCAGTCCTCTCTCCTAGGCCTTTTATGTCTTACTAGTACATCTGTGCTGCTGTAGATTGAGCTACCCGGGAAGTGTGTCTCTAATAGTAGAAGTGCCCTCTGCTCTTCATCTTCGGTATAGCTGCCATCTTGCTTTTTCAGTGAGCCAGGCGCGCCTGCTTTCTCCTTAGCCAGTGCTTTATGTAACCTGGCCGCTGCAGGGGTTGACGCTATGTTCTCACAGAATGCTCTGAAGCTATTTCTTTTAGCTTTTCTGATTTCCAAGTTGTATCTTGTTAATTGCTCGGTGTATGTTTGCCAGTCTCCGTCACGCTTTGCTTTATTAAAGAGCTTGCGCACCTTTGATCTTAGGTCGACTAGCGTTTTGTTCCACCAGGGAATATCCTTCGGATCTTTCTTACGGCTAATAGGGCAGCTGCTTTCAAATGCATCTTTGATCGCCCTGTTAACCACTTCTACGTTGCTTTCCAGTTCTAGGAAGTGGCTCGCCGTTTTCTTTCCTTTCACATTTAATAGGTTCCACTCGAGTGTAGACCTATATCTGTCCCAATCAGTTTTGCGGGGGTTTCTTTTCGGGGTAACCTCCTTACTGAGACCTTCTATGTTAAAGGTGATGATCCTGTGGTCCGACATGGACGGCTCGTCAGAAACATTCCAACCTGTAATGCAGTTACTAATACTCGGGCTGCCGAGTGTAATATCTAGAACCTCTTCCCTTACCCTAGTTACGAAAGTTGGTGTAGTTCCCACATTCAAAATATCTAGGTTTTCATTAATAATGAATTCGAGAAGGCGCTCACCTCTAGCGTTGTTGTCGCTACTGCCCCATTCCAGACAATGGGCGTTGGCATCGCATCCTAGCAGAAGTGGCAGTTTGTGCCTTCTGCAGTGTCTCACTAGCCTTTGAACTTCTTCTGGCGGTGCCTCCCCGCCTCCGTCGAAGTAGGCCGAAGCAATTACAATGGCGCAGTGGGTGCCTCCTACGTTTATGAAGGCCTGGATAGCTGTCAAATCCTGCGTCATGTACTCTGAAAGACATAAGAATTTTATGTTTTTACTGATTAGTATGCAGGCCCTGGGGAGGTCCTGTCTATTATCCCAGATTACCTGTGCATTCTTGCTTGAGAGACCTCTTACCTTTCCCCTGAAATGATAGGGTTCCTGTATCAGCACAAGTCCAAGTTGGTGTTTGATAAAACTTCTTGAGATGACGGCCGAGGCCGCCTTCGCGTGGTGTAGGTTAACTTGTGCGATGCGAGTTAGAGCTTTTTGCTCCATTTTAGGGGAAATTCGGAGAGGGGCAGGTGCCCACCTCCATATCTTCTTCCTCTTCTGTTAGAGGAATGACTAGATCCTCCATGTTGAGTCCAGCTATGTCGACACTTTCAGTGTCTTCCTCACTCAGGGGGATCTCCTCGGCCTTTGCTGGTGCTGTTGCTGCTGTGATGGAGTCAGCTGGAGTTGCAGTTCCCTCTTCTTGAGCTACTGATCCATGGTTTACTGCGAGTGCTCCGTCCTCGCCCGCGTGGGTTTCGGCTGTTTCGGCTGCCTGCTTCCGCAGTCCGCAGACATTTATTTTGCCGAACCTATATCGGATCATGTAGTCCTGCTTGGCAATCGTCTCTGCCGATTGGTCGTCAATGAGGAAGGTTACCACTCTTCCCTTGCCTTCTTCTCGACTACTGGTCGCTCTCCATAGATGGGTGTTAAGCCCCTCGTTTTGCGCTTCTATGAGGTCTAGCGACTTCTTCTGGTCGTGCCCAGAGCTCCTTGGGAGGAAGACGGTGAGGGTGTGGATTTTGGGGATATCTTCTCCCAAACGCGCCGTCAATTTGACCCCCTTCCACGCAGTTAATCTTGCTGCTGCTTGTAGTAGCCATTGAGCTGTGTCCTCGTTGTAACAGTCAACGAGTAGTAAGCCCAGTCTGAAGTGTATACCTTCAAACTGAAGCTTGCTCTTCCAGCCTAGGGCTACTTCTTCAATAATGGCGTCCTCAAGCGCCGTTTGCTCCTCGGTGCTTAGCGTTGCCACCGGGTAGTCCTTTGGGAGCACAGCCACTCGCAGGTTTCTCACTATGCCTGCATAGCTGGTGCCTGGCTCTACTCTGCGTCTCCTCTCTGCTGGGACGGTGGTTGGGCCCGCCGAGCTGACGCTACTGGTAGCTTTATGTCGCTTGCTATCAGGTTTCTCCGGGGGGGTGATGGTATCCCTTCCCCTTTTTAGGTTTCCCTGTACTACTGGAGTGTCAGTTGCCTCCTTCTTCCTTTCCACGGTTAGCTTCCTTGCTTCTTCAGGTTCGAAACCTTGGGCTAGGAAGCGCAAGTACCACTTTGCACCCGCTCCACTGAGGCCTTTTCTCAACGGGTCATCCAGACCACCGGGCTTACCCCTGTCTGGTAGCGTGGGAGGTTTATGCAGCCGCTCTCTGGGTCTGCTACTCTCTGCTGGTCTTCTCGCCTCCCGGGAAGTGTATGCCTTCTTTACCGGGGACCTTGGCCTTTGGGTGCCTGTAGGCCACTGTCTTCTTGGAGCTTCAGTGTCTCTGCGCCTGTGGTGCTCCATGCTCATCCTGCGCCTAGGGCTGACTCTGCGCGCTGGAGGTGTTCTGCGCCTAGGGCTAAATCTGCGCGCTGGAGGCGTTCTTCTACGACTCGTGCTAGGCCTGTCGTAGTCCTCGTCTCGGAGGTCTCTCTCCAGACGACTTGCCATTTCTGTTGCGGTGATATCCCGCATGTATTTTATTTTATTTTTTATTTTTTCTTTATTCATGTTCCCACGAGTAGCTAGGGAAATATTCATCGGCCACATCAGAGCCCCGCATGATGTGGTCGGGCCATGGTTACTCCCTGAGGCGACCTGGTATCAGGAAGGCTCCGTTCGAATACAGCCGGTATACCCCCTGGCTGCAAACCATCCAATAGGCACGGTCTCGCTTAACACCCTGGATTAGGGGGGGCAGCTCTTGGTAAGTTACTCCTCAGTCAGCTCATCCGAGAGCGAAGCTCCCGCGGTTGAGTGAGTCCTTGCAACTTAAGCTCTCGCACCGCGTCAAGGTGTCTGCCAAGCGAGAGGATAATGCAATCTAATCCTAAACAATGTTTGAGTAAAGTAAACTGTACCGAAATGTCTGCGGCAATAAGCTGAAGTAGCTTAAGTCCATTTGTACGATTTTTCAGGAGAGGCATTTAAAGTTGTCGCTCATGTGAAAATCGTATGACATTTTTGAATTGTGCCACTTCTCTGAGAAACGTAACTCGGCAGTCTTTACAGGTATGCAAATAAAAAATTGAGAAAGAATACTTTGTGTAATTGGAAACATTTTTCTGTAATTAATTCAATTTTGACTTAAGTTGACTTAAGCTACTAAGTCTTATTGCCACAGATTTATTGATGAAATTGCTGCAAATTAGTTAAATATTTTGCGTTTATTGGCTAACAAAAACTTCTGTATGCGATTGTACATCGTGATTTTATATATTTTCTAATCTATGAGCCCTGCACATTTAAATAAATAAGATTCAGGTGCAATAAACTGCGTTTCTTATTTTTCAAATAAATTTTCTTCTTATTACTTCTATTTAGCTATTACAAAGCGAAGGTAGTTCGTATCCATGAGCTTTTTAATGCTTAAGCTTTTTATTTCATTCTGAAGTTCAGTTAGCGTTGCGTTTCTTATTGGCTACATCGGACGCGCTTCAAGCGCTTGCCCATCAAACGGTTTAGAAATTTCTTCCAGGTTGTTGGCAAAAACCTGGGCTTTCTCTTTGTCATCCCTGACCCATTCGTCGTGATTTTTCTTTATTGGTGCAGCTTGAATTTTAGGTTTTTTAATGCCCTTTATAGTCTTCCAAAGCAAACAAGGGGCGTTTTAAGTAAGACACTCAGATCAATAATTGCGTCAATATCTTTTTTTGAAGCCATCCCAATTAGGTTTCACTCTTGTTAATCTGGCTGGTTTTACTTTCTAATCAAAGCTTCATTTATCGTCATAATGATTGGAGAATGATCAGAAGAGATATCAAAGCTTTCTTCAACTTTTATACAGTTGCCAGATATTCCTTTAACAACAAAGATCTGGTATCTTTACATTGCATTGCTTCTAATTCAATCTTTATTTCTCAAGAGTGTTCGATACATTCATTTATAAACAAAGATGATCCGCCACTGGTCCTTTTCGATGGGTGAACAGCGTGATAGGCGCTATAGCCCCTTATCTTAATATTCGTTTGCTTTGTTAGATAGATTAAACAAACCAAACCTTTATCAATATCTTTTCCTTTCTAACTCGTCGAGTCTTTGTATGGGCCCGTTGGCGTTCCGAGTAAGAATGTTTAAGCATTTCTTTCATATTCTTGTTAAAGTGCGCATGCTAACAATATTATTCTCAAATGTAACTAGTCTCTCCATGGTCCAACTAGGCAATTAAGGTTCGATTAAATCAGTCACGCCACACATTGTTATCTCTTAGTTACAATTGTGTGATAGTACTAGGGGTTCAATTGCATCAGTCACCCCTAATACTCCTACGCACTCTAACACCTTCAAATTTTAAAGAGTGCGACTGAAGCAGTCACCCTACTTAGCTACATACATCAGACACATTGAGATCTCTTAGTTAAAGTTGGCATAATAGTACTAGAGATTAGGTTGCATCAGTCACCCCTATTTACTCTTACGCACCCTACTTTGGCCCATCTAGACAATCAGGGGTGGAATCGGCTAAGGTGATTTGTGATAAGTGATAGTCATAGTCTTTCTTTTTGCTCCATGTAAGGTGATAGTTGTTGTAATGATCACATTTTAGTGATTGTTTTCTCTTGACAGCTGAAGAGGTATGACTTCCATACAATTAAAGAATTTTTCCGCGATTGTCTTAGGTCCAGAGATCGGCAAAATGTTTACCTCGGTGGAATTATTGTTGAGTTCAAGCAGTGATGACGAGGACAAAGAAAGTTATAGGAGTGTGCGTCTTCTAAGGACCCAACTAAAAAATAAATCAGATATCCTTGGGTTACCAATTGCAATGTAAGTGCGAATATTTTCTAATTTGCATAAAACAACAAGCATTTTGCTGATTCTTATCATGTTGTTTAGATCCTTAAAAAATGTTCGGCTTTCAGAACAAGCATTTTTGTATGTTTTGCGCGTGCTTGACTTGGCAGCTGGAATAAGGTCTTTGCACATTCCACCCATTCTTCAGCTGACATCAACTTTAAACCTTCTTGAAAGTGGGGGCTACTAACGACAAATTGGCGCTGAATGAGTGGCGCAAATGGGATTAAAATCACGGCTAAAGTCATAAGAATAATGCAGCAAAGCTATGTCCCTAGCATATAAAGTTCCTACCATCCCAAACCATCAAATAATTTTTCTGCGAAAAATACAAAAAACCTGAATAAATGAAATTGAAATTGATTTTTTTCACGTTAGTTTAGACAGGACAATGAACAATGACAACATTTTAACGTTCTGAGAAGTTAATTGCTGCCGAAATTTTTTGGTGATCACTATACGCAGGACAACCAATTTTTCTGATAGCTTTCAATTAATTAGCCGATTCCATCCCAGATTTCGACTCAATCAGGCACCCTGTTCAACCACATGAGGTACATTGAGATTCTTCAGCATGCATCCAAAACGATATATTTAAGGTTCTTCTACGTTGCCGTAATCTCCGGCCCTAAAACATGTGGTATCACAATGGAGCTAACATTGGTCTAAGTGTATCCTGACTCTGTCGGGACAGCCACCTCACCTAACCTAACTAGTCTTTCGTAAGCTTATGTATATGTATATGTGTGTATCTTTGCCACCCGAGCATATTTCATTTTTCATATAATTTTCATTTTGCCAATGTTCGAAGGATTTGCTTTTGCCACGTTTTCTTTACCACGCTTAGGTTCTTCCTTCGTAGCCGATTTCGAGGAAAGATTGACTGATTTTCTTTCTTTCTCTGCTTTTTTCGTAGTGATTTCGGGTTTATTCTTAATTGGTTTCGGATTCGGGCGTACGGTATTACTAAGCGTATCACGCCTTTTTTGCATAGAACCGAAACATGTGTTAAAAAGTGGATCATCTTTGATAATCGTTAGCTATTGACTCTTGATACTGATACACTTGAAAGCCAAGTCTTCACCCAAAGTAGGTTATGGTGACGGTTTGGTGAAACAATAAGTACAGAGAGGTACTGTTTGGAACTGCAACATATGCATGAGAAATTGGTGGTTAAGCAGCCTGGGGTTATACTACTCCATGATAACGCAAGGGGACAAGTATCACATATAACCGTACAAAAGTTTCATCAACTGCAGTGCGGAACTCTACCTCATCCACATTTTTCACCGGACCTTCCCCAACTAATTGTCAATTGTTTAAGCATCTGGATAATTTTGTTGCAGGGAAAGCATATAGAGTTCATGTGTAACAACATAATAGTTCCAAGTGTAATTCACAAAGCGAAGGAAGCAGACATTTTTGGAGGGAAAATATACTTTCGTGACCATTGATCTTAATTAATGGAACACACATTCACAGTTACATAGCGCATAATTATTGCAAATAAGTGTCAGGATTTTCTTTTGAATAATTTACAAAGGAACTAATCCTTTTTGGATTATTATAGTGTGCTGTACTCTTTGACGTTCGCTTCCAGATTAATTTAACTTCATATGTCTGGCGATCTGTGGTCGTCTTCTATGAACTCTAAAGTGGGAAATACACGATACAACTGCTGTACCAACGATTTGACAGCTTTGGTGTAGTACAGTTGTATCGTGTGTATCCACACAATCGACCGTTGTGCCGATATCGTATGGTCGCATGGTCTTGACTGTACAACTGTCACATGCATGTATGTACCGTACCGTACCGTACCGACACAAGTCGGTACGACTGTTGTATCGTGTATTTTCCACTTAACATAATGCCGATTCGGAAACAAATCCAAGCCTCCAAACCAAATGGATCTAACAGAAGCGGAAATGACCGGCTCAAGTGCAAACATAATAGACTTCCTCGATGACCTTAGTGCATCTTACCGATTGCTACTACTACTCTGTGTAATGTCAGCGAAATGATTTATTTCTGAATTAATTTAGTTCTACAGTTACAAATCAAAAATTATTAATCCTCTTTTTATTATTCCACCGGAAACAAATTTAAAGTTAATTACAAATAATCACATGAGGAATACACATATGCCTTAACGGGGAAGTTTCTAGTACTATTAACTTAATTTTATGAAAATTAACTAGAAATTGTTAACCACTTCACGCTCTATGAGGCTGATTAATAACTTGATGATTCGAGATCAATTATGAAGACTATAAAACCCGACTGTCGATTGGACAGATCTCGTAGAACTGCTAAAATTTCGACAATGGTTAACATTTTTAGCAAATCGTTGGCTTTAGTTCTCATCATTTGGATACTGATAGAAGTGGCGGTAGTATATCGCTCTTAATCGGATAAATTCGTTATTATTATACTTAAAACTTTGAAGGTATCCACGCCGTTTGAACCAAGAGCTGATGGAAATGCTGCATTTGTAGCTAAGTTCGCAGCCGGAGAAGCCGGACTACAATTTGCCTCTGTGGCGGGTAACTAATAATTCGAAATATAAGTTAAAAAAATTTTCTTGTTTTCTATATAGCTCACCGCCACGCCGCCACGATCTGGCGACTTGATGGCTATTTTATAAAATTGAAGTATACATTAATTCAAATTTAACGGTGTTCATTTTCAGGTAGCCCACCACCACCTCCAACTGCTGGCATGACGGGTATAAAATAAATACAATCTTCAGTTAAATGAAATTTAATTTTGTTGCTTTATATGTATGTAGGTAGCCCACCTGGCGGCCCACCACCACCCGTTGGTCCTGGTGGGCCACTACCACCTGGCGGTCCTGGTGGGCCACCACCACCTGGCGGTCCTGGTGGTCCACCACCGCCAACATCCACTGCAGCCTCTTCCGGCTAGTCTCGGTTTGGAGAAATCAACGGTGGACCTAATCCCCAACATTAATGCAACACCCATATTACACTTGTATTAGTTGTGAGCTAATGTACAATAAATATTGTAATCCACGTACACTCTCAAAATGAGTATGTATGTATATGTCTATCTTTCGGATCAGTAAATAAGGTGACTGGGTCGCACTTATTTAGACCTTTATAACATATGCAGTTCGGTAATAATACTGGTCAATAAAAAAATATTAAATTAAAAAAAAAAAAAAAATAATAAATATTTAGAGCAACCGCTCTTCAATTGCCTGGACCTAGCTTCTCGCAACCACTCGTGTTCAGCGTTGCCACTTTGCTGCAATTGCAGTAGATCTACTGCATTTATTTCGAAATATAAATCTGCTGCCATAAAATGAAATCTACTGCATTTTTGTAATATGCTTGTATGCACTTCAAGTTCGAGAAATATTTTCCATTTTAGCACAAAACATTACAACAAAACTTTTCGAAAAAATTGAATTTTATATCTGAACGCAGTCACTATCCATAAACGTGCCAATTCACAATTCACAATGAAATCGGCTGACGGCTGACGGATGCCACTGCATATTATCAAAACGGCTTTACCGTACCGTTAATTCTGTTTATTTCTCCCATTGTCATTTGCAATTTTCCCTAACTCGCTGCAGAAATAATATTTTGAAATTGATAAATTTATAATTAAATCTGCAAGAAAAGGTAAAATATCTATAACTTTGATTAGGTTACCTGAAAACTATAAAAAAATGGTTGTATTTTATTCAACAGCGAAGCACAAAAAAGAACATTAGACAATGAAATTTAGCGTGTTGAATTAATTGCTGGGCCCGGCAAAAATTCGTAAGTGATTTGTTTAGAAGTAACTACCTTTATATTGGCAAGAGTATCGGCATTGGTTTGTGCAAGTATTTCAGAGTTTATTATTTTCTATATTTAATACCATAAATGACGCTGCGGTTGAGGGAGACAAAAGCTTAAATGAACTAAAATATAAACAAATGCAAGCCAATTTGGGAGACTGAGTTTCCTGGCTTAAATTCGTCGAAGGAAACAGTTTCAGCAAAGTATGCTTCAAATCTTTGGGCAACAATAGATGAAATTCGGAAAGACATACATACTTTGTCGAAGATGCAAACAGATGAAATGAAAACCACTCAAGACAGCTTCGATATCAGTTTTTTCCGAGAAGTTCGAAACTTAGATCGGAAATAATTTGTGTAATGTATTGTGCTAAGCACAATTTATTATTTTCGTTGATGGATACAATGCCTGGGGCCTTATTTTGTAGTGCTTTCGGATTCGGATTGGCATTCGAAAATGTAATCCGATTCTAAAATGAATTGGTATTTTGTATGGTTCTCTGATAGGGTGTAAGTGCTTCCAACTCAAAATCCAACATTGCCGAAAGTTAGATTGTCAAAATATTTATCAAACGTTTAAATGACGTTTTGGAAATTGAGTTTGTATACATTTGCTATAGAAACGCAATACAAAATAAGGCCCCTGCTTTATTGCACACTGTGTGTGATGATTCCACAAATACAAAAGACATTAAGTGCGGGCGAACAAAGGCTACAGCAATGGTTAACCAAGTAATTGGGCCATTTGCACAAGAAAAAATAGCAAGGTGTTAAGAAGTGGCAGGTTTTCTTTTAATATCATCGTTGAGAAAACATGTATCAAGCTCAAAATGTTTGATAATTGTCACGCGCTACTTCGGTAATACCCAAAATGAGATCTTTGACAAATTTTTTGCCCTTATACAACTTTAAGCTGGCTTTACACTTTCGTTCTTCGTTCAGTGTATGCTGTTACTTACTTACTTAGGTAGCGCTACAGTTCGGGGTGAACCTGGGTCTCAACCAACAAGCCTCTCCATTTAGCTCGGTCTTTAGCTAATTGCCTCCAGTTGCGCACTCCAAGTTGGTCGAGGTCCCCTTGAACTTGTGCGCGCCACCTACGGCGATGATTCCCTCTACTGCGTCGTCCCTCGGGGTTAGATTCGAAGACTCTGCGGACCGGAGCATTGGTGTCCATTCGCTACATGTCCTAGCCATTTCAAACGTTCCATACGCAGTTTTTTAACTTGGTCGATGTCGCTGTACAGCTCGTATAGTTCGTCGTTGAATCTTCTCCTTCAAAACGCGTCAAAGCAAACGGTACCGTATATCTTACGAAGAATTTTTCTCTCGAAGTAGCCAAGAATATCTTCATCCTCTTTTAATAAAGTCCATGTTTCAGCGCCATAAAGCAGGACTGGGATGATCAGGGTCGTATACAGAGTCCCCTTAGTTGTTTGAGATAGGGCTTTACTGTTGAATTGCCTTATAAGCCCAAAAAAACAGCGATTGGCAAGAGTTATTCTTCGCTGATGTTGTTCTCAGAGTTTATAGCAGAGCCAAGGTAGACAAAGTCCCTTACTACCTCGACGTTATAGCTGCCCACGGTGACGTTTTGTCCAATTCGTCGGTGTTAGCTGTCTCTTCTTGATGACAGCATATACTTGGTTTGGCCCTCGTTTATCACCTCAATGCTTGCAAACGCACCGGTGACAACCCGCTGAGTTCTTCCGATAATGTCTATATCGTCGGCGCATACAAGCAGTTGTACAGACTTGTAATAGATTGTGACTCCGGTGTTGGCTTGTGAGTTCCGCACACTCCATTCAAGTACAATATTAAAGAAGTCACATGACAGCGCGTCACCTTGTCTGAAACCTTTTTGACATCAAAGGTCTCGGTGAGGTCATTACCGACCTTGATGGACCGGCGAGCGTTCTCCATCGTCATCCTGCACAGACGAGCAGGTTTTGCAGGGATGTCAAAACTAACCATAGCTTTATAAAGCTCTTCTCTATAGATGCTGCCATAGACGTCCTTGAAATCGATAAAGAGATGGTGAGTATCGATTTGGAATTCTTTGGTTTTCTCCAGGATCTGCCGAATTGTGAAGATTTGATCGATGGTGGACTTTCCTGGCCTGAAACCGCACTGATAGGGTCCAGTCAGGCTGCTGATAAAAGGTTTCAGGCGTTCACACAATATCGCAGAAAAGATCTTGTGTGGGATGTTGCGGAGACTGATGCCTCTATAATTGGCGCAGTTGAGGGGGCCTCCTTTCTTGTGGGTCGGGCAAACGATGCTGAGATTCCATTCATCAGGCATACACTCGTCTTACCAAATCTTAGAGATGAGTTGATGTATGCACTCTGAGTTCGGCCGGTAAGCCGTCAGGTCCAGTAGTCTTCTTGGATTTCAGCTTGGATATTGCTATCCTCACTTCGTTTTGGTCAGGTGGACGGAAATTTTTAGTATCATCGTCTATGTTGGTCTTCGTCGTCGTTATACAGTCTGCAGAAGTAGTTTTTCCATATTCTCAGCACCGACTGTGATTCTACTACGAGGTTTCCATTTTCATCTCTACAGGTTTCTATACGAGTATTGCTTCTCTGACATGTTCTTTTCACCTTTTGGTAAAACTCCCGTACATTGTTCCTGGAGTATAAACTCTCGATATTCTCAAACGCGCGCTTCTCATGCTCCTTCTTCTTCTATGGAGAAGCCGATGTTCTTCCCGTCTCTTTTGCTCGTAGAGCTCACGAGCAGCTCTCGTCTTCCTTTGCAGCGCCGCTTTATATGCCTCTTGTTTTCCTGCATGTACTCGCCGGCATTCTTCGTCAAACCAGGGGTTTCGGGGTGGTGGGCGAGCAAGACCCAGCACATCAGTCACGGCATTTCTAATGGCATGTTGGCAGCCTTGCCACTGGTCTTCGGCACTTGATGCTGGCGGCATGGGGGGAGGTTTCGGGATACGCGTTCAGTGAAGAGTCCGGCGGTTTCTTGCGATTGTAGCTTTTAGACGTTAAATTTTTTCACAGTGATTCTTCTTTGTTGCTCAGTTTGGGATATCCGCATTCGCTACAACAAGGTAATGATCCGAGTCTATGTTGGTCGCTCGAAAGGTCCGGACATCCAGAATACTGGAGGCATGCCTTGCATCGACCGCAATGTGATCAATTTGGTTGATCGTTACATGATCATTGGACGCCATGTCTGCTTATGAATATCAAGATGAGGAAATCATGTGCTTGCTATGTTAACATTTCGCTCCACAGCGAAATCAATTAGCCTTAGTCCGTTATCAGACGTGGTGTCGTGCTATGCTTACCGACTGCCCTACCAAAGACGTCCTCCTTTCCTATTTTGGCGTCGTATTTAGGACATTGCTCGTATGTTTTGTCGAGGAGCTCGTAGAAACACTCTTTGGTGGCAGGGTCCTTTTCTTCCGTGTGGGCATGAACACATATTAGGCTTATGTTAGCGAATTCAGCCTTGATCTGGATAGTCATAATACGCTCGCTAACGTTTCGGAAGCTTAAGACTTCTTGCCTAAGTCTGCCGCGTATGACAAATCCGCATCCGAATAAGCGTTGCCTATTGCCTCTGTAGCATTCACCGTAGTAGATGTCACAGTTTTTCATCCTCTTTTTGCCCGGCCCATCCCATCACATTTCCTGGATGGCGGTAATATCTGCTTTATAACAGTCTAGGGCCTCTGCTAGTTGTTCGTAGCCAACTTCGCGTTGATTCCAAGATAAGCGCTAGCTCTGTTGGTTCGGAGCGGAAAAAAATGGAAACTGACACTTGTTTGATTTCGTTGGATGCAGTTGGGTGTACAAAGACAGCCTTTTCATTAACATATTACATAAAAAAATCATTCGTAATAAATATATGAGTATTGTGCAACTTATGGGGCAGTCAAATGCGTATATAACGATGTTTTATTCAAATTTTGTTGGTTCCATCTATCAGTAATTATTTAAACTAGCACATTTTGCAGGTGACATCTGTTACAAACAATGCCTCAACAGTTTGAATTTCAATCGTTTTACTTAGCAAATCCACACAAACTCAAGAGGTGTCTCTACCATTCTATGGAGAAATTCAAGATGATTGCCAATTTGTTTCCACATTTTTCCGCTCCGAACCAAGAGGGCTAGCTATATTGGCAGAGATTGTACTGAACTGACATTTCACTAGCAGTCCATATAAAGTATGTCAATGCCGGCAACTACTTCAACCTAACCTAACCTAACCTAACCTTCCTATTTTCTATGACGTTAGTTGATTAATTCTATTGACTCACTTTTTCTTAGTTTTTCTTTAATATGAATGATCAAAACCTCGGAACCGATTGTTTTTTTTATGAAAACAATACTTGCCTTTAAAAACGATTTTTTTTGTAAGGCCGATAGAACTTTAAACACAAGAAATTAACTTTGGCCGGCACCACAAAGCGAACCGCCTCCTGTCCGTCCGATTTCGAGTCATTTTTCCAAGCAATAGTGGAACACGATCAATGCTGTCTTTCAAGGCTTCAATTGTTGCTGGTTTATCAGCATAATCCAGTGACTTCACGTAGCCACACAGGAAATAATCGAAAGATGTTAAATCGCACGATCTTAGAGGCCAATTGATAAACCAATTTCTCCAAATTAACTTATCGCCAAATTGTGATTTCAATAAGTCGGTGATTCCGGCCGCTATATGCCACGTAACTCCATCCTGCTTCAACCACATCTCGTCCGTGTGATAAGTATAACACCCCGCAAATGGTAAATTTTTCTGAGTGTAATAGGTCTATATCGTCTCTTCTGAATTTGTCTCATTCAACAGGCGATATATGCTTATTGAGAAACCCGTTGAGGCAAGAACATGCCACATAACATGCCACATAAAACAACGGATCAGCTTGCAACTGCTTTAAATCCCTTTCAAACGATCAGTTTCAGTTCAGTTGAAAAAGGTAATGCACTTAAACGTCAGTTCGCTTTTCAGTTGAGCCTTCATTTATCTTATACGTGAGCAGTGGTCCAATGCTTAAAAAAGATACGTAATGGATGAAGTTAAAGTTAAAGAACTCTTAAAAGAAAATAACCAAATGGTATAAGGTTAGGTTAGGTATGTGGGCTGGCAGGGAGCGACGCTCTCTGCCACACTCAGGTCAGCGATGACCCATTGTGGTACCCATGGGGGAAAAGTGATCCCTTACCCAATGAAACTAAAAACTACTCAGTCACTTACTTCATTTCTGCATACAAACCACCCTGATGATTTGATGAAGTTCAACATCTTTTCCGTTGAAACGCCGGAGAGTTCCTCGAGATCCTGGAAGAAGAATTTACCAAGGAACTTTTTCCTGGAATGCTGAAGACTCGGGCAGTGGCACAGGAAGTGGGTTGTGTCCTCAAAAACTTCCTCGTCACCACAGCCTCTGCAGAGTTCCTCCTCCGTCAGGCGTAGTTTCTTCAAGTGGTACCGCAGAGTGTTGTGTCCCGTGATGATGCCCACGAGGGTGGAAAGGGATTTCCTGTCTTTACGGATGATTCTCTCGGTCTTTGCTTTGTCGAAATATGGCCATAGCTTCCTAGTGATGGCGCAAGTTTCCATGGAGTTCCATCTTGTGTTCGCCTCCTCAGTGACTTTATTCCCTGCAGCGAGCTTGAGTGTGCAAGGCCGGATACACACAGGGGGGTGAACTTGTTCTGTTGGGGCTGCTGAGCCGATTCTCGCCAGCTCGTTGGCTTTCTCATTGCCTGGGATACCCTCGTGTCCAGGGACCCAACAGAGCGATACCTTGTGCTGTGTTCCAAGAACCCTGAGCTCTTCTCGACAACACTTCACAAGCTTCGATTTAATTTCTATGGCAGTAATCGCTTTTATAGCTACCTGGCTGTCGATAAAGATGGTGATACCTTCTGGCGGTATTGCCCTTATCGCAGACTCACGGGCGGCTGTTGCCACTGCTAAGACCTCTGCTTGGAAAACACTGCTGTGGTCTGGGAGTCGTATGGATATTGATACACCTAGAGGGTCGGAGAAGATACCTGATCCTACACCAGTGCTCATTTTTGAACCATCCGTGTAGATGGCTATAGATTCGGCATTAGGTATATGACCGCTTTTCCAATCTTCCCTGCTAGGGTAGGCGGTAGGGAAAGGCCTTGTAAAGTCTAGATATGGCGTCATGTAATCCGTTACGGGCATGATGCCAAAGTAATCGAGTAGGATCATCGAGTGACCTGTTCTGCTTGGTTTCCAGTTCGCTGACTGACTTATTCTCATAGCATTAATGGCTGCTGATGTTCGTGTAAAGATGTCTAGCGGCAGCAGGTTGAGGATAGCCTCGAGTCCTGCGGTTGGGGTTGTCCTCATTGCACTGGTGATGCCAATGCACGCTAGTCTTTGAACTTTGGTGATTGCCTTTAAGTTGGTGCATTTGTTGACAGCTGGCCACCATACTAGATTGCCGTAAGTCAGTATGGGTCAAATGGTATAAAGATTGTCACTTAAAAAGGCGATCACTGTCGCACGTATTCGTGAGTATACGAATATGGTGAATAGTGAAAAAATTATATTTACGTATGAGTGAAAGCATATACATATGTACCTACCTACTGCAATTGGTGACTCCAATTATAAAAAAAGAACCAGATACCAATATGTGCCCGTCTTCCTCCACTTGATTCAGGATTTCGTTGACTTTTTAAGTCGTTGATCGACTATATTGGAGTGCATCTTTCCAAAACAGAATCAAGCGAGTTATCTTTTGGCTGTTGCTTTTGATAAAATCCTTTCACCATAAATAGCACAAATTTATTCACAAGCCTTCGCAGCAATCTTCTTACTTCGCCTATTGGGATTTTACGTTTCTATATGAATGTATGTATATACAATATATATTTTATTTATTTATAGCTGCAATTATAGCTTCGTACGCGGCGCTCGCACTGGGATACTCTACAGCGGAATATTGTGCTCTGGTATGACTGAACAGTGCCTATGTGCTCTGGCGCAGTACGGTCAACCCCAAAACGATGGCTTCCTGTGCCAAGTAGCATTGCCCCACCTCACTTGTACCGACAAAATACACTTTTTAGGGGGCACAATAAGATGATGACAAACGCCGAACTTCATATTCATAATAACGTCACAACGCTGTTTTCACACCAACAAAGACTGACAACTCACCAACCAACAGTCAAGCTTGGTAATAAAATTATTCATGATGCGTTTAATTCGAGCTCTTCTTGGACAGCAAAATGAACACCATTGATGAAAAATGACAAAATTATGGTCACAAGCCCCTCATCTTGGCCCTTTGGCTCTAGTCTTCCATGAAATCTTTAGACTACTCTACTAATTCTCCTGGGGAATTACTGACTCCCCCGTTTACGGCTGCTGGGCCCAACGGCGAACAATTCACCATATTGTCGCGGAGTGTACCAACCGATCCTACGCTGGAGATATCCAATATTTCGCTGACATGAATGTGAACCCAACTGTGATTGACTGCCAAAAAAATCTAGATGCTGTGCTATAGCTCACCTTCTTATGTATATATATTATTATGTGTATTAAGTTATGTTAATCATAGTATGAATTCTTGATGCTTGAAACGTAATATTGTAATAAGAAATCCATACGCTAAATAAAAATAAATAAATTATTGCATCTTAGAAAGTAAATGGTACGAAATCTATCTACATTTCGGCATTTCTGGGTAATCAGATGGATGATTATGAAAAACACAAACTGTGTATAAGTTTCACGAATCGATGACCAATTCTAAAAGTAAGTTTTAATTTTTGTTCAAGAATGAGTCGATTCAGGATGATTTGCCAAACTATACTGAACATCAATGTCAAAAGGAGTGGACGGCAGCTGGATTTAACAGCTATCCCTATAGTTAGTTCTATAAGTATCAAAGCAAAAAAAATCATCTTTTAGACGCGGGTAAAATAATTTAAATTTATATAATACAAAACTAGCAGATACACGCAACTTTGTCTGCGTGGTTCACAATAACTTCATGTGAGGCGGTTAAACTCATAGTGGTGTAAGTTATATTTAGCTTAAGAACTTAAGATTTACACCCCTATTATGGTTAGCGAATCGAACGTTCGACTCAAGTCGAACGTCCCGGTGAATTACTTCTGTCGCTTTATACACCTCACAGATGACATTTAATTGTTTTTTTCCTTTGTCAGCACTTATTCTTTATTCGAATGAAAATGTTTGCTAACAGCAATACCACGACAGAAGCAATTCGCTGACAGTTCGACTTGAGTCGAACGTTCGATTCGCTAACCATAATAGGAGTGTTACACCGCTGTAACTTTCATCCGCCTGAAAGCCTCCTCTCAGTGGTCTAGCTATCACTTGGCCGCTCCTCAATCCTTGATCTTCTCAACTTCAAACATGAAAACACGGACTACACCCCGCCGAAACAGAGATTTGACCGTAACTTCCGTGCGAGCATCCCTAACCGGGATGTATACGCCACTTCCCCCCCCTGTCGATGGTAGTTCATTCGGTTCACTTCTTTGGTTCTTTGGATCTAAGACGGAGGGTGGGGTGGGTTGTGGTGTTTTCTCCGAACAACTCAATCTGAGCATCTCTTTCCGCCTCCCTGATCATTGTAGCGTTTTCCAGGCGGAAATCATGTTTTACCTTTATCTATCAAGTTTGTGCTACTATCTGTTGTTGAAGTAGTAACATTTTAATTTACTTCACATTTTCAGCCAACAGTTTGGTATGTGTAGTATTCATTTCTGGACTTACACCAATATTTTTGAGAAATGACTTACACCAGCATGACTTTAACCCCCGTATATGTATGTATTTAGCTAACAGAAGGACTGCGCCAAAATGGACATGTGCATACCATAGCTATAAATTTGCACATATAGGTAGGCAAGGAAATAAACCACTTACTTAGAAGGCTATACAGTTTGGGTGAGTCTGCGCCTCAACCAAAAGGAAATTAATGTGTTTGTTTTTTTATACAGCGCCCAAAAGTATCCAAAAAAAATCGTAGCTCAAACGAATACAGTCGAGAACGGATAAGTGCACAACGTCCGGGCATCGATTTGTTGTGCATTTATCCGGTCTGTGCACTTATCCTTAAGTGCAAATTTTTGCACTTATCCGTAAGTGCACATTTTTTTCCCTTATATGTACTTACTTAGTAAGGTGCACCGTATTTACACCGTATTTACACACTCGAAAAAATAAACTGCATATATTTATACTATTTGGAATTCTTTTATTAAAAAAAAAGTGAAAATTAAAAAAATTAAAAAAACAACACAACGACAAAAGAATCAGATTCCGTTTTGAGTTGAGTATATAGGTAATTGCACATATGTATGTACATTTGTACATACGTCCATGTAGATATTATATCCAAAATAACATTATTAATACATTCTATTACTAGTGGGACGCGCGCCGTGGCGTATTTGTTTAGTGTGTCGGATCACTGCGCGTGAGGTTCCAAGTTCGAATCCCAGAAAACACCAACAAGTTTTTTCAAGGTCCCACCTCTTGCGAACGTCTGACAAACATCCGAGACTATTTTTGTCTCAAGAAAGCTTCTCAAAACAAATTGCCCTTCGGATACGGCACTCAACTGTGAGTCCCTTGCATTCGTCTGAAAAATATAACGCACACAACATGAGTGGTTGCGAGAAGCTATTCCCTGGCACTTAAAGAGCTGTTGCGCCAAATATTATTTATTTGTACATATCATGTACAAGGCCCTTGTTTTCGGATCATAACTTCGCTGATAAAAGGAAGAAGAAGATCATGTACAAGGCGTGCCATGATTGCCGTGTCATCAGGTAGGCAACTCCCCGGTATGCCTAGAAATAGATGGTTGGACCAGGTCCGACATCTCTCCTGGAGCCGGGATTCCTCCTGATGAGTTGGAGTCAGTGGTGTAGGATAGAGAAGGATAGAGGGTGCACCTGAGCATCCTATCCCCGCTACCCTCATGAAGGATTAGCGGGCCATTTAAAATGTATATATGTATGTAGTTTTAATTGTTGCCACTTAATTTTTTATTAATGTAAAAAAATTGCATTTGCACTTATCCGTTTTAAAAACAGTGGAAAACGTTATTCGGGGTTTTGAAAAGTTGTTCACTTATGAGGAATTTGCACTTAAACGTTTTGCACTTATACGAACAAATTTGTATAGAAATCGCGTGAAATGGCAAGGGGCATCTTAAGTTTTTGCCCTTGTGCGATTTTTCCACTTCTCCGTTTTCGACTGTATATAGGCTGAATTCCCAAATGTAAAAAAATGCGCATCGCATTTGTTCGGAAAATATACGATGCTCTCTCACTTTGTTGCGTTTGCAGTTGCTTTCTGTTTGCTTACATTTTGGAACGGCGTGTGATGCATATAAGCTGTGTGTTTTGTATCATAATTTAGAAAAATGTTGTCAAGGAATTTTGTTGCAACTCTTAAATAAACCTTTAAACAGTTATTGCCAAAATAATAGAACATTCACAAAACTATAATAAAATGAAAACGCAAATGTTCGGCATTATTTTTTGTGACAGAAAAATGCCCCCTAAGTTGAAAGGAAGGCTCTACACCGCAGTTGTACGTCCAGCGCTCACATACGGTTCACAATGTTGGACGATGTACAAAAAGTATGAGAGTAAATTAACGGCAGCTGAGATGAAGATGCTTCGCATGACAGCAGGAGTGACAAAGCTTGATCGAATAAGAAGTTCGAAGATCCGTGGAAGCTTTCACATCAAGGAAACCATCGTATAAAAAATAGAGCGTGACCGGCTCAGTTGGTATTGCCACGTTCAAAGAAGAGATCATTTGAACCCTGTTAAAAAGGCAATATCAATGCACGTTCCAAAGACATCGCGATGTAGGAAGGGCAGGCCTATAAACGCCTGGATCAGACAAATGCGACGACATCGGCTTTTCATTGGCCTCAGTAACCGAGTGATCCAAAATCGGCAGGCCTGCCGATATTTTCTGAGGTCAAATAGGCGAACCCCACAGGCGGATCAGTAGAAATGCGGTGAAGTGGGAGGGTTGTGATCCCTTGTTTTCGGATCATAGCCTCGTTGATAAAAGGAAGAAGAAGAAGAAGCAAATGTTCGGCATTATCCTCAATTATTTTACAAAATTAAGAAGATCGCAATAAATGTTTAATAAAACTACTTAAGTCATCGGCGGATCATTAAACTTTTGTCAATATAGACAAAAACCACCATCAAACAAAATAAAACCGTAAATAATACTGTTTGTGGAAATCTGTTTACAATGCATTTTGGAACGTGACGCAATGTAACAATACCTGTGTTCGCATTAAGGAATGTTTGCAGATGCACCATGCAGGCAGTACTGCATTTAGGAATTCAGCCATAGCTTTATAATGCCTGGTTTTGCCTTTTTTTATCTCTGTATATTTTTTTTTATATCTTAATCCCCTTAAGGAGTATCGTGATAATTTTTATTGGAAATAAGGACCAATATCCTAAGGTATATAACGCCAGAGTTTGGTTAACAGCTATGATGTAGTTTCTGCGTGATACCTGCCCATATCCAACCCTTGTTATCATATTATTATATGTATATAGATATAGATGTACATAGATAACAAAATACATCCAGTAAATCTTATAGAAGAAAAAAAAAAACCCTACGCTGCGGACAGGATTCGAACCTGTGCGGGTAGAACCCAATGGATTTCAAGTCCATCTCCTTAACCACTCGGACACCGCAGCTACATAAAAATTTGTGTCAAATGCGTTACTTATTCAGCAGCCCATACACCATTCAATTCGATTGTAATCTATAGGTTTGTTCGTGTACTTTTTGCACTAAAATTCGTAGATTCTCGAATTTCAAAGAGTGGGGGTAAAATTCTGTCAAAGAGAGGTAAAGTTACGAAAAAGTAAACGAACGGGTTGAACCACACACTTTTGAACCCTTACTGGCTGAACACAATGCATGCCGCGGTAGCGTAGTACGATCTGTCACAGAGTTAAAATATATGGGAACTCACTAGAGCGCCCACAATGAGGTAGCTGCGGCGTGGCGGTAGCAGTGGTGTAGTAAGAAGTTGGTTTACTTTTAACTTGTGCAGCGCCACAAGTGACAGATAGAGAAATTGGCGACTGTTGAAGACTGTTTTGGTTTTCTATACGATGTTTTCGTGGTGGATTCTTGAACTGAGTTCAGCAGTAGCGCAATAAATTTGAAATATTTGTTACAGTCAAAATGGAAGAGCACGCCGTGGAAAAAATTATTTTGCTAGTGAAAGAAAAATAAATTTATCCATTTCTTATTATTTTTATTGTATTATTATAGCACAATAATCTCACAAAAATAATCAAATCTCAATAACACTCAAAAAGAAAAACACAATTTTAATCAGCTGGCATTATTTGACATTACTACGCGCTACACCATTGTGGGCGAATTTTGTGAGTGCAGCGCCACACCATTTGACGGCTCTACGTACTACGCTACCGCGGCGCGGCCGCGGCATGCATTGTGTTCAGCCAGTTAAATGCATATTGTTGCCAATTGTCATTCCAGTAACACATGACCATTTGTTTACGTCTACAATAATTTTAGTAATAAACACATATTGCTGCCAAGAGTCGACATACAACATTTTCCAAAATAAATACTCAGTACTACAATAATACCTGCATTTTTTTATTTATTAAGTCAGCTATGACTACATTCCTATAAAAAACGATGTTTTTAAATTCAAAACAAAAAAAATCATCAATCAAAGGGTTAAACATGTAAAAAAAAAACTTTCTTTCTCATTGATTGGAGGATTTAATTGATTATTGTATCAGAGATAAGATACTGGTTTAGTTGCGATTTACAACTAGCATTTTATATGTGATGACCTGAATACTGAGCACTGATACTTACATCGTTTCTTTGGTAAACATTGGGTCGTATTCAAAAAAAAATGACTTCAAGTTGTTTACTCACTTTTCAGAGATCTTTCTTAACATGGTATGCAAAAAAAAAAAAAAAAATACACTGACCGAGCTCGATCTCCAAGTGTTGAGATCGATCACAAATTGAAAGCTCGATGTTAGACAGAGCTTGTTTTGATATGCAAAAAGATGAGAAAACGATTGATTGCATGGAATCGATCTCGTAAATAGTTAAGCATGGAATTTCCCTTACTCAGTTCACATACAACTCTCAAAATAGTCGAATTCCAGCTAAATTTCGTTACAAATAGAATATATAAAAATAGGTGTCCAGTTGGTGAAGATTTTGTCGGCTGCATCGATTTAGTGAAGAGGGTGTGAAATTATTATCTGAAACATTTTTTGGATCGACCCTCGAAACACGCAGTAATGCTCTGACGAATGAGGAAAAAATGAGCGTTTTTATGCGCTAGATAACAGATTGCCTGAAAAGTGCCCTGACCGACAAAGAAAACGGTTTTTTTGGACAAAAATTATTTTATTCATCAACATAATCTCCTTCAAGAGCGATACAATCAGTCCAACGCCTCTCTAACATTTTGATGCATTTTTTTAAAAGCGCTTAGAATCATCGACACGTTGTCGTTTTTGGTCCATTGTGAGCAATCGCGGTTCCCATTTCCAACATACCTTTCTCATGGACAAATTTTCATGCAAAATATAACCAACCTGTTTCATTTATATCTTTACGATCTATCTCACGCAAGTTCACTTTACGGTCTTTGAAAACAATTCCGTGGATTTTCATGTTTCTTGGAATAACAGCTTCATTTGGGCGTCCACAGCGTGGTGCATCATCGGTAGTTGTACGACGTTTAAATTCAGCATACCAGTCAATGATGATTGATTTTCCTGGTGCGGAGTCCGGACAACACTTATCAAGCCACTGCTTTGCTTGAACGGAATTTTTTCCTATCATAAAACACACGAAGTTCTTTTTTTTCATTGCTTCGAAGATCACAAAAGTAGCGTCACTGAAACTACTGTATCTTGTAAACAAAAGGCCCAGGCCCATAGAATCCGTTGATCCGTCGTTCCGTTGAAGTTGACGTATTGCCGGAGAAATCAGTCCCATAGAATCCGTCGCATACGTTAAGCCTGTTTCATTTAGTTGTGCGAAAATTACCAAATAATTATAAAAAAAAATTAGTATGGACAACGAATTCTTTTCAACGATTATTTTCATACTGCTTTTATCAGAAGCATTTGAGTACATGAAAATAATCATGGGTAATAGTCGCCGGTTTTGAGCTCGTCGATTGTACGCGGACCAAGATCTTCAAGGATTTTTTAATCTCAACTTTGACCACCTATATAATGATGAACCGGTACAATTTAAAGTAACAGTGCGTATGAACAAGGAAGTGTTTGATATGCTGTTTAATTTGGTCAAAGAAGACTTAACCAAGCACTCCAACAGACCCGTCATATCTGCAAAGTGCGGGCTCTTTTTCACTCTTTTGTGAGTGGAAACATATTTTAACACACGAAGTTCTTTTTTGTCCATTGTTTCGAAAATCACAAAAGTAGCGTCACTGAAACTACTGTATCTTGTAAACTAATAGTCCGATTACCATGAAATTTCTCCATATCCTTTATGGAGAAGTAAATATGAATTTCCTAACGCAATTGGTTTTCATTGTTGTACTCACTTTCGTATAAGGAAACCACAAAACCACTATTCGGAGTACGTCAATCGCAAAGGATTCTACTCAATAAATATGCAAGCTTCATGCAACGCGGAAGAAAAATTTACCAGCGTTGGAGTTTGTTGACCAGGATCCGTTCACGACTCCCGCATTTAAAAAAAAAGCTATTTCTTATTTAACCATATGAGTAATAATTCATCAGCAATACTATTAGGCGATGAAGGATATGGCATTACTCCTTGGTTAATGACAACCTTTAAACAAACCGGTAATGATTCTGAAGGTAAATTCAATTAATCAATAAATATCAAATATCAAACACTTTTTTAATCGCTTTTCTTTGTTTATGTTCTCACCAAATTGGTTTTTATAAGCAGCTATCATTTTTAGCACTGCATCTTTCCCGCCTTGAATATTGGCAATTTGTGTCTGTTCGATCAAAATTTAATTTTCCTTCAGTTCTCTAACCAAAAATGTATTAAAGTGATCCAATTCACTCAGGGCTATCGTGAATAAATTTCCCCTCGGAATTTTTCCCCTGAACAAAAACTAGGTATCCTCGAAAAAAGAGAAAATAATTACCCGGGAAAGAAATTGGTACCATGAATGACAAATCATTTAACGCAACCGCGATATCTATTTTCTTCCCGATGATTTTTTCGTTTTTTTTTAGAAAATACCTAATTTTTGTAAGGAGGAAACATTCTGAGGGAAAATTTATTCACGATAACCCTGACTGTTGAAAACCACACTCTCTATTTCACTTTTAGAAGACATTTTTACACTTTTTATTTAACTTGCCGCTAACCAATTCTAATCACAACTAAGTAAGACAGAGAGCTTTGAAATCTGACTCTCATCCATCTATTCAGAATCGTTGAGAACGATCTCTATTTTTTTTTTTGCATATGAAAATGAGTCCGAGTTCCGCTTTGCACAATCGATCTCACATGTGAGTTCAAGGTCGTCGGGTCTGACTCTGAGATCTAGCTCATCTTTTTGCATACGACCCATTTACTGGATAAAAAAAAAACCCATCGAACTTTGATGGCTGGCGTTTTCTAAGCGCTGAATATTGTATTTTGATTTGGTAAGAGTTCTATTAAAAAACTTAATTTTTTTTTTTCATTTATTTATAATTATTTTTTAAGCAACCGGTACAATTTTATATTATTTTTTATTTTTATACAAATCATTAATTCAATTGTTTTAATTTTCTGTTAAGAAATACTTGAAAATACAATCAATTTATAATCCTTAAAGTTAAAATTATTTAAATTAACCAACAAAAATTAATATTCATCTTTTTGCCAAATCTAGATTTATACATTTTCAGGGTCAAATTGTTTTCTTTTTAATTCGAAATAAAATACAAATTGTTATAAATAAAAATTAAAAACGGTATGTAGTAATAAAAAGATATTTTAAAACAAAAAATAATAATAATAGAATAAAATCCCTGCAATTTCGTTCTGTTATTTATTGTAATAAGTTGAGTGTGAGTTGATATGAAATAACCAAAAATATACTGATCCAAAGAAGTTGTTTTTAACATTAACTGTGGGCACATGTTGAGTGCGCACTTTTGTAAAAAAAATTTCAAATTAAAATCTCATTTATACTGACATGAGGTATATTTCTATATAACTTGGTTGTCTATTGTTTTTTTCTGAGGTATTTCTATATTATTGTGGCACTTGTGTGTGTAAAGTTATCAACAAAACAAAAACTAAAAAAAAATCCTGGCTATTGCATTTGGTCTATTGTAAGGAGTAGGGGTTGTGGTGGGGGTTTGCTTGTTGGGTCTGGTAACTATTGCTGGAATATATTTACAGGATATCTGGGGAAAAGGGGCCGGGTTGGTAGAGAGTGGTGTGTGTGTGTATAAATAAATATTTTTTTTTTATAAATAAAGCTCTGTATATAAAAAACTGTTACTATTGCATTGTATGGAGGAATGTGAAGGGGATAGGGGGCTATGGTTGGGATGTACTAGGGATGGTTGTGTGATGTGTTTGTGTGTTTTATAAATTTTGAGTTTGTATATTAAATATATATATAAATATACCATCATTAAAGATTTTGATAATTACAACCAGCTGAAGAACAATCGATAGGGAACAGCTACATGGTGTTACGTTTCTTATACGCTATATGGATATATTCTCATACACTGAGCGCTTTAACTGAGTACTGTTTCATTTTCGAACAGCTGATCGTAATGGTCTATCTTTAAGGCACTGTATCAATAAAACAAAGAAGAAAAACTGTTTTAACAATAATTCTTGTCTGCTACTAAGGATCAACAGATTTTTTTTTAAACATTTTGATTATGTTGGGCACGAGAAGACTCATCATCGTGTCCTGCTAAACCTATTTCTTTATATTGAGGCAATATGTGGAAATTTTGAGAATTTTGTAAACCGGTCTATGGCAAAAAATTGCAGGATTGTCAGAGTAAAGTAATATACTATGATTGGCCCAAACATTTGATGCGCTTCTGGCAATGCATCTCAGGCACTCGTACAAAATCTATATAAGACCTATTCAAGTGTTATAAACATATGTACGTTTGTTGTTTGAAAATATGTGATTAAAGTAGAATATAGCTTAGCAAAAGAAATTCGTATGTGTTTGTTGGCGCTAATAGCTAGGCAACAAAGTCCAGCGGTCGGTTGAAGCCACCCTTACGATTCATGTATTGGCGATATTTACGTTTCAGAATAACGTGTACTTCGCCTACATCGTTGCCGTCTACTTTTTTGTTTTTTGTTGTATCAAAATTACAGAATCCCATCGTTTTCAACATCTCAACTTCTTCGGGGGATTTTCCCTCCAAATCAGCTTCACTGATTTTTGGTCGTTCTGCTCTGGCACGTGATGATGTGGATGGATACGCACGATCCCTAGATCGTGTGGAACTGGACCTGTAGGGAAAATATTAGGTTTATTATTTAAAATTTATTTAAGCTAATATTTTTTATATCTTTTGTACAGTTTTATAAGGATATCGAACAAGACAATCTGATCGCCGGAATACACTAAGTGTGATTTAAAGCTGAACTACTTGCCGGGTCGAAGCATGTTTTAGACCAGTTGACGAGTTTTTTCAATTAATACTGTGTTTCTATAGGAAAAATTATCTCTCGACAGAGCCTTATAAAACAGAAATTTTACATGTTGAAGGTAAGAAATTTATGAACCCAACAGGTGTGCCACAATTTTCCCAGCGTCACCGATCACTTGCATACTAAATTCGATTTTAATTTCTTTTTATTTTTAAAATGTCATACACAATTTTTAATTTCCACAGATTTCGAATATTTTGACAGTTGTCATTCGCGGATTTTTGGTAATAATCACAGCTCATATTTAGGAGGTTTTATTAATTTTTCTGCTTCAAAGCATAGAGATTCATAACCAGAAGATAAATAGACAAGTCCAACCCTTTGAAGTTATCACAGGCGCTGCAAGAACAAAGTGAGCCAAGGAGCTGTGACATTACCCCTGTTTTTTTTGGCACATCGAAGTGAAGTAAAATAGGATTTTTCATGTAAATCTACTACAATATCCCACTGCCAATGACTACCAATAGGTTTCGCAGCCGGATTCAAGTGTAGATCATTTTTCGAGACTTGATTGTGAGTTCAATTATTTCGTTCATCCAAGTTGGCAAAGAATTTTGTATTTTTTTATTTACGTACGTCTATTTTTTGATTGAAAGACCGAAAAGGTAGGTCTGGTCTGTTTTTTATTAGTAAATAGGAAATTTTAAGACATAAGAAATCTGGCAGCTGCGGATCGTTTTTTGAACATGTAGTTTACTTCACTTCACTTCATAATGTAAAAACGCAAAAAAAAAAACAGGGGTATTATAGCAGCGGCTGTAGTTCCACCCCTGGACGATATTATATGTATATCGCTTCATTTCACTACCAGAAGACGTTAAGTAGCCCCTCGATCATCGGATCATCCATCATGACCTACTTTATTCGGTAAACATTTCTCTGATTCACCCTGCAACATTGTACACCTGTCCCCCGAATTACACGGTAGATACGTTCCACATAAAATCGTGTAAATCGAAACCGCGTAAAAAGAGACAGAGCTTGCGGATGAAAATGGAGGATTGGAACTCAATTTTAAGCCGCGTAAATCGAATCAAGGAATATAAAGAAAATCCATAGATACGTTCATAGCAATCGTGTAAAATGGGACAAGGCATGTTTAAAAAAAAACTGACATTGGTTCCACTGAATGCCAAGTCACGAAGCCGATGCTCTTTATTGACAATAACGAAAAACATGTAAACGTAAACAACTTTTCTTTAACAAAACTAAAAAGTTAACAAAATAAAAACAATCTTCAGTTGAAACGGGTGCGTCCGTAAATACATAAATGCATAATCGAAATAAACTCAACATTTTTTTTTTTCAAAATGAAAACCGTGTTAAAGCGAAACCGTGTAATTCGAGGGACAGGTGTACCTATCTCAATTATGACTTCTTCCAAAGAGGAAATTTTGTATTCCCTGAAATAGCCTCCTCCAGTACCATTTTGCTTCTTTTTTTTTTTTTTTTCGGCCAGTTTTAGGAAAGTTAGACTTAATTCAAATAAGTAAATGTTTATTTTAGTATTTTTAAATTAAAGCAATCAAAACGTTTCAAGTCCTTTGCGGTTGGTGCACATCAAACCCGTGACATCTCTATTTTCACTTTCTGTTTAAAAAACAACAAAATAGGCAAACAAAAAGTAGCGCTATCCATGGATTGTTGCTTTTGTTTTGGATCCTTCCAACAGATTGATAAGGGAAAATTCCAGCCGAAATTTTTTTCACGACACCAATTTTTTTCGAGGGAAACTTTTCCCCTCGTTCGAAACTCATTGCCGGTACCTATTTTTCGAAAAGGGAAACATTTCAGGAGGAATTTTATTCACGATAGCCGTGAAAGAGTCAGTCCGATCAATTGCGAAATCTTGTGTCAACAAGGTCCTATCGCAAAGGCATAACACTGGCAGTAGGCTGGTCATATGCATGGAAAAATTATTCGCTCTGTTGAATGATTGATATAATGGGTGGTCCATCTAGTGATTTCTTTTTAAATCATAGGTTATTTTGACACTGACAGCTGTTTCCCGCTCAAAATCTTAACAGAAAGTCAGTATCATACCTCCGCGGAACGAAATGAGTCGCTTTACGCTTGAACAACATTGGGAAATATTGAAAACTTATTTCCAAAGTTAGTGCTGTGTAGCCCAAACATTGCGTTTTTTGAAAAGAAGTTTAGGCCGAAATGAAGCACACACCGCGCCTGCTGTACGCAAGTTTGTGCAAAAAGTGAGACTGATATGCCAGTGGACAACACTCATAGTCCCCGTCGTCGTACGGTGCGCACAGACGAGAATGTGGCTGCTGTAGCCGAGAGTGTGAGACTCAATTCACGTACATCAACTCGTCATCGATCTCAACAGCTCAACATTTCACGCACTAGCCTGATGAGAATTCTGCACAAAGATCTGGGATTATTCGCTTACAAGGTCCAATTGATTCAGCAATTGAAAGTGCACGACCATCCGCTTCGTTATCGCTTCGCAGTTTGGGCCTTACAGCAGCTTGAATTGGACGATTTTGGGCGAAAAATCATCTTTTCTGACAAGGCACATTTTCATCTCGGTGGCTACGTTAACAAACAAAATTGCCGCATCTGGGGCTCGGAAAACCCGCCCGTTATTGTCGAGAAGCCAATGCATCCACAGAGAGTGGCAGTTTGGTGCGGATTGTGGAGTGGTGGCATCATTGGACCATTTTTCTTCGAAAATGAGGCTGGGAACAACGTTTCGGTCAACGGTGGGCGTTACAGAGCCATGTTAACGACTTTTTTTTACTGAAATTGAAGACATGTATTTGGACGACCTCTGGTTCATGCAGGATGGCGCGCCTTTGTCACACAGCCCATGCCGCAATTGGTCTTTTGCGCACCAAATTCCCAAATCGTGTTATCAGCCGTCTTGGCGATGTCAATTGGCCGCCTCGAAGCTGCGATTTGACCCCTTTGGACTTTTTTTGTGGGAAACCGTGAAGGACCGATGTTATGCCAACAATCCGGAAACGATTCAAGCACTTAAGGCCAATATCATCGAAACAATCCGTGAGCTACAGCCCGAAACCATCAACAAGGTCTTGGAAAATTGGAGTGATAGAATGCGCTACTGCGAGGTCAGCCGAGGCAGCCACTTGAACGACGTTGTGTTCCATAATTAATGGGAATGTTTGCTCTTACTAATAAAGCCATAATACATGGAAAAAATTTCATTTTGTTCATTTTATTGCATTTTTAAAAAGAAACTTGTAGTTGGCCCACCCACCCTGTACATGATATCAGGTAGGCATAGAACAAATATTGTTAAACCTGAAACAGATGTGTTGCAAAGCTGCATACAGTGATGCGTGCAGCAACGCATGTGAAACAGATGTGCAGTAAATGTTGACGGAATTTAATTGGTTTAAATCATTTATTACCGAGAGAACACAAAGAACAATAGTAAATAACAAAACTTCTAGTGCAATAAGAGTTGAGAAAGGTGTCCCTCAAGGTACAGTTTTAGGTGTTCTGCTATTTATTATATACATAAATGATAAGGAAAAAGTGTGAAAAAACTCCAAGCTAATACTTTTCGCAGACTACTCTACATCACCGGAAAAAACTTAGTAGAGTGTGAAAACAAAATAAATAGTGACTTAAAAGAAAAAGACTCGTGGCTAAAAATGAACAAACTTATAATTAATACTGACAAAGCTAAATACATGCTTTTAATCATCCCTAAAATACAAAGACCTATCACTATAAAGATAAGTGATAAACCTATTGAACCAGTGTCGTGCATAAAATACCTTGGTGTCGTGCTTGATAATAAACTAACTTTTGAATCCCATATAGACCATGTTTGTAAGAAAGTGTTCAAAAAATTATATTTCTTAAGAAAAATGAGAAAAAATATATCCAAAACAAGTGCCAAAAAAGTGTAAAATGTAATCGTGAAGCCCCATTTTGAATATTGTGCCAGTCTGTTGTTCTTAGGTAATGTCAATCCAAAAAATAGACTCCAAAAACTCCAAAACAGAGCTATGCGAACTATACTCAAATGTGATAGATACACCCTAATATCGTCATTAATAAATTCTTTGAATTGGCTTAACATAAACCAAAGACTTTACGCAATTTGTATCCACAATATCTGACGTCAAACCTAACCCAAAGTAGAACAATAAACTACGATCTACGAAGCTCAACGGATTTCAACATACAGAGGACAAGGACAGTACGAGTACTGGATGCTTGCATCAAAATAGAAATAGAAATAGAGACGTATTGCAGCAATACATAGCCGTGCAGCAAAACCATGTGTCCTCTTACAAGCCATGTTCTCCAATCTTGCTGCACATCTGTTTCAGGCTTTGGCCAGAAGCAAAGGCAATATAACAATACAAAGTTATCCCCAGTTATCTGGAAACTACCCCTGGAGTTTTCCTGAACGTAATATCTGAATTTCAAGCCGCTACAACAACCTTTCTCTTCCTCTGTCTATCCTTTCCCACGCCCACACTGTATATAACAATTAAGGGCATTCAATACCAACTTGTACAAAAAAAAGGAGTGCCGGAGTTTCCGCAGAAGATCTGGACATTCACCTCTCTTCTAACCACCCAAAGTATGCTGCGTTTTTTCAAGCCGAAGTCGCTACATTTCGCCAAGCCGCTGAGTGGCTGACGGTTATTACTGTATCATAGACGAATATCGTCTTATATATCAGGCAACCATCGAATCCCTCACGTCCAGCACTTTAAAGCTCGATGCAGTAAAAGACTGCCGCGTATTAAGTGTTGGGCATTAATCAATGAAACCTTTAATCAATTAATTGACTAAATATTCAATTGCAACTAAACGTTAATTGTGAGGTTGCGATTTGAATTAATTGTAACTAAATTTAATTGTAATTTGTATTAAAATGCAATGTGCAACTAACACTGCCATTCTTCCATTTCAAAGATCGAAGAAAACGCTCCTTCATGGACCAATGCCCAGAATGCTCCGTGGAGCTAATCGCATTCAAACTACTTTTGACTTTCACACTAGTAGAGCCTTCTTAAGAAACGCCCTTCAATCCCATAATTCCTCCTGATAGATTTTAAGCTTTAGTTAAGTCTAGTTAAGTTAAGTTTAAGTTAGGTTAAGTGCCAATTTTGTTAGTTTTAAGTTTAGCTTTAAGTTCGCTTGCATTAAGCTTGAATAAATAAATAAATAAAATAAATAAATAAATAAATAGAGCGTTTCTTTAAACAAGGTATTTTGAAACTGGCGATTTTCACATTCGAATATGAGATTTTGTGACTGAATGATTTTGAGATTGTTACTTTCAATTGTGGTTTACTTAGTTTAAACTGTACAGACAATTAACATCTGACAAATCGTAATCGTCAGGACGGCGCAGTAGAGGACGACCTCGTGGTAGGTAGCGCAAACAAGTGGAGGGGGACCTCAACCAACTTGGCGTGCGCAACTGGAGGCAGCTGCCTCGTAGCCATGCTGGCTGGAGAGGTTTGTTGGTTGTGGCCCAGGCCCACCCCGGACTGTAGTGCCACCCAAGTAAGTAATCGTAATCGTTCGCACAAATCCACAATTGCAATTGATTTGTTCAATTGAACAATTACAATTTTAATTGTAAAAACAATTAATTTTTGCCCAACACTGCACGTATCTCTTAATGAGAAAGCTATAGGCAGTACAATGTCAACCTTTGCCAGGTTTCAGGTGTGACATTCCTTGCTTACCTTCTTAGGTGGCGCTACAGTTCGGGGTGAACCTGGGCCTCAACCAACAAGCCCCTCCATTAAGCTCGGTCTTTAGCTAATTGTCTCCAGTTGACATTCGAGGTAACTGTGAAACTGATGATCAAACCCGACAAGGTCTTATGGTGACAAATACCTCATTCACGCCAATGCGGTGAACACTCCTAGGCTGCTTGGCCAACACTAGTTCTACCAAACTACTGACGCATAGCAGAAGAATCCACTCCAAACTAACCAATGTCAATCAACGGATATAGATCTGCAGGGTTCAAGATGAACAGAATGAGGAAACTCTGACGCATTTCCTTTGCACGTGTCCTACGCTCGCTACTGTTAGGAAGGCTACACTAAGCGTATACCTCTTCAACGATCTAACTGATCACAAATTCCTTCACGGGTAAATTACATTTTTTCATTGAAAGAAGTGAATGGTTTCAGAATAAGACGTGGATAATAATCCACTCGTCACTCGCCAGTGTTAACACAATGGGCTTTCTCTGGTCTAAGTGTAACTGCTAAACCACCACACCAACCGGGTGATTATCTAAGATTGACAAAGACACTACCTACTACTAGACACTAAGAGCGGTGCCCTGTTGGCTAAGAAGTTAATTGAGTAAGGAGGCCTTAATGAAGATATTAAAGAACTAAGAACTTCTAGTTTTGAAGAAATACCCGACATTAGATACCCTCGAAGAAATTTTTGAAGTTAGCGGTCAAATACTCCAAAAAACAAAAACCAGTTGGACCAGACGGGATACCCTCTGTGTTCTGAAAAAAAGATATGAGACATCGGGTTCAGATGGCTCAGGATTCTCATCTCCAAATTTATGAGAGGTTTTCCAATAGTATAAAGGGAAGGGTGATACGCGGAACTGTCAGAATTACCGTTAGATCAAACTGATATCACACACCGTGAAGATCATTGAGCGGGTATTAGGTGACCGACTGCGGAAAATTATACGGTTCTTTGATGATCAGTGCGGGTTTGTCGCGGGTAAATCAACCACAGATGCAATCCAAAGTATAAGGATCATAATGGACAAAAATTGTAATTCCTTAAAGGATTTGCATATTGTATTGGTTGACTTTGAAAAAGTATTCGACAGACAACCACGTTAAGGCATCGAGGGGTTCCAGAAACCAACCAACGTGTAGATGATCACGGGCATGTATGAGGGAGCAAAGAAAGTTGGAGTAACCGAACAGTTCCCAATCAAAGTCAAGGTGCACCCGGGAAGCGTCTTACGTCCTTTGATCTTTATTGCAGTCTTTGACTATCCGCTTGAGGGTAAAGGGACGAACCACAAAGTACACCTGTTATTCTTTGCTGACGATGGAACCATCATAAGTGAGGATCCTACGTTCCTGCAGCGAACACTTGATGTATGGATGGACGTTTTAGAAGAAAATGGATACCACATTAGTCCAAAAAAGAGCGGGTATCTATGCTGCCCGTTCTCTAATCCACTCAGGCCTATACCAGACATTTATTTGAATACCGCAGTTGTGCGTCCAGCGTATAAAGTCCAAAACGTATAAGGGTAAATTAACGGCAGTGAGATGATGTGACAAAGCGTGATCGTATAAGAAGTTCGAGGATCCGAAGAAGCCTTTACGTCAAAGAAATCATCTACGAAAAGTGAAGCGCGACGAAGAAGAGATCATTTGAACACGGAAAAGGCAATATCATCGAACGTTGCACTGATAAAGCGAAAGAGAGGTAGGCCTAAAAACTCCTGGATCATACAAATGCAAAAACACCAGCTTTGGTTTGTCTCAGTAACGAAGTGATCGAAAATCGGGAGGCGTGCCGATATTTTTTGAGGTCGAACGCGAACCCCACAGGCGGATCCAAAGGAGGCGAATAAATTGGCCTCACATCATTTTTGACGAGACGCGGGTCCCTTTAATTCTAATTCTTGAACCACCGGTTGAAAGACTGTCGGTGTCCATTCCAACGCTGGAATCTGGGATCCAGATCCAGTGTTGCTTTTTTTTTTCCAATTTGGACCATCATTCATCTATTTCTCGCGGCCACCTATAATAACCTCAAAATTTCTGCAGAACCGAAATTTCGTCAGCATAGTATCAGGGATATTGAGAATTGGGTCACTCTGAACGTGAAAATTCTAACTCCCCAATACTATATGAATAATAGGGTATACGGAGACGAAGTAACTGCATTTCCAAGTGGTTACGGATTTGGATATCCCATTTTTCCTACTAATTAAATAAGGAAAGAATAAATGAACGCAATTTCTGTTGGTTTTTTTTTTTTTTTTTAATAAAAAAATTTCATATTTTTTTTGTGACACAAACATTTTCTTTGCCTTGTGAAATTACATTACATGTCCTAACTTAAGCTAAAAACAAAATCCAAGCACTCCCGCCACCAATTTACGACATATCCTCAATCAGGGCCGCTCTAAGCTTCGTGGTCACTGTCGACGGCTGTGCTTGATTCAGCTTGAAGACGCTCTCTATGACAGAAATCTCAGTGGCAGTTGTGCTCATCCCACAGAAAGATATCCAATCGTTAACCACCATGCCGGCGGCAAGCACTTCGCTACCTCTGTTCACAGTGCCAGCCACCAAGGGCACTTGCAACAGCGACGACAACTCATCTTGATCCTGAATCGATGTCTTTGGGTGCACCATGCCACCCTGGTTGCTGAGCACCGTGTACGAGCCCACCAATGTGTTTTCGGCGATAGTCTGTCGGAAGACCTCCACATTCAGCACATCTCCGATGATCTCTTCAGTTTCCTTGTCCAGATCTGGATGAACCAGTGCCACATAATCGTTGCAAGCGATCACATTGCCCAGCGCCGATAGGCGCTCCTCCACGCGCTGAATTTTCACACTATCCGGCAGACTGTTACGGAGATGCTGCAACTCCACATCTGTTGTGGAGCCGGGCACCAGCACACCGTTCCGGTTACCAACAGTGAGGCGCCCAATTATGCGACACCCACCAATACTCGCGTGGATCACGGGAATCGTTTCGGCCAATTCTGATTCATAGACGCTGTAGAACGTCTCCGACCCGCCAATTGCCACCAGACAGTAAGTGTTTGTTAATTTGCTGAAGACGCCGATGTCATCGTTGTTCTCGAACTGGACGCGCAGAGCCATTTTAAACTGTTTTCTCTAATTTTTACTCACTTTAAATTTTTGGACTGGTGGTTTTGGCCAATTGGAACCGAATAATGGATTTTTCTTGGAGTAAATTTCGATTTTTATGAAATTCCACAAATTCACGTGGAGCTGAGTTTGAAGTGCGGTGAGAAACGTCAATTCTCAACTGTCACACAAATTTCAGAGGGAAAGTCCTGCCGTAGTAGTATTGGTGGTACTTTTCGGCATTCTACAGTACCGTACCAGACTTCACACTACTATTTTATTACTAATATTATGAAGAAGATTTCCAAAGTATTCTAGGTTTAAATTAAATAAAAAAAAAAAAAAAAAAAAAAAAAAAAATAAAAAATTACTGCTAAAAAAGACTTGCCATAACTCCAGGCTCTTCAGCATTTTTTATTGTTCGTCAACTGAGTCAGATGCACCATAGATAATATTTTGGAAGAATATTTACGTATTTTTGGGAGCAATATCCATAATGAAATTGCCTACTTCAATAACGTAACATCTATATTCCAGTTCTTTGGCACGATTCTTGACCCGAAACTTAGTTATTGAAGATCGAGTTATGAAAGCAAGTATAGCTTTCTACATCTACAGTCAGGCTTTCGGTAGAAAATGGGTACTAGCCAAGAATTAGAATGTGGATGTTAACAGCTGAAGATTGTCGCACATTCAGCCACGTCGCAATAAAATTAATACATCCTCTAAACTTATGTCTGAATGAATTTAGCGATGTTCTCAATTACTCTTATCTGGAAATACAGTCATTTCGAGGGAAACGACCAAGCAGACGAGTTGGTCAGGCTTTGACGAACGGTCCCTTGTCGAAGCTGCTGGAACACAGACTAGTATGTAGTACATTCCAAGACAGAATTTTGCAATTTAGGTGAAGCGTTTCCACTCAAGTTCAAAAAATTTCATTTAACAGGAAGAAAATGGCAAAACTGTGAATTGTGCAAACAATTTTGATAGGGACAACCTCGAAATTTCTGCAGAGCCAAAGTTTCGTCAGCATAGTATCAGGGATATTGAGAATTGGGTCGGTCTGAACGTGAAAATACTAACTCTCCAATAGGGTATACGGAGACGAAGTAACTGCATTTGCAAGTGGTTTTGGATTTATATCTCTCATATTTCTTACTAGTTGAATAAGGAAAGAATAAATTAACGGAATTTCTGTTTTTTTTTTTTTTATAAAACATTTAAAATTTTTTTGTGACACAAAAGTTTTCTTTGTTTTGTGAAATTACATTATATTACATCCTAACTTACTGCCCGAACATAATGAGGTAGCTGCGGCGTAGTGCGTCGAAGAAGTAAGTAGATATATATACAAACTCAATAGTGCGGCCACAATGAGTAGCTGTAGCACGAGTTGGTTTAATTTTAACTTTTGTAGCGCTACAGGTTTGACAGCTTACTACAGCTGTAGAAATGAATGACTGCGACATAGGGAAACTTATCGAGCTCATCAAAAATAAAAATGTTCTGTGAAATTTATGCCATAATATGTACGTATAATATTGAGTTTAATAAGCCAAACTATATCATTAAAAAAATTATTTTCAATAAAAACAAAGATAATTTCATTCAGTTGGCTTTATATGACATAGGCGCGCTACACCATTGTTGGTAAATTTTATGAATGTAGCGCCGCACCATTTGACAGCTCGTACTACTGCTACTACTACGCCACAGCTACAGTACATTGTGTTCGGACAGTTAAGCTAAAAACCAAATCCAAGTTCTCCCTCCACCAGTTTACGACATATCCTCAATCAGGGCCGCTCTACGTAGCTTAACGTGATTCAGCTTGAAGACGCTCTCTATGGCAGAAATTTCGGTGTCAGTTGTGCTCATTCCAACGAAAGACACCCAATCGTTAACCACCATGCCGGCAGCAAGCATTTCGCTACCACTGTTCACAGTGCCGGCCAGCAGGGGCACTTGCAACAACAACGATAAGTCATCCTGATCCTCAACCGATGTCTTCGGATGCACCATGCCACCCTGGTTGTTGAGCACCGTGTACGAGCCCACCAATGTGTTATCGGCGATAGTCCGTCGGAAGACCTCCACATTTAGCGCATCTCCAATGATTTCTTCAGTTTTATTGTCCAAATCTGGATGCACCAGTGCCACATAATCGTTGCAAGCGATCATATTGCCCAGCGCCGATAGGGGCTCCTCCATGCGCTGAATTTTCACACTATCCGGCAGACTGTTACGGAGATGATGCACTTCCACATCTGTTGCGGAGCTGGCCACTAGCACACCGTTCCGGTTGCCCGCAGTAAGGCGTCCAATAAAGCCACACCCATCAATGCTCGCGTGAATCACTGGAATCGTTTCAGCCAATTCTGATTCATAGACGCTGTAGGACGTCTCCGACCCACCAATTCCCACCAGACAGTAAGTGTTTGTTAATTTGATGAAGTCGCCGATGTCGTTGTTGTTCTCGAACTGGACGCGCAGAGCCATTTTAACTGTTGTCTCTAATTTTTACTCACTTTTAGTTTTCGGACTTCTCCCTCTGGGTCAATTGGAACGGAATGATGAAATGAATTTTTATGAAATTCAAAAAAAAATTACGTTGAGCTATGTTTGAAGTGCGATGAAAAATGTCAATTCTCAAATATCACAAAAATGTCAGAGGGAAAGTGACTTCTCACTACTATTTTATTACTAATATTAAGTAGGAAATACACGATACAACGGTTTTTTTACAACGGTGTCAACGGTTTGAGACCTTTTGTGTTGTATATGATAATTGTATCGTGTATCCACACAACCGACAGTTGTACTAATATCGTATGGTCGCGACTATACATCTGCTGTCACATGCACATATTGTATGGAAATTATATGTTTATGTGTAAAATGGCTGAATTAAATGCTTAGTTGTACGTAAATCGCACGCAGATCGTATAATGTGTGTACTGCATACAACAGTTGAGCCCATGTCGGTAAAACACATGTCGGTGCGGCGGTTGTATCGTGTATTTCCCACTCTATGAGGACGTTTTCCAAAGTATTTTAAATAGAAAATATAAAAAAAGATGCTAAGAAAGACTTTGCTATAACTCGAGGTTCTTTAGCATTTTTTATTGTCCGTCAACTGATATTTACGTATTTTTGGGATTAATATTCATATTGAAATTGTTTACTTCAGTAAAGCAACATCTATATTCCAGTTAATTGGCACGATTTCTGACCCAAAACTTAGTTGTAAACTAAACATTGAAGACCGAGTTATGAAACGAATGTAAACAGCCGTTGTGTGTCCAGGCGGAGCTGAACGCGATTTGTGAGGATTGTCGCACACTTAAAAATCTCCCAACATTCAGCCGCATCGCAATAAAATCAATACATCGTCTAAACTGGTGCTTGTATGAACTTAATGATGTTCTCAATAACTCTCATCGGGGACACAGTAATTTTGAGGGAAACGAACAAGCAGACGAGTTGGTCAGGCCTTGGTGACCCTTTGTCGGAATATGTGTTTCGCTAAGAATCGTTAAGGTAGATATATGTATGTGTACACTTCCACTTAGCTAGCCAACATCGGACGAAAAAGCTTTACTAACTGCGCTACGTTAACAAAGACTTGTGTCTGTTTGTGTCAAAATAATTATACATCTTAACCAAACTAGTACAAATAACATAATTCTTTAAAGTTGATCTGCTTAAACAATCCAATTGCGGCAAAAATGAAAAGGATAACTAAGAGAAAGCAATCGGAAAATTCGATTTCGATATTTGTTTTGAAAATCTTTTTTCCATGGGTTTGAATATGGTGTTGTACACTTTTTTGCCTTCTTTCAAATGGGCGTTTGTCAAATCTATACTATCGATGTCGTTAGTGAAATTCCAAAAGCACTTTTAGAGGCTACTCAATTCTAAACTTCATTTCATGAAATTTTGTCCATAAAATAATTTTTCGGACAAGCACAGCAAGCACAGTAATTCATGCGGGCTCTAGAAGTGCCAATGACGGATGTTATGCAGCTTTTATGCAGTGTCAGAAATTGTTTATAAATCACGTTTTCGTGCTTAGAGGCCGTATAAAAGCTACATACATTTATGAAGGCTTCATACGTTTACAAATACGGCTGATACTTGTATACATTTTTCTAAATAAACACATACATTATACTACTTCCGATGTTGCACCAACGAAAACACTGGTATGGTAATTTCACCATGGATGTAAATGGCCGTTGGGACTGTAATCGTGTAATTTAAAAGTGGAACAATTTTATAAATATTTCCCGCCACACTACACTTTTAAATCAAACAACTTACCTTGAAATATTGTTTACGTAGGCATATATATATAAATTTTTATACTTATTTTGTCATGGTTCGTATACACTACACGTTATTCACCTCGAACGCCGTCTTGATGACCTATCGCGGCTGCGACTCCTGTCGCGTTCTCTGTCTCTCGACCGTCGCCTTGCTACACGATGGCCACCACCATCGCGATCTCTTTCACGGTCACGGTCCCGCTCGCGCTGCCGGGAACGTCGTTCGCGACGTTTCTTTCTATCGGTCCGCTCTTTCTCTCGTCGTCTGACAGCAGGCGATGGACTACGTCCCATTTTTATTCGTCTCTTTCTCACTTCTGCTTTGTATGGCTTTTGTTTTGAACGTGTTTCGCTGTATACGTAAAAAAAAAACTAAAAAGAAATGCCTAGAGGGGTGACAAAAAAGTGTTTGAGGTGGTAGGTGACAGCCGAATTGAAAAACGTTTGAGAATTCCATTAAGAATTTTGAAAGAAAATTCAAGATAAGTACCATGTGGTAAACTTACCGTTGTTATTTGTGTGTCATAGAAATTTAGATGACACCGGCATTTCACTAAAAACAAAAATTTAGTTTCGTTTCGCGCGACAGCGAACACCTTTAAAACTCTTCACTTTTTTTTTAAACTGACAGATGAGCGGGTTTTTTTCTGCATATTGCATGGGAATTCTTTTTGTGGTAGAATTTGGTGGAAAAAAATATCCTTGGGATACGACTACACTGAGTGCAATAATTTTTTTTTGTATTGATAATAAATTTCTATTATTTTTAGGCTTTGACTAAAGGCCGATACTACGATATGAATTATATATTGGGTGTATTCATGCTTCGTTGTATCTGGTCTTGTGAAAGTATAAAAGTGTATTTTTTTTACACCAAACGGCGAACTCTCACTCAGCTGATTTTCGATTTTTTTGATAGAATCACAATTAACTAGGATAAATACACAATGACTTTTCCCTTCGGCGCTTTTACTTATGGCTCATATTAAGGCCAATTCTTTCCATTTAAATAATTTATTAATTCCGAGAACCAAACGACAACCAGCTGTCAAAAAAAATATGTTGAATTCAACTGTTACACTTTCACACCCTCCGTAATGGGTTTGAGCATTGCATTGCCAGTGTATTTTATTGTTGTATTGTAAGAAAATTATACACTTTTACAACGATACAAGACCAAAGACCAGATACAAGGAAGCGTGAATACCCCTATTGTATCAAGGGCACTTCTAAATTTACGATACTAACCACCCCCTTTGTGAAGGTGAGTAGGCCCTTGGTGGAGGTGTCCCTAAACTCCAGCAGTGCGACTAACTTCTCTAATAAGTTACGGCCCGTGTCTCAAGCAGTATAATGCCGGACATTCAGAATTTATATGCTCGGAGGTTATTTCCGAATGTGACTTATTCGTAATATGGTTAGCAAATTGAAAATAATTCATTCACCTGAAATGTCAATATCTCACTTCTAGCAATCTCAAAATTTAGATCTGTAAATTTTTTTGTCAAAATTGTCGAAACCTTTTTATCGAGGGCGCAAAACAGATATGTTTGGTTTCTTTTTTTCTCCCAAAGTTTTTTGAAAGATGTTTGCAATAATTGACCCTAATGAACCAGCATACTTAGTGGGATACATATTACATGCCAAACACTATTTCTGGATAAAATTTGCTATGAAATAGATTTTAACTAAGAACATTTCAATTATTATATTCTATACAATCATCATAAAATATTCATCATCAAATCATATTCTATGATTTTAAAGACAGTGATTGTGATTAATCGTTCCATTTTTTTTTTAAATTATTCTTTAATGTATGTAGTACATACAATTTTATTAAAAAAAAAATTAATTCACACTTTTGTTTTATTTTTATTACTACGTATACCATATGAATTGTTTCTTTAATTTTGTTTATTATTCTGATTTTTAATGTTTGTTAATGAATTGTTTGATTTTTAGTCGTAAATAAATATAATATTTTAAAGATACTATTTCAGCACGATTATTTTTTATTTGTTTTTATTATTACTATACATACATACATACAAAAATACAAACATTTTCAATGACCCACCAATCCTTCATGAGGGTCGTGGGGGTAGGATGCTCAGTTGGACTCTCCATCCTTCTCGATCCTCCGCCATTGACTCCAGCTCATCAAGGGAAATGCCTAGACGGCTCCAGGAGAGGGCACGGCAACCATGGCACGTGGGCATACGCGCTACGTGACCAAACCATCGAAGCATATATCGTTCCATTCGGAGAAGTAGCTGCTCAACATTGAGCCCTCGCTTACTCTAGTGTTGCGCACTCGATCTCTACGACTTATTCCAGCAACACCGCGAGCGAACCTCAAGGATGACCAAATCATCCGCAAAGAGTAAATGACTAATCCTTAAGTCTCCCACTGTGAAACATTCTCCGCCACAGCTGCGCTGCAACAGACAGTCTATATATACAATGAAGAAGTGGGGTCCAACGCCCATAGTGTGAAATTCACAAAACAAGTGTTGACAGGCGAAGCATACTCTTAGGCCCCTTCAAGAACCTTTCTGAGAGTTAACAACTGGTCGGTTGTGACCCTACTGGGACGAAAACCCCATTGCTCATCCCCCAAACTATCCTGAGCCACAGCTCTGGAACGCAATTCTATCACCTTTCCAGGAAGATTTAAAAGAGATATACCCCTGCAGTTGGCGCAATCTCTTTTGTCCACTTTGTTAAAGAGAGGAACAATTATCCAAATTTTCCAATTACCAGGTGTTTTGCCACATTCCTAGGCCACTTTAACGACACACGAGAGCCATTGCACTCCCTCTTTACTTAAAGCCTTGAGCATGTCTGGTCGGATTCCATTTACACCAGCAGAGTTGCTAACTTTTAATGATTTGATCACCAAAGTTACTTTCTCCACTTTCCGCCCCACTCTCGACCATACGTCTGTCATCTTCGGTACCCTGTTCGGGATTGAGCAATTCTGAAAAGTGCTCGCTCCATCTGCGTAAGATGTCCTCCTCAAAGGAAAAAAGTATACCATCTTTGGATTTGAGTAGTTCAACGATATTTAACATTCTTTCTCTGAGTCGGCGGATGGTCTGTGTAGTGAATACACTACATGCTACCTTCTACCGACACCACGAGCTGTCAACCGCCAACCAAATTACGCTCAGTGCCATATCGCTTGGTTCCCACTCAACCGAGCTCAACCAATGCAATTCACCATTCGCTCGCACTACCACTTAGCCCACACCCATAAAATACCAACGTGATGACTTCATAAATAAGTCTCTCTTTCGGTATACATTTAAGAGTACACTCAGTGATACTCATAATGACATGCGCATTGCATAACAAAAGAATAATGTAAAAAAGCGGGGTATGCGCACGCGGTGAACTAGAATATAAACAAACCGTGCCGGTTTGTTTGGGTATTCTCCCCCTAATGCACTTTGACGCGTTGACCAATATTGGGTTCAAGAATCAGAAATAGGCACAATGCTGATAATGCACTTGTGCCTGTAACTGAGGATGACTTAGTACATTGGACTTAACACCCAAAATAGCTGATCTATGGCTATGGTAATTGCGAAAGACATATGCATGGTGAATGATGGAAGGGATAGATTTCCCAAAGCAAAATTGTATAAAAAGGAAGGATTGAAAGGAGGAAACGTAAAAGTAAGTTTAACACTAAAAGCTAACGGTTGCAGCCCCGCATAGACAGCGGACCGCACGGCAAATAAAGATAATAAAAATAATAAAGGTATAATTCTCCTTCTTATAAATCTAATAAAGAGCGTTTTATTTACTCCCTTACTCTTCCCGGTCAATACTCTTCCCTCTAGTTAAGAGGAAGCACGGCATTTACCGGTTACAACATCTGCCAGAATTTTTCGCCAAACTTCTTCCAGGACTGTTTTTTTTGCTGTTTTCACAGCTAATTTGCAAGTTCTTTGCGCTACAGTGTACCGATTTCGAGAATACGAGTTCAAGTAAATGCACAGCTTAAAGGCTCTCTTTTTCCCTCTGATGGCTTCTTGAACTCCTGGCGTTTTAAACTAAGAATTTCTTTTCTCACCACCAGCCGCTCCACTTCACAAACATCTTCCGCAGAGACAATAACCGCTGTTGAAAGCAGTTGCCATTCTTCCTCTACATTTGATGGAGCAGTAGGAATTCGTTCAAACCTTTCAAATATTTGCCGCGCAAACGTCTCCCATATCTCATCGTTTAGTAACCCCTCCTATCGTATGCGTGTAACCATCTTTGGTTTCTTTGTGCGGAAAGATAGTATTCATGGTGGATAAGTCATTTTCAGAGCAGAAATCCAACAACTTCTCGACGCTAGTTTCTTCCAATCACACTCTCCCACGTCATAACATCTACACCCACGTAAGCATTAAAGTCACCCATCAGGACAAAAGAATCCATATCCGCAACCATTTCAAGGTCAGCATCAACTTCATCTAGGAAAGCTGCATACTCTGACGAAAGGTTCGGTGCATACACCTGCACCAATGCGAGAGCTGATCTTTCAAGCTTGAGCTTACATACATACATGCATACATTTTCAATGCCACTAATCCTTCATCAGGGTCTCAGGGGTAGGATGCTCAGTTGGACTCTCCATCCTTCTTGATCCTCCAACTCATCAGGGGAAATGCCTAGACGGCTCCAGGAGAGATGTTAGACTTGATCCAACCACCTACTTCTAGGCCTACTGAGGGATCACCTACCTGATGGCACGGCAACCATACCACGTCTTGGAAGCCGGTTTGGGGGCATACGCAATACGTGACGAAACCATCGAAGCATAGATCGTTCCGTTCGGAGAAGTAGATGCTCAACATTGAGCGCCTTGCGTACTCTGGTGTTGCACATTCGATCCCTATGGGATCGGGAATTTACTCAATATCTGCAATATAATATAGACTATCATCGGCAAACAACTTTACTTTACAACATTTTAAAACTTTTTTTTATATAGTATATAAAGTATGAACAATAATGTACCTAAAATTGATACTTGTGGTACTTTTAAGTCAGAATTTAATGCTTCCGAACTTACCCCATTAAACTTAACGATTTGTTTTCGTCCTATTAGATACGACTAAAACCACATACATTTAACTCCTCTTATTCCGTAACTATAATTTTTTTTCCAATAAAATCAACCTGTCCATTGTTTCAAATGGTCTTCTCAGATCCATAAATACCTCTGCAATTATCTTCTTATTATGTATTATTTCCCAGTTCGTTATAAGATAGTTTAGAGCTGATTCGCAAGAGTGGGTTTGTCCGAATCCAGATTGCTCCTCGATTATTATATAATCTCGCTGCAGGTATTCTTCTAGTTGCATTTGGACAACATTTTCCAATATCTTCTCGTAGAGTGAAAGTATGTTTACAGGCCTATATTCTTTGCATTTATTAGAATTTGAAACCTTTTAAAACGGGATAATAACAGCCGTTTTCCAGTTACTTGGAAAAGTACCACTTGTGAGGGAGTCGTTTATAATGTTAACTAGAGCTGGACCCACTATTGTAAAACTGTCTTTTATCATTTGTTTATTCATAAAATTAAAATCATTCTTGTTTGGCATCACTTCTACTAACCTTAAGAGGTCTTCTATTGAGTCTAACATTTTGAACTTGAAGCAATTTATCCTATTTATAGCAAGATTTGTCCATTGAACTTTTGATATTTCTTTATTTATTTCAATTACACTTTTAATAAAAAAAAAAACTCGTTTAATCCATTGGCAATCATTTTATCGTTTCTATTTATATTGTTGCCATCTGTCCCAACACTAAAGTGTTTATTGATTTCCACATAGTTTTTTGGTCACTGGTCCCATTTAGTTCGGTTTCAATGTAATTTTGGTCTGCTGTCTTAAGATTTTGTACCAAACCCTTCTTACCATATTTACATCACATTTCAAATTTAACGTTCCTCTCTAACCCAAATGGCTGCTTGTATCATATTTTCCCACTTTGATTGACACATAATTTCCCCTTATTTGCCAAAGCAATTTACTTTTCGCTGGTTGACATCATCACCATCGCATATAAACGCATTGCCACAAACCTCCCAAAAGTGAGACAACCTCACCTCATCTTCTCCTACTCACACCAATGCGAAGTAAACAAAACCAACTGCACAACTACCAACTTCAGCACACAAAAAAAAAAAAAACAGCGCTAAATTTCCCCCTAAATCCAAGCAAAGCAACTCGTCACTGGCTGCAAAACCACTTTTTTTTCGACCAACAGTCAGAGTCGTCTAGTCTCGTCGGGGAAATTCTTAGCAGAATCAAAGTAGAAGCGAACTGCATAAAACGTAGCGCATCCCCTTAATTGACGAACGCGTTGTGTGTTTCAAAATATTTTCTGTTTTAATTGGTCTCGTTTGGTGGATCGAAAGAGGTAAATTTAACTAAAAAAAAAATCCTTCCAATCAGCGAGGAATTTCGTTTTTGACTATAAATTTGAATTGTGTTCAGTGTGTGCGTAAGCGCGTCAGTAAGACCATCAAAAAAAAAAGAAAAACCTGTTCCAATCGGTCAGTGAAATAAAAAAACGGGATAAGACAACGCGCCGGCACTGCCACCACCCTTACGTGACGTAATAAAGTGACGGAAATAAAAAAAAAATGATACAAATGCGAAATGAGTGAAATTGGCGGAAATTTATTAGGCTTTTCTTATTTTTCGTAGGTTTTTAGCGAATTTGGAGTTTTTTTTTTTTTTTTGGTTTTCCATTCGGTCGATACGTCAACTGGGCGTATGCTTCTAAAATAAAATACTGGGATATTTTGAATATTTTTTTCCCCAACTTTGCTCTTTCGTGTTTGTTTTGTTGTGTGTGTATGCGTGTGAGAATTCGTACAAAAAGGAAAAAAGAAAATAAAAATTTTCCCTCGTCTGATATAACCGCTCGGGATACTTATGCGCTGCTGTGCTGTGTGTACACGGTTGTGGTCGCGTTACACTGGGTTTTTCTTCTAAGGAAATTTTCTTTTTGTTGTAATTCCAGTTGCGAATAAAAATTGAAACAAAATTAAATGCCTGTGTTCCATTTGTTGTACCGTTAAACTAACGAAAAACATTGGATTATACTCTTCTGCTGGATTATAAGTTCGTTCTTTCTTTTATCTTTGCATTTTTCATTGCTATTCGAAGTGGAGTGCGGTGTGAACAGAAGACAGAAGGGAAGGAGAGAAGAATAGAATATCAAAATTCGGTAAGTACTTATTTTTCTTTTCTCTTTTTCTGCGCGTTCATGGGCATTCAGGTGCGATGTTGTGCGGTTTCTTGTCTATGGTTGGCGTGACATTTTCCCCTCGCCGATGATATGAGAATATAATGGGAAATTTCTTGCACTTAATTATATTTTTCGGTTCATATTCTCGTTTTCTTTTGGAGTCTCTTTTTTCTCTTCTCCTTTTATTGCTTTTAATTCAATTCGGTGTTCCAATTAGAAGGAACAAAAATCAAAATTTTTTGGAAAAAAAAAAAAATCAATTGGGAATTCTTTCAATTTTTTTTTTTTTTTTAATAGTGGATTGTAGGAAATTTGCCAGGAAATTTTCTTCACCGCTATCCTCAATTGCCGGTTCTCGTGGAAGTGTTTTATTTGTAAGTTTTATATGAAGTTTTATAGAATTTGTTTTTTTTATAAATTTAAATGTGAAATAAAATTGAAAATATGTGTAAAGTAGTAGGCCAGGGTGGAAGTGGAAGTGAAAGCAAAAGAGTAGGTGAAGAAAAATGTGTACTGTGTGGGTTAAGCATGACGTCATCCGTTCGTTTAGATCGAAAGGCAATGGGAGAGTGCAATAATATATTTATTTTTCCGAAAACTTTTATAAATTTATACATTTAAGGCGAGGGTTACACCCACTAAACGCAATAATTTATAGAAATCACCATCCGAGAGAGTGAGACCGAGATAAATTGGTGGATTTTCATAGCAATTTGTTGTTTCCTTAACCTCATTGCACTTCTGTTCATCTACATAGCGGCGATTCTTGTTAAGAGTCGTTGGGTCTATTCAAATTCCTGTATATTTTGTTTAAATGGAACTCTATCAAACCACTACATAATTAAGGGCGCAGAGCATAAAAAAATAAAAATTTAACTAGGGTGAACACTGTACCGGGCGTACCGTTTCTTTAGTTGGGTTTGGAACAAAGAGATTCCATGGCAACATGCGCGAGGTTTTTTTTTTTGCAAAAAAGTTGCAAAAAATGGGAAGGGGTGAATGTTTTATGTCATCCTTTGTTGGATGGGAACCGACACATGAACCTTAACCCTTGGTATGAGTGGGTTTGAAATTGCGCTAAGGGTAGTCTTAAAAAAAAAAAATTGACAACCCCGAGTCTGATATATGTACATATTTTCTGCAATTTAAATTTCTATGCACTGTTTCGATGAATGAATCATCATTTGCTCAGTTTCGGTTTCCTGATACAGCTTAATTCGCACGGAGCTTGTTTCTTGTGGACCATACTCTATACCTAACTCAAAAACGTGCTACCGAAAATACTAACATATTCATACATACATATGTATGGGATGGAAGTGCACTGCGCCTTAAATAGATCTATTCTGTTCCCAAGCTATGGCTGTAGTCGATGGAATACTTGAGTTAGAGCGCCTTCTCTAGTCTAACTGTTTCCCAGAAGTTCTTTGGCCTGTCTCATTCGGGGAATATCCTCTCAATGTTTGGCCCATACGTTCTTTAAAATTCTTCCCGCATTTTATGTGGTCTTAACTAGTCCAAAAAACGGGGGTATCCTAGCCGCTTTTCCCTGGTGCATGGACTGCCTCATTCCCCTCTACTTCTACATGTCCTGGTACCCAGTAGAGGTTTACTCTATTGACCTGACACTCCCATACCAGTTTGGATTTGACCTAATGTGAGATTAGTACCTTAATTGCTCCCTCGTTATCTGAAACTATTGCGATGTTTCGCTTGCGATATTTTCTGTCGAGGTTGAATTGGACACACATATTTTGGGGAAAGTTCCCAAGGATTCTGAGTAGGTACTTATGTGGTTCTGGCTCCGTACATGCCTGCCCCCGGTTCCTATCGGTGTTTTGGACCCGTTTGTGTATCTCTTAATTGTCCGGTGTTTGAAATGTTTCTTGTTGCATTCACTGCCCCAATCTCTTTTGTTGCTCAGCTTTGTGTCAAATTTTCCTTTCAGTATTTCTCGATAAAATCGTCTCTGGGCTAGTACCGAAGCGGGACTATTTTGAAGAGTGATTCTCAGGGAACGCCGTGTTTGACCGGCTTAAGAAAATCTCGCTTGGAAAAATCACAAAATTTTAAGAATCCTACAGCAGAAAATCTCGCAGCACAGTCTCTCGAAGGCTGAACCTCGAAAAATCTTGCGGCGGGATTGGCACCTGCATGTGAGGCCGAATATCGAAGAATGTCTTAAATTTGAAATCCTGTTAACCGCCAAACTGGTTACCCAAGTACTGTTTAATTCGTCTCGAATTTCAATCGTATTCTGCGAGATTCTGTGCATGCGAAGGTCCTGTACGGCAGAATTTTTTGCTGCGGCATTTTGTGACAAAAGCTTTTGTGATGCGGGATTCTGTGGGCGAGATTTCGTGGCCTCATTCTCCGATGCCCTCTTTTATTATTCTTAGTATGGCCTCCTTAAGTATACTTTCTAGCACTATGTGTAAAGGGATGAGATCCACAATCGGCTCTAGTGCTGCTGTGGGTCAGACTTGCATGGTACCTGTATACGTATTCAGGTTTATCTCTACACTTTGCTCCGAAATGCCCCAGCTGTGCTTTGCCTTAGGTTATGGTTATATAGCAAGCAATTAATACTAGTTTCGCGAGCTCGTGCATGCTTGAACGCTGGTCGATTAAGATTTAACTAGTTAACGCTAGTAAAGTGCACATGTCGCTTTTTTTGATATGAAGAACTTTTAAACAGAAATTTAAAAAATCATTGTATTATAGGTAAGTACTATCTGGATACATACTACCATTTCATGTGCCATTCTTTCCATTGTATCTGCTATAAAAGTATTCTTTTGTTAGCATTGCGACAGACAATGTTTCTATACTTCGCTTATCAATTTTTCACAGTCATCTTCGGTTGATATTAATTATCGACTAAGCTCGAGCTTGGAATTTCAATTCAACTCTCTGCAAAAGCGCGAGTTAATGAGAGCTCGCGCTTGTAAAGTTTTGTTACATAACCGCAATGCCCTTCCAAATAAACTTAATTTTAAAGCGCGAGCTTGCGCTTGTTAGCGTTAGTATTACTCGCTTGCTAACCATAGTCATACTCTGCTGGCACACGCAACTGCACCGTATGTAATCATTGGTCTGACTATGATTCTGGGGGTATATCCCCAAGTTGTACTTGATAGATTCCTTGGCCTTTGTTACCACAATATTCTATTTTTTATCTATCTTCTATTAATATAATAACGAGGTATAATTTTAATGTTTGCTTGTCACTCTTTCATTAAAAATCTACAATACTTATCCGATTGCGATGAAACTTTTATTGAAGTATCAGGCATTGTGTCCAAAATAATATAGGCTGTGCATCATCATGTTTCATCGAAAAGAGGCCGAACAGTGTGGATAGGAGTGAAGTGAGAGTGAAATATTACTTATTCTTTGCTCTAAACTAATATGTACACGAATTATTAGCAATCAAAAGTTCTACAAACAAGTTCACCAAGCGGTTATGTCCACTTGTTACATGTTGCTTGAAGTAAGCGTTTTTATCAGCGGTTCGGTACCCTATTGCTGCCGCTTTCGTCCGTCGTCCGTCTATCTGTTTGTCTATTGGTCACTATCTTCTATTTCCTAAACTCTACAGAATATGTAGAATATTGGATTAGAGACATGGGTATGTGCGTATGTAGCTGGTAACCTTTTTCGACCTACCGTTATTTCGGAATGCAAGTATAAAAGGTTTTTGAAAATGCCGTAAAAAGAGTCCAAATGGTCATCAGCAATGGCGGCGCCCACTTGACCAATAACATCTTCTAAAAGTAATGGAAAAAAACTTAAAGGTCCAAACATAACCATCTAAAAAAAAAAACAATTATGAAATCATGTTGCATTTTAAAGATATAGCAAAACAACATCGGGTGAGTGTTTTTGGGCCACCCTATACATATTTGGCGCAACAGACCATGGAGGGCCAAGGCCTAGCTTATCACAACCGCTATGCATTGCGGTCCATATTCTGCGGAACAACTGGGACAAGCGGCAAACTTCAAGATAGGTGAAATTGAATTAACACTTGCTGTTAGAGGTATAAGTTGCTTAAATTTACTCAGAACATATGTAAATGCATTTTTGTTAAGCTTCTAAAAATTAATAAATCCGAAAGTAAATATATTACCTATGATTGAGTCGATTGACACTCTCAGTGAACTCGAGACCTCGATAACCACTTTTAGTAAAGTTCTAACGCTTGAGCTGCGCGAGAACAGTCTCAAATATGTACCTCACAAAAACTGGAACCGTGTTTCTAAGATTGTAACGTAAATTACGATTAAATTAAATGTTCTAAATTAGAGCAAAAGTATGCCTGATGAATAAAACCTCAGCACCGTTCGTTCGATCCTGAAAAAAGGAGACCCTCTGAAGTGCGCTAACTACAGAGGTACAAGTCTTCTCAACATTGCATATAAGATCCTGTCTGCCGTGTTATGTGAACGTCTAAAACCGATCGTCAACAACCTGATACGAGTAGGTCCTTATCAGTGCGGTTTCAAGCCGGAAAAGTCCATCATTAACTAAATATTGACACTACGGCAGATCTCGGAAAAAACCCAGTAATATAAAATCGATACGCACGACCTCTTCATCGATTTCAAAGTTGCCTATGATAGAATAGTATATAGTATAGAGACGTGTTATACAGGGCCATGTCTAATCATCCCTGACGAGCTCGTCCTTCAGTGCAGGATGACGATGGAGAACTCTCGCTGCTCCATCCAAGGCGAGATCATGCGATCTCGAAAGAATTGTACAAGCTCACAAGCCAATACCGGAAGTACAATCTTACAAGAACTCAGCGGGCCGTCTGTGTGGCGTTTGCGAGTACAGAGACAGAAGCATAAAAGATGAGTTTATCTGTCAATGGAAGAAACAAAATATATGCTGTCTAAAAAAAAGGACTCCCCACATCAGCACCTTGGACAGAACGCCGCAATAGACAGATATAATTTTAAGGTAGTAAAGGGCTTTGTTTACCTAGATTGTATGGTGAACTCCGCAAATGACACCAGTGGGGAGATCAGACGAAGGATTACTCTTGCCAATCGCTGTTTATATGGGCTAAGAGACACTAATCATCCCAGTCCTGCTCTACTCGTATGACTAGAAGCATGAACTTTGTCAAAATCGAATGAGAATGCCCTTGTTATTTTGAGAGAAAATTTCTTCGAGTGATCTTTGCTCCCGTCTGCATAGACGGCGAGTGGAGAAGAAGGTACAATGTGGAACTATGCGGCCTATATAATTATATCGACTTAACCAGAAGAGTTCAGATGTATGGGCCATGTAGAGCTGATGGAGTCCGATTTTCTAGCCCGGAAAATCTTCGAAACCACCTCGGTAGGTGGAGCAAACAAGTGGAGGGGGACCTCAACCAACTTGGTGTGCGCAACTGGAGGCAGCTGGCTTGTAGCCGGCTTGCCTGAAGAGGTTAGTTGGTTGACCGCCGGGTTTACCCCGTACTGTAGCGCCACCTAAGTAATTATGTAAATTAGAGCCTTGGATGTAACGTGAGTTTCCATGAAATGTCCCAAGAGTAGTTGCCTTGGGTGAATGGTAATAAAACTACATTGAATGGTCCAAACAGAACTGTCAAATACATAACACGAACTGGGTGCTATGTTTCGTCTTATTAAAATGTCCTTGGTCAATAGCTATTCCCAGACAATACCCTCAATCATAAGAGTGGAAAGAGTCCAATTCCAAAACAATAGTGTATAGTATTATTAAATAAAAAAAAGAAAGAAAGAAAGAAAACCGATTATAAGAAGAGTAATCAATCATGTACAATAAACACTACTGAATGCACGCTAAATTGAAATTGAATACGTTGGAACTTTTTCAAAGAATAACATTTTGTTTAAATTTTTTTTGCGCAAGTCATGTGTTTTCTAAGAATTTGAATTACCGGAATCAATTTCATTCGAGAGATTGCTTTAATATCTTTATAAACATATATTGTGTATACATACATACATATGTACATATTCAGGTACTTTCCCTTGAAAGAGTATAAAGATGTTTTATTTTAATATGAAAATAGAATCTACAGTAGGTACACATTGCCAATGCTTGGGAATGAATTTCATTTTGTTCTGAACCTGATTTTAATACAAGACTATATGAATTATCGCTTGCAAGAGAAAGAACAGAATCTATTCGATATGTGAGTGCTGTTGTAGCTGTTTGATTGGGTTATGGCATTAGGAAATATTTAGCTATCGGATCTTTGGAGGCTAATGCCATCATTAAATGCCATCTGCTTTTCTTGTTTTTTTTTTTTTTTATAAATATTAAATTACGTCTAAGAGCTGAATTTTTTTTAATGTGATCGCACGACGTGACTACGTAAGTTGAAAATGAACTATTTCAAGTTACCTGGTGTTAATAGCTTTTCCCCAGTCCTAATTTAACACGGGATCAAAATTATCATAAACTTCTTGGTCTCGATCTTAAGATCCAGTTTCGAACTAAACTGCATTCGTTCATTCGTCAATGTAATATTCACTCTCAAAACCGGCTGCAGATCTCCCTCAGACCGAAAATCTTTTAGGCAGATCAGCCTAACTTCAGTGTTCTTAAAGTTATTGGAGAAAATTATTGACCTCTATATTAGAAATACTGTTTTAATCGAACACCAAGTAAGCAAATCAACAATAACGCCTTACGTCACCTGATTGAAAAGAAATGTTCGCTGTTGAACAAAGACATCAAACTTTGTGTTTTCCTAGAGAAGATGGAAAACAGCATTTGCCCAGTCCGTCCCTAAAAAAGGTGAATCTTCCTCCCCGTCGAATTACCGAGCCATTGCACTTACGTCCCTTCTTTCCAAGGTCATGGAAACGCTGATAAATCGTCATCTTGTGAAACATCTTGATTTACGAAAACTCCTCAAGGACCGGCAGTATGATTTTCGTAGCAACAGGTCCACTGGTGTGATTTGATGACATATCTCACCGAGAAGTGGAACCAATCTCTTCATCACTTTGGCGAAACAAAGATGGTTGCGCTCGATATTGCATTTGAACCTCGCGTCAAAACTTATAGGTTGGGGTGGCAATGGTGTAGTGGGGTAACGTCGTCAATTGCCACGCTAATGGTTTATGGTTAAAATCCTGATGCCAGCTAGCATTTATTTATTTCTCATGAAGTCAGTCAGTCCGATCATTTGCGAAAGCTTGTGTGAACACTACTGCGAAGGCATAACACTGGTAGTAGTTTGGTCATGTGGCTGGAAAAATTGTTCCCTCTGTTGATGGTGATTTGCTCTTGACATCGGCAATCGGGAAAAAAGTACTGTGAATCAGAAGCAAAGACAAAAAATAACAAAAATCTCTCCAGTTTCTGGACGCCACCACCGGAGAATCTCTGAAGCATAAACAACTGAGCTTCAAGAATCACTACACCAAAATCTGTCTCTATCTATCCTTTCCAACGGCCGCACTGTGTGTAAACATGTTAAAGGTATTCATAACCCTTTGAGTGCGCGCAAATTATACAAAAAAAAAAGGTGATAGGGGCATTGTGAACTCCATAGTCTCACTAGAACATCGTAGAAATGTCTCGTGTCTTTCCTTCTTTCTTTCTTTCCGCTTTTTGTATAAAAAAAAAATGCTCCAGCAAAATAGCCAGTTGCATTACTTCCATTCAAAACTTCATCCGCAATACGCGTCATGCTTCGAATGCATATCAGTTTACCCTCAAGCCCAACTTTGGACGTACTGTCAAATTTAGGGATTCGTTTATAAGCTGAACAACATGTTTGTGGAATGATCTACCAGCTTCTGTATTTCCTAATCATTACAACCATCAAATATTTAAAGCCTACGCAAACCGGTATCTCCTATGTCTCTTTCTCCCCTTTTCCAATCCGCCCGTGCACTGAGAATTAGTATAAGGGTATTAATAATCCCTTAGGCGCGCGCAAATTAAAAAAAGAAAGAAAAAGAAGTTCTATCAAAAGCGAATGTTTAGTGTTAGACAGAAGGGCTGAAAAATAATCCATCGAAAACTATCATCATTCCATTCACCAGTAGAAGAAACTAAAATCTCCAGATACTAAGGCCCGTTACACACATATCTGGCACCGGATACAGGGCGCCTTGTAGCCGGTTCATAGTGTACTTATCCAGCAACGGATACACGGCATCCGGGAAAAAATTAACAAGTCCATGGTCGTATTGCTATTCAAAAGATGCAGAGACTCGCCTGCGTAGTTATCACGGGTGTGATGCGCACATGCCCGGCAGCGGCACTGGAAGCTGGATATCTCACCTCTCTACATAAGAGTTCAGAAGACTGATGCCCCCACCGATCCTAAGCTTCATCTCCTGTGCAGTGTTAAGGCTGCTAACTTCACGAGCAGTAGTGGTACATATTCGTATGTACAAGAGAATGTATCAAAAGAAACCTCCGAAGATCTCATAAACATTCTAGTCAGATAGCCAAGCAACTCTAAAAGCCCCAAATCTTCTAGCAATGAACAAACCATAATGCAAAGTTTTTAATATACTTCCCTCTTAGTCAAATTCCACCGTAAGGTCTTAGCCAATCAGTCTTAGCCATAGACTGCATGGCTTGAGGACACTGAAACTGACGAGCACATTATGTGTGAATGTCCCACCATTGCTCTTAGGTAGACTAAAACATTTTCATAAAGGGTTCACCATCCGATCTGATATCCTCGAAATCTCCTCATCACTTACTTACTTAGATCCTTTAACCCCTCGGGGGGCAAAGGTCTTCAACCACGCCTGCGCGCCATCTTGTTCGAAGTTCTGCAACGCGTTTGAGCTGCCTCCAACTCATTCCTAAAGAGCTCGATTCCTCCTCAACTGTTCTGCGCCACGTTTGCCTAGGGCGTCCCGCTATTCTGCCTGCCTGGGTGAGCGGATTCTACTGCATGGCGTATTTGTCCAATCCATTGCCACTTTCTTCTTCGTATAGTAATGCTTATAGGTTCTTGGTCCGTTCTCAGATAAAGTTGTTCGTTAGAGATGCAGTTCGGCCAAAAAATCCTCAAGATGATTCTTAAGTATTTGTTTACAAAGACTTGCAGCTTTCGTGCGTTAATGGTGTCCACCTTCCAAGTACTGCACCCATAAAGCAGCACTGATTCTACGTTGGAGCGGAACAGTCGCAGCTTGGTTCTTAAGCTGATAACATTGCTTCTCCAGATTTTAGATAGCATTCCGAACGCAGCTTTAGCCTTCCCGATTCTGCTGCACACATCCAGTTCGGTGCCACCGCGATTAGTCGAGACCACACTTCCTAAATAAAGAAAGTTATCAACTTTCTCGAGTTCCTGTCCGGCAATGAAAAGTTGAGCGCGGTTGTTAGAAGAAGTGCCCAGGGCTTTTGTTTTGGCTGTGTTTATTTTTAGCCCCACTTTGTTTGCCTCAGCTTCTAGATTTTGGGCCATCAGATGAAGATCCATTATCCGATGTGAAAGTAGACAAACATCGTCAGCGTAATCTAGGTGTTTAAGGTAAAATGTCATAGTCCAACGAATTCCATAGTTGCCTTCCGTCAATGCTGCACGGAGTGCATCGCTGATAACCACAAAAAACAATAGTGGTGACAGGATGCACCCTTGACGTACTCCACTTTGGACTTCAAAATCCTCCGACACCTTACCATTGTGCACGACGTGACACTTGCCGCCCTCGTATGTAGCCTTGATAATAGCTATAAGTTTTTCTGGGATGCCTCTTCTGCGCAAGGCCAACCAGATAGCATCTCGATTCAATCTGTCGAAAGCTTTCTCGAAGTCGATAAACATTAACGCCCCATTTCTTCACCGAGTACTAGCGCTAGTACCGGTATTAGAGCAAAAGTTGGTACTCAAATCGGTATTAAGTCATTTCTTCACAAAGTACTAACGCCGATTTGGTACCGAGTATTAGCTGGTACTCGGTATTAGCTTAGCTCTCGAAATCAGTATTAGACCAGTTGGTAGTACTCAAATCGGTATCAAGTCATTTCTTCACAAAGTACTAATGTCAATTTGGTACCGAGTATTAGTTGGTACTCGGTATTAGCTGGACCCTCAAAATCGGCAGTTTAGCGTCGTTAATACCAGGATTAGGCCAATTTCAATCATTTATCATGAGAGATAGTGCTCTATTTTGATATTTTCTTCGCTGTCATTGTGAAAAAAGTAAATACATACACGTGTGTTCTATTTTGGTTTCATTTGATTTTTTTATTCTATTTTCTGGAAAATGGACTTGATTTTTGTTCTTCAAAATAGCCGCCCAAAGAAGGAGGAATGCTCAGGAGATTCGTTCGCCAAAGTTCATTAACAACGCTCATGGCCAGCTTCTTATGGATGACGGGAAAATTCTGCAGAGGTGGCGGCAGTATTGTGAAGAACTTTTAAATGAACAGTTTCCCCGGCTATACTTTCCAAGAGCCACCCCTAACTGCGAGAAAATTCCGCTATCTTCTGTGACAGAAAAATGCCACCTAAGTTGAAAGGAAGGCTCTACACCGCAGTTGTGCGTCCAGCGCTCACATACGGTTCACAATGTTGGACGATGTACAAAACGTATGAGAGTAAATTAACAGCAGCTGGATGAAGATGCTTCGCATGAAAGCAGGAGTAACAAAGCTTGATCGAATAAGAAGTTCGAAGATTGGTGGAAGCTTTCACATCAAGGAAACCATCGTAAAAAAATAGAGCGCGACCGGCTCGGCTGGTATTGCCACGTTCAAAGAAGAGATCATTTGAACCCAGTTAAAAAGGCAATATCAACGCACGTTCCAAAAACATCGCGATGTAGGAAAATCAGGCCTATAAATGCCTGGATCGAACAAATGCGACGACATCGGCATTTCATTGGCCTCAGTAACCGAGTGATCCAAAATAGGCGGATCAGTAGAAATGCGGTGAAGTGTGAGGGTTGTGATCCCTTATTTTCGGATCATAACTTCGCTGATAAAAGGAAGAAGAAGGATTTGATTTTTGGTGGGGATAGTTTGTTTCATGATTTCGAGTACGAGAACGATGAAGAAGTGGTGGAAGTTGGTCGATTTGAGCGCCGTATCTACCATATGCCAAAAACAAATATTTGGCGCAACAGCTCTTTAAAGTGCCAGGGCCTAGCTTCTCGCAACCACTCATGTTGTGTGCGTTATATTTTTCACACGAATGGAAGGGACCTACAGTTTAATGCCGAATCCGAACGGCGATTTGAGAAGCTTTTTCGTGACAACAATACTCTCGGATGTTTGTCAGACGCTCGCGAGAGGTGGGACCGTGAAAAAACTTCTACCATATGCCACAACGGAGTAAAATAAATGCTTGGGACGATGTGAACTTTTCGCTTCATCACTATCCTTTTTTAATTCTTGTTTATTCATTATTCATTTGTATTTGTATTTGTATTTATTGCGCAAAATAATATTTTTCACATTATGCTACAAGATATGGTATCTTTTAGAAGCATTAATTGTAAGGGCAAATTACAAAAATGATTGCTTATATCACGTAATATTAAAGACAAAATTAAACAAAAAGAAAAATAAAAATAAAAATAAATAAATAAAAATAAATAAATAAATATATAAAATCGACGGTAACATTAAAAATGTCAAATTGTGATACTATTATTTGACAAATAAATAAGAAGCTTCCTCTGAAATTCGGTAATGGAATTGATTGTCTGCAATTCATGTGGAAGACGGTTCCACAAACGAATTGTAGATACAAAAAAAGAACGTTCTCCGATACAATGTGTAAATGGTGGCACAATTAATTTCATACCCCTCACTGATCGAGCAAAAGTAATCTTTTCATGTAGATAGGCAGGGCACTTAAAGTGAATAATTTTAAAAAGTTTCAGAATATTACGATAACTACAATAAACATCCAAATTCAAACCCAAAACAGAAGACTTCAAAGACGACACACTACAAAACCTAGGGATATTATATATAAAACGGACACAGTCATTGAACGCAACATTTAATTTATTTTTACATTCATAATCAAGACAAGGGTATACAGTACAATTAAAAATCAAAAAAGGCATAATCAATATCTTGATTAATCGTGTTTTGAGACACTGTTGCATTAAGCTTGCAGAATGCCTTAAGCATCGTAGCCCGAAGTACACTTTCCTAATTGTATCTGCAGTTGCATTACAGCAAGTAAGTGTACAATTAATAGTGTATCCAAGGTATTTCACAACATCAACTAGAGGAATAATATCTTTATTAAGTACAATGGGTGGGAAATCTGTGGGATGAATCTTCGATCTTGAGCATATCATGCTAACTGTCTTGTCAGGGTTAAGTTTCAATTTATTGCATGTTGACCATTTTAGGATATTTTCGAGGTCTTCATTTACCCTTGCCACACAATCTTCTATCAGGCCAAGTGGACGTGAAAAGTAAATTAAGACGTCATCAGCATACATATGTACTTTGCAATTACCAACTACACGAGGCAAATCGTTATTAAATAAGGAGAACAACAACGGTCCCATCACAGAACCCTGTGGAACTCCTACATGAACAAAGCTCGGGTTTGAAACCCCTCGTTCAGTGACTACTGTTTGAACCCTATCGCGTAGATAAAAAAGCAGTAACCTGATGGAACCATCATGTTTGCTACCAAACATAAAGTAAAGAGAAAACAACCAATCACACACTCTTCCACACGATTCCGCATACCTACCACCATACTCATATCATTCACAACAGTAAAGCAACTCAAATATTAAAAAAAAAACTTTGCTAATGAATAAAATACGAATATAATTCGAAATAATTGTCTAACGGCCGACAAATGCCAAAATAGTGTCAAAATCAGTATTAGACCAGTTTTTAGACGTATTAGCTGCTAGTACCGCTTGATGAACTTAGATCCAGTATTAGTGATGTGAAGAAATGTACAAATACTTTCTTTTCGTTGGTACCGAGTATCAGAACTAGTACCTGGTCTAGCTAGACCGGGTATTAAGGCAGCTTAGCACTCATGTGAAGAAATCGAGCGTAAATGTAGCGGAGACCTATACTCAATGCATTGCTCGATAATGATCCGTAAGGTGTTTATGTGGTCGATGCAGGAGGATCCAGCGCGAAAGCCTGCCTGTTCGACATCGAGAGTTGAATCTAAATGTTCTTTAATTCGTTCTAGAATTATTTAAGCTATTATTTTAGCCACGGCTGGAAGAACGCAAGCTTCCTTCGAGAACTTGATTTCAGCTAGGACAGAATTCGCACAATGCCTCCTTTAGGGGATAATACAAAAGATCACTAAGTATGCCTCAGTACTTCGATAGGAGCCCCATTATCACCCCACAAAAAAAAAAAAAAAACAAATATTTGGCGCAACAGCTCTTTAAAGTGCCAGGGCCTAGCTTCTCGCAACCACTCATGTTGTGTGCGTTATATTTTTCACACGAATGGAAGGGACCTACAGTTTAATGCCGACTCCGAACGGCGATTTGAGAAGCTTCTTCGTGACAACAATACTCTCGGATGTTTGTCAGACGCTCGCGAGAGGTGGGACCGTGAAAAAACTTTTTGGTGTTTTCTGGGATTCGAACTTGGATCCTCATGCGTAGTGATCCGACACACTAACCACTTACGCCACGGCGCCACTTCACCCCACTCTTCGACTTAAAAAAAGGATGAAAATGAAGGGAATAAATATCTTAGTGGTTTGAAACTCAGATGAAAGTCGGGGAAATTTTATTGTAATTTTCGCATTCCATTTTGATTTTGAAATAAATTTGATTTCGTCTTTATTTAAGACACTGTAGCTTGGCATAAAAGCATGGCATAGTTTTGGTTCCAATTATAAAAAACCTATTGCTCCGGATTGCTAATCCAAGTTTGGAACCGTGTCGTTCAGTCAGTACAGAATCGATTTACAATTGTCTCTCCATCTGATGAGCTAGTCCTCTGAACAGGGTGTTGTTTAGAGCTTTGCCCACCTTAGTGTTATGCATCTTATAACATTGGTTTTGCTAAATGTGTATGCTTGTTTAGAAATTCGGCGTTTAAAGCCATAGTGGTGTAAGTCATATTCAGCTCATGTTGAGAACTTGAGACTTGCACCGCTGTAACTTACAACATAACGGCGGTTCCTTTTATTCACCAAACTTGTGCTACCATCTGTCGACGGAGTAATGAAATAACTTTCTTCACAAGTTTGGCATGTGTAGCATCATTTTGGGACTTCGACTAAAATTTTTGAAAAGTGAATTTTTTTTTTAACTATTTAGTGGCCACGCTCATATACTGCGACCAGAAGGATCTATGGTGCCAGAAGCCACCTTTTATGACAGCAGTACTTCTACTCTCCTAACGAAAACGATAATTACGGCTGCGGGTGAGTTCCTTAGGTCAATTGTAGATATGATATCCTTAAGGAAAAAGCTTTTGATTCTACACAGAGCTGCACACTCACATAGCATGGGCTCTGCGGTTTCGTCCTTTTCTAGACGTAAGCGGCAGATGATATCCTCTGAGATTCTCATTTTGTTGAGGTGGTAGCTCACAAGCCTTCTTAAGTCGTTTCTGCTGTATTTAAGGATATCAACTGCGTTTTTTTTGGAATGGTTGGACAGCTCTTTTAGCTTGTCTGAGACATTGGGAGTTATTCCAGTGAGAAATTCACATATTTTGTTCTCAACTGCTTAGGGTCAATTTAAAGGCAAAATCAGATATTCCGCAAAAGGGTTCAGGTCCAATGAACAACTTATAGTAGCTTTTTCTGGCTAGCAAATCTGCAATTTTGTTGCCGTCAACGCCTACATACATGACCCGGTACCCACCACAATTTTACTTTATTGCGTCGGGCCAAGTTTTGTAAACTGTCGGAGCAGCTTAGAATTGATTTTGAACTGATCACGTGGCAGATCAGAGGCTTAAGCGCCGCCGCTTGGCTGTCGGTGAGAATGTGAATTGCGGCACCTTCGATGCCTGAGTGCAAGTTTATACAGGCGCAAGTCTCGATAGCGTAAATCTCTGCCTGGAAAACACTGGGACTCTTTCCTAGTGGTTTCGAAACTTTATAGTTGGGTCAATACATTCAGGCGTCAACTTCTGAATCCATTTTTGATCCGTCGGTATACACGATTCCTGTTGGATCAAACAGCGGTCCGCCATTATTCCATACATCATGACTTGAGATCTCGATCTCAAACCTTCTACTAAAGTAGAGTGATTTAGATGTAAAGTCGGAAATGGGCTGAGCATGTCCAGCTCGGAGAAGTCGGTTAATAAATCCATGAGATCCACATGATCCCGTGTACCATTAACACTCGACTTTCGAAGACTAACTGCACTGCGAATTACCACTTTTTTTGATGAAAAGTTTGTTGACAGTTGTGATCTCCTTAGTTTTTGTCCACCAGACAATGGACGTGTATGTATGTAAGGATGGGTGGTATATAACCAGAATGTTACCTTTGGGGACAGACCTCAGGTTTTGCCATACATGAGGCGACAGTCCCGCATGGCAGTGGTTGCCTCGACAATTTTATGTTTAACATGGGAGTTCCAGTTAAGTTTTTTGTCTAGGACAATTCCTAGATATTTTTGAAAGTGACTTAGGTTAGGTTAGATATGTGGGCTGGACGGAGGGACGCTCTCTGCCACACTCAGTTCAGCGTTGACCCATTGTGGTACCCATGGGGGAAAAAGTAATCCCTTACCCAATGAAACTAAAAACTACTAACTCAGTCACTTACTTCATTTCTGCATACAAACCACCCTGAGGATTTGATGAAGTTCAGCATCTTTTCTGTTGAAACGCCGGAGAATTCCTCGAGATCCTGGAAGAAATATTTACCAAGGAACTTTTTCCTGGAGTGTTGAAGACTCAGACAGTGGCACAGGAAGTGGGTTGTGTCCTCAAAAACTTCCTCGTCACCACAGCCTCTACAGAGTTCCTCCTCCGTCAGGCGTAGTTTCCTTCCAGTGGTACCGCAGAGTGTTTTGCCCCGTGATGATGCCCATGAGGGGGGAAAGGGATTTCCTATCTTTCCGGATGATTCTCTCGGTCTTTGCTTTGTCGAAAGATGGCCATAGCTTCCTAGTGATGGCGCAAGTTTCCATTGAGTTCCATCTTGTGTTCGCCTCCTCAGTGGCTTTATTCCCTGCAGCGAGCTTGAGTGTGCAAGGCGGGATACACACAGGGGGGTCAACTTGTACTGGTGGTGGTGCTGAGCCGATTCTCGCCAGCTCGTTGGCTTTCTCATTGCCTGGGATACCCTCGTGTCCAGGGACCCAACAGCGATACCTTGTGCTGTGTTCCAAGAACCCTGAGCTCTTCTCGACAACACTTCACAAGCTTCGATTTAATTTCTATGGCAGTAATCGCTTTTATAGCTGCCTGGCTGACGATAAAGATGGTGATACCTTCTGGCGGTATTGCCCTTACCACAGACTCACGGGCGGCTGTATCCACTGCTAAGACCTCTGCTTGGAAAACACTGCTGTGGTCTGGAAGTCGTATGGATTTTGATACACCTACAGGGTCGGAGAAGAAAAGTGACTTAAACCACTATGACTTCAACCGCCTCAAATTTTAAAAATATTGATCATGTCTTGTACGAGTATAGACTATAAAATCGTTAAGTTTCTTTGATTTTTATTAGCCTGTTTTTTAGAATTTGTGTTCCCACGTCTCTATTTTTTGTATCAAAAGTTTTATTTATTGTTGTCTGCGATGAATTTTTTTCTACGATCTAAAGAAAAATAAAACTCACATCGTCTTCAGTGCAACTGTGTCGAGTAATCTGAATAGATTATTATACTATTTGTTGATCGGAGATTCTTCGATGTTGCCCATTATTCTGTTGGGAAATTTTGTCAAAAATATGTTTTACTATCAACATATTGATTGTAAGACTAATTCATAATGAGAAATAAAAAAAAAAACCAGCCGAAGAGGTTGCTTGACCTATTTCAATGACTTTTTAACAACTTGTACTTGTATTGAAACTATCAAGACAATGTACAACATAAACTACATACCTACATACACGTACGTACACAAGTATGATTATAAATGTTCTGATTAGCATTAATATATTTAAAAATAAACATTTAATGAGTTCTTTTTGATGAGGGTGTGCCACTTTTCAAAACGTCAACTATACTGAGCATGATGAGTGTTAAAAGATATAAACTGCGCAACCAATTCATACCTTTTCCCCGGTAAAAATTTAGTTAATGGATTAGAAAAGTTTTTAGTCATCATTCAAGTACATTATGTAGACGTTTCTATTATGTGTAGTCTGGTTTGTTTTTTTTACATTTACATTTGTCTCGATAATAAATAGCGATCAGTAATTGAGTTTTTCATTGAAGAGAAGAATTGGTTTAGGTTTTGGGTCTGGCCTGCATTTTATATTGTGATAAGCTTTACAAGTCGCAGCGTTCATTTCATTGTTATATCAGAAAACTATTTGATATGCACCGCAGTACGAGTAGTACCGGTTACGCAAAGAATCTGTTCACGAGTCACCCAAAGCGAAAATTATGCGGTAGCATCCTTGATACATTCATGTACTCGTGCGCACATTCTCCAGTTCAGTATTCTCTCCAGTGTCAGATCTACTATAGTATGTTAATGTTGTACCAAATTGAACGCCGGATTTAATTTTAAAATAAAACAACACTTCGCATTCAAACCAAATAATTTTGATTGGATGTTAACGTAGACATTATGTGGCTAAAAATGAAAAAATATATCGGTCAAATAATCATCCATACTACAGTTGCAGGATCTGGTTCTTTAGACAAAATTCTCAATGACGTATTTACAGATACTCTGATCAATTTGAGCGATGACACGCCAATTTGATTTTTCAGTTCAATAGTTGTGTTCGGTTTGTTGGCATAGACCTTGGATTTAAGATTACCCCACAAAAAGAAGTCGCAGAGGGTGAAATCGCAAGATTTGGCCGGCCAATTGACCTCCAACCGTCTTAAGATTATACGCTGCGAAAAATTCTCCACCAATAGTGTCATTCTGTGATTGTATGACATCTTGCACTGCCCTGTTGGAATCATTTTTGGTCGACCCAATGTCCATACCTTCGAATTGGTGCAGAAAAAACTCCTGCATCATGTTTCGATAGCTGGCACTATTGACTTAAACCGCATTGTCGGCCTAATTTTCGAAGAAAAATGGCCCTATACCCCGCCGAACCAAAAACCGTACCATATAATTGCTTTTTGAGCATGCATATGTCTCAACGATTTGACGAGGATTTTTAAGCTCCAGATCCGACAATTTGGCTTATTTACGAATCCGTCAAGATTAGAAATCGTCCTCGTCACTAAAGATGATTTTTTCGTCAAAATGATGGTCAAGTTCGTACTGCTTAAGAAACCAACGTTCCAAATGATCAGCAGGCTTTACCTTTTGGGTATTATATAATTAGGCACTCGTAAAACTATGACCAACGACGCAGGGATGCCGGAACACAGAAACATTTCAGAGTACTAGGCCGTCGATTTTACCGAACAAATATCGTCATGTCTCTCGCTACAGTGAAATTGTTACTTAAGCTCAATAGTATCAACGCAACCAACCGTAGATGGCACTATGTCCCTTTTTACTAGACAGATCTTGCCCAAACTCGATCAAAAACGCTCCATTTGCCTTATTAGACAGAGAAGAGTGTCATTATGGGGCGCTGCATTATTGGAAGTCATGCCATCAGGCTAGGCCTCCTCGTACAACCTTCTGTAGAAGTTGTATGGACGAGGAAGAGGAGGGCAACAAACCAATCAAACCTCCTTTGTATCTGTCAGGCTCTTTCCGCTCATAGAAGATTGCACATAAGAGTCTACCACTTCGACAGTTTAGGTGTATTGGTTAATGCCAATATTAGCAACCTCCGGCGTCTTATAACAAGTTCCAATTGGTTCTAAGGGTAGTTCTTTCTGAAGACCATAGATCCATGCGGTATCACAACGTACCTTTCCTGGTATAAGTGTGGGTGCATTAGATGTAGCCTGCTGCTCTTAACCTAACCTAGCTCTTGTGTAAGTTGAATCTTGTACGGGTGAAGTTGCAAATCCTTTCACATTATTCGTTGTAGACAGCTCCTTGAAATGTCCAATTGCTGAAAAGGATACTGAATTGACGTTCTCCGGTTTTCGGCGTTGATGAACATGAGGAGTTGCATCGTTTCTAAAATAAATGTTCACTAGTCGTCGTGACATGTGCATGTACAGTTCCCATGACAATCAGGTGTGACTGGATGTCGGACTTTATGAAGTAAATCTCAACAAAGTCTAGAACTCTTTGGCTAACGTCCCGCTTGCACTTGGATTTTTGTTTTTTGTTGGACTTTGAACATCGAATTTTGGGTTCAATAGTGGAACACAATAATCACTCAGCCGTGAGCAGAATCAGACTGATATCTGCATTCATCGCGGAATGCGATCTCCACGTTAGAGGTTCGCATCTAATGAGATTACAAAAAAAAGATAATGACGCCCACAAAGCCCACGAACGAAACTTGGCTTTTTTAAACGTTGATGAGCACATAGCCAATCAAACTTACATAAAAATATGGCAATAGATTTAGACCTAGGAGGTTTCAGACAATTTGCACTGGTTCCCCTTTGGTCATGCAAGTCTGGACGCGCAACTTTCTATGGATCCATTCGGTATTGACCATCTCCCTCCAATACGTTGCTCCTCATCCGTTCACTAAAGTGTTGCTGGTCTAAAATCCAGTGAAAGCTCCAACTCTGAATAATGGGATACACCCAGGTAGTTAAAACTTTCAATTAAAACCGTAAGTTCAAGACAAGATTAATCGTTATTTAACGTACAATAAGCAGTAGTCCCTAAGACCCTTAGTCCTCCTTTCGGTGTGTCAAGCTTGTACAGCCCATCTTTATGTTCTCTTCGGTGACATAAATTTTTAATTTCCCCATAAAAACTGTCGGTGGACATTTTGGAATCGCACATGCACTTTATGCACACCCGATCGACCAAGGGAAGGGTGATTTATATCAGTAGGTACAGATTTTTTTTAAACTTATTTATGGTCGAGAGGAAATACACAAAACACGGTTACATGTTGTTGCATCGTCCATCCTCATGTAAAGGTGTACAGTATAAGTGCGCGTTCATAATAAATAGGAAAAGAAATTGCGGTTAAAATATAAATATGAAAAGGTAAATAACGTGGCACCCGCAAAACAGAAGGAAAACCCCGATAAAGAAGGAAAAGCCGTGGAAAAGTGAACAACCAAACATGCATGTCGTACACTTTCATTTTTTTTGTCGCCTCTGTGTATGTGTATGTCTGTATTTTTAATCTCCTCCGGTGATTCAGTAAAAAATTTCAATTTGTTTGGGTAAACATTGGTGGTGCAATGTGGAAGTATCAGGTGTACAGGGTGTAACATTGGCGCTTTACGGAAATCGCTGGTGGTCACTGGTCGGGATAATAGGAAGTTTGAGGTATCAATTTCCATGAGAAACGTGAGGCATCACTTTGAGCAGAATTGGTTTTGACACGGTCTAGTTGCTAGACTCAACCACAAGGTTGTGTTTGTTTAATTTCCAGTGATCGAATTAAATTCCAATTAAGTCGTTTTAAGTGGCACACAGAGCATTTATCTCGCACAAACTTTGCTCTGCATATTTAGGTCTAAAATTAATTTCGTTATCACTTTATGAACGGAAATTACTGGCACAGTAATAATCCGCTGATTTTAGCACGAATGAATAAACTTCATTGTGTGAGTTTATTTTTTTTTTAAATTCACATCATCAAGATGCTGAGATGAGAGTGATGACACAATTGGATTACAGGGTTGAATCATTTAAATGAACTACGTCACTCTTTGAGCTTGACCTATCTGGTTTTCTATTTAAAGAGAGATGATGTTTATGGGTTGATTTGATCCATTCAAGAGCACTCTAAACCTCATTCATAGATAGAAGTAAGATTGTAATTGTGAACACTGCTAGCCAAGACTTTGTTTTTCCCACTGAGCACTGAACTGGGCACATCAGTTATTGCTCTGTAGTATAACTGTGACTTACAGCTTCACAATCATTGTTGATGGATCAGGCATATATTATGATATATTTTACTTCCTTGCCTAATCAATTCATACATTTGTACACTCCTGAGGTGCTCGAAGTTATGTATAGATAAACAGAGTTCCGCACTGAATAGGGCATAGGTGTTACTGCTTTGTGGTACCCACCGAATCACAGGGCATAGTTGTGATTATGAATGTGATTGCTCTATATGATGCAAGTGTTCGTTGCTCAGCATAGGCACGTACCATATCACCTGACATAGTTGTGATTGGGATTGTGATTGTGATGTCGCTGTTGCTCAGGTTTCAGTGTTGCTTAGGTAGGTATGATTCTAGTGAGGAAATTTCAAGTATTTCATTATTGAAATCTATGTTCTTACATTTGTTTTGTTAATGTTTGATTGACACTTGAATTTCGTTAATTTTGTTTTAAATTGCCCTCTGTATTGTACAACAAATAGATCAAAGCAATAAGTGATCTTAAAAGTTATTAAATCACAAAGTCTTTACTGCTATTTCGCTTAATTGCTCTTTGTGATCACTGCTCACTGAAAATTATTCATTAGTCCATGTCCATTCATACGTTTTCCTTCAGTCAAAGTTTATCACGTTAAAACTAGAAAACACACAGAAAAGTATTAATGACTAGTTTGTGGCGAGATCCTATTGATATTTATGGACAGAGAAATGAAATCCTTAGCAAATGACATAGTTCTCCGCTTGTGGTAAATTCACCTCCAACCTGAGAGAAATAATTATTATCATGCATGACCCCAGTAAGTGGGTCCAAGTGGTTTTGGAGCAAACTAGTTCTGTTCAGGAATAAAAGATCTGTTCCGGATTTTTCAGTTACCAAGACTTGAAGACTCAATCTGATTCAGAGCGCAAAGTGTCCGAGACTGACTCTTGAAGGTGTGAAAAATGGATTTATAAACCTGTCATCTGCAGCACAATGTACTGGCTTTATATATTCGCTGCATTGTATGGTGAACCGCTCCGGGCAAAGCAAGATACTATGCTATTAAGAAAAGCAAAGAGTAGCAAGCTTGGTCACAACAGGAGCTCTAAGATCAAGCCCAACCACGGGACTAGAAGCTATTCTAAATTGACTTCCAATAAATAAATTTTCGAAAGAAACTGCCACGGAAACTGCAGTTCGCACACTGATGATTCTAAAACGGATGGAACGGTATTGGAGTAGGTGTTTGTTCTGATAAAATCGGCATAGCCAAGTCCTTAAGACTAGTATCGCTGCTGCTCAGAGCTCAAGTTATAAGCATGCAGACAATGCACAAATTATTTAGATGTTGATGGAAATGAGAAGTTGTTTGAATGTAAGATTAGGCGCAGCGTGACTAGCTGATGCTAGAGTTTCAAGCCTATCCTATATTTGTCTCCTCTTGGTTTTTCTCCTAAGAGGAAACACTGCTAGATGTTCGTCTGAAGTGGCTCTTCTCGTCACTTAGCTTACATCCATCGGGCGAATCTACAAGGTTTTTGTAGTTAGCCATCACAATGCCACACCCATCATCGATGTGCTATATGTGTTTTCCATAAAAAAATTTCCTCAAATCGCGAATCTTTGCAAAACTATTAGAAACTGTGCACTCCCCATAGTTACACATCTATTCCTGGAGTATAGTGTTATCTTATCGGAAAGAACATAATACACTCTGTTCAAAAAGTGACGATAGAAATCCTCCATTCTATCGGTTATTCTCCTATACACGCTTGCTCAGATACAAAAGTATAAAAAAGAAAAAGAAAATCACGTTCTAAATGTGTATTTCCATGTTTTATAGTGTAGATACCTTCTCCAATCGTCTGATTATATAATAGCCTTCAGCTGATGTCGTCATCAATTTATATTTCCCAGTCACCACCAGCACACACCACCAGCCGTCACAGCACATGCTGGAAGTGTTGTTGATTTTCTGTGATTTTTCGTTCCGAACCGATTCAAGTCTGTTTTTTTTTTTGTTCCACTCATTTTTGTTATGAGCTACTCTTGATTGCATAAATTGAAAAGACAGGAAGGCACAGTGCCATCACTTTTAAATAGGTGATGTATCTGCCACAGTTGTATACCATAAACGGCAAATGAATGTGGAAGCAGAGAGCAGGACTAGCGAAAAGCCCGACACACTGCAAAATTCGCAACACAATTTATGTATCTCGGGTGGTAGGGGGAGTGGCGTAGACTCACAGACACTTGCTTGGCGCACGGACTCTATTCTGTCTGTTATTATGTTTGTAGCCATGTGAGGGGTGGAAAATTTGATTTGTAATTCGAAATTTATAACAATGACTCTGCATGTGATTTATTTGTGTCAGTTTTCAAATGAATTTATTTAGTGGTGGCTTCCCTTGATCCGAACAAAGAGGGGCAAGATGCTAGATGCCTCTCAACATCGAACTCCTATGTGTGGATGGATAGAGTATACGTTTTATAAACTGGTTAATAGGTTATGTGGAATTCTTTTGTTATGGACTGATGCGAATTGAAATAGAAATTTTGTAATGTAAACAAACAAAATGCGCGATCGTGATGGTGAGCAAAGTTTAGTAGGGTGTGGCACAGTTTTTGTTGTTTATCTTTCTATCATTCGGACCTGGCTTTAACTGATATGTTTTTTTATTTATAATTTTAGCTGACTGTAAAATACATATATGTCCATATGTGTGGAGGAGGGAAATTGTGAAATCTATTTTAATGTTCAATTTTGTGAACAAAGTGCTTTTGTGCATAATAATTATTTTAATTATTTCTACTAATTTGCAACACTCTGATCCATCCATCACACCGTGCTCATTGAAGTCATGGGTATGTTTTCCACTCTTCATTGCCAGTTTTCGTTTAATTTTTGTTGAAACAGTTCATGGGGGTACCAATCTTTCAAGCTTCGAAACGGGTCCAGCACTGAGAACGTGCTCCACTGCAGTTTTTTGTGAAACACCTATCTGTCTCGCAAATTCGCGTGTTGTCGGGAGGGGATCTGCCTCTAAGACTATTACCCATCAGGCGGAACAATCCCCCTTATTGTACGGTCCCATCAGTCTCAGTTTCTTTCTCCTGAAAACTATGGAGAAAACCTTTGATCTATCTCTACATAAGAATACTCGTACGTTCGTTTCCATACCAACCCGGCAAATTCACACAGATTGCCATTCACAGTCTGTTTTCACAAATTAACAAAACCCTGGCTGCCAAAGAAACTGCCTTTAATCCCTGATCATAAACTGGATTCTATCCATTCTAGAAAGTAGACAAATAAAACTAAAGTGCGGAGGATCACTGAAAACTACTATAGCCACTAGAGGCTGTCCGTAGGGGGGAGTACTGTCTCTACTGCTTTTGACCTTAGAGAAGTTCCTAGAGCTACTTACCAAATCTGGGGGCAAATTCGAAAACATGACGGACATAATGCAAGGTGCCCTCAACCTGATTTCAAAAATGGTGTAGAATCAAAAGCTTAACCATCAACCCTGGGAAAACTATCCTTGTATCCTTTTCTAAGAAGAGACTTTCTCTGAAGGATAAACAACTAAGCTTCAAACCACTACCTTAAATCTTTCTCTCTCTCTCTATCTATCCTTTTCGACGCCCGCACTGTGTGTAAACATCTTAAGGGTATTCATAACCCCTTGAGTGCGCGCAAAATTATAAAAAAAAAAAAAAACGATGAGAAGCAAATCTCACTGGAAAACAACCCCATAAACCCTTGAGAGGAACTAATATCGATGTATAATCCTGGACAAAAAACTTAACTTGAACTCTAACCTAAACAATGTTATCAACAAGCCGACTAGGGCAATGTTCATATGCCAACGCTTCTACAGTACAAAGTGGAGTGTGAAACGAAAGATGATCTCCTGGATGTACAGCACAATCGTCAGACCAATGATGACCTACACCTCTCTAGTATGGAGGCCTGAAGTACAGCGGGTCAAAGTTAAGGAGCAGTAAAATCGACTACACCGAATATCCTGTGTGGACATCACCGGGGCAATGAAAACATGCATTCGGAGCAATGCTTAATCTCACACCACTATATCTCACACTGTAGAGAGAAGCTATGCTGAGGGCACTTTGGGTGCCTCAGATACAAGAACTGAAGCCTGACGACTTAACAGGCCATCTCAGTATTCTTGAAAACATCCAAAACAATCCAATATTTTGAAGTGGTCATTGGTGAATATGAAGAATGGAAAAATAAAGGTCTCAACACATTACCCAACGGACAAGTCGGGTACACAGATGGCTCCAAATTGGAAAATGGCAGTACCGGAGCCGAGGTCTACGGTCCCCCAAACCAGGTAACCATAACATGGATCTCTGGACACGAAGACTTTGAGGGAAACGAACGAGCAGACTGTCTGACGAGGAGAGGCGCTGTGCGCACACTCGTCTTACACAATAGATCTTACAGATCGCAGTGCATTTGATCCGCAAACATCGTATCGTATCACCCATCTTCGAGGATATGGAATATTTTCGAGGCCCAGATCATAAACTACAAGTGTAGATGTAGATGTAGATGATGATAGTTAGTGAGGTACAAGTGCACTGCGACCTATGACAAATCTGTTGTTTGCTCTCTTCTTCTTTTCTCAGTTCTTCTCGTATTTTGTGTGGTCCTATCACACACAAAGGTACCGGTCCAAGCGACAGGGTTTCTGAACAATTTCTTGCTTATTCATCAACCGCTTATTTTCCTTTCAAAGCAGTATTTTTTTTAACATATCGTCGGCTTAGAGCAAAAACTCACTAAGTACATTTTTGCCATTTTTCAGTTTAAAATACCTAAGTGCTTATTTTAATGTTATTCACACATGCAAAAACTCTTTAAGTGCGTAAGTAAGTTTAAGTAAGATAATAATCATTTGAAAACTAAAAAAAAATCTTTGAAAATGTTTTAATAAATATTTTTTTTACTGCACTGCCAATTTGAATTTTGAATAACCAAATATTGAGCAAATGTACTTAATGACGATATCGACGATATCGTCTCTGGGCCAGTTCAGAAGCGGTACCACTCAACTATGTATAGCGAAGGTAGTCCTACGATCAGCTCTAGTGTTCGTGTGGGATATGTTCTCATGGGTCCTATTATATAGATGCAGGCTAGTCTTTGATCTTTGCTTTGGGATCTCTTCGTCGTGCTTAACCTTGTTCTGTTGACCCATGCTACTGCACCGTATGTTATGATGGGTCCTTTCTACGGCTAGCTTCCTGGCCTCTTCAGGCTCAAAACACTGGGCTAGTAAGCGCAGGTACTATTTTGCACTCGCGCCACTAAAGTCTCTTCTCAGCTGCAAGTGTTACTAATTCGAGGTGCTCATCTTCTTGCAAAGAAATTACAGAAAATCGGAAACTCCTTTAATTGGTGGTGGTCCAAACTCGTTGCAAACGTTGGTTCTAGTTCATTTATTGAGTTGCTTGGACAAGGCAAAAGCTGTAGGTTTGCTGACATGGTTAGGGTTAGTAGGTTCAATGGATCATATATTTCGTGTCTGAATGTTGTCTACCCTCCATCGATCTTCAAGTCATCACTTTCAATTATGCATAATAAAATGTTCCCTCTGCGGTGTGTGTAAAAATATTTTAATGATCATTATGACTAATAAAAATCTACACACTTCTTACATTGTATTCGCGTCTGGACGACAATATTACCTAAACAGCAATGTACCTACGATGTGACGACTTCATTAAGCACATACCTCGAGACCGATGTGTAGTGTGAAACGATTTAAGTGCCTCGTGCCAATAATAACTTGAAAATGGAACAACGAGTTGCAATAAAATTTTATTACAAGTTGGACAAATCTGAGTGCATACAAACTTTGAAAACATTAAAAAAGTTTACGATGGAACTAGTTGATAGTCTATGCACTGCACTTACGCACGTAGTGACTCAAAATGAAATGAAGTTAGAAAAAAAATTAACCTGAAATTTAAGAGAAAACTGAAAATTGTATTTCTTGTTTGAGATTGGGAAATGATATATGAAATGTCTGGCAGTTTTAACAGTTGTCTGTGAGGTCAGTGCAGACTCACGCAGAAAATATCCCATGCTTGTGAATGTTCAAAACCATCTTGAAACTTTGGTAAAGCTATACTCGTATAATTCATTCACGGCTTTGTCAAAGATACTTTTCCAGGGTTACCTACGGAAAATCGAAATCTTATATGTGCAGTGATAGAGCAAAGTGCTCTGATGTCCCTTTATTAAGTTTTATTATTTTTTTAATTGCTATAGAACGAAGGTGTAATGAGAGATGCTGAACGAGCGCCGAACTCTGTCGTTTTTTCATTTTTGACCTTGTCATAAAGGTTTTTATGCTTTTTAAAGAGTTCCATCAATCATTTTCTACTGCGAGAGTTCCATTGTCAGCTTTTACCTGGATTTGCAAGATCAAACAAGTACAAGTGGCTTTCTATTTGGCTGGCTTTAAAAGTAACACCGCAAAATTTGGCACTAGGTTAGGTTCGAGTTGCTGGCCTGTACCCTAAGCACACACTTAGACCAGTGCAGGTACATAGTTATACTACAGCATCATGAAAATTCCTTTTTCTTCCTTTTGAGCCAGTTGGAGCCTCTAATGAAGTTCCTGACGTTTACATTGGGCAGTTCAACTAGATTGTCTAAAACAACTAAGGAGTGAGGTGAACAGGTTCAGAGAAAGTTAAGAATTCTCCCACGGGGGAATCCCTAGTCGGGTCCAGAAGAGATATCGAACTTGATCTAAACATCTATTCCTAGGCTTACCTAGGGTTTGCTAACCTGACGGCTCAGCAATCATGACACGTCTTGTAAGCCGGTTTAGGGTATGCACATTACGTGAACAAACCATCAAAGTATAGATCATTCCGTTCGGGAAAGCAATTGCTCAACATTGAGTACCTCTGGTGTTTCGCACTCGACCCCCCTGTAAGTTATTCCAAATCTCGTTTGGCAGATTTTATCCGCGGTCTTATTCTTACGGTCACTACCCAGAGTTGGAACATTACCTGGTTGAAGACCGATAACTTAGCTTTGACTTTTAGTTCGCCCTTCCTTACGACAGATAAACCAAGTCTTCTCAAGATTCAGACTGACCAACCTAATAGAATAATTCAGCAATATTTTTTCTACCACTCGTGATTAAGACCGTGAGGTACTTAAACGTCTCCATCTGCTTCAGTGGGACTTCTATAACACGCAAAGTGCATTGAACAAGTGTTCTGGAAACCACCGTCACTTTTGTTTTGCGTGTACCTTCATTCCAACATTGTCGGACGGCTAACAATTTTTTGAGTGTGTGCTGAAGTTCGGTTCACCGCAGTTGAGCGTCCAGCGCTCACATATGGTTCACAATGTTGGACCATGTACAAAAAGTATGAGGGTAAATCAACGGCAGGTGAGATGAAGATGCTTCGCATGATAGCAGGAGTGACAAAGCTTGATCGAATAAGAAGTTCGAAAATCCGTGGAAGCCTCCACGTCAAGGAGACTATCTTACGAAAGATAGAGCGCGACCGGCTCAGCTGGTATTGCCAAGTTCAAAGAAGAGATCATTTGAACCCTGTTAAAAAGGCAATATCAATGAACGTTCCAAAGACATCGCGATGTAGGAGAGGCAGGCCTATAAACGCCTGGATCACACAAATGCGACGACATCGGTATTTCATTGGCCTCAGTAACCGAGTGATCCAAAATAGGCAGGCCTGTCGATATTTTCTGAGGTCAAATAGGCGAACCGCACAGGCGGATCAGTAGAAATGCGGTGAAGTGTGAGGGTTATGATTCCCTAGTTTTCGGATCATAACCTCGCCGAAATAGGAAAAAGAAGAAGCTTAAGTTCGGTTTTGTAGGACAGAATGATGATCAAATCATCCGGTAAGAGCAAATGACTAATCATAAGTCTCCCAATTTGAAACATTCTCGCCACCGCTACACTGTACCATCAGGTTCATATACGAGTATGTATGCATATATGTAGATACATACTCGTATATAATGAAATTGAGATGTGACGAAACGCACCTGCCACCACCTTCAAGGAACCCGACCATATGCGTTCTCCAAATCCTCACAATAGTTACAGATAGGTTTGGCATAATCCCAAGCACCAATTTGCAGCTATAAAGCTGAATTGCATGTATCTACATAAGACTGTGGAATCTGAAACAATACAAGTGCAAATATTTTGAATAGAAACTAGAAAAAAAAAATTATACAGACGGACATTACCTATTTCATCCATTCGCTCTCATCACCACGCCTTTTTTTTTGCGCATTTTCAAGTTAATTTCCATATGTTAGTGAAGTGATTAAAGCTTCATTTTGTATGTATCTCTATATTAGTTACAAGTGGACTTCTTACTCCTTGCGTACTTTTTTCTGATAAGATCTAAAAATCGAGTACATACTTATGGTATTCTCTACCTTATTCCTAGAATCGTGCTCCTTCACTTAAAAGGTCGCATTAAATTGCCGTTTATCTCTTATGGAGATGACAGAGCAGTTCAACATTCACCTATGATGGGTGCCAGGCCACAGGGACATTCCAGGAAACTGTAGAGCGGACGAGCTCGCGAGACAGGGCACTACTCCAAGGATTCTGCCTGATAGGCAACCCCTGGGTATGCCCCTCGCTACATGGTTTGCAAGACCAACCTCAGATGGGAAAACGGCTCAACGTGTCACCTTTCGAGACAGATCTGTCCTAAGCTGAACGAATCAACACCCTGCGGATTATCATCGAACAGTGCGTTGAATATCGATCGCCACTCCACCTGCTGTTCATCGATTTTGAGAAGGCGTTCGATAGTGTCAATAGGGAGTTTGTTTGGCGTGCCTTACGCAGGAGAGTTATTCCTGATAAACCAACTGCTATTATCAAAGCTACATATGAAGGCTCTAAATGTCACGTTCTGCACAGAGGAAGGAAGGTTGTCTGAGGAATTTGAGATACAAGGCTGTATCCTTTCACCAATACTATTCCTATTGGTGATTACCGATGTGCTTCGTGCAGATTTGTCGACGGGAAACGGAGGAATTCGATGCAATCTTACATCTCAACTGAAACACATTGGCTACGCTGACGATGTATGCTTACTCTCCCACCGAATTATGGACCTCCACCAAATGACAGCAGATGTGGAGAGGGAGGCAGGCGTCGTCGGGCTGAAAATTAATACGGCAAAAACTAAAATTATCAGCCTTGGAACAAATTCATCGGCTCAAATATGCATTGCTGGACAACCGGTAGAGAGAGTAAAGGATTTCCAGTATCTTGGGAGTATTGTCTCGACCGATGGTGGAACCGAACTGAATATAGCTAATAGGATCGCCAAAGCAAAGTCCGCGTTCGGGATGTTGTCCAAAATATGGCGAAGCAATGCAATCAGTTTGAACACCAAGATAAGACTGTTCCGCTCCAACGTTGAATCCGTGCTGTTATATGGTTGCAGCACGTGGAGAGTGACCACTACTATCACCAGAAAGCTGCAAACGTTCGTTAATAGGTGCCTGCGCAATATCTTAAGTATTTTCTGGCCCAATCGTATCTCTAACGAACACTTTTACGAGAGAACGGGTTAGGAACCAAAAGGCACAACCATCCAACGGCGGAGTGGCAGTGGATTAGTCACACGTTCCGAAAGGGTGATAGTTCCATAGCGAACCATGCTATGCAATGGAACCCTTTAACTCAGGATGGTAGACGACCTGGCGGTCCGAGGAGAACATGACGCAGAACAGTCGAAAAGGAGGCACGGCAGTTAGGGAAAAGTTGGGAGAACTCAGACACATTGCCAGAAACTGTACACTATGGCGCGTAGGCGTAGTAGAGGCCCTAAGACTCATAAGGGACAGGACATAAATAGTAGTAACTAAGCTTAACGAAAGACGTAGTGCCGAGATGGTCAAGCTAAAGCGATCACATATCAGCTGCGTTGTCGGTGTTCTTACTGGACCCTATCTTATAGGCCAACATGCCAAAAGACTTGGCCTCTTCTCCAACGACTTCTGCAGGAGCTGTAGGGACAGGGAGGATGAAACCTCCTATGCACTTGTCCAGCCCTGTCGATTAAAAGAATGCTCCATCTAGGGTCCACATTCCTTGAAGACCTCGGCGATCTGGCGTCATTAGGCGTCATGAGCATCCATCAAAAGCTCCGTTGGTTTTGTTAATCCCTGAGTGCCCTAATGGTTGACCCATGGTATAACAAATGACCTTCGCTGGTCTAAGTGTGTCTGCACTCTCGTGCGCACAGCCAACCTAACTTGACCTAACCTATTCTCCTCTAACAGGCAAAATTAGCGTTGGGACCAGCTTTTTTCAGCGCCGCACCCATTTTATAAGACCAGGAAGGTAGTAGACTTAGGGCCTTAACTGCTCACCCGTTTGGTCCTTGGTCTTCCTAGTATTTTTTTGAATTTTTATTTTTAAGCATAATGCTAGACAATTTCCAAATACTTAAGCTGAAAGAATATGTACATGACCTCTTATTTTGAAAACTTCTGACGGGAATTATAATATTTTGTTTCATATTATACGACTATTTATGTTTGCATGTTTACACCCCCATATCACAAGCAGTGTATAGAAATAAAGATGAAGGAAGTACGAGCACTTCTTTAAGCAATTTAAAGTCATCTTCAGCGGTCTTCCACCTACACTCAGACCGGATTATAAAAAAAAAGCTTAACAAAATTAAATAAAGACGCATATTATGTAGGTGGTACCAACCCGTCCCCCCTTTAATTGCAGTATGCTCACGAATATGATTGTGTCTCTTGACAATGAAAGGAAGCCATTAACGATGATGCTATATGCCACAACTGTACCCATGAGCACTCATTAACTGGCTTAACAACAACTCCTTCAATTGCGAGAGATACAAGAGTTAATTCTTGCACTAAGCAAGTGTGTGTGTATCTGTGATACGATGCTTGGTCGTATGCTGCCTGTTCTCTTACTCTGAGTATGGCCTTATGGTGCACCTCTTTGGGACTGGTTTTGTAACTACTTCATGGAGTTTTGTTGATCTGTTCGCCGTTGTTTCTTCAGGAAGAAATGGGAAAAAAAAACTGAAGAGGAATGAATAAGGTACTCGAACTGGATATACGTCCACTTCCGCTTCGTGTGTAATTTTGCATCCTGTCTTTAGAGGTACATATTCGATACCCAGGTCAATCAAGAAGTACATAGTTACGATCGATTTTAAGGTGAAAAGAATTAAGGGCCAGGGTTAATTACTAGTATTGTACATGAGTTTAGTGTGGTCTAATGAAGTGTGTAAAAATTGATTTAAAAAAAGTGAACAGTGTCATGCTGTACTTGTGAGTTCCTTATTAGAAAACCGTATGGTATATTCTGAAATCGAATTAAATATCACAATTCCCAAAGAATAAAACCTGAAGGTTCACACATCTGTACATGGTGTAAAACTCCCAAAACTAAGCACATCTTGTTTGCAAAGATATTGGGAAATTCGAAAAAGGTCGGGTCGTACGAATCATACCAACTTCTCCTGGGACCACTTGCTTTACAAATTTACCCACGTCCTAATATCCGCTGATTTGCCGAAAAGCGGTGATCTTGGCCTGAAAAACTCTGTAATGTTTCGAAAGATTAAAAGAAACGTACTCCGAGTACTGATTCATCCTTGGTTATGGACCCATTAGAAATGCTGATGATTCCTTTCAAAGGACAACGTCTTGTGCCGATTCTGTTTTATATGGTAATAGTGTCTGCAGTTGAAGTTAAAAAAAAGTCTGGATGGAACTTTGACTCACGAGTAGCTCTCGTCTTCCGTGCGTTTCTGATGGCGTGTTGGCAGCGTTGGCATGAGAGATTGAGAGATTTCGGAATACGACTCTGGCGTTTTCTTCCGATTGTAGCAATTGCAGGAAATTGGTAGCCTAAATTAAGAAGTTTTATACTTGGATTTTAATATCAAGTTAGTTCATAGACTTGTCTTCTTTTACAATGACTTCTGCAGGAGCTGTAGGGATGAGGAGGAAGAGGAATCCATTCTTCACTTCCTATGCACATGTCCTGCTCTATCATGCAAAAGAATGCTCCAACTAGGAGCTCCCTTCCTTGACTTGACGACCTCAGCGATTTGGCGTCCTTAGACGGCATGAACGTCCATCGCTTCATCAAAAGCTCCGGTTGGTTTAATTAGTCCCTGAGTGGTCTAATGGTAGATCCTTGGCATCACAATGCACCTTTACTGGTCTAAGTGTGTCTGCATCATGGTGCAGACAACCAATCTAACCTAACCTAACCTAGGTCATAGATATTTTTTGGGCTACGTACACATGTATATACTTATGTACATACATTGGTACTGGAGAGTAGAGGAAGATATGTATGTAGGTACGTAGGGTGGCTGCCGATTCAAAGCTCAGGCACCTTGCCCAAGATGCCCGAACAGTACCACTTCAATTGATTGGAATCATTTGGAGTTCTTGATAAACATGTGACAATTTACCCAAACTTATCGAAGTGATAGGCTCCAAGATAGATCTTTGTTCTTTTAGATAGGGCTGGGCAGGTACAGACGAAATGTATGATTGTTTCTTACTCCTCTTCGTCCCTACAAAACGTACAGAAGTCATTTGAGAAAAGGAGATATAAGAAATAAGGTGGATACCCGAGACAAAGCGGGCACCTAAAGCATACCGGGTACTCGATATTTTGGTACCCGGACCATTCGAATACCCGGTTATGCGGGTGTCAACAGCACTACTATAGAACCATGGCTTCAAAAAAAACCCTAAAAAATAAGTTTGGAAAGGTCAAATCTGGCGATCTTGTGGGTCAGTGCAAATCACCAAAACGAGAGCTTTGAGCGGTTGGGAAACGCTTGCATAGTGTCCACTCTCCTTCTGGAATCAAATGTTCTCCAAACCCAATTCATCTATTCCTGCGGCAGCTAGAAGTCGTTGATCATGGTTCTTTAGCGTTCACCAGCCACAATAACAGTGTTGCCGACGCCGTTTTCGAAAGAATATAGACCAATCACCTTTCATTCGTAAACGTCGCACCAAACAGTGACTTTGAGAGATTGTAATGGCTCTTGGTGCATTACACGCGGATTTTCAGTACCCCAGAAGCGATTATTTGGCTTATTCACGTACCCGCATAGGTTGAGATGCGATTTTCAATGGGGTGGGAATGATGAAGTGGTAACGTCGTCAATTGCTAATAGTTTATGGTTCAAATCCCGAGGTCAGCAAGCATTTATTTATTTCTCATAAAATATGTAATGTCAGTCCGATCAATTGCGAAAGTTTGTGTGATTACTACTGCAAAGGCATAACACTGGCAGTAGGTTGGTCATATGGCTGGAAAAATTCTTCTCTCTGTTGGGTGATTCATATGTCTATGACATCGGTGGTCGGGAAAAAAATACTGTGAATCAGAAGTAAAGACAAAAATAGCAAAAAATCTCACTAGTTATCGGGACGCCACCCCCGCAGTTTTTCTGAAACATAAACAACCGAGGCTCAAACCACTACACCAAAGCTTTATCTTTCTGTCTATTCTTTCCAACGCCCGCACTTTGTGAAAACATATAAAGGTATTCTAACCCCTTAATTGCGCGCAAATTATAAAAAACATCATCCTCATCGCAGTCGAGGTTTAGGAGGGCTTGGTTGTAATTTACACGCGATTGGCGGTCTGGAGATGGAGATATAGCTGATGCACTGTTTGCACTTTGTACAGGTACATCTTCAAGTTTTCCACCAAAATTGGCTGTAAAGACCTGTTGATGTTTGTGGGTCCTGTTAGACATCTGCAGCCACAGCAGCGGTATTCTCGATCGAACGGCTGCTGCTGTGTTGCGCCAGCCTCTCGAGGCGAGCGGCTAAACGCCGCAGTGTTTGTTCAGCTGGTGTCACACCACGGAATCAACGACAAAATTCACGTTGAGCCAAAACCACTGATCGATTATTTGTCAAAAATATTGATACAATTATTCCGCATTCTTGAAGAGTATATCAATTCATGGTTTGCTTACGTGTATTATACTTCTGTTTACTTCACAAATGTCAAAATAACGATTTGCGAAAATAAGAGCATCTTCCGGAAAAATAAAGTGGCGCTTTTCTGGCGGAATCAAAGCCGAGTCGATTAAACCATGTCCGGCACGGCGGTCCGTCTATATGTCACATCTTTTTGGGTGATCTGTGAAGATGAAGTTTTACACATGCGTTTCTGAGAAACCGAAGCAGTACAAATGTAAACATTTTTGAAATTCGTCCACATCCGCCCACTTTCGAAAAATGCCATTTTTTTTTATATAATATATTTTTGCTAGAAACCGAAAAAAATATATTGTAACAAAATATAAAGAAACTTGATTTGTTTACATTCCGTCTATACTACTTGTATGTACATGATCACGCCCGCTGAGTAGTTGAAATTTCACACACGGGCTTGTAATCCTTGTAATCCACTGAATCCTTAGAAGAGGATTTGATACTAATAATAATAAACTTAACTACTCATCCATAACATTCTATGGTGTTACGGTCACAACTTGTGTAGAATAAAAGGCACGTTTTACATGACTTAATATCTCTTGTCTGTCGAGTTGTTGGTTCCATAAACCTCTGAAGTAACATGAGATTGGTCACCGCTCCCCATACACTATGGAAGTCAGTATACGCACTTTATTCGAATGATTCTCAAATTCGAGTCTAGTTAGTTTCATTTTTTTTTACGAAATGAAAGCCGACAGATAAAATTAAATTTTAGAAAAAAAAACAGCATGACGCTGTTCTAAATCAATTATTTAAACTTTACGGATCAAAATCCCCTAATGTTGAACAATTAAGAAAAGAGATAAAAAAAAATTAACAAAATCACCAACAATGTCCAGTCGTTACCGATTTTTTACCCGTTGGGGTGGAATTAAAGCAAAGGTGTGTGTGTGTTGAGATACAGTCAGACAAGGTATCACTCTGTGCCATTTCATCTCTCTCCTCTTAGAAAACAATCGACGTCCAATATGTTCCAAAGGAAAAATTCCCTGAAGCAGTGGGCTTTATGAAGAGAAATTTCCTTGATGATCCATTTATGCGTTCAATGGGAATATCTGAACGTCACGAGGAAACGCATAAGTTCCTCTCTGCCTTTTGGTTGACCCTCCTTAGATCCGGTACCAGTGACATAATCCAGGGTGCACATGATGTCTGAATAACAATTTTGTCATTATTTACAGAAATATCACTGGCAGCAGTGCATCGTAACAGAATCTGTGGCCTGTGTATTAATTGTCCACATACACAGAATGGCGGCACGCCCGACGATATACTTCTTCGGTTAGCCGATGTGGTTAAAGTAGATGCCACTCGCAATTTACTCCGTTCGTGGGATAAGATTGGTCGTGAGGCACCTCTACCCACTGGGATGACACCCGACGGCCGAAAGAAAAGTATAATGGAACTGGCTGGGCTAGCGGTTGCCTATGAGTATCGCCGTCTAGGAATTGCAAGGAAATTGATTGAGAATTCGGCTCACATGGCCATGCTGTTGGGATTCGAGTATGTACGTGTGGACTGTACAAACTCGGCGACGGCAAAAATTTGTGAAAATCTCGGTTGGAATAAGATTTGGGAAATGCCATTTGAAAAGTTTGATGGTGTTGTGCTCGACACATTCGTGATGGCTGACAAAGATAGTCATAAAGTTAAGGTATATCTTCAGTCTGTGCGTCCCCCTTCTGCGGAGAGCAAACGATGACGACGATGACAACCAGGGTTGGTATGTGTAAAAATGATCGCATGACTGGGAACGATAAAAAAAAAATTCATAGTTCGTTTGTGGCCAACACGTTTCTGGAATAGAAAACCTCATACGGAAGCGCTGTTTACTTGTATATTTGGTTATTTATTTCGTTTATGACTGCAGAGCTGTTGGGCCAGGTGGATTGGTCTATTGCGTCGGGAATCCTCAAAAGCAAAGCAATAAAAACGAAATTGGTTGTGCCGTTCTCAAAAGGCCATTAAAATAAAAGTGATGGAATCTACATACAAGTACATATTGAAGTTTTTATTTTCTGTTTTATTTTTTTTATGACAATCGCATGTGGTCAGGAGAGTTTGGATTATGTACGGAAGCCCTGCTGAAAGGTTGATAGTAGGTTTATGTCTTTTTTTTGTTTTTTAACATTCATAGTTTGTAAAATGCGGTTTGATGTCTTCAAATTATTTGATTAATGTCGGCTCCTTTAATACTCGTAAGCAAAGTTCTCTTTATGAGTCGCCCAACGTGGGCGTTACGCTATGTCCAACGTAAATAAGGGCAATTAGGTGCGTGCGACGCGTTACCCGCACGTATCGCAAAATGAGGAGGCGGCCAACTTAAATACGGTACGTGAGTTCATGCGAAGGTTTTGTAAATAGGCTTCGACACGTAATATCCTTTATTGGTAATGGTTTAATGAAAATAGGTGAACATGGTAGAGGAAAAACTCTTGTATACGTATTATATAGAAATGGGTTAGTTTATCCCTTACCCTGATTAACGAGAGTGACTCCACTTGTCTAACGTGTTTGAATTTAAGACATTAGTCCTGCTGATTTTTCTTATCCATAACTGGGCAAATCGATAGACGCACCGGCAATAGGTTAGACTGCATGTCAGTCTTTGCTGAATTACTCCATTCTTTGGAATATATTTCGAAGTACTGCGCGACAAAAGACGCCGGAATCATCCCACTTGATATATCGATTCTTTACGGAAAGAACTCTGGCGATTGTGTAGTGGTCATCGATTGCCACTCTTAATGGTTCATGGTTCAAATCCAGATTGTCAACAATCATTTATGTATTTCTCATGAAGTATGTAAAATCAGAACGATCAGTTACGAAAGCTTGTGTGAATACTATTGCAAATACTGGCAAGAGTTGCTGGAAAAGTTGTTGGTTGATTGATATGCCTATGATATAAGGAGGTCGTGAAAAAAATACTGTGAATCAGAAGTAAACACGAAAACAAGAAAAATCTCCCCAGTTATCTGGACGCCACCTTTTGAGATTTCCTGAAACTATATCTGAGTTTGAAACCGTTAAACCAATCTTTCTATCTCTCTGTCTATCCTTCCCTACGCCTGCACTATGTAAAACCTTTTAAACGATATTCATAACCCATTGAGTGAGATATGTGGAAGAATTCCTCTTTCTCAAAATCAAATACTTACAGTCCGCATTTCGTTTTAATCATTTCGAAATTGTTCTCATTCGAATTATAAGTGGGATTCAGTCTAACACCTTTGGATACCTGATTAAAAGCAGTCTTATCAGTGGTGGGGTTTTCGATTTTTTTTTTTATTTAAAGCTGGCGTTTCTTCGAAACTTGGGCACCTCACCTAGCTACTTTGCCAGAGTGTATTTGGCGATGACCAGAGCGCAAAAGGTTTTTAAACGCATTCCCTTGGAAAACTAGTATTTTGCGCAGCCAAAGGGCTAGAGAGAGGTCCTCAACTGCATTTACGAAAAGTACGACGAAAATAAAAAACATACTTGCCTGTTATCATTACACCGTAAACTGAAAGTCGTGCTGCACGGTACACGTCGCATTTACTGTGGGCATTTTCATTTCGCAATTCAAGTATGATTTCGAACGTATTCCGCATCGTATCGTACTTACTTTATTGCCCATATCTACGCTGGAGAAGGTTCGAGAGGTTTCGCTTCCAATGGACAAAATATAGTTTGGACGAAAATTCGAAAAACCAATTTAAAAAAATTAAAAACCAAAATTTCGAAAATGATAAAACCATTTCGAGATTCTAGACTAAGGGAAGATTTTCTAAAATTCATGACATTAGTTTAGAATATACTTGATTTTGATATAGAACGAGTGTTACCATTTTATTATTAATTTGGAATTTTTTTTTTTAATTTCACTAGAATTTCGAAAACCTAAGGAGGAAAATAGTCTCATAGGAATGAACCTGTTTTCGACAGAAATATAGCCACCAAGTTTGCGTTCAGTCACTGGAATCCTTTTCAAAGACATCTATACAGACAGTATGTATTCTTATTCTTCAGAATGTATGACTCAAAACCATCAAGAGCATCGGACTCCCAGTGATTGCTCTGTCTCTGAAAAACCATGGCCCGATTCTACCAAACAACTTTGCAACTTTTCACATAGCACCCTGCAAGATTTAGGTTAGGTTTGGTAGATGGGTGCCTTGTAACAAAAAGAGCCACTGCTAATCGAGACCAACGGTTCGGGTCCATTGTGCCCAAATTTGTTAACCCTGGAAACGCTGTAAAGATAGTCCGTTGTTAGAACCACCCAGATAGTGAAATGAATCTCAGGAGCTCCGTCAGCTGTACATTGCCCAAGTCCTTCAGTTCCCAGAAGAAAAACTACCAAGAGTCCTCATTCTTCTGATGGAAAGGGCAGGGCGTTTCGTTTCCTTCGATATCCATATGCCCTGGTACCCAGCAGAGGGTGACCGCATTGGCTCTAGATATCTCGTTTAAAAGCGATTTGCAGGTTCTCACAAGCCTCGACCTAATTACAGCAGAGTCCATAGCCTTAACGGCTGCCGGGCTGTCTATATAGACAGTAATCATTTTACCAACTATATTATGATGGCTGTGACTTCGGCCTGAAAGACGCTGCAGTCTTCGTTATTCTAAACTAGTGGTTTATTCCTAGGGCTTCAGAATAAACTCTGGCTCCCATGCCAACGTCCATCTTAGAACCGCCGGCATAGAACGCCAACTCCTTTTTCTCAATGGTTCTTCGGTTCTTCCAGTATATTCTGTCAGGAATTCTTGTAGTGAATCTCCTTTCAAATGCTAGCATCGGGTTCATGTGATCGGTTTTTCCGTTAATCCACTAATAGTCCCCCATCGGGACAAAAAGGAGGTATGACCACAAAGGCTCGATAACCACAATCGGCTTTCTCTCAGTCTTACAGCGGTTTTGGCCTCCAGACTGTACAGTATATATCAAGCGGAATGAAACTAAGCATAGTTTCCATTGTCGCTGTTGGTGTCGTTCTCATTGATCCCATGAATCCGATGTACGCTGCCCTCTGGATTTTCGTGATGTTTGAAAGCTGCAAGATAAGATCTAAGTAAATTCTTTCCTATTTTTTGCAAAATCCTTATACAATTTGCTGTTTGAAGACTTTGGTGCAATTTATATTTTGCAAAGTGATATGTGAAAAGTTGTAAATTTTTTAAATGGATCTGGGCTCTTGAGTAAAGTTTGCAGTTGAAGTAGTCCGTTGAGATTTGCAAATTCTTCAAGCAATACGGTGTGTTTCGTCCTCTTTTCATCGCCCACCCTATGGCAGAATCCGTTTGCGGCAATTCACAGCTCGTCGGCGTATATATCTGCCGATAGTGTAATGTCCTACTAGGCTGCTTTTCCTATGCTTATCTGAATGATGTGAATCGGTAGATTAACGTTACTTTACCGTTTGCTCGAATGTAACGAAAATGTGTAACGGAGTGTAATCAGAAAAGTATAGACGCATGCTGATGGTTAAATTAGAATAGGCACACTCATTCCGTTGAATTGACTTATTTTATTTCACAGCTTCCAATGCGATGACATTTTGAAATATGTTTGCTGGTCGAAGTTTTGAAAAGCACGTCCTGTTCTTCAATAGCACTCTGTTTATTCATTCTCAGCGGTAATTAAGCAAAAATCAGGGACAGCTAGGGCATTGTTCGGGGTTTTTAAAGCGAAAGCTCTCTAGCAAAGAAAATAAATTTGCTCAAATGTAATGAAAATCTTCTTCTTCTTCTTCCTTTTATAAGCGAGGTTATGATCCGAAAATAAGGGATCACAACCCTCCCACTTCACCGCATTTCTACTGATCCGCCTGTGGGGTTCGCCTCAAATGTAATGAAAATATGTAACCGAAGTGTATACATGCAATGTGAAACGCCTACTTTTCTCGAAAACGGTATGAACGATTTTTAACAAGTTGTATGTCTTAGGTGGCTTAGACGCATACTACAAAAGGTTATACATATCAGGTTTTTGGAAAAAAAAGTGCATTAACTTACTTCTGAAAATCGACTGTAGGTATATCTCTCTCAAAAATAGCGATATATGACAATTTTGACCAAATTGAATATTTTATTAATAAGTTTCATTCTATGATTACAACAAATCATGGAAACTTGCTCCAATAATTTTTCTAAAATTTTAATATGCATGATTAGGTCTATAAACGAAAACCAGGTATACACTCTTGAAAATAAATTTATGCAGAAAAAGTCCTTAAAATTGCATTGGAATTTGTACCTCGTTCCTTGCTGGTGAGTGTATTTGAATGGAGAGTTGACAAATTTTACCAGTGAAAGCTCTGTTAAACTCAGAATGCTATTTTATTAATTTTTTTTTTTATAATTTGTGCGCACTTAAGTGAAGGTTGTGAATACCCTTAAAATATTTTACGGTGTAGTGGCTTGAAATTCAGATGTTAGGTTTCCGAAAAACTCCACGGGTGGTGTCCAGATAATTGGGGAGATTTGTTTTCTTATTTTGTCTTTGCTTCTGATTCACAGTACTTTTTTCCCGACCACCTGATGTCACCAGCATATCAATCATCCAACAGAGCAAACAATTTCATCGGTAGCTGATGCCTAGCAATATAATAACAGGTCAGAAATGCTACACACTTTCTTTGATTCTTTTTGTAGTATCCTTGTCTTAAAATACCACGTTACGAATTATGTCTCTAACACTCGAAATACGTACTTTACACTCGTATACGTAGGGACTAACAAAAATTCGCTTAGTTGATTGAATAATAAAATACAAAAATAATTTTAACTTTAGATCTTCATCTTCATATTTTTTTAATTTCTCCACATAATTCCCATTTATTTCAATACATTTCTTCAGCCGATAGATCAATGTTTAAAAAAACTTTTAAAATACACTTTTTGGAGCTTTTCGATTTCGACATTGACTGCATTAATAATCTCGTCATTAGATGTGAAGATTTTTCGGAAACAACCAAAAGTCGAACGGTGGTAGATGCGGAAAATAAGGTACTGGGCGAATTTCATTGATGCTCGAGAGCGCAAGAAAGTTTTTGGTTTTTTTCAAGCAGTGTGCGCAGGCGCATTGTCGTTGTGCAAAAAGTAGCGGCGCAGCTCCTCTTTTTGACGGTGTCTAGTAAATTTTGGAAAACTTCTTCTTCTTCTTCTTTTTATCAGCGAGGCTATGATCCGAAAACAAGGGATCACATTCCTCCCACTTCACCGCATTTCTACTGCTCCGCCTGTGGGGTTCGCCTATTTGACCTCAGAAAATATCGGCAGGCTTGCCGATTTTGGATCACTCGGTTACTGAGGCCAATGAAATGCCGATGTCGTCGCATTTGTCTGATCCAGGCGTTTATAGGACTGCCTTTCCTACATCGTGATGTCTTTGGAACGTTCATTGATATTGCCTTTTTAACAAGGTTCAAATGATCTCTTCTTTGAACGAGGCAATACCAGCTGAGCCGGTCGCGCTCTATCTTTTGTACGATGGTTTCCTTGATGTGAAAGCTTCCACGGATCTTCGAACTTCTTATTCTATCAAGCTTTGTCACTCCTGCTGTCATGCGAAGCATCTTCATCTCAGCTGCCGTTAATTTACTCTCATACGTTTTGTACATCGTCCAACATTTTGAAAAACTTGTGGTAAGCAAGTTTCAGTATACCAATTAGCAGTGATTGTCTGACCAGTTTTAAGCGGGATGACGGCGACCATTTTCGCACTGGTGAAGTACATCGACATCATAACTTTTGCCGCTCTTGTCGTTTGGCCTTTACTGGAGGATTTGCATCTTCTGGGCTCCATACCATGGACTGCTGTTTGGTTTCCGGGTCGTACTTGTAAAACCAAGATTCATCATCACCTGTAACGTTCTTATTGAAGCAGCTTGACTTTTCATTTTCAAACTTATCCAGGAAGTATTGACCAAAACGAACACGGGCCTCTTTTTTGCTCTCCATTCAAAATTTTTAGAACCCATCGAGTTGACTTCTTCGAATATATCAGATAATAATTTAAAATTCGTGACAGCCATGGCATTCAAGCCAAGTTCTTCCGCTATCATCATCCTGGCATCTTCGTCAATTTTAGCCTTCACCAGGGCCACATTTGTATCCTCGTTCGAGGATTTGGGCCGACCTTCACGAGATTCGTCCTCCACAGAAAAATGGCCAGTCTGGAATCTTCGAAACCACTTTGAAATAGTAACAAGAGATGGTGGATTTATTCCGTATGCATTTTGGCATTCGTGCAGAATTTTGACTGGCGTGAGTTGACGTCGAAATCCGAAGAGAATGGTAAAACGAATTTCTTCCTGTGTTGGCGGTGGAACTTCAACAGAGCTTACGTCACTAGTATTTCTCTTTCTCGTCTCCATTTCTACCTATTGTTCTGAAATTTGGAAATAAATATTGTTAGATTATTAGCTACAGAAATGCATTTATTTTTTTTTCAAAAACTACTGAATTTACACCAAATAAGCGAACTTATTTTTAGTCTCTCCGTATACATTGATTTTTTTTTTTATCGCTATTTTCTAAATCATTAAGCTGTCAGGTTACATTCTAACAAGTATTTTTTATTTTTTTATCGCTCTCTCCATTCGTGTTATGCAACTCTTTTAATTACATTTAAACCATTTGTAAAACCACATGACATCACCCTTGTACAAAGGGTAAGTCACATTTGTTGTGATTTGAATGGCGCTAAACATATTGAATATTTATTGATTTTTCCTTTTGTTGTTACTGAAACCAATCGACTTCCTCTTTACGTTACTGGAATACAATGCAATATTATGCTAATCACATTGTGCAGTGTATCTTCTGTATGCGACCTTAATACACTTAATTAAATTCTGGGCCACGACTAATGCTATTTCTACACACATAACAGTACGCATGTTGATTCTCTGACTGGACTGTGTTGTGTGTGGTCTTTGGTTTGGCATACCTTTATGCAAAATTAGCACACAAAAGATATAAAATGAATATAAAAAAAATCTTCTCTCATTAGCAACCGAGTTTATAGCTTTTCTTTTCTTTATATTTTTATAATTATAAATTAGGTAGGTGAGGCAAAAATTACGCACGGAAGGGTAGTAATAACATTTTATCTTCTAAGCTGTAAGCTTTTACAGTAACTACGAGCATAAGATTACAGGTTAAGTGAAAAATCTTATATAGTTTATAATTTTGTACTGCTTTTCTTATAATAATAAAATTATGACTAATTTTATAATTTTCTTTTACTTTCAGATTTTTTTTGTATTAAATTGACCAAAATTAAGAAACATACATTTTATAATAAAGGTGAGTTTGTTTTGATTTTACATACAATACTTGTATATTTAAAAATACAATGCATTTATACAAGAAAAAGAAATTGCCATGGTTTTTAAATCTTTTACAGAAAAATAAACTGAATAGGATCGTCTTAAACATGTTAGGCTCAATTAGTTTGTATTATTCGAATTAATTTACCAAGTACAACAATTTGAACTGAATGTAAAAAAAAAACAGCAAATTCTTCCCCACAAGTTTGGACACAACCCATATAGTAAGCAGGTTCTTACTTAGGTGGCGCTACAGTTCGGTGTTAACCTGGGTCTCAATCAACAAGCTTCTCCATTTAACTTGGTCTTTAGCTAATTGTCTCCAGTTGCGCATTCCAAGTTGGTTGAGGTCCCCTTGAACTTGTGCTTCTTCTGTGACATTTGGACCGTTCATAAGTAGCTTTGATAATAGCAATTAATTTATCGGGAATACCTCTCCTGCGTAAGGCACGCCAAATAAACTCCCTGTTGACACTATCGAACGCCTTCTCAAAATCGATGAACAGCAGGTGCAGTGGCGATCGATATTCAACGCACTGTTCGATGATAATCCGCAGGGTGTTTATGTGGTCGACACAGGAGGATCCAGAGCGGAAACTTGCTTGTTCGGCACCGAGTGTGCCTTCGAGATGTTTAATTCGCTCCAGGATGATTTTAGCTGTTATCTTAGCTACAGCAGGCAGCACGCAGATACTGCTCTAGTTTTCGCATTCCATTAAATTTCCTTTCTTAGTAAGCTTGACGATCATTCCCTTTTTGCACTCGTCAAGGAAGCTATAAGTGTAAGCAGAAGCTCAGCCGATTTGTTGGTGCTGTTCGTAAGAGCTCTGCGGGAATACTGTCAAGCCCTACCGCCTTGTTGGTTTTAAGTCCTTTGATCGCGGTAGTGATCTCATCCTTACTGGGAGTCGTGGTGCGTATTCGGGCATTGCTCACCTAAGTCTGATTTGTGAGCATATAGCCAGCGAATACACGGTTCAAAACCGTAGCAAAATGCTCCTTCCATCTCTTGAGCTGGTCCACATCCGAAATGAGCAAGGAACCGTCTAGGCTTTTCACTCAGTGTTGGCTCGAGCTGCGACCACCTGTAAGCTCGTTTGTGATTCTGTAGATGGTCCTGCTGTCACACCTCCATACAGCTTCTGTTTCTGTAGCCAGCGCGTTAATGTAGTTGCGTCTGTCTACTTTCTTGACTTCCTGTCCGGCAATTTTGAGTTGACCACGGGTGTTAGATTTTTTTTGTTTTGGCTGTGTTCATTTCAAGCCGCACTTCGTTTGCCTCAGCTTCTAGATTCTGGTCCTCGGATGAAGAAGTAGGCAAACATCGTCAGCGTAGTTGAGCTGTTTTAGGTTAAGAATTCATAGTCCATCGAATTCCATGGTTATCTGTTGCACGGGCTACTCTTACATTGGTGATAAGCACCAAGAAAAACAGCGCGACGGTATGCACCCCTGACGTACTCCACTTTGGATTTCAAAGTCCCCCAACTTCTTACGATTGTGCACGACGTGACACTTACTACCCTCGTATGTAGCCTTGATAATAGCTTTGAGTTTTTCTGCGATACTACTCCTGCGCAAGGCACACCCAGTAAAGTCCCTATTTATACTGTCGAAGTCAATAAACAGCAGCCGAAGCAGCATTTTTCTACAATAATCCTCAAAGTGTGTATGTGGTCGATACGGAAGGAACCCGAGACAAAAACCTGCTTGTTCGACATCGAAAGTTGCTATTTTAGCTATTTTTTTTTTTGAAACTGCCGAGAGAAAGCAAATATCTCTCCAGTTTTGACATTGTTAGGGTCGTTCTCAATGTGGTGTGTAGTGCGCATACTGGGCTTAATATTTGTCATACAAATCCTGGTAGCATTCGTTCTAAATATACAGTTCTGTACCAAATGCTTAGCACTTCGAAAATAGATGTGGTTATGGTGTCAGAATCGTGGCTCTACAAAGATATTCACTCACAACTTGTGCATCTTCCAGGTTTCAACTTGTTTAGGAATGATCGTGTTGATAGGATAGGAGGTGGTGTTTGTATGTATATTAGGGATTGTATACCGGCAAAAATTATATACTCTTCAAGTAAGTCGAACATTCAGTTCTTGTGTGTTGAGATCAGTAACGACAATAATGAAAAGTGTTTATTGGTAGTCGTGTATTCTCCGCCTCATAATTTTTGCGAGGCCAATCTCGAAGAACTTGAGGACACGTTACACAATTTAGGCCCTAAATATAAGGACATTTTGATTGGCGGTGATTTCAATGTAAACATTCTCGTTAACAATAGCCTAGCAAGAAGTTTTCACTATTTTTGTAGCCGAATGAGTCTATCCATTGTGAATACACGTTGGCCTACTTGCTTTAAATCAGTGGAGAATCCGTCGCTAATTGAAATGTTCTTAACAACTTCGATATCAAAAGTGCTAGGGAACGACCAAGTAAGACCCACATCCGAATTTATTCATGATATTATTTATTGTTCTTTCAAGTTCAATGTAGTTAACTTAGATACTTTCCGATATATTAGTTACAGGTCATTTCGTAACATTGATTATGAGGGTCTCCAACGGTATAGCAGTTCCTTAAACTGGAATGATATATACTATACCCCAGATATAGATAATAAAGTTTTGCTATTAAACACTTTAGTGAACTCGCTATATGACAACTATGTCCCATTGATAACCAAGAGAATTAAACCGCTGAATTGCCCATGGTATAATAGTCAAATAAAACTGTTGATCCAAGAAAGAGAACGTTTTTTTAGAAGGTACAAAAGGAGTCCGTCTGAGTACAATAGAAGGCAATACTGTTTCGCTCGGAATAAGGTCGTGGCTCTTATACGCTCATCCAAGCGGTCGTACCTACTTGAGAAACTTGATCCATCGCAAAGTTCAAAGCAACTGTGGAAGAACATAAGAGACGTAGGCATAATTGGGACTAAAAACATGTCAAAGTGTTCTTTTAGCCCCGATATTATGATGTCACACTTTGTCCCAAGTTTCGCCCGTTCTTCTTCTTTGCCCGAACCCACTTCGGATAACCTTAATCCTAACACGTCGTTCTCCTTCAATTGTATTGATGTGGAAGTTTGTTTAAATGCCATTCGTTCTGTTAAATCTGATGCTGTATAATATGTCACCAAAGTTTATTAAACTTATTTCGCCTATAATCGTAGGGTATGTAGTCCATGTTATCAATGTATGCATTTGTAGTAGTACCTTTCCGACAGACTGGAAGGAAGCTAAAATTATTCCAGTTCCTAAAAAGGCAAGTCCCACTGTTCCAGCGGATTTCAGACCGATAAGCTTGTTGCCCTTTCTATCGAAAGTCTTCGAAAAAATAATTCAAAGTCAAATGCTTATTTACTTGAATAGCAATAATATGATTTCTGTCTGGCAATCCGGTTTTCGTAATAAGCATAGCTGTGAATCAGTAGTGATTAAAGTCACTACAGACTTACGTATGGAACTGGATTCAGACAAAATTGGTTTATTGTTACTATTAGACTTTTCAAAAGCTTTCGATTACATTGATCACCCAATATTAATGTCAAAATTGAAGAATAAATTTAGGTTTTCCAGTACAGCACTTCGTTTGGTACACAACTATCTTAGGGACAGGGTTCAAACAGTTTATACTGATAGTGGAATTTCCAGACCACTTACTGTAAATATAGGAGTTCCACAGGGCTCAGTTCTGGGACCACTGTTTTTTTCATTGTATATTAATGATCTTCCGGATGCTATAATGCTCTTGCAATATACAAATGTATGCTGACGACGTCCTGATTTACTTATGTCGTTCAGTAGGCCTGAGGGAGGACCTAGTGGCTAGGATGAATGAGGATCTAAATAGTATCCAACTCTGGTCTAACCTCAACAAGCTTAAACTGAATCCCGCTAAGACTCTAGCAATGCTATGCTCAAGGAGAGAAGTGGAAGCTCCTGAATTTCCCCGCATTGTTCTTAACGGAGAAATTATTCCATATGTGAACAAAGTGAAGTATCTTGGATTTACGCTAAACAGCGAGTTAAGCTGTTGCGACGCCATTTCGACAACAATTGGGAGAATCTACTCTGGGTTGCGCAGTTTGAGATGCTCTGCTGGTCTTCTTCTCCCAAATATGAAACTGCGTCTAGTTAAAAGCCTTATAATGCCCTTTTTCTCATTTAACTGCTCCGTATATGCCACTCTAGACTACGAATGCAAACACAAATTAAATGTAGCTTTCAATGACTGTCTCCGCTTTGTATATAATAAACCGAGATATACCAGTGTCTCACATCTTAAGACTTCTCTTCTAGGAATCTGTCTTAATGATTTCTATGACTTCCGTAACTTATTAAAGCTGCATGCCATTATTCATAATAACTGCCCTGTGTATCTGAACGAAATGCTCCGATTTGCCCAATCCAGTAGGGGTCTGCGCTTAATCTTACCCCGATTCGAACACACCACTGCTGAGCGATCCTTCTTCGTCTCAGCAATTCGACTATGGAATAGACTTCCGGTTGAATTGCAAAGAATAAGCTCATCAGCCGAATTTCAGAGGAGACTATTTTCACATTTTTCTAACACCAATTGAAGCCCTATTACATCTATTCTTATTTATTTCCTTTTGCTGAGAATCAATTTTGATTAATTTGTAAGTAATTTACATATGCATTTTCTGAAGTCATTAAAATCATTTTAAATCTTTGCTCCTTTCAATTAATATAGATTACTTTTATCCTTTTTAATTTCAATTTTTTTTTTTTAATTTAGTATTTGTAAATTCTATCTCGATGCTTATTATAAGATTTAATATCTAGTAGTATCATGTTAAATTCTTTTGTTTGAATAAATAAATAATAAATAAATAAATAATAAAGTTGGCAATTGGTTGCAGCTATGAACTCAGTCTTACTGGGAGGACCGATGCGAATTTAGGTATTTGTTGCCGCTGGTAGTTCGTTTAGGTATGAGGTAACAACACTATCGTCTGAGTGGTTTAAAGCCGTGCCCGGAGTGCGAGTGAATTATAAAAGTAAAGTGTACGACAGATTTAAAGAGATACAAGGAATGAACAAAGATAATGTTAAGATCTTGACTGACTTCCAAGCTGTTCATTGCTCTCTCAGATACAGAGCATCAAGAAAATTGGTAAAAGTTAATCTGACACCTCAACAGTGTGCACAGTATGTCTTGAAATCACAGAAACCATTGCCGAGCATATTAAAGGCGTGTACGAATGTACCACTGCTCGAGTCAGAATTAAACATTTTTAGAAAGCTTTTGCAAGATTTTTTCAAGAACTTGATTTCGTGTGGGATGGAAACACATAAAGCATCTCCCAAGAGAACAGCACACAAAATCTGAATGAAGTCAATTTTTTGTCTTATACCTTACAAATACAAATACAAATACAAATATTTGGCGCAACAGCTCTTTAAAGTGCCAGGGCCTAGCTTCTCGCAGCCACTCATGTTGTGTGCGTTATATTTTTCACACGAATGGAAGGGACCTACAGTTTAATGCCGACTCCGAACGGCGATTTGAGAAGCTTTTTCGAGACAGCAATACTCTCGGATGTTTGTCAGACGCTCGCGAGAGGTGGGACCGTGAAATAACTTGTTGGTGTTTTCTGGGATTCGAACTTGGAACCTCATGCTTAGTGATCCGACACACTAACCACTTACACCACGGCGCCCACTGTCTTATCCCTTTCGCCTCTTAAAAAAATAAATAAAATGACGACTGGGTCGCTTGTACTTACTTGCACTTACACATCTGTGGACACAAGGTAAAACCGCCTAAGTCGATTTTCACAGATTCTCAGAAAACAAGTTAAAGTTTTCGTTTTTCCCGAAAACGTATGGGAATTTGAAATTTTAGTCTTGTTCTTTTGCTTATAACTCGGTAACTATATCAGATAATAAGGTAAACATTTGGTGGCATAAACTTCAAATAGTAGAGCATCCTTAACTTAATTTCGCCATAACTCGACTTAGGCGGTTTTACCTTGTAGCCTCAGAGTCATATTCGTTTCCAAATTATTCAGATTCGAAATAGAAGTAAAATTGTAAAAATCGATTTTTTTTTTATATTGGGTCGTTAATTGTTGGGTTACAATGAAAATTCTGATTTCGCATCGAAGTGTGACACCCCGTCCAGTTGTTTAGGCTGCAATTGGCCGTCTATTCACACAAATGGATAGACAGACTTGAGAGGCCCACCTTTAGTTCCCAAGATTGATAAAAATCTCGTGTTTGAAAATTGTACACTAATACTTGTAATAATATACTAATACTTGTCCTTATTCGGTGTCAGGAAAAAGTACGGAGCTCTGAAAAACTCCAAAAATAAACGCATTTGAAATATGTACTTGAAGTACTTGACGCTATACTTGAAAATACTCGAGTGCGACTCATTTGATACCCATGTCAAAATAATTGGAAATACTGATATTGCAATACTTTCCATTAGAGATGAGCAAAAAAATCACAACCTGCTAATCATTCACTGCTAATGAAAATTCACATTCGCAACCTGTTAATAACTTATAAATACACTGCTATTGCTAATGAATTGTTAATGATAATTTGTCTCGCTTCTTTTTACTAGTTATTTTTCATACACTACACACAAATGGGTGTTTGTCTCATACGAAAAACGTGAAGAAGAAGAGGTACAACAAAATTGTTAAACTAAAAGCATAAACAACTGAGCTTCAAACAGCTACACCAAATCTTTCTCTCTCTATCTATCTATCCTTTGCAACGCCCGCACTGTGTGTAAACATGTTAAAGGTATTCATAACTCCTTGAGTGCGCGCAAATTATATGGTGTATAAAAAAAACTACCCTTTTTGCACGTTATCTGCTGAACGTCTCATCCAATTTGCTTTTCGTACATGTGCCCTTGCGTCAACGAAACTTTTTATGATGCGCCAACAGGCACCAAACCAATTCACAAGGTTACATATCGCAGACGCAGCTAGTTTGTGTAAGTGTGGTTGGTTGGTATATAGCAGAAGAAGTTATACTTGCTAAGTTCCTATTGGTGCTATTGTGTTGCGAATGTGATTTCCTAGCGGTAGATCCATAACTCTGAATGAGCGCAACATTGCAATTTATAAACAAGTTGCTAAGTTGCGCTTGCATTAGCAGTTTACATTCACAGTGAAAAAGAAATTGCATTCACAATTTTAACTGCGAATGCAAATTCCCCTCTTAGCCCATCTCTACTTTCCAGCTTTAAGCTTTGATTTATTTATTTTTTTTAATTTGCGTGCACTTAACGCACAAACCCTTTAAATGTGTTACACATTGCCGTCGCGGTTGAAAGGATAAACCAAAACTGAGAAAGATAGGTGTAGTGGCTTGAAACTCAAATGTTAGGTTTGAGAAAACTCCAGGGGTGGTGTCCAGATAATTGGGGATATTTGTTTTCTTATTTCGTCTTTGCTTCTGATTCACAGTATTTTTTTCCCAACCACCTGGCATATCAATCTATCAACCATTATGACCAGTGTTTTGCCTTCGCAATAGTGTTGACATAAGCTTTCGCAATTGATCAGACTTACTGTATATATTGTATTTCATGAGAAATAAATAAATGAATGCTTTCTGATATCAGGATTTGACCCATGAACCATTAGCATGACAATCTAATGCGTTACCACTACACCATCGCTACCCCCAAGCTTGCTAAATCCTTGCGTACTTGAGTAAACTAAATTGCACGTGTTTTAAATGTGTCTACACCGTACGTTTTCCCCAATAGTCCCGCAAATTTTATTCCCAAAAGCACTCCAGTATTATTTTTAAAACTTCTCAGCACATCACCTGCACATTAATCACTGTACACCACGCTAAAGAAATGCATCGACCGGAAACTATATTTCTGGGTGCCTAAAAAAAGTAAAAAAAAAAAAAAAAAAAAAAATAGGAAAAGTAATTTCGAATATAAATATTTTAAGGAAATTTCATCATCTCAAGCTGACGCCATTCATTTCCACATTTGAACTAAAATAATCATAATCCCATAAATATATAAATAAATCTTCGAGTATTTGGATTTGATTTACACTTGGGAGTTGGTCGGACGGTCGACCGTTCTTTAGTCATGTAATTACTTTATCCGTAAATCTCTTCTGTACTGCATGCACTGAAACACACTCAATGTCTTGCAAGCAATTTAAACTTGGCTCAGTTGGCTTTGGTTCAACGAAAAATCTGTGGGTAAACTTTACAACGAGTTTTTTTGTTTTGTATCTATGAGTATCTATCTATCTATCTATCTATCTATCTAACTGTTGGGATTGTGCCTCTCTGACTCTCGTGTCTCTGTGACTCATTATATATTTCGTATTTTTAGACTAAGAAAAATGGGACGTAGAAAAAAATGCTTTCGATTTAGAGTAAAAATAGAGAGAAAGAGACACAAGCGGAGGACCGACCGGCGCGAAAGAATAAAGAAAGAGAAAGTTTTTTCCTATATTTCTTAAGAAAAAAAAAAAAAAAAACAAAAAATTAAATATTCCACCGGAACTAATATCCAACACCCATGTTCGACCTAAATTGAGTTTTCCTCTACTGTCTTTGGAAAATGAATTTAAATACAAAACGTTTCGTTCTCTGTCTCTCTTGGGCTGATTTAGCTATTTTTTTTTTTCTTATTTTTCTTTCTGTCATGACATCATTTATTTGAACCGCACAGACAGTGGAATAGTGTACTCGATTATTGACTAATTGAAAACTTCCTTTTGCTCATTTGAATTGCAGATACAAATAGCGGTTCAGTTCAGTCAGCGCGCGAGAGAGAGAGAGAGACGCGGATTAGTAAGAGAGCGAATGTATATATTTTCGAATCAGTGATTCATTGCGGCTTTGCGAAAGGTTGCCGGTTTGTGCTCGAAATGATTTACTTTTTTATTATTCCAAAGAAAAGTATGAACTTGGAATCTTAATTTAGCACTCTCTCTTGTTAATTTGAATTGAATTTTACACCGTTAATGACAGGTTCAATTGAGAAAAAGAGAGAACTGTGAGGAAAGCGAATAACTGCGCTTGCTCTTGCAAAGGAGAGAGAGGAGATGGTGTGGTGGTCTTATGCATTTGTTATTCAGCACACGTATTGAAAAACGATTAACGAGCGGCGTTTACCATAAGTTTTAATGGTAAGGTCTTTGACCGGCCGGGATTTATTCTTCTGGCAATTGGGTTGGTTGAAAGCAGTGTTGCCGTGGAGGTGACGTAATGAGGTGGTTGTCTCATTACATTCTGCATATGAATAAAATGATTGATGGTTCTTCTTTGATATCGACTTTCGTGTAGGTATGCTGAGGTTGGCACTATGCAGTGGGTGTGTTGGCATGTGAAATAGACGATTTGGGCTTCAAGATACACTTAGGACATGTCTCTTTACCTACCTATGCGAGGGCAAGGTGAAAAGCACCGACATGGCAGTAAAATGCGGTGTTTGGTTCAAAAACGCATTCATTTTTCTACATAGTCGACTTTGTCCACATAGCACTTTGTCCAAAGTTTCTGCAATGAATGGATTCCATCCCTGCATCCCCTGTATCCATCCCTGATTTTGGAAGCTCTTCGAAATACCCCTGTACGGTCGCCATCACCTTTTCATTTGACTCAAAACATTTTTCAGAGGCAAATCTCTTTACATTCGGGAATAAGTGGAAGACAGAGGGATCTAAATCTGATATGCATGGTTTCCCGGAAGGATGATGGGATGTATTTGAGAATACGGCAATTTAGCGTTTTCCAGACGCCCTCCCACACGAAGGATCCCGTCGTCGTCTAAAAATGGGATCAAACGCTTCTCTTAACTGGTGAGTTTGTCCGCAAAATGGATATGTCTTCAGCGAATGATTCTGCCTGTGTAACTTTAATAAGAACATTCATAGATTTCGAAAGCTCGTTTGCGGATAGATACCCAAGCTGTCTTTGAGATTGTTGAGGATTGTTGAGGTTCGAAATGCATCTTAAGCAGTATGCTGTGACTCTTGTCATTCTTTGCGATGAAGAAAACCTGTTGAAATATGGGTTCTGCTGAAACGTTAAAAAATGAGACAAAACATGTACTAAAGCTGTGGGTGGGTGAATACGTAGGATTGATTGGTTAGTTACTAGGTTGGTCATGACGACCGTAGTTTTCTTCTTTGCTTCCAAATCTTTCTCTTCGATGAAATCCCTTGGATACATTTCAGCATCAAATTGGTTGAGAAATGTTGGTCCGTGCCACAATAGAGAAGCATACATGATTTCGGACGGGGATATTCCTCTCGATGCTAGATCAGCTGGGTTATCCTTCTTATCCTTATCCTTATGTGACGCCAAATTTGAATTTGTAAGATCCTGTATCTCAGCGATCCGATTCCCTACAAAGGTCGTACGAGAGTTTGGTGAACCTTAAATCCAAGCTAAAATGATTTTAGAATCTCACCAAGTATTTACATTACATTCTTTCAGTTCCATCGTTTTGCCAATAAAACAGCTCCGCAAAGTTCTAGTCGAGCTTATGGCTTTTCCTTCAAGGGCGCTACCTTCGTTTTAGCCAGAAGTAGATTCGTTTTGGATTCGTGATTGTTCAAAGCCCTCAAATAAACGGCTGCCGCGTATGCCTTCTCAGATGCGTCAATGAAACCGTGAAATTCAACCGTGGATTTTGAGTTCGTGAACATCCAGCGCGGAATTTCAAACTTCTCAAGTGACGGAATATCATCCCGAAGTTTGGTTCACACCTTCGAGAGGTATGTCAACCTCACAAATCTCGTTACCAATGTGAGAAAGGAATTCTTCCGAATTGTTGACCCACTTACAAAGTTCAAAGCCTCCAAACTTAAGCATTGCAGTAAGTTGCTTTTGAACGAGAATAGCTTCAGTAACCGAATCTGATCCGTAAATTGGGTCGTCGACGTACGAGTACATATATCGCTTAGCGATTCCGATGCAACAGGGTACATTTCCCTTTGATCTGACGCTAGTTGATGCAATGTCCTAACCGCTAAAAATATTGCTGTTACCGTTTGCAAGGCGTACGCTTCAAAGGTTTGTCAGCCTCAATTCTCCACAAAATTAATTGGTACTTGGAGTCTTCGGGACGAATTCATATTTGTCGCTACATTTTCTTAATATCAGCTACAAATCCGATATGATAACGACGAAACTGCAGTACACGGTTGAGAAGATCGGACTGAAGTCTTGGACCAACTAGAAGATGACTATTTAATGATGAACCATCGGAGGTAGAACATGATGCATCGAACACAATTCGTAGCTTCGTTGTTGAACTCGACTCCTTGATCACCGCATGATGGGGAATGAAGTACGAGTCAGAGGAAAGGGCAGATGTGTGATCAATCTCCTTCATATGACCAAGGTTTATATACTCGGCCATCCATCTCGAATATTCATCGTGAAACCGTCGGTTTGCTTTAAAACGACGCGCCGCTCCAATTGAAAGAAGCGGGAAGCAGCTCTGGATTTTGATAACCCTAAATGTGGTCTCTTACCTTCCTTAAACGGCAACGAGACCTGATACATGCCATCTGAACATTTCTTGTTACGTTCGAGAGTAATGTCGTTCGCACTGTTCGTCCTCCATAGATACGATTTTCTGATACGGAGTTTCCTCTATCTCCCAGAATAGCCTCAGTATTGCGTCGAGCTCGTTGGTTATATTGTACAGTACCCTTACGTTTTCTTCTTGTACCTGTGAACCTCGCGATGTGACCCACCCAATACCAGTTTGTTGCGCTATGGGTGTTTCCAGAGGACCCTTTTATACCCCCTGAAATAGAACGATGGGATACACATCGCTACCCAACAGCAAATCTATTTTTCCTGGCAGGTGAAACTACGGATCGGCTAGTTGAATATTTTTGATATGGGTCCAGTCTCCTTGTTGGACCCTTTTGGTCCGAAGTACAGCAGTTAGACGAGGTAGGACATGTGCATGTATCTTTACACCAAAGGATTCATTGTACAAAGAAAAGAGTTCCAGTTGCACCTTGTGTTTCGAAACACATGCCCTTGCATCCCCTAGACCACAGACATCTACGGTTGATTTTGTCCTTTCTAGACATTAAAGTTGAACTACAGATTCCGAGATGAATGATGCTTCCGATCTAGGATCGATTAGTGCCCTAAGAGTAGTAGGATGGCCGTCCTTTGTAAAAGCAGGAACTAAAGCTGTTGCAACTAGAACAGTCGTTTTGTTTGATATGTGGGTGTTAAAGGACAATAATGCTGACGTCGGCTTAGGGTGATTAGAGGCAACTTCTGTCGAAGGTGTGATTCTTTTGAACGGATCGTCGGCGTATGTAAATAGTTGCACTAAGTTTTGGTAGATTGTGTCTCTGGTGTTCGTTTATGAGTTTCGCACAATCCGTTGAAGTCTTGTCTTTTTGTCAAATCTTTTTTTGACATCAAATGTCTAGATGGGGTTGTTTGCAGCGATCATTCTCCATCTGCACAGATGGACGTCTTTGGCAGGGATGCCAAAACTAGCCATAACTCTGTATACTTCATCCCTATAAATTCTGTCATAGGTGACCTTAAAATCGATATGGTTCACCACGATCTGGCGAAATGTGAAAATTTGATCAGTTGCGGAATTACGTGGCTTAAAATCGCACAGATATGGGCCAGTCAGGCTGTTGAAGTAAAAAAGAATGCAACCATTTTGATTGCTCTGCATTCATTGAAGTCTTTGAAGTGACGGTATGCATTCAATCTATAAAAATTCATTCAAGTCTTTGAAATCTTTTCTTAGTCTCGTAAATGAAACGACGCTCTCTTCTCTCGAAAACAGAAACAAAACAATTTATTTACAGAACATAGAAAGTTAAAAACTCCTGCCCACATGAGGCGTTTTCTAACGCTTCATGTGGGCAGGATCTTAACAAACAATTATTTAAAATAAATAAGAACATTATACGAGTATATCATGAAATATTTAGTTTATGCCTCTCCATTTGATAACTAACGTTGTTCAGCCATCCATAGCGCCAACTGTTTGTTTGAGGAGTCTGATGCTTTGGGGCTGGAATGTGATCGTAACGTATGCGATCGCAACGTTGCATGCGCTTTTGTACGTTCGAAAACATTTTCACCGATTCAGTGGAATATCGTTGAGTTGAGACATCATCATCGTTTAAAAGGCTGTATGAAGTAAAGTTCGATGCTAGACCATGAATGCGACTGCGACAGGTATCCTTCACACGCGTAAGGAAAGGTTTTGTTTTTGGCGGTGATTTTGGTGCGCGAAAAGCTGGATGTTTTTTCTCCGGAAGCGACATTTTCGTTTAGAATTTTTAATTATGACAAGCAATAGAAATATGCTTAGAGCTTTGCAAATTTTTAAAATTGAATGAGTAGTTTGATAAATTGAGCTCAGGACTCCTGTCCTATGCGCACTTTGCTTTTTATAAGTCCGGTAGTAAATTTTAAATTAAAACTTACAAAATTAAGATTACTTCCCCAAAAGATTTGAAAACTATAATGTTACAAGGCTGCCTGGCTCTAGTGCATTGTCATGTAGTTCTTTAAGGCAGACTTCGTTGAGAGTTCGGTGAGCAATCCGTGGGCGTGACTGAAAACTATGCTTGAAGATAAGAATGCTGAAATTTGAATGGCAGTCGCTTTGGTAAAACCATCGCATAGTAAAGACTATACGACACCATCTCTGTCGCTATTAGACTGCTAATCAGAAAAGCGAGCCACCAGACACGGTTACGAAAATATTCAAATTTTTCCTCGTCCTCTGCTACCGATACAATAGATTTTTTGTTTTTATTGTGCAGGGTGGCAAAGTTCAAAGAATCTAGTAAAATCAGCATGAAGAGATCTTTCGTTAAATTTTTGGGTGGCTATTCCCCTCTGGGGCTTGAACATGCACTCATCGGGTCCCATCTTAATACAGTACCCACTATATCGATTTCACCCTCAATCCTATGGTCGTTTTCCCTGTTTTGTTATGGGAGATGAATCCCTAATGAATCTTTTGATTTGGCCCCCAGTATAGAGTTGAGTCCCAGCTTCAATTGGCGGTGGGTAGACTACAAAATGATTCAGGGTTCATGAAAGATGATTGTGAATCTCTCCTTACCTTCGCAATACCATCGGTTTCGATAGCATGATGCGCGCGTACCCAAGAGAGTGAGACATCTTTGAATGTAACAAGCGCTGCTTCAGAGTTTTAAAACGAAGAAATCAATAATATTTTGAACGTAGCTTTGTTCAAAACTGAATCAAAAGAGTGTAATGAAGGTTGTAGTAATCGATTTCTGGCAGGTTTGCACCAAAAAAGGGGATATTCCATCCCTGTCTGGGGATTTGTATTATAGTAGTAGTTGATTGTAAGAGCAATGGTTTTAAGTACATTCATGGGCAATATTTTTCTAGCTACTGTCACGTACAACTGTTGTAAAGAAACTTTATCCAGTGCTGTCCACCAGTCCACGGTTTTACTACCGCAGTATACAGTCAGGGCACGAACAACCCATTATAGCCATTTACAAGATTCACATTAATTTTCCAGGTCTGTTTCTGTCTAATATGAGACTAAGTGTTTGGCGTTGTCTGAGATGCTGCTGAGGTGTCCTCTCAGTTTTGATGGTTTGCTCTCCGGACTAAGTTTTCACTAAATTACTACTAATACCACATCTGTCACTTGACTTACTTTTATAAAGCTGATTCCATCAGACCCTGTAGAGTTGTAGGGTGTTTTCCATTGATTTCTATAGAACTGTCGTCAGCATGTGTTATAATGTTGCATATTCCCTTCCTTTTCTAAAAGGACTCCCCTCACTGTGGTGTACCCCGTTGAACTGATCTTAATTTGCAGCAACCAAGTTCTGAATTTCTTGCTAGCATCTGGGTGCTCCAGGATTTAATAGCCTCCGGTTTGATATTGATGGGTGCTTACCATGGTCTTATTACATTCTGCAAAAGGAATTTATACGGAGAGGTCAAAGATGGGCAAGGGTGCCGGAGCAGGTCCTTGTTGTATGACGAAAGAATTGGACATGTTATGAGAAGTTTACGTAGGTAGGCAGTCCAGCAGTCATCAAGGTATCGACTACTTTAAAAAATGCTTACTGTGGTCGCTCATGGCTTCAAATTCTAGATTTAAGTACAATTCCTTCATTATCTGGGTATTAAACTAAAATACCATCATGCTTAGGGCCCTTCGCGTTGGCCTATAGGAGCCATTTTAACGTTCAAATATCCTGTTCATAGCTAAGTTCTTGTAAACGTCTTCCATAGCATCTGTGGAATAGACAAAAGTCTGCTACTCGGCTTCGATGAGCCAATGCTTGACGATGGGTTGTTAGTATGAGATCTTCTATCAAACAAACTGCTCATACTTGTATTATATCAAGCCCGGCCGAACTTGTTATTTGCATAAGACCAAGAGCCAACTTGAAGTATCTCTTTGCTCTAAACAGATAGCTCAGCTTAATGGGTGTTGTTTTTGCTATGTTGGACATATGGTTGTGTCATGTTGCGTCAGAATTACCCGCGACTCCCGAAGATGCATGACTCATTTAGGTTGAATTATTTGGTCGTCTATTTGAAGCTGTATGACGGTAAACGTATTTTTCGCATTAAAGTCGACAAGATTAGTCTTTCCCCACTGCAGTATCTTTTGCAGATTTTAATTTGATGCCTGAATTTGGTCGCATCTTTGATGGTATGAGTTCACGCGGATGTTCGAATAAGATGCTATTTATAAAGGTGTTATCGTCAGAAAAACAAAATGTATTCTTACTAATCGAATATTACACTAAAATCGAGTAGAAAAAGAGTTGGTCAAAGAATAGAACCCTGCGGCACTTCATCATTTACAGCAAAGCTGTTGGAAGATATACCATCTACTACAACTTGCACTGATCTTTCCGGGATAAAGTTTTACATCTATTGATAGCCTATTTCATTGTGTCATTGTGTCTACTGTCATATGACACAGAAGAACTGTTGAATGTGGGAAATGTGTTTGCCAGACCAAATTGCCTCAAACAATTTTGTTTTGTTCTCGAAATGACCTTCAGTGGATTCGAAAAAGATTCTTCAGTACTTTCCTTTGGGCTTCCTAAGGGCTTTGTTCCAAACCGAACGGTATTCATATAACTTGTTGGGAGTTTTCGGTTAAACTAAACAAGTTTTTAACTTTAATTTTCAAAGCGTTCAGCTCTCTGTTCCACACAAGTACAGGCAATTCATCTCGAAGCTGTGAACTTTGTTGACAAGCTTTAGCCGCTTACGACCTACAAGGCGGATCAGAAGTCGCAAATTGCAAATTCTTAGTCATACTACTTCGTTGCAGGAACTGTCATCACATGAGTTAGTTTCCTGCATTGCCCAACTCTAGACAGACAGGCTTCCTACAGAGAGAGCATACTTTTCCACTTCAATGACTGCATTCTTAACATATTTGAATGAATGTCAATCACAAGTGGACTTCCAGTCCCAGTTTTTTCTACAGCCAATCCAGGAAGACGATAAGTATCCCGTCGTCGCATTACAGTTAATGAACACTTTTTTTTATTGCCATGCACTTTCATTATGCCTCTCCTCCTGCAGTTTGACGATTACAAATGATACAATGTACTTCTCTGTATTGTACAAATATGTATATCAGCTAAACCCTTAAGGCAATAAAATATCTTCGACATGGCTGCCGCCCGTCAACATGGGTCAACTCATTCGCGCCTGTTTCCGCTTCACTCGTGTCAATAAATAAATTCTCCTCATCGTCCATTCGCACTCAAGAATGAATGCAATGCAATACCGTGAATGTGACTCTCTACAATCGTGGTGTGTGGTGGTGGTGGTGTTGAGAAAGTGTGAATCATGGAACACCATACAACCACCACCCATTGCGCAGGTGAAGGAGGAAGACATGAATCTCTATTTACGGATTTATCTTCCAAGTCGATAATTGCAGTCGTCGTTGTTGCCTCTTCTATGAGATATATATATTTTTTTTTGCTGGCAAATTCTCGATGATATTCGGACTTTTCTGGTTGCCATGTGCATGACCCCAAAACCGGGTTTATTAAGCTCTCTCCCCTTATACACCGCACACAAATAGCCAGCAGAGGAAAAAAGTAATAACAATTTATCTGTGTCAGAGAGAGAGAAAGAACTTTCTTTGAAAGCATTTAGCGAGTGTGCATGAACTATGGAATTTTGAAAAACATAAATATAGAACGGAGATGAATTTTATTTAACCCATGTGTGTATGATGATCCGTTTCGGTCTCTTGTTGCTTTGGCCTTTATTTTTTGCTTCTTGATTATGGTTGGCTTCGCATAAAGCTAATGTTTTCCACTTGAGAGGCTATGGGGCTGGAATAGTTTATGAATCTGGGACATGTGAGATTTAGAAGATAAATATTTTGCCTGATGCAGAAGTACATAACCTGGAGATAGTGCAAGAAAAAGATTGTCAATTGAGTTGGTTTTATGTAACAATCTGAATGCCATCTCTAAGAGGGGTACAAAGTTGTTGACTTTTGGGTTATAGCTACTCTGTCTGTTCTATTCAGTGCATTGCGTCTAATGGAGGTCTCCGCTATAATGAGGCACCTACATTTTTTTGATAACTTTGAGATGGCATTCGTTAGGGTCAATACTCGTAGAAAGTTATAGCGTGCCTTACGCAAGAGTGACATCCTGGGCACCAACTGGTCTTTCAATTGGGGGCATTTAAAGGGCCTGAAGAGAAACCCTAAAAAAATTGTACTATTAAAGTACTATAAGTACTCATACTAATACCATTAAAACATCTACCTATACATACGTTCAGGCATACGCGCATGATGTTTCGCTGTAGTTTTTGTCAGACCATCACTGGTACCTGTCTGCTAACAGATGATCCTAGACATGATCAATGAATGATGTACCTACTAGAAATACGCTTTCGGTTAATCCTCTCCTCTGCTGACGCTAAAGGGTCAATCTTGGATAAATATGATCTTTCATCAAAACATTCCGAGTCGAAGACGTCTCAGGGGCAGTGCAGGGTGCCCTTGACAAGACATTGGGTTTATTACTGAAGAAGGTCTTCTGTACCATCAGGCTATAATAAGACCGCTCTTAGCCTAGTTGGTTGTTTGGTGGAATGGGGCTTCCGTGCTATAGCCTTTGCGCTAAACTTTAAAGACCGGCCTGTCTCGGCTGCTCGTAAACTTTCCCTAGCACGCCTGGTTCTGCACTAGCTGTGCTCCTGGACCTACCACTTCTTGATACTTATGTATATCATGCGCAGCACTATCAAAGCAATCTATAATACTATACAATGCACATTGGAGTTTTGGATGATCTTGCACGACATCTTGTGCAAAATAAAATGTCCTTGCGTTCAGGCCTGCTCCCGTCAGAATCTGATTCAGAAATGGATTCTAGTCGAATTTTTACGTTTTTGTGGAAGATGACAACATTAGGCTTCATTACTCGTTAGGCTACACACATACGTATGTTTTTCAACTGGATACTTGTGCCTTCCTAATTCCTATGCGCTACGTATATTGTAGGGAATAGGTGGACGAGTTGTGCTATATGCACCCGAGCGGTAGCCAGGCTGCACTTGGGTCTTGCTCCACCCCTTTGATCGCTTCCAAAGTAGGTCGAGAATGCAGGAACTTAATGAATTTGGTCACAAGTTTAACTAATTGATTCTTGTTTTGAGTTCCAAGTCGCTCTAGAATCATGGGGAATGAGATATTCCAAGAAATTGCTAGACAAAGCTTAGAGGAGGACCTGATCCTGCGTAGAGCCTTCCTACGTCCTCGGTTAGCTTTTCGATTGACCATTGGGTTTTCTTTTGACCAAATATTCACACTACGGCAGATCTTGGAAAAAACCCATGAATATAAAATCGATACGCACCACCTTTTCATCGATTTCAAAGTTGTCTATGATAGCGTGTATAGAGACGAGTTATACAGAGCCATGTCTAGTCTTGGCATCCCTGCCAAGCTCGTCCGTTTGTGCAGAATGACGATGGAGAACTCTCGCTGCTCCATCAAAGTCGGTAAGAACATCACCGAACCGTTCGATGTCAGGAAAGCTCTTAGACAAGGCGACGCGCTATCATGCGATCTCTTTAACATAGTACTTGAGACAATTGTACGAAACTCACAAGCCAACCCCGGAGGTACAATCTTCTTCAAGTCTGTACAACTACTCGCTTATGCCGATGACATTGACATAATCGGAAGAACTCAGCGGGCAGTCAATGGGGCATTTACGAGTATTGAGAACGAGGCAGCAAAGATGGGTCTAGCGGTCAATAAAAGCAAAACAAAATAAATGCTGTCTACAAAAAAGGACACCCAACATCGATACTCACCACCTCTTTATCGATTTCAAGGCCGCCTATGACAGCATCTATAGAGAAGAGCTTTATAGAGCCATGTCTAGTTTTGACATCCCTGCCAAACTTGTCCGTCTGTGCAGGCTGACGATGGAGAACGCTCGCTGCTCCATCAAGGTCGGTAATGACCTCACCGAGACCTTTGATGTCAAAAAAGGCTTTAGACAAGGTGACGCGCTGTCATGTGACTTCTTCAATATTGTACTTGAACGGATTGTGCGGAACTCACAAGCCAACACCGGAGGCACAATCTATTACAAGTCTGTACAACTGCTTGCATACGCCGACGATATAGACATTATCGGAAGATCTCAGCGGGCTGTCACCGGTGCTTTAGCAAGCATTGAGGCGGAAGCGGCCAAAATGGGTTTGGCGATAAACGAGGGCAAAACCAAGTATATGCTGTCAACTAGAAGGGAAAACCAACACCGACGAATTGGACAAAACGTCACCGTGGGCAGCTATAACTTCGAGGTAGTAAGGGACTTTGTCTACCTTGGCTCTGCTATAAATTCTTCTAACAAAATCAGCGTAGAAATCAATCGAAGAATAACTCTTGCCAATCGCTGTTTTTTTGGGCTTATAAGGCAATTCAACAGTAAAGCCCTATCTCGAACAACTAAGGAGACTCTATATAAGACCTTGATCATCCCAGTCCTGCTTTACGGCGCTGAAGCATGGACTTTATTAAAAGAGGATGAAGATATCCTTGTTCGCTTCGAGAGAAAAAAAATACGAGCTGTACAGCGACATCGACCTAGTCAAAAAACTGCGTATTGGACGTCTGAGATGGCTAGGACATGTAGAGCGAATGGACACCAACGCTCCGGCCCGCAAAGTCTTCGAATCTAACCCGGAGGGACGACGCAGTAGAGGGAATCATCGCCGTAGGTGGCGCGCACAAGTTCAAGGGGACCTCGACCAACTTGGAGTGCGCAACTGGAGGCAATTAGCTAAAGACCGAGCTAAATGGAGAGGCTTGTTGGTTGAGGCCCAGGTTCACCCCGAACTGTAGCGCCACCTAAGTAAGTAAGTAACATCGGCGTCTTGGACAGAACGCCACAATAGATAGATACAATTTTGAGGTAGTAAAGGATTTCGTCTACCTAGGCTCTATGGTCAGCTCCGCAAATGACATCAGTAGGGAGATCACACGAAGAATTACTCTTGCCAATCGCTGTTTCTATGGGCTAAAACGGCAATTAAGTAGCAAGCTCTATCTCGAACTACTAAGGTAACTCTTTATAAAACATTAATCATCCCAGTCCTGCTGTATGGCGCAGAGGCATAGGCTTTGACAAAACCGGATGAGGATGCCCTTGGTTATTTCGCGAGAAAAGTTCTTCGAGCGATCTTTGGTCCCGTCTGCATAGACGGTGAGTGGAGGATATGGTACAATGCCGAACTATACGGCCTGTACAAGGATATCGACTTAGCCAGAAGAGTTCACTTACAGCGACTAAGATGGCTGGGTCATTTAGAGCGGATGGAGCCCAACCTTCCCGCTAAGAAAGTCTTCGAATCCACCCCGGACGGACGGCGCAGTAGAGGACGACCTCGTGGTAGGTGGCGCAAACAAGTGGAGGGGGACCTCAAACAACTTGGCGTGCGCAACTGGAGGCAGCTGGCTCGTAACCGTGCTGGCTGGAGAGGTTTGTTGGTTGAGGCCCAGGTCCACCCCGGACTGTAGCGCCATCTAAGTAAGTTGGGTTTTCTTTTGAGCACAATTGTGTGTGGCATGATTCTCCAAGATGCAGGCTGACTATAAATGTATGATTTCGGATATCGGTAAGAAACCAGCAATATTCTTACTGTTTCTCAGTAGAAAACACTGCAGACAACTTATTGGCGTCCTGATGAACCACTATTTTGCTAAGCATCTCAATATGCTTGTGGAGAGAGCAACGATACGACGCGCGGAAAACTTTGTTTATACAATAGTTGTCTTGTCTTTGCTCGTATCAGGTGGCAGATATTCGGTGCTATTGCGGTGAGTGTTCACATAGCTTTCTACGAAAAACAAACAAATTCTAGTGAAATGGGTAGAATAGGGTTTGCTTATTGTACAATAGACTAGTTGCATCTAAGAGCTCCGGGTGGGGTGGGTTTGCCGACAAGTATCAAACATAGAGCAATTTGGTCTCTCGCTACAATGTCAGGAAGCAAGCTATGATACTAACCAAAATAACCACATTCATCGATTTCAATGGGATAAATCTTATTGCTTGCTTCGTACTTCTTTTGTTGAGTTCACGTTAATCAAGATATTCTGAAGAGGAATCATTTCGCGCTCTTGTCAATGCCCAACACACATCCTTCATGACCATTTTCAGCTTTCTTTCAGCTATTTCCCCAATTAAAATCTCTACCGTCTGGCGTATTTGAAGTCATACTACTACTACTTAATTCCTGTGTTCCCTTATAGGGCTTAGGACATCGAGCACGCCTACGGTTCATCTCTTTGGAAATGGCAATTATTCCCTTCAGCCTCTCATCAGGAATCTCACAAGTCCTTTTTTTAAGTGGGTGCAAAAGGTTTACCGAAATTGTCGGTGAAAATTTGTAAAATTTAGCAGAATTTTCCTTTGAGCGGTTTTTTTGCGGCTATTGTTTCAACTTCACTTGGTGGGAGCTATGTGAATCCGGGAAATTTGAGCATCGGATAGCTCATTCTTATTTTTGGGCTCTTAGCTGATCCTTATCCGAAAGCAGAAGACTAGCTTTGAAACTTTTCATCGGGTGTCGAGACAAACTGTGACCACCTATCAGCTCTTGGTGGTTCTATAAAGGGTTCTATTCCCGCATCTGTTCACTGCTTCTTCAGCTTGTGCAGCAAGGGGTTTTTACGATTTGAAGTCATGACTGGATCAATTGTTCTCGTCATACAAAAGCTTCAAGCTAAAAGAATGGAATCATTTCTGTTTGCCATGTTGGCTTCACTTTACATTTGACATTCATTGAAGCCAGTGAAGTCATTAAAGTCGTTAAAATCATTGACAAATGTTGGAAAAGGGCGTCAATGGGATTACACCTTTTATATACAGATGTGTGCTTAATTACCAAAAAAAAAAATAATGGTGAATTCACTTCAATGTCTTCGACTTCTCTGATTTCAATGAATACAAAGTGGCTTCTGTGAATACAAAACAATAAAAAATGATTGTATTTATTTTGTTTGAAGCTTTTGATTCATTTATTTATTTAGCTTAATACAAGCAAGCTTAAATACTATCTTAAAAACTAGAGAGGGAACTGGGACTGGTTAGTTCATGAAGAGGTGTACAGTGACTTTCTAAGGGCGGATAGACTCGAATGAAAGTCTAGGGTGTTCTGTGAGTTATTTGCCAGGCGTAACATTCTGGAAATTGGTTCTAAATTTCCGTAGTTGGTGCGGTGGTGAGGGAGAAGAAAGAGCGGTACGGACCTGAGGTTTCGAGGGTTAGTGCGAAGGGAAATCATTTCCAGTAGTGCGGTGGAATCGATCATACCGGTTAATAATTGGTGCACGAAAAGTATGTCAGCGACTTCGCGACGTTTTGTAAGGGTTTGCAGGTTAATCAATTTTAGCCGGTCTTCATAGGGAGGTAAGATATAGTTGTCGGCCCGTGGGAGACCGCGTAAGGCAAACCGGATAAACCTACGCTGCACAGCTTCGATTCTAGGGGAGTGTATGTTGTGATAAGGTGACCAAACTTGGCTGGCGTATTCCAGGAGTGGTCTGACAAGGGTGATATAAAGGGATTTAGAAACGTAAGGGTTTGAAAATTCTTTAGACCAGCGTTTTATGAAACCGAGAGAAGAATTGGCCTTGTGTACAATATGATCAATGTGGGAACGGAAGTTTAGCTCCCTGTCAAAAATAATACCCAAATCGCATATAGAGGAGACTGAGGGAACCGGCTCGCTAAGAAAGTAACAGGTGCTGAGGATGTGGGGAGGCGTTTACGAGAGAATGTTATGGACTGACATTTGGCGACGTTAAGTTCTAGAAAGTTTTTGTCGCACCATGTGTGGAATGAATTTAGATCGATTTGAAGTAAGAGAGAATCGGTGGGGGTAGATATTACCTTAGTGATTTTCATATCATCCGCGTAAATAAACTGATCAGAGTCTTTTATGACGTGACGAACATCGTTTATAGTTAAGACAAAGATCAGCGGACCAAGATGACTGCCTTGAGGAACCCCTGAAGTGGCGTTAATGGGGTCAGAGACTGAAAATCTAAAGAGAACTCTGTACTGGCGTTTTTCTAGGTACGATCTCAGCCATGAAATGAAAGAGGGTGGGAAACCGAGGGCTTCAAGTTTAAGGTAAATTGTTAAGTGACAGATTTTGTCAAAGGCCTTGCTGAAGTCGGTGGTAATGACATCCACTTCATTACCTTTCTCTAATGCTTGTAGTGTTTTGGAAACGAATTCGGTCAGGTTAGTCGTTGTGGACCTATAAAATAATTGAATTCCCTTACAGCTCTGATATGAATGATATCGGGGTTGAAAGCGTAGTTTCGTTGATTATCCCCTAAAGTCGCATGCACCAAGTCGTTACTTCGTCATGATGATGGATTTATTTAGCTCTAGTTGATTTTAAGTTTGTTACGGGTAATCAGTTACCAGCACTAATTGATATTATCAAAAAAAAAGAAAAGAAAGAAAAAACAGCTTATCCAGCTATTTCCCTTCTGTGGTATATTTATTTACGCATGAATCGCTGATGACAATCATTTGAACACAATATACTGTGTGGCAGCAAACAAGCCAACGTTCCCTAATCTAATTCATGTAAGATATAGTGGCGTTCTCCCCTTGAATCGACGAACAAATCATTTCATATAACACATTGAAATATTTTAAACTCACAAAACTACCGAAGGAAAATAAACATCTCCATAATGATTGTATCAACGAAATAAAATTAACTTTCCAAGCAATCTGTTTACATCTAACCAACAGATACATATGTATATGTAGATGCCTCCGTCCCGGAGAGCTGATTACCCAATCCGAATCGATTCCATGTATCTTTTTCAAATACAATCTTCTAATGCACAACTTAAACGTGTTGGCTGTGTAGTTTCGTTTCTACACGACGAATGCCGTCGTCGACCTTTAATTTGTTTTTAGCACACATTCATTAAAAAAAAAAAAAAAAAAAATAGAAAATCTATTTTCTCTAGGTTAACCTACTGCAATAGCAACGTAACTCGCAGTGTAAGTGCTAATTTATCAAAAAAAAAAAAAAAAAAAATCATCCGAGAGAAACTCGATAAAAACGTGCAAAGTGGCAACTTAGGAGTATCTATCTCTGATTATGTATCTGGTAGTCTATTTTTTTGTCTATCACAAATTTCAGTATCTTTCTCTCTGTCAAGTATCTATTTTTAAAATTTGGAAGGAATTTCTTGAGTGCGTTCTTCCACCAAAGAAGAGCGTATGAAAGAAAAATCTCAAAGAATACGCGTTTCAATTGGATTTGCAATGGCGAATAAGATTCAATTCGATGGAATCGAACAGCTGAAGTATGAAGATTTCGAAGATGAAGTATGGTAGTTTTGTTCACTTCACAAAGTACTTGTACTTGTGATCGATCTAATTTTTGTTGGGGGAAAAAACAATCGCCGCCCATGGCCATTTGTTGAGTGATTTCGGAGTTCGTTTACCTTTAGATTCTTTTTTGAACCCAACACACATCTAGCGATGATTATGAAAAGTCTCTCGACCGATGTGTAGATTGATTGATCTGTTTGGTTGAGCTTCGTTGTTTTCGTTGTCATGATTAATTTGTATTTTTAATGTCTCGCGTAATAAAAAAGACACCGTGATGCAATGGTTTCTTTTGAGAATCAAAAGAGGAGAAAAATATTTTAACATTGATTGGAGCTGACCATAATATCCGGAGGTGATATAAGATGTTGGATGGCTCATAAGTGATAATAACCTTTGTTGTGTCTGCTTACCTAAAATGTGAAAGTGGCAGTCGTTTACACCTGTAAGGTGTAGTAGATTATGCAAGTGTGTCTTGGTTACTACGAGTTTGTGTAAACAATTTTTTAGTAAGTTAATAACCTTCTGGTGAAAACATAATTAAGCGATGGCGCTGAAGGTACTTATGTATGTCTTCAGGTATATTTTTATCGGTACTCTTCTTGCTTATACGCCATTATCATCTGTCTGACTTTTGGGTCAGGTTTTTTGAACTTCTTGCCTTAAGAGTAGTAATCGCTCAATTAAATAAGACGTCCGAGATGTACATATGTATGTATTTCTATAACTTCCTCTATGTTTTTAGTCGGAGTGGAAGACATATCACACTGGTCGTCATGGCACAGCGGTCGGCCAACTGCGCGTGAGGTTCAATGTTGGAATTCCAGAAAACACCAAATGCTTTTGCACGCTCCAATCTCTCGCGAACGTCTAACAAGCATCCAAAAGTATTGTTGTCACAAGGAAACTTACCAGAAAACAAAATTAAAATTGCCCTTCGGATATTGCGGCATCATGGTCACTTCCATTTGTGCGAAAGCACAAGTGGTTACGAGAAGCTATGCCCTAGGCTCTTCATGGCCTGTTCGTGTTAAATATATACATGCATATGGAGGGCATATCGTCCGCGGAACAACAGGTAGTTTGGTCGAAATCTGCTTAGCCGTTTATGAACATGCATTTAAAACATCTAAAATTACGTTTCACTTTTTTTATTTAACATTTCCTGTACCCGTTATACATTTTCTATTTTTGTTACACATTTCCGTTTGCATTTTCACAACACTCGAGCATATACACTGGCAGTAGCTTGGTCATATGGCTGGAAAAATTGTTCGCTCTGTTGGATGATTTATATGCCTATGACGTGGGTGTTCGCGAAAAACACTGTGAATCAGAAGCAAAGACAAAAAATAACAAAAATCTTCCCAGTTATCCGGACGCCACTCCCGGAGATTTTCTAAAGCATAAAGAACTGAGCTTCAAACCACTACACCGAATCTTTCTCTCTCTCTAAGCTATCCTTTCCAACGCCCGCCCTGTGCGTTAATAGTTAAGGGTATTCAAATTATATATATATAAAAAAAAAAAATGTCCGTGCTATATACTTCTGTTAGTAATTTCATTACACTCGAGCGTCTATCTGTACTTTACTTTTCCGTTCGCATTTTAATTACACTCCAGCGTTTCTTCCGTTCGCTTTTTTGTTACACTCGATCAAATTAACCTATCCGTCGGCGTTGCTAAGGAGGTTTCACTTGATTTTTATATAACTACCACAATTAGCGCTGAAAATGTAGGAACGCAGTGTTATTGAGTTTAAATGCCATCACCGGGTGCATTTTTTTAAAACAATAATTAGAGTGTGGGAACATTTCAAACTGTCAACAACTTGGAAACTCTGGATTTGTATTCACTGAAATGAGTGTATCTATTATTGTATCTATCTATCTCCATGCTTTCCTGTACACACATATTTCACAATTTCCTTACTCTCAAGCAAATTAATCCTTCTCTCGCTAAAGAAATTTAACTTTGCTTTAACATCTGTTGTCAAAATCTGGTAGTTGTCAAAACAAAACTTGTTATTTTTTTTTATCTCGAAAACCCAAGAGTCAAACGACCACCGCCATGTTTTCGTTCGCTTTTTTTTTGTTACACTCTATCAAATTTACTCTACCTTTGAAGAAGGTTTGATTTTAAAAATGTGCGACAACTTTTGTAGGTTACTCGATCGTATTAACTTCATCTTAGTCTGATGGGAGAACATTTTTATTATCATTGTACAGGTGGCCCAAAAACACTCACCCGATGTTGTTTTGCTATATCTTCAAAATGAAACGACATCATTTTATATATTTTTTTTAAAATGTTTATTTGCACCCTTAAGTTTTTTTCCATTACTTTTTGAAGATGATATCGATCAAGTGGGCGCCCCCATTGTTGATGACCATTTGGGCTCTTTTTTCCCCGCATTCTCAATCGTTTTGGCGAGAACTTAGGGCGATAAGTTCTTGCACTCTTGTCTTGACTGTGGATTGTTTTCATAGACCCTTGATTTAAAAAAAAAAAAACAAAACCCAAAGAAAGAAATCTGGAGCGGTCAAATCGGGCTATCTTATCAGCCAAGGCAAATCGCCAAAACTCGACATTAGGCAACACGAAAACGCATCTTTTAAAGTGTCCATTGTCGCGCTAGCTGTATGTGCGGTTGCACCGTCCTGTTGGAATCACATGTCCTCCAGCATCAATTCATAAATTTGCGCCAATAAAAACTCATTGATCATGGTTCTGTATAGCTCACCAGTCACAGTAACCCTGTTACCCACGGCGTCCTCGAAAAAATGAGGACCGATGACACCTCTGGCGTCAATGGCGCACCATGCAGTGACTTTGAGTGAATGTACTGACACTTCGTGAATGAAACGTGGATTCTCAGTGCCCCAGAAGCACACATTTTGTTTGTTTACGTATCCGTTTCGGTGGAAATGGGCCTCGTCGCTCATGATGAATTTCGACCGAAAGTCACGAGTCACTAGTATTCCGCGATCTTGAGAAGTATAGTGTTCCATGGCTTGTCGACGTGTATTCTGCATCTGTTTACTTCACAAAAATCAAAACAAAACTTACAGTTGCCGCCATTTGCAAAGTTATAGCATCTTCCGATAGGGTGATACATTTTGGGCCACCTTCTATTGTTGCACATGTTAAATCAAACAATAAATAAAATGCGCCTAAATTTTGGCATTCCTTTTAGTACTTATTATCCAAATTCAAATAAACTATCAGTCTTAAAGAATACTAATAACTCGCATTAAAACTTCAATAAGGAAGAATTACATTCCAAAAATTATTTAAACATGACCTTGATTACCAATAACACTGTGACGCATATTAAAAATATTTATTGTTATGACAATCATTTGTCCCAAATAATCGTGACATCACTGTATGTTAGCCTAAAAAATAAACCAAAACAATTTCACTTTTCATAGCCAAATCTTCCGTAAATAGCGCTGATTTAAATACAAAGCACATCTTAAGGTAAACACTGGCCAAACGTGTTTTGCCTAAAATTGCCTAAACTTACAAAAAAAAAAAAAATGCCAGACAAACAGACAAATAAACTCTTGGGTAAGCTCATGCTCGCTTGGTGCACTCATTCATTATGAATTTCTATTCTGGTGTGAACTTGTAATCTTTTTTGTTTTTGCTTAACGCGCAAAGATAATTTTATAAGTGCAATTAATTAATTATTTGTTTAATACAAAAATAAATCTTATCGGGATCTACACAACGAAAAATAGTTGCATGTGTATGTGGACGATAATAGAACAAGCGCCAAGTGGAAACAATGTCAAGTGGTACTGTACGGACCTTGAAAATATCAAATATTTACACTGCTTGGTTTTTAGAAGACTTGTACAGTCTATACCACAGGGTATATTAATTTTGACAGAGATGCCCTGAGATGTTGTATCTGTTAAATCTGCGCTTGAATAGGTGGAGATTGTAATCTTCTGGAAATATATTTATACGTGAGTTTCAAAGTTAGTTTTGTAAGAAAGGGAATTTTTGTAGAGAGATTGTCGCGCGGCTTCTAGGTGAACATGGAAATGGTGGACTCTTTTAGCCTGTCGGGTAGGACGTTAAACTTCTTTGGAGCATCTTCCATGGTAGTATCTGTAGTACAGACATAGTTTTGCTACTTGCCTTCAATGAAGCAGCGGTTGGAGTTTTTACTCGTATGTTAGCACGAGGTCTTCTATTAGGCGAACTGCCTGTCTCTAGATGCTGTCGAGTAAATTAAGAAAACGTTTTGGAGCCAAGCTTCAAACATGCGTACAACATTCAATTCCTGGTCTAACTTATGATTTGTATAAGATCAAAAACAGTGCCGATGCGAAGTATCTCTTTGCTCTAAATAAATAGCTCAGTTCTATGGATCTTGATTTCGCGATGTTGGATATGTGATTGTGCCATATTACGCCAGAGTTGATCGGACCGCCAAGATGCATGGCTTTCTTAGGTTGGATTATTTGGTCGTCCATTTGAAGTGTAGTACGGTAGATCGATTCGTTCTAGAAAGGCGGTGAATCGAATTTAATTCGCATTGAAATCGACAAAGTTAGTGTTTCCCCACTGCAAAATCTTCATTTAATGGCTGGATTTTGTCGCATGTCTGGAGGTGCGAGGAGCTTGCGTTCACGGTGGTGTTGTTTGAACAAGATGCTATGGGCGTACTATCATCGGCAAAGCTGAATATCCTGTTATTTGTCGACTCTAGCTGGTCATTAATATGAAGTAGAGAAAGTTGGTGAAAGTATTGTATATCCCTGTGGTACTCCAGTATTTACAGCAAAGTTAATTTTTTCGCCATGGGCAGAGCTGTTGCAATCGTCCATAGATTAATAAGTCTCTATGCCAGACACGATCGAAAGGTTTTGAGATTTCCAGGGCAACTGCTCTTGATTCCCCGTATTGTTCGATGGCTGACATCCATACATGAGTTACGTAATTCAGCATGTCTCCGATTGAACGGCGCGCGCTTTTAAAAGCCATATTCCCGGTCCTTATTAACCCGCCTCTTCAGATATGTTATCACCATATGTTATCATGTTATCAACCAGCACTTTTGTTTCCAACACGATAAACAAGTTTTCTGTGCGTAATACAGAGAAAAGTCTACAAAGAATAGGTGTTATTCCGTCCGGTTCAGTTGCCCTTTTCCAGTCCAATTGTTTGACGATATGTCGAATTGCACGAGGTCGAAACTTTACATCTGGCACAATAGTTGGTGCCTCTATCTGCTGCGAGTGTAATGTCGAATTGCTTATTACCTAGTACTTTCGTAAATACTGTTACAACTTTTAAAGGTTCCCTACAGCCTCTGGTATTACCCGCACTCTTGTGTTTGCTTGCGTCATTTGTGGTTTTATATTTGGTCTATTCATACACAAATTTAAATTAAGATTCGCTAAGTTTTTAACATGGGATAAGGAAAACAGGATTGTGGTTATTGCGGATATTCCTCGCTACATAACCATTGGCCATCAGCAAGTCCGGATCTAAATCCTTTGGGTAACAAGCTATGGTCCGTTTTGGAGGGCAAGGCTTGTACGAAAAGACACCCAAACCTAGAGTCACTAAAAATTAGCGAAGGCAATCGACACTTTTCCAATAGAAATCATGCGTGCTGCCATTGATGAGTGGCCAACTCGTCTCAAGACCTGTATAAGAGTAAATGGAGGTCATTTTGAATGAATTTTTTTTTTTTATATTTAGAATAAACCAATAAACATTTTTGGAAAAATTAAATTAATGCATTCTGTCTTTATTTTTTGATACCTTGCATCTGTAACAGTATTTATGATAGTACTATGTGTAAATATATTTCCAAAGGGACCAAACAAATTTGTACTACTCGTGCCAGTAGAATTTGTTTGCGACAAACATTTTCTGTTAAACGATAAGTGATAGGCGGCTATGTGCTATATGTTTGAAGTTACTTAGCTGTATTTTGAGCTCAATATTTAAGAAAAACTTGTTGACTTAATCTCTCTAACATCATTAAATTGTTTAAATTATTAATTTACTTTTTTTCTTCTGCTTTCAGGTAAGTTGTCGTTCTCTGATGGTTCATATAGCACTGTTACTTATACTCCGGGTAATTATTTTTTTTTTTTTCTTAATATTTACTCCATTTACTTGATCCACTCAGTGTATATTTTATTTTTTATTAAATTTAGCAAACACTATACTGAAAAGTGAAAATGTAAGGTGTGACATTATGTCAAAGTAGGAATATTGTGCGTTAATGTCTACAACTTCGCAGTGGCAGCAACAACAAATAACTTAAAAACATTAATTTTTGCGTCCGCCTGAAATTAGGCATCATAAAATTCCCAGCCAGTCACTTTTGGCTGGGGATTAAATCAAGAGTAGTAGCCAGCCGGCGTTTGTATTTGTTTTATGTGTAAAATTTGACTTTACTAGCAACTACTGACTGGCTAGGTTTAAAAAAACACGGCTTATAATAGTGCACTGCAACATCGCCTTTATTACATTTTGATAGGACATCCGGTATCTTGTCCGCTTATCTTTCTTTATTATGATGTGATTCATTTGTCTACAGCAAATGATTTTCTTCTATAAGAATTAGAACAATGCGACGGCGGAAACCTAGCTGGTTAAGTTTTTAAAGTTGCCATGGATTAATAGCTGCCATTTCTATGCAATGGGCTATTAAATGGAAGTACCAACTCTTTCTTCGAATCTCACACCTGTAAAGGCTTATGTTTTGATTTGATCGATCTACGCCTCCCATTTTCTTATTGTAAGTACTTATAACTTTCGACTGTTCTATGTTAATGTATTTTTTATCCGATTTGCTGAATCGTTATGGTATTTGTGTGGGTAGAGCCGGCGCTATGTTGGACTTCACTATTATCATTCCATTGAATGAGTACAACTGTTCCATTTTCATTTGTACCATAATCAAAGAAGCCCCTTTTTTTGTTTTTGTATTAATTTTTTGGAAGGGATAATTTCTAATCCTTTTCTTTCTTCTAACTCCAATGGCCCCAATATTTCTCGATCTTAATTCGTCCAAGAGTTCGACCTTCTTCTTCTTTCTATTTCGGCGAGGTTGTGATCCGAAAACAAGAGATCATAACCCTCCCACTTCACTGCATTTCTACTGATCCGCCTCCAAGAGTTCGATAGACGTAAAAAAGTTGTCGAAGGAAATTCGGCAGTCAAGGTTGAATGGTCTATCCTTCCACAGACGGTCACAACAATTTAAAACTACCTTCGAGCCAAGTGGGTAACCATTGTAAAAATCACTCACAGTAGACTGCTTTCCTTGATATGGATCAAACCAACCTGTATAGCCATTCACAGTTGCATCTACCCAAAATTTCTATATATGGTATATCTGCACATCTTATAGATTTCTTCTGAACTAAACTGTTTTGTGCTATGGCGACCAAAGTAAGGGACTATGGCTTCGTCGACAACGCAGTTTTTTGGGGGGGCAAATTTAAGGAACTTATTGTTCAGTACTTCAAATAAATGTCTTACTTTGGCGAACTTATTAATCAATCTTATTGTTATCGCAAACATGTAATGTTGACATGAGAAAATGAAATCGATCACGGGACAAAGATTTGCATCTCCTTTTGAGTAAACGTCCAAAGCTTTCTCCCAATACATTGATCGCCTGCAAAATCCATTGTAACCGCTAATCAAAAGAATTCCAACAAAGCTCTTCATTTCTAATGAAACTCTTCTGCGCAGCGTAAACGTTGCTAAGGTGGGTAATCAGATGTCATACTTCAGTGTCAAAAAATTGGGAAAATTCGTCAATTGAAAGTAGTTGATTTTTTGTCAAAGCCATATCTACATCATGAACTCTTACCCCACTCTTGAAGTCAATTTGCGTATTCCATTTGTAAGTTTGCTTCTCATAGGGCTTCTGTATTGTTGGAATGGACGTCTTGAGAAAAACTAGAAAAATTTCATCCCGTTCACTTTTATTGTCGTCATATCTCATCTGTAGCGCCGGGGTTTCGAGGTGTTGTCTTGACAAATTATAAATAGTCACATTATCGTCACTGGATGCATTATATCATCTGTCATGTAGTCATTTCCATTATTGGGCGGGAAGAAAAATGTAAAAAATTTCCTTTTCTAAGTCATCTATAATACATAGAGGGTGTTTTTTTTTTTTTAATTACGATAGAACTTTAAGTTTAAATAAAATAACACAACAAATTCATTTTTCATCGTAAATATTTTATTTTTCGAAAGATGAATAATGGCATTAATATTTGAAAATTATTTCTGGGATATGGTCACTGCGGCTGTTGACAAAACGCATTCTTTCTGTCTAATTTTGAGTCACTTTTTCAAGTAACAGTGGCTGTATATTACGAAAAACACTAATAATTTCAAGGCGTCAATCGCAGGCAATAACCGAGAATAAATAACGTAGAAAATGCATCAAACAATACATTTTTCTGGGTGTAGTGGAGTTTGAAGGATCTCGTTTGGATTGATCTCATTGCATATGCGACTTATTAACAAACTCGTTATTTTGCGATAAATCAGCGGGTCGCAAATAATGGTCTCGTGGCCTTAGTTCCTGTACTACCAGGATCTCATATGGATGTATGCCAATATCTTTGACCAAAATTCTCCACGCATTTGATGGACATAACCCCAATTGCTACAACCGACAACGAGTCGATAAATTTCGATCTTCTGGCACACTTTCGTTTACAGCGTCGATATTCTCGTCAGTACGCACATTTCTTTAACGTGTTGATGTTGTCTATCTATCTACAGTTCGATGGGTGAGTTGCTCTGACGGACGAATATGTGTGCCAACCATTTACGGGGATCATCCAAGGATGAATAGCGCGTAGACCTAATGGTCCATTGTACTCTTAGAAGGCTCCTCAAGACAGCATTCACATAGACCCGAGGATCTTATACCAATGGCTTTAAGATGTGCATTTAAGGCACTAAACCAGTGACGATACCTACAAGAGGTCTGCCGCCATGAGCTGTGTTCGTGCCAGTATTCGTAGTACTGAAGACGTAGCAGCTCAGTCCTTTCACTTTTGGAAACCGACGAGCAACAGCCTATAGAAGGTTATGGACCGGCAAAGGCGACTGCTGACCTTTTCTTGATATCAAATTTAGCTTCTTCATTACACTGAATACCTGCATAATCAGGGAACAAGGTCAGTATTTGGTGGTAATTATTGCAGTAGATCAGTAGAGCTTCCCTATCTGACCAGATGTTTATGGTTTTACCCTGTACTCTTTTGCTTAAAAGGATGTGTGACGATGGCCAAGATCTCTGCAGTTAGTGTGTCCAGGGATGCAGATTTGTTTACAGGACAGTGTCACCTGGCATGAAGCCAGTCCACCCCTCACTGCTTTATGCTGAACGATCAGAAAGTATAATTCGAAAATGTCTCTCAAAAAGTTGTTTCGAGCACAGTGTTGAGTGCCCTCTCCCGGTGGCCAATGCATGCTACTGGGAAGGCCTTTCAGCCTTTTATCTATGAGCCCTTCGCTGATATTGATCCGCTGTCCGAGCTCTACACTTATACGGTATAGGGGCTTTCTGTCTTCACTTTCTATAAAGATGCAAGACAGGAGGCTTGCTTTGCATTCCATCGGAGCAGTAGGAGCTGCTTTTATCACACCTGTAATGCATAAACATGCAATGTGTTGGAGCTTGCATAATAGATTTCTGAGTATGTTTGCTTCCACTTACCACTTCGCCTGGGTCAGTTTTTGTCTGGTTGTGATCAGCATTATTTCTGTTGTATAAGGATTGACTGATAACGCCTGCTCATGGCACCAAGCTCAGACTTTGCTAGACTGAACTACTACTACAGTAAGTAAATCAGTACTACACTTCTGCACAAGAAGTCAGTCAGCTCATGGGTTCACACAATTTTAGAGACCATGTTTCCCTGTGAAGCCTTGTGAGAGCTTGCTTGCTGTGGATTATTATTTGACAGCTTGCAAAGTCTTGGCGCAAATGTCATTCAAGTCCTATAAACTGCATACATGTAGTAAAGTACCGGAGTTGGTAGGATTTACACCCCCAAAATATACATAGATCTACCATTCTCGGACTCCATTGAGTTCATGTTCAGAAAAGGGCAGCTCAACACAGAATTATTTAAATTCATCTGTAGGGTCAGTGTTTTTGTTTACTATAAGAGGCTGGTAAGATACCAGCAGTACCCAGTTTTAGGGTATCTGCTACTAACAGCAATAGCTGGTGCAGTGTCCCATTCGTCAAAAGTGATTGCATTTCGAAACAATTAGCCTTAAGAAAGGTAAGCATGGTTAAAGAGTAACTTCAGAAGAATGGAATCCTACTTTTCAGAACTCTTTGTTGACTCTCTGTACCTACCACCCATCGGGAACCTTAGAGCATTATCTGGTTCGGACTTCAATCCAATCTTATTTAAATCTAGATTGTCAACCAGAATTGGGGACACAAGAATACCTGAGGCCAACTCAAATATGATAAATAACAAATGCAACAGCAAGGATACTTTACTTAGTCGCTATTGAGCGAAAAAGTAAATAAATTGGTTAGGAAGGCGATTTTAACCTCCAACAACAATAAAAACGCTGAAATGTGTGCATATTTGCAAGACACCCAACGTCATAATGAAACACTCATCTCGTTATGGTAGAAATTCGCCTAACCTTAGCAGAGGTAAATTGGACTGCCCACCAGTGTACCAGCATGGGTACTGCCGAATTACGTCCACTCGTCGAAAATATGATCGGGTAGTTCCTATTCCAAACAGCTTTTCTGCGATTTGGACCCCCGGCATTAAGGGTTTATGCATACCTAGTCAAAGCTTGCAGTTATACTCGTAATCCAGAATACATCACTTTTTTTATCAAGTTGCACTTCTCCTGTTAGAAGTAAAATTTATCACTTATGGCATGCGCTTTCAGAAGTAGAGATCAAGTAAGGTAGTCCGATTTTCTTGGACGCCAGCGTAGATATCGGAGACTTGCTTGGAAGAAATAAGCTGCAAAATGTTAGTACAATGAATGAATGAACTGTGTTGAGGTTATGTGTAGTGCAAACCTTTCTGTTGTTGGTTGGGGTTATTCTCTAGCTAAAGCATTCGGCTTAGTTACTAGCAGAAACCTAGGATGACAAGTCTTTCTCTATCTGATGGGAATCCACACATATCACTCTGATGCGGATCAGTGCCAAATAGTTGCATAATATGTGGTTTGGAATCTCTTCGGTGTCGTGGCAGAATCTGCATGATCCCTTGTCAGCCTATCTTCCTAAGGTGTACTGTATTTCCTCGTACTGTTTAAAGTCCCATAAGCTTGAGTATTTAGTTTCTTTTTGTCAGAACTTTCCTAGGAGTGTTCTGGAACTTCTCCAAAGAATTTATTTCTTCTTTCTTAAACTTTTTCTGTGTCATGTGTCGTCCTATTTCATAAAATGGTTCTAGTCCTACGAGTGGAGCTTTACTAATTTATCGATTTTCTCATCACCATCCACACCAACGTGGCCTGGTATGATGCCGTTTGTCAATTTTTTTAGTGAAGTGTTTTCAGGAAAAAATAGAAGTGATTTGCTGAAAAGTGAAGTGTCATTATAAAAGTTGAGTTTCTTATATTAAACGATTATTTATGGAAAAAAAAGCATTTTTTTTTTTTAAATTAGGGAGCTCTAATCTAAGCTTTGTGGTATCTTAATACAACATCTTTTGGCGATACCCAGTTCTTACATAGTTATCGAATGGATGTGTTCGCGTATACGATTTTTGGCTACTTTATGGGAGAGCTCATTAATGAATTGAATATATAATGCAATTTCCCAATTAAGAGGGAAAATATAAAGCCTACAAAAAGTTAAGTGTTTTTGCGAAAGAGGAAGTGTCGAAGTGTTGTCTATGAAAACGAAGTAAAATACAACCCTGCCTGGTACCCAGTATAGGTTTGCTCTGTTAAACTTGCACAGATTGTGAGTTTATAAAGACATTCCCACACCCGCTTTTAAATAATTTCACAGAATATAAAGCTGACATAATTGCAATGTCTTGTTTAAGGTAGTTCCTATCGAGGTTAAAAGAAGCATATCTTCCTATGGTGCTGATTTTCGCTTGGAAGATACTTGAAATGTTTCACATTGCTTCCGAGTATTTGATTCTTGGTCGAAATAATCTAGTTTCAGTCCCCTCAGTCCCTTCATTGCGTTTTCTTCACGCCGTGAAGTATGTTGTCAGTAAGTTCCTGACGCTTTCTTGTATAAAGCTGTTCGTTCGAGACGAGATTTATTTCCGACTTCAATTACAAATTCTACTTAACTCTTGATTTCACAAATTTCAACTGTTTAGTGACGAAAAGATCACGTCAAATGTTCAAATCTTTTTGGACGCCAGTGTAGATATCGGAAGCTTGCTTGGAAGTTTCAAAATCGTAGTCACATTTTATTGACGCAACCCCACATACACCACAACACATGCCGGCGCTGCTACAATACATATGTATAGTAAGAAGAAAACACCTTCCTGAAACCAGCAGGTCAATCATCACACTATTTCGTTTCAAATAGCTTCCTCTTCCTAGCCAAGTGTGCGCAACTTCATTAACATCAACTTGAAGAAAAAAAAAAAAAAAATAAAATAATAAATAAAATAAAATACTCGTGCTATATTTAAAATTCCCATCAGTCGATCACTCAAGCCAGACGTTAAGCCGCCGCGCCGCTTGGTCCGAATGGACATTGGGGGCTTTTAGCTCACAGCTGCAGCTCTGTAAACAAATTGTAAAGAACATGTTTTGAATACAAATTTAAAGAAAAGGGGAATAACAATAATGGATATGTAAAGATTGGCTGTTATGCAACATTATGAGGTTTTTTTCTTCGTTTCCTCTTTTAACTCCACGAACACTTGTTGTCGTGCCCGTTGTCCATTCCGCCATTCTTAAGCCTTATCATGGAAGTACACTAATTTATGACATCCTACTTGCGAGGCTCAAGATGGCACACTTCGTCGGTTCACTGTGTTAATTGAATATTTTATCAGCCAGCCGCGTGGTGATGTAATTTTCACGAGATGATTGTGCGCGGCCGATTCGCTCATATTTATTTATTTATTTTTTTTCTTTAGAACATTTTCTGCTGTGTCTTGTGGTGTACAACTTTAAATGTGTAAAGTTACGTAAAGAATGAAAATGTTTGTAGAACAATTTAGGTTCCCGTAGAGCAATGTTTAACGGTTTAACAGTTTTCGGAACTATTTAAACAGAAAGTGGAAAGTGTAACTAGTACTTGAAAAAGTATTTAGCACTTTTTCATTTGTAGTGTAATATTCTAAAATAAGATCAGTAAGAGCGAAACGGATCATGCAAAGTATCGAGAGGCATGCATGCAAGAGTACTAACAAAAGTTCGGCATTGATTGCTTTTATTATTTCCTCACTTGAAACGAAGAATTTTCCCTTTTTTTACCTATAGGAACAACCAGAAACCACAAGGCGCTAGAGTAAGGTGCTGGTCGTATTTCGTTGATCCCAAATTTTTCGGAAAAAATAATAATAATAATGAACCCATCTTTTTTTGTCCTGGAATTCATCGAGTAGTTCAGGTGATGACCTAATATTCGTGACACAATCATGGCATTCAAGAGCAGTTCCTCATCTATCATTTGCTGGGTCGTGATCTATCTACATACATACATACATTCATTTTCAAATGGCCCGCTAATCCTTCATGAGGGTCACATGAGTAGGATTCTCAGGTGGACTCTCCATCCTTCTGGATCCTCCGCCATTGACTCTAACTCTTCTTCTTCCTTTTATCAGCGAGGCTATGATCCGAAAACAAGGGATCACAGCCCTCCCACTTCACTGCATTTCTACTGATCCGCCTGTGGGGTTCGCCTATTTGACCTCAGAAAATATCGGCAGGCCTGCCGATTTTGGATCACTCGGTTACTGAGGCCAATGAAATGCCGATGTCGTCGCATTTGTCTGATCCAGGCGTTTATAGGCCTGCCTTTCCTACATCGCGATGTCTTTGGAACGTGCATTGATATTGCCTTTTTTACAGGGTTCAAATGATCTCTTCTTTGAACGTGGCAATGCCAGCTGAGCCGGTCGCGCTCTAATTTTTGTACGATGGTTTCCTTGATGTGAAAGCTTCCACGGATCTTCGAACTTCTTATTCGATCAAGCTTTGTCACTCCTGCTGTCATGCGAAGCATCTTCATCTCAGCTGCCGTTAATTTACTCTCATACTTTTTGTACATCGTCCAACATTGTGAACCGTATGTGAGCGCTGGACGTACAACTGCGGTGTAGAGCCTTCCTTTCAACTTAGGGGGCATTTTTCTGTCACAGAAGATAGCGGAATTTTCTCGCCACTTCATCCACCCTACGCTTACACGATGATTGATGTCGTCATCACAAGTTGCTTTGCTATTGATCATAGATCCCAGATATTTGAACTTTTCGCACTTGGGAAGCACTGTTCCATTCAAATAAATGTCTGGAATAGGCCTGAGTGGATCAGAGAACGGGCAGCACAAGTACTCTGTCTTTTTTGAACTAATGCGATACCCATTTCCCTCCAAAACGTCCACCCACACATCAAGTGCTCGTTGCAGGGATGTAGGATCCTCACTTATGATGGCTCCATCGTCAGCAAAGAATAACTGATGTACCTTGGGGTCCATCACTTTACCTTCAAGCAGATAATCAAGGACTGTAATAAAGAGCAAAGGACTTAAAACGCTTCCCTGGTGTACCCCGACTTTGATTGGGAACTCTTCGGTTACTCCAGCGGGGCGTCTTACTTTTGTCTTTGCTCCTTCGTACATGTCCATAATCATCTGTACATAGGTTTCTGGAACCCCTCGATGTCTTAGCGCCACCCATATCAGATCTCGTGGTTGTCTGTCGAATGCCTTTTCAAAGTCAACCAATACAATATGCAAATCCCTTAAGGAATCACGATGTTTATCCATTATGATCCTTATACTTTGGGTTGCATCTGTGGTTGATTTACCCGAGACAAACCCGCACTGATCATCAGATAGGCGTATTATTTTTCGCAGTCGGCCACCTAATACCCGCTCAACGATCTTCATGGTGTGTGACATCAGCTTGATCGAACGGTAGTTATCACAGTTTCGCGTATCACCCTTCCCTTTGTATACAGGGAGGAGGTAACTTTCCCTCCATTGATTCGGCATTGGATCACCTCTCACGAATTTGGAGATGAGAATCCTGAGCCATCTGAACCTGATGTCTCCCATCTTTTTCCAGAACTCAGAGGGTATTTCGTCTGGCCCAACCGCTTTTCGTTTTTTGGAGTATTTGACCGCCTCACTAACTTCTTCGACTGTAATGTCGGCTATTTCTTCACAGTTAGGGGTGGCTCTTGGAAAGTATAGCCGGGGAAACTGTTCATTTAAAAGCTCTTCACAATACTGTCGCCACCTCTGCAGAATTTTATCGCCATCCACAAGAAGCTGGCCATGAGCATTGCTAATGAACTTTGGCGAACGAATTGCCATTGACTCTAACTTATCAGGAGGAATCCCTAGACGGCTCCAGGAGAGATGGCGGACTTGATCCAACCATCTATTTCTAGGCCTACCGCGGGGTCGCCTACCTGATGGCACGGCCACCATGGCCATACGCACTACGTGACCAAACGAAGCATAGATCGTTCCGCTCGAAAAAGTAGCTGCTCAACATTGAGCGCCTCGCGTACTCTGGTGTTGCGCACTCGATCCCTACGAGTTATTCCAGCAACAAATTATTGTCTTCATGAGGACCGCATTTGTGTTGTCGGTCGAGGATTTGGGCTGGCTTTTATGAGTTTTCTCCACAGAAAAATATCCCAGCATGGAATCTTTCAAACCACTTGAAAACTGTCTGCTTTAACTGCATTAACTTCATATGTATCTCGACATTCGCTTAAAAATTATACGGGCTTGAGTTGCCGTGGGAATCCGAAGAGAATGGCAAAGCGAATTTCTTGTATATAAGGAATCGATAACCAACCTTCCTTTTTTTTTTTTTTTTTTTTTTTTTCTTTTTTCTCTCCAAAAAAGTATAAAGCATCAAGTAAGCAACATTTTGTTAGACCCCCTGTAAGTACCAGACAATTGTCAGAAACGTCAAATGATCGTCATGGACAAATCGTATGCGCAACCTGCGTTTTCAAACACATTGCAAAAGCAATTTGACGCAGATGACGTTTTTGAAAATGACCTTATTGTCATCATTAGCAGATCTCCGTGACTTTGCGTGGTCAACAATAATAATAATTATTGGGATGTAAATATGTAAGGAGAGCGTCAAACGCCATTGTTATCGTCTGCGTCAAAATATACATACAAGGTGATCCAAAATGTATTCACCCTATCGGAAGATGTTATATCTTTTGCAAATGGCGTCAACTGTAAGTTTTGTTTTGATACTTGTGAAGTAAACAGATGCAGAATACACGTCGACAAGCCATGGAACACTATACTCCTCAAGATCGCGGAATACTCGTGATTTTCCGTCGAAATTCATCATGAGCGATGGATACATAAAAAAATAAATAAATTTTTGGCACAACAGCTCTTTAAGTACCAGGGCCTAGCTTCTCGCAGCCACTCATGTTGTGTGCGTTATATAATATTTTTCACACGGATAGAAGGGACCTACAGTTTAGTGCCGTTTCCGAAGGGTAATTTGGTTTGAAAAGCTTTTTCGTGACAACAATATTCTCGGATGTTTGTCAGACGTTCGCGAGAGGTGGGACCGTGAAAAAACTTGTTGGTGTTTTCTGGGACTTGAACTAACCACTTCGCCACGGCGCTCACGAAACGGAGCGGATACGTAAACAAACAAGATTTGCGTTTCTGGGGCACTGAGAATGCACGTTTCATTTACAACGAGCCATTACATCCACTCAAAGTCACTGCATGGTGCGCCATTTACACCACGCCGGAGGTGTCCGTCGGGCCTCATTTTTTCGAGCACACCGTGGGTAACACGTTTACTGTGACTGCTGAGGTATACGAGTACATAACCATGCTCAACGAGTTTTTATCGCCGCAAATTGATGAATTGGTACTGGACGACATGTAGTTCCAACAGGACGGTGCAACCGCACAAACAGCTCGCGCGATAATGGACATTTTAAATGATGCGTTTCCGGGTCGCCTAATGTCTCGTTTTGGCAATTTATACTGGCCGGCAAGATCCCCTAATTTGACCGCTCCAGACTTTTTTCTTTGGGTTTTTTTTTTTTTGTAAGTCACGGGTTTATGAGAACAAGCCACGGACTCTGGAAGCTCTCAAAGACAATATCCGATAAGATAGCGAGAACTTATCGCCCGAAGTTCTCGCCAAATGATTGAAAATGCGGTAAAAAGTGCCCAGACGGTCATGAACAATTGCGGCGCCCACTTGACCGATATCATCTTCAAAAAGTAATGGAAAAAAACTTAGAGGTCCAAATAAACTTAAAAAAAAAAAAAAAAAATGAAATTTTGTCGTTACATTTTAAAGATATAGCAAAACAACATCGGGTGAGTGTTTTTGGGTAACCCTGTATAGCTATAAATTTGCGTTCGATAAATAGGCAAAGAATAATTTTGGGAAACTTCTCAAACTTTTCTACTGTATAGTTTTCTAATCCCTGTTTTTTTTTTGTTTTTCTCCAATCTCTGTTTATTTTAATATCTTAATCTCCTGCTAATTTTAATTGAATATAAGGACTTAACCTCTAAGGTATATAACTTACTTAATTACTTAGGTGGCGCTTCAGTTTGGGGTGAACCTGGCCCTCTCCATTCAGCTCGGTTAGCTAATTGCCTCCAGTTGCACACTCCAAGTTAGTCGTGGTACCCTGGAACTTGTGCGCGCCATGTACGGCGAGAAGGCCCTCTACTGCGTTGCCCTTCCGGGTTAGGTCCGAAGACTCTGCGGGCCGGAGCGTTGGTGCCCATTTGGTCTACATGTTCTAGCCATCTTAACCATCCAATACCTATGCAGTTTTTGGCTATGTGGATGTTGCTGTACAGCTCGTGTAGAGTTGGTCGTTGAATCTTCTCCTCCAAAACCCGTCAACGCAAACGGGATCATCTTATGTTGAATTTTTCTTTCTTGTGGATCGGGCAAACAATGTTGATACTCTATTCATCAAGCATATACTCGTCTGACCAAATCTTAGAGATGAATTGGTATATGTTTTTTATCACTACCTGCATTGAAAATTCCGACCGGTAAGCCGTCAGGTCCAGCACCCTTGTTGGATTTTAGCTTGGATATTGTTTTCCTCATCTCGGTTCGGTCAGGTGGATGGAATTTTTGACTATCATCGTACATGCTGAATGGTTATCCTGCCTTACAGCGGGATGCTGGTCTTTGTCGCTGTTATACAATCTGCAGAAGTAGTTTTTCCATATTCTCAGCATCGACTGTGAAATAGAAGGTACTAAGACTGCCTCTAACGAAATCGCAATACCTTTTTTGACTTTCATCATTCCGTTGACCACGCATTCCCACATCATTTGTCCTTCAAGATACTTCACAATTCTTATTGTGAAGCCATCATTTGTATTCTATGCATAATCTTTCTTCAGCTCTTCGTTGTATGTAGGGGAAGCCATCAGAGCAGAATAAGTTGAACTTGCTGTCGTCAGATCAAATGACATGTCTTTTTGGTTTCTGCTTTCATATAATGCATGTAATGGTTTGCGCACTAATTTCAATACTATTGAACATTGAAACTTCAGATCGAGTCTGGATGGGACTTTTGAACCGCCGAATTTCGTGATCATTTGCTGGGTTTGTCTTTCGGTCCTTGTTTTAATTTGTTTAATTTGTTTGACTCAAACCAGCTGTTTGCAGAAGTTGACGATTTTTTAAAAACACTTTACTTGCTGATGAACAGCAAACTACTAACTGACACAAAAACCACTTAATCCTTTCGTGTATAGTGACCTGGGCGAGCACTGACGTAAAAAATAAGGGACGGTAGTTAGAAATGAACGCTTTATCGTCCTTTTTCAGCTTCAATTCAAATTTCAATTCAAATTTTTTATTTCATTTCAAGATTTAAAATTTCCCTCGGAACTTTTCCTCCGAACAAAAATTAGGTATCTTCAAAAAAGAGGAAATAATTCCGCGGAAAAGAAATAGGTACTCGTACCATGAATGACAAATTCGGAGAATGTTCAACGCATTTAATTTTTTCCCGATGAATTTTTTTCCTATTTTTGAAGGTACCACCTAATATTTGTTCGGTGGATAAATTCCGAGGGAAAATTTATTCGCGATAACCCTGAATGTTGGAAGTTATCAAATATACTCGTACATAGGTCTAAGCAGGCTGTACTTATAAGATGAAATAATTTGCAAGGATAGAAACACCTCTTCCAAACAAGCGGAGGGATCCGATCTGGACCTGAATATTTATTACTACTTATATCTTTAAGGATTCGAGCTGAACCGGTTGAAAAAAATATTTCACCCAAACAATATTGTGGGCAGTTAGTGTGTCGGACCACTGTGTATGAGGTTCATTGTTCGAATCCCAGAAAATACCAGTTTTTTCACGGTCCCACCTCTCGCGAACTTTTGACATGTTTTATGTGAAAACCCCGTTTTTTTGTGCCAAATTTCTGGCAACTTTATGATTCCTCGCTCATGGAACTTCTGGTCCTTATTAGTAACAAAATTAAACCAAGTGCTATTTCAGGTCATCATCATTAGTGGATGTTTTACCATTCAAAGAGTTTTGCAAACTTCGAAATAACTGGTAACTTGATAGTGCAAGGTCAGTACTGATTTTTTTTTTTTTTTTTTTTTTTTTTTGCTACAATTCAGCATTCGGTGTTGTTCGTGCTGCTTCATCACGCTTGGACCATGATTGTTTTCGATTGATGTTATTGTAGACAGTCTATTTTTCATCACTAGTGATGACCCGTTTGAAAAAAGGATGGATTTCGTTGCGTTTAAGATGCATATCGCAAATATTGATTGGTTGTGTTGAGTGAATTTCTTTTAATTCATGTGGAACCGAAATATCGAACTTTTTTACGAGTCAACGACATTTTAAGTAATTTTAAATTATTGTCTGTGATACATTTAACCTTTCTGCAGTCTCTGGCATAGTCATATGATGATTCGATTCAATTACAGCTTTGATTTGGTGGTCATCATCAAATTTAGTTGGTTGATCAGAACGTTGATCGTCTTTGAGTGAAAAATCTCCAGAATGGAATTTCACAAATCAATTCTGCCACTTCACATATCTCTGTGAGCCTCTGCAGCTTTCTTGGCTTTAAGGATGTAAAAAAGAAAAGATCGAGAAGGATGGAGGGTCCACCTGAGCATCCTACCCCCGCGACCCTCATGAAGGATTAGCGGGCCTTTGAAAATGTATGTAATAGAAGAAGAAAAAAAAAAGTGTATGCATTTGTTTTCATAGTGGCACCTTTGTATGATTTTCTCTGTGAGAGACATGCCACAATATAAAGGGTGTCCCATAATTCACGCAAAATGTAATTTTGATAGAAAATACAGATTTTTAATTAGAAAGCTTACATTTTTTATTGATTCATAGAGTATACAGATTGGGGTTATGCATGGAATAGCACATCGGATAAATGGCCGCCACGGCTTTGCTGGCAAGTACGTACTCTTTTATTGAAAATTTCTATGACCGTTTCGCATAAATGTGGCTGAATTTCATTAACACACCTCCCAATTTCCTCTTTCAAGGCGTTGGTGGTCGTGGGCTTGTTTGCATAGACCTTTGACTTCAGAAAACCCCAAAGAAAAAAGTCCAATGGCGTTAAATCGGAAGATTTGGATGGCCAATTCTGATCGCAAGAACGGCCGATTACATGATTAGGAAATGACTGATTGAATTGTTTCTCTGGCTGTATGGCATGTGGCACCGTCTTGTTGAAACCACATGTTGGTCACATCCATATCTTGTAATTTAGGCACTAAAAACTGGGTTATCATGTTACGATAACGAACACCATTAATTGTTACTGCCTGACCAGCCGCATTTTCGAAGAAGAATGGTCCGATAATGCCTCCAGCCCAAAATCCGCACCAAACAGTCACGCGTTGTGGATGCATTTGTTTCTCAACAATTACTCGAGGGTTTTCTGAACCCCAAATGCGACAATTTTGACGATTAACGAAGCCATCAAGATGAAAATGAGCTTCATCACTGAAGACGATTTTGTTCGAAAAATCAGCATCCACAATGCCAATATTGCTCAACAATGAAAATCCGTTGTTCTTTCGTATAGCGCTCCATTTTTACTAACCCCGAAATGTCAGCTGTCACATTGTTATCTTTTTTTCCGTTGGCACCACTGTACTATTAAATGGCGCAAAATTCAAATTTTGCGTGAATTATGGGACACCCTTTAGATACCTCTAGTAATTTATTTCTTTGTCTGCGCATTTTAAAATGACATTTCTTGCTTTTTCTGTGGTCAAACAATAGAAATGCTGTGAAGTGGGAGGGTTATATTAAGCATACCAACTCTCGATCGCACAAAATCTGTACCCAAAATCATACTGTACCAAATCTGTACCAATTTTTTTTATTCAGAAGATAATAATTAATAAAAAACACAAGGTAAATAATAATATGAAATGTTGCTTATGAAAACATATTCAAGAACCTGATTCGTCGTCATCAGCCTGTGCGCTATCAATTGACATCTTACTGATACCAGCAGCTTCATCATCGTTTCCGGAGTCAATACTACTGGAGCCAGTTGCCTCTTTGAATTCGTATTTGTCCTGGCTCGCGATATGTCTCAATAATTGTGGCTGTTGCTTCAGGAAATAGTAGAAATCAATGCAATAATCTAAATTACATTTCGCGAATAAAATTGATTTCAGTGTGTCGATGTTAAGATTGGCCGACTCGGTTTTCCAAATGTTTTTGATAGAAGAAAAAATGCGTTCGACTGGTCCGGGCAAGCAAAGAACGAATTCGATGATAAGTGAAAAAACCAAATAGAGCACTTGTGCTTACAAATTTCAATCAATCTTTTTTTCCATTGGGACTTTCTCCGCATTCCACTCTACAAATTTATCCGGTGTGCAGTACGACTTTATATGGCCGTATTGAGCGTGAACTTTGTTGAATATTTGAATATTTATTCAAATCGAATTGAGTAATTTCTTCCATCGTTTGCTCAATTTGGTGCCAGGCAGGCATGATTCGCAATGAAACCCATGAATACTTTTGAATCTGATCGTACTGTTCGCTCCACTCACTACGATAATTGCTGGCCGCATCTGAATACGATACGTAAAAGAATAGAAAAAAATTGGAACATTTGGAAAATGCGAATGGTAGCAATGTTGAGTTTACCGAAAAATTCATTCATTCACAGTCTCCTGGAATGTTATATCATCGAAACCCGAATCGTCGTCGCTCATCAATTCACTTCTCTCGGACTTAACCAGTGGAGTGTATGTAAAGGCTTTGACGTTTTGAATTGCGTTTTGCCAATTGTAAACGGAATGAGTTTCGAAAATTAAAAATCTGTACCAAATCCGTACCAATTTTTTTTAGTCTGTACCACGAGCCGAAAATCTGTACGGTTGGTATGCTTAGCTATGATCCTTTGAGTTCAGATCACATCCTCGCCCAAGAAAGTGGTTACTGTTTATGCATTTTTTGATGCAACATTGAATTTCGTGTACACGACTTGTGAAAAACGCCAGAGCAGTAAAATAATTTAATAATTTCAAGATGAATTTTTCGATTCAACTTTTGTTGTCATAACTTAAGTTGGGACTTCAACTTTAAAAGTAAAATTAATCTATCATCATGACTGGATCAATTACTTACTTTCGGCTATCAAGTGTTTGAAGTCAAAAGAATGCAATCTTTTTATCCATCCTTTACATACATAACATATGTTAAAGCCACTGAGCATTTACGATGGTAGTCCCAGAAGAACCCGACCTAACAAAGAAAGCATAGTCTCCTTTTAGCTCCTTTTCCCAGCTATGTTAAATAGCTTCGATACCCTGTTTATAGTGAGAATCGTCGAGCTCCTCAAAATAGCCAACAATCGCAGACTTCATCTCTTCATTGTTGGCAAATCTTTTACCATCGTGCCATTTTTTCAAGTTTGGAAACAGAAAATAGTCCGAGGAGGCTAAATCTGGCGAATAGGGTGCATAAGGAAATAACTCGTACTTTAACTCGATGCCATTGTTTGCCCCGTGCAGGGACGAGCTAAGAATATTACTGCAGCGCCCCCCAACTACTAGTGCTTGTCGTAAAAGGCGACTGAGGAGACAAATCAGATCTAGGCAATATAGCACCCAAGTGAGCCTAGCGACACATATACTATCTTAAAATCCCTCCCACAAGTGTGCATGCGAGTCCGTGGGTTGACACGACTGGAGATCACCGGTGTCATAGAAGAAAGATCAAACAAACAATAAAACAGGAGCATGCACGTGTCAAACAACAAAAGGCGAACCCCACAGGCGGATCAGTAGAAATGCGGTGAAGTGGGAGGGTTGTGATCCCTTATTTTCGGATCATAACCTCGCTGATAAAAGGAAGAAGAAGAGCTCAAGGCCAGTGTTTTGACTATGTCTTCGTCTCGGTTGTGAAGTAGTGGACCTATTTTTCATTCGTGGAATTATGAATCGACGCAAAAATTCGGCTTTATTGCTGTGAAATTTCGTCAAACACTCGATTGAAAAATCCTCATCCTCAAACATTTTTTTGAAATGCCTACAATGTCTACTAGCTTGCGCACTTTCAAATCACGGTCATCCAATACAATTTTGTCGGTTTTTTTTTTCACCATTTCTGGCATAATCATCTCATTTGGTCGACCACTGCGATGTTAGGTATGGCAGCTTAAACTGTGTCACCCAATATTTTACTGTTGTAAACGAAGGAGCAGACTCCCCCACTTCGATATTGGTTGGACTAAGGCCTTTCAAATGAAAGTAGGTATTGTATCACATAACGATGACCAATATTTTGCATCTTTACACATTCACCGAGAGTCTTCACTATTGATGCTGCCGAACAAATACTAAACAACTTAGGGTCATCAGACTTCGAATTTAAGCTTTATAAGGTTGGTACTTTCTACCACTCTTTTTAAACAACAACTGCCATATACTCGTATATGGTATGTACGTCAGGTCGAGTATTTTTGGGACCACCCTCGTACATTTATTGAAGTCAGTAGATTCATTGAATTCCTTGATGTCATTTGATTCATTGAAGTCAATGATGTCAATCCAAAATGTTCTTTTTCTGATATCAAAACACTAAGATAATAGTAGCAGTCTAGATCAACGAACATTTTTAGTTTTGTGTTGTGGCAAAGTTTCGACATTTAAATCATTTTAAAATATGGTTTACTAGCTTCATGCCCACGACTTTGTCTGCGTGGTCCAAAATAATCTATAAATACCATATAATAGAACTATAGAGGGTTTGTGGGCCCTGGCACTTAAAGAGCTGTTGGGCCAAATATTTTTTATAGAGGGTTTAACGTCTGTATATTGAATTGAATTAAGAAAATATATATTTGGGGACTGTTGGAAATCCGTAGAAACCAAAAAATACCATTTTTGCGATTTGTAGCTGTCTGTGCACGCATCACGCAGAAACTACTGGATGGACTTGGATGAACTGTGATGAACTTACGAAGAAAGGGATTTCCTGTCCTTTTGCATAAGTCCATCGGTCTTTGAGCTTCAGTGTGCAAGGCAGGATTTTCACCGAGGGTACGACTTGTTCTGATAATGACGTCATTATGCCTTCATGACAAGGGACCCAGCAGAGTTCCAAGAAGATTTAGTCCTTCTCGACAGCGCTTCACAAACTTGGATTTTATTTCGATAGCAGGAGTTGCATTTATTGCTGCCTGTCTGTCGATGAAAAACGTGATACCTTCCAGTGGTAATGCCTTCAACGCAGTCTCACGAGCGGCTGTTGCCGCTAGGATCTCCGCTTAGAAAAAATACTGCCTTGGGTTTGGGAGACGAATTGATTTGGATATGCCCAGCGATCCGAAGTAGATACCTCAACCTACGCCTCTGTAGTGCGAACTAATTTCTAAACGAAGAAAATTGATCCTGATCAAAAGCAAGATCTTGTACTGTTGCTGTAAGGAAATTCAAGTAATCTACCTTATATATGGATCATGGGTGATAATAAAATGCGACTAATTATAATGTCTTTGTGATATTCAGCTAACAGAACTATTAACGTTAAAGGCGAACCCCACAGGCGGATCAGTAGAAATGCGGTGAAGTGGGAGGGTTTCCTTGTTCCCTTGTTTTCGGATCATAACCTCGCTGATAAAATGAAGAAAAAGAAAGAAGAATAACTATTAACGTTGATGAAATAAAGTGCATTCTGATCAAGTAACCTTAGTTATTTCAATGATTTCTATTACATACTTCAATGACTTCACTGGCTTCAGTGAATGCAAAATGCTCTGATCCATGGCTCTGTAAAACCTTATTACAATACATACGAATTCATACATATGTACTGTATATAGATGAAATGATTTTGATGGCAGAAGCGTAGAACAAAGCTTCATTATTGCTATGTAGCCTATTATATACGTTTTTATCGTCAAATAATCCAGCTCCACCACCCCATTCCTCGAGTAATTATTCTGTTTTTATGCGATTCCAATCACTTTTTTCCAGGTTCAAAGATCCCTCATTTTATGCTACAATCTTTGGACCCTAATGTTCCGCTTCATAACCAATTGAATCTCAGATAGTTTCTCTTATAATTCAATTCTATGCCTATGCAGAGTACATACTCGTAGATCATAAAAAAGTGCACACTCCTTTCGTTCTCGCGTTTATATTCCAATCGTTCGTGTTTGTTGGTGGTTGGCTTCATATTTACGAGGTCAAATCAATTCGGCTTGAAGAATGATCCAAATGCAAATACACCGCCCGGCTATAACAGAGATTTCACACAAATATTATCTACGAACAGATATACATAGATACTTTGTATGTTGAATATGAGAGAAAATTGATTCATCAAATGGTGACCTAAGCAAACAATGTGAGCCTATCTGGGTGTAAGAGCTTAAAACATGATAACAAGTTCCAATGCGGTCGGTAGCGCACAATAATGTATTATTACTAGCACCAGCAAACCTCTCCGCCATCCATCCATCAGTCGTTGTTTGCTTAGGGTGTTGGTGCTTGTTGAACCATATTTTTTTTTATTTTTAAAATAGATACGTATAAGGTCACGTAGTTGTGAGAAAATATTTAGAAGCTAATAAAAAGGTCATTTACATTCTCGGCTAGGTGTGGTTTTATGGTTATATAATGATGAGAGTATCTAATTGAATTTGAAGAGGGTTGGAATTATACTTAATGCGAAACGTGATATTTTTTTTATTAAATACGTACCAAGAAAGGATTGTAAATAAGTTGTGTGTCTGTGTAGATATTTATTGTATCAAAGCTAATAGAGTTGTTTGGGTTAAACAAACAAGAAATAATTATTTTTATCTAAAAATACCTGTTATCAGTACGCACACGGTGGTTTGTGCGAAATACTCGTTGATATCGACAAGTAAGATATTTACACAATGAGTATGCGAAGATATTGCATGGACACAAGATAAAAGATAAGCGCGGAACTTTTTAAGTCGAGGCAGTCGAAAAGTGATTATAATTCTTTAGATGGAGAAAAAATTGAGACAAAATTCATCGGATAGAAACAAATTTAATAGTTATGAAGAGTACAGTCATTGGAATCCCTTTATTTGTTTAGCTGAAATCATCACTTGCTATTTAAGATGTGTGGAAGAATACAATTCACATTTGCTTTTAGCAGTGAAAAAAACATACGAACCTCTGTATCTATCGAGCAAACATTGCGTCCAGACAATATGTGGTGGTCGTCTACTGACAAGCCCAGCCCCCATATCAGGGCGAAATACATTTTTAGGAGTAAAGAACACTAAAAATATCATAAATTGAAATCAGAAAAACTCTATAAAGCTAAAAAGCGTCGTTCAAATCAGAAAAAAATAAAATAAAAATAAAAATAGAATAATAAAAGTAGTGCCTTGGAGTTATTGCGTTTTAGATTGTTTACCAACCACATCCATTAAATTCGTCTAGTAATAAAATTAACTGATACCGTAAGACTAATTACATATGCTTGAACTAATAGAAAAAATCGCTGCAAATTCTCCCCGATTAGTTCAGACACCATCAATGAAATAAGTCCGTGCCAAAACTTGATATCACCTGCGTTTCGAACTATTCCATCAATAAATCTTTATCTTTATTAGAGGACTTAAACCCACACTCGTAGGACGTAAGTTAATATGAAAAAAGTCGACGGTCAAGGAGATCAAATATCTGAGAGTATCTAACTCTAAAAAGAAAACCTAAACGGAACTCGCGTTTAGAAAAACCCTAGGTGTTATACACTCCATTTCATAACTATATCACCACCCCTGTATTTGAATTTTTTTTTAAGATTAAAATCTTTTTTTTTGCAAGTAACTATTTTTACCCGAAAGAGTAATGAAAACGTAAACAATTCCGTAAAAAGTTGAAAAGTTCCGTTATCCTTTCTGAGAAAAAGGACGAGAAAACTGTTTTTTGCATTTTTCATAACTATATCACCACTTCAGTTTCAATTGCATACAAATTTATTACACTTTGAAAACACATAATTCTTAAATGATCAGTAATTGCTGGGATCTCCTTTCTTTTCCACTAAAGAGAAAAATCCTATTTGGCATACTGTTGATTAAGTTTATTAACATATCCTGCGGGATTGTGGCCCAAGAAGTATTTATTGCTGCTTTTAGGTCGGCCACGCTGTTAAACTGCCTGTTATTGGCGTAAACCTTTCGCACCAGTATGCCCCAAAGATTTTCTATCCGGTTTTGATCTAGTGAGCAAGCAGGCAATTCAAGAACATTGATCTTATGTCGATTAAACCACGATTTGGTTGCTCTGCTGGTGGGAATAGCGGCGTTGTCCTGCTGGAAAACCCATTCGGTGTCTTGATTATTTACCAAAAATGGCAAAAGTTGTGTTTTAATGACGCTAATGAATTCGCCACTATTCATCCTAGTGGATGGGAAGCCTAATGGTAATGTTGCAGCTAAAGAAAATCCGCCCCAGACCATCAGACTTCCACCGCCAAAATTTCTTCTTGAAAGATGCACTGGATCTTTTCGCAGATCTCTCCAGTAGTATTGGAAACCATGTGGACCGTCAAGGTTGAATTTCTTTTCGTCAGAAAAAATTACCTTTGCTTAAAAAAGCAGCAATAATAAGCATATGCAGAGTAGAAAGGGAACACGTTTTTGATTACCTTGCTCCAGTCACGGTTCATGTTTTTTCGAGCGAATTCTCGGCGAGCAGCCTTACGACGCATTGTCAACCGCGATACAGCCCTAATTTTTTTGATTTTCAGGTACGTACAGTTCTTGATAACTCGGTAAATGGTTGAACAGGACACATTTAAATTAAGTTCATTCTTGAACTGTTTTAAGATCTTTGTTGAATTGCTTGTTGCCTTGACAATGCAACGCTCTTGTCTTAAGGATAACTTTCTTTTCGGACCACCAGTTTTCTTAGAACCATAAGAGTCTTGGTTTTTCAAAAAATTTGAAACCGTTACGTGATCACGTCCTATTTTTTTTTACCAATTTTACGTAAAAACAGCCCTTGATCATGGTAAGCAATGATTTTACCTTTTTCTTCCCCCGATAAATATTTTCTGCGCGGCATTTTGTTAGAAAAAACTCGAAAACTTCTTATTTTAGCCGTTTAACAGATTTGGAGAAAATCTCTAACTCAAACTATTGACATCACGCATGTGCAGCTCGTGGTGATATAGTTATGAAAAATGCAAAAAACTGTTTTCTTGTCTTTTCTCTAAGAAAGGATAACGGGATTTCTCGACTTTTTACAGACTAGATTACGTTTTCATTACTCTTTCGGGTAAAAACAGTTACTTGCAAAAGAAAAAGATTTTAATCTTAAAAAAATTCAAATATAGGGGTGGTGATATAGTTATGAAATGGAGTGTATCTGTGAGCTTGTACAAAATTCAAAAACCCACTTTCGTTATTCCATCAATCGCCTATGTTCCACTCGTTAAGTGTACGAAATTTAATTCACTTTGTGTATGCAGCTTTCCAATTTCCATGGGCACTTGAGGATCCTAAATTTAATCCAACTACATAAGGCTATGTGAATTGTCTTCAATCTTCCTTTCGATCCTAAGATGTACTTCATGAAAGAATGGAGTGCCTAATAAAGAGTAATCCTGATTTCAAACAGATTCATATTTATCTTACATATCTTACAACTCCAACTAGCAGCAATCCCTCTCGGCTTCCAATCGGAAGACGGACCATAGCTTCACTTCGTAAAATTGTTCAAAAGATATAGTTTTAAGCAGCCAGACAACAATATAGTTCATACGTGGCCAAATACCCACCGTTATACACGTGCAAGCTCGACTTCAATGTGTTGTTTAAACGTAGCTTCGTATGACATCCACTGAAAATTCATGTTGGTGTTCGAACTCCTTAAGGTAATCGTTCTTAGTTTTGATGGTAGATGTACATGTACAGAGATGGATGACGGTGGTGCAAGTGCACTGCAACCTACATATGTACGAGTAGATCTATTGTGCCCCTGAGCTTGGGCTCTAATCAATTGCATATTTGAATTAGAGCACCTCCTTCAGTCCAGTTTCTTTGATAAACTGAAATATCTGAACTGGATCCAGCGAAGTTATACGAGTATTCATCTCTAATAAAAGATATGCTTTCAGGTAGTCTCTTCTTTTCTGAATTAATGCTTCACATTCCATAAGAAACTATGCTGGTGTTTCCTCGATATCCCCACAGAATTTGAAGCGTCCCTATTCTTTTATAACCAGTTTCATGAGATGTTCCTGAAATCTAGAGCAACCCGTTAACATGACTAACGCTTATACAGATTTTACTTCTTTTGTGGTTGTAATTTCGCAAAAGTTATTTGACCTGTAAGGAAATATCATCCCAAAGATTTGCCCATTTGTTGTCTTTTTACTTTTTAAGTTCATCTCATATTTTGTGCAGTTCTAACCTAAGGTTCCAGTCCAAAGATCAGAGTTTTCGGTCCGTTTTTGAATAGTTTTACTTTCCCGCCGCTCCTACATGCTTAGTATCCGGTTGAGGGCGGCTATATTAAGTAGCCTGGCCCAGTCTGTTGATCTCTGTGAGGCATTGTCATGCCAAAGTGTATCTGATCTGGTGTGATTTCAGTGCCTTGCTTGCACCCTGGCTATCTGACAATATTTCGATGTCTTGTCCGCGAAGACCATCTACTACTAAGCTCCATATTAGTGGTGGGAGTACTCCTTGCGAGCAGCTTTATTGTGATGGTTTCCTGTGTCACCTCATATCTCACATATCAAATTGCTTGTGGTGTGGTTCACTCTTTTTTCGTATAAGACCCCTCCTAATTGTTTCATGGAAGTTGTTGTCGAAGGCTCCTTCAAAGGTCAGAAAGCGCATATTGCCGTCTCCTTGCTCTCCAGTGCATCCTGAACCCAACTTGTCAGCTGGTACAGCGAGGTTCTTCCTGCTCGGCAAGTGTGTTGATTATTTTAGAGGTGGACGAGGTCAGGCGAATGGCCCTTTTACAAAGTGTTGGTAACCCAAGTGCTAAACTGCTTCTTATTAATCTTAGGAGGTGTGGCATAATAGTTTATTGTCCTTTTTGTAATAGGACAGGGAAGTACTGTCTATTCCCGATGTAGACGGTAACAGCAAAGCTCTTTGCTCAAAGTGCTTTGCTTTACTGTACCTGCCATTTTGATTTTTTACTGAACACTGTTCGCCTGCTCTTTCTTTGGACAATTCCTTGTGAGGACTGCCCGAGGCTAGTTAGCTTTTAGTTTTCCATGTTGTATTTCTTTAACTTGATGGTTTAGCTTCTACCAAGTGGCTTCCTGTTTTACTGCCGTTCACTTCTGTTTATCGTAGTCGGTTTGTCGGCAGATTCTTTTGAGGATAACTTCTTTCCTGAGACTTGCAATATTGAAAGTGATGATTCTATGATCCGACATGGACAGATCGTTAAAAACTTTCCAATCTGTTATCCAATAGCTTAAACTAGGGATGCAGAGAGTTATATGGAGGACATCTATCAAAAGTGGGAGTTTTTGCCTTCTGCAAACTCGTAGTTCCAGCAACTAATTCAAGGCCCACTAAGTCCATGGTCACAGAAAGACAATTATTCGCCTGATGATCACTACTTGAAATAGCTTCCGTGTAATACATCTATTTATCTAAAATGATCTCTTGCATGTGACAGTTATCACTACATGGCTATTTTCTGGCGCACTATTTGGCACCTTCTGGTACCCGATTTGGCAACTTCTGACTCACAATTTAACACCTACTAGTACCCGATTAATAAGCACATTCTAGATTACGATTTGGCATCTCCTGGCACCTTTTGGCAAGCGACTTGGTTTATTCCGGTGCACGATTTGGCATCTTATAGCGTCCGATTTGATATCTCCTGGCGCCCGATTTTGCACCATCTGGCAACCGATTTGGCACCTGCCTATTTGATTTGACACATAACCGCACCCGATTTTGTACCTTTTGGCACTCGATTTGGCTCACTATGGTTCACGACTTGACACCTTCTTCTAGCGTCCGATTTAGTATCTTCTGGCACCCGATTGCGCCGTCTGGCAACTGATTTAGCACCTTATAACGTCCGATTTGGTTTATTCTGATGCTCGTTTTCGTGCAGCTTTTGGTACTCGATTTTGCATCTTCTGCTAACCGATTTGGTACAATCTGACACCCGGTTTGGCATAATCTGACCTATTTCTATTCATAAAGGATGTAATGTTCAAATTGATATTAGGTCTGAACCGGCGCGCTGTTAAATTCTGGTCTTGCTTCTGAGGTGACTCCAGTGCTTTCAGGACTGGTTCAAACGGATGTATAAAATCAAATGCTGAGATACTTTTTCCTAGTCGCAAAATTTAATCAGCAACTCGTTTATTCGAAAGTTATAACAACATCAGACAATTCTTCAAAAAGCTTCAAGCAATAAACGAAGACTAAGAAAATATTTTCTTTTGGTCACTCTACCGTGATGTCGTTAAAAACTTCAAGCTACGAATAGAGCATAAATTTTCATTTGTTTAACTCAACATTCCAAAAAGTAAGACATACAGTTAATAAACTAATTATTCAACAATTTACATTCGTTCCAATTAACATCACACAAATTACCTCATTCCCAATACTCAATTGGTACGTACGCGCAGTGCACGAGAAATCATAAAATTGTACGACGAGCAACATAGTCTTCCTCCGGTAGGGAGCGGTACCAATGACTCAATCGTGGGTCAAGCTTAATTCAATTTACTTTCGCGGACGACGCATACAAGCGTTTTTCTTTTTTTATGTCATATATTCAAACCTGCGGTGGCTTAGCCCATTACTCCCCTACCAACATTGGGCTCGTCTAGTATTTGTTTTCTGTTTTCTCTGTAACTCATCATTCAGGTCATTGAAATATGTATATGTTACTTTTTGTTGTCTTTACTTATTTGTTTATTAATGTCTTCAAGTAGCGCATTCTTTAGACAGCTTAGGAGAGCTACGAACATATGCCCTCTTTAAATTTAAAGAGGATAAAGTGACATTTTTTCAAATTGAGCAGATCAGACAAGAAACATTTTTTTTTTTTTTTGAAAGGGGTAGGGTAAGCTAAATCAACTGAATTTGTCTGGAGTGTGGTAATGGAAATTATTTTTCAAAATAATCTCTGTGGGAAAATACGCAATTGATGCCATTACAATACGATGAAAGCGTTTTTAAATAAATCTGCTGGTCATTGTACGAGAAGATAACAGAAATTTGGCTGTGGGCCAAATTTAGTCAGACGTATGGTTTTAAGCCAAAAAGATTTTGGAGAACATACTCATTCATGAATAAATTATGGGAACGCAAAGGAACACGCAAAAATTGTATGGATTTTGATGTGGAAATAATGTACACAAATATCTGTTACACATTGTAGTGTGTGGCTCCGTGTATTTAAAATCACTCATACTTCCATACGAGTACTTAAATCTGTATATTCAACCAGAACTAGCTACGGAAAACGTATTGGGAATGTGTGTCGTATTCAAGGTATCTAAAAGATACAAAAATGAGGATGTACTTCTTGGAAACCGAAGACCCACAAAGAGAGAACTGGTCAGCCTGGTGATGACGGTCTTCGATCCATTAGGCCTTCTCGCATTCTTCGTTATGTACACTACGATCATATTCCAAGATACGTGGCGGTCTGGCTGTGTTTGGGACGAACAAATTCACGATCCAAGTTCGAATCCCAGAAAACACCAAAAAGTTTTTTCACGGTCCCACCTTTCGCGAGCGTCTGACAAACATCCGAGAGTATTGTTGTCACGAAAAAACTTCTCAAATCGCCGTTCGGATACGGCACTAAACTGTAGATCCCTGCCATTCGTGTGAAAAATATAACGCACACAACATGAGTGGTTGCGAGAAGCTAGGCTGTTGCGCCAAATATTTATTTATTATTAATTTTTTTTTTTCGTTGTTAATTCTGAACGAGTGGTTGACCGTTGACCTAGTTTTTTGCAGTAAATCCCAGCTCTTACACCGACATCCACATTAGAACCGTCAGTGTAGAAGGCCAATTCATCATTACTAGGGACTTGTTCGTTATTCCAGTCATTTCTGCCAGGAATTCTGACATTGAATCGCTTGTCAGCATTGGAGTTGTGTAATCGGTTGTTATCTGCCTACTTGTGACATTCAATCTGGATAGGTTGGAGGCGCGACCGTCTGTTGCAGATGATCAGATTCCATCTTCCCTCAGTCTGAATATCGATTTGGCCCCCATGTTGCTGCCGAATAGATCCAGCGGAATGAGACTTAGTATGGTCTCCATTGTTGCCACCATAGGTGTTATGCGTAACGATTCTATGATCCCGATTCCGGCTGACCTCTGTATCTTGGTGAGGCTTGAAAACTATTGCTTCTCCAGAGCCTTTCACTAGACTCGAATCGGGAATAATTGACAAAAAGCTGGAAAGGTTCTCAATCACTTCATTGTAAGGTATATGGTATGCACATAAAATTTCCTATCTCCCATTGGGATGTGCGTTAGTCGTCATCTTGGAAAGAGGAGACCCAAGTGAGGTTTTTCGCAAATATCTTTATCGTTCTTCAACGGTGTTGCATACCATTCGATTGAACATTTAGTTGGCCTCAAGCTACAGCTAGGGTGCATTTAGACCATAGGAGAGGTCCATTGTGATTGCATAGCAGAAATATACCATAACACCTTTCCCCAATGAGAGATTGGAATATGTATACTTGTACTCTTATATCAACCTATTCATTGTAATGCTTTTATTTCCATCTAGATGTATCTAGACCTGACAGTTTGTCTGAGTCGCTGAAGAAGTACTTGTCAAGGGTTTTCTTCTTAATGTGGGTAGAACTGGACACTTGTAAAGAAGATCGATGATCGTCTCTTTTTTTATCCTCGTCTCTAGAGCATCTACAGAAATCATTGAGGGTACGCTCAGCTTTCTAACATGTCTTCCTATCAGGCAATGCTCCGTTAGGGCCCGTTCTTCCTGACTATTGGGATTAATCGGTTTGTCTTTCTAAGGTCCAGGACTGACCAAACGCCTAGAAGGGAGACAATTTGCATGGCTTCAGTGTTCAAGTGGAGTTTAATCGCATCGATAAGGGCATAGCCCAAGTTTATTGCGGTTTGCGTTCACATTCTCAATATTTCGGTCAAAGTAGGGCGATTTACTTTGTAAAGTTGGAAGTCATTCCTTTTCTTACGGACTTTCAGAGACAGACTCTGGTGCATTTTTTAATCTTGCCTCACCAGACATACTCGTAGACGCGTACATTATGATGGGCGTAATCCCTGTGGGGTATAAGGTATAACCCATGCAAAATCTTCAGAAGGACGATAGACAAGTTTTCATATAAAAAATATGTCTCTCTACCCTTCTAAGTGACGACATTTCCATTTCGTAGAAATATAGAGGTCTTGTACAAATTTCTTTGTTCTGCTAAAAGATACCGAGATACCCCAACAATTGCCGCCTCTCTATTCCGGATCGATTGCCAGAGGCCAATCCTCTGACTTACACGCAATTTAATCTATAAATCGATATCAATAGTTCCATTCCAAATAAAAGCCAAGAAATGCGAACCCACAGAACCAGCGCTAAACACGAACTATTCACAAGATAAAAGCGAATTTCATTTGAAAAAGCTACCATGAGCTCATTAGATCAATTTGTCGGTTGATTGAAGCGACAATGATGGGATGATATGTATTTCTTTACACAGCAAAGAGACCGACTCTAGCTAGATCTATAATATCGTGATGGTATCGTTTTCCTTACTCATTATCGATTGGCTTTCATTTCGCATGAATCTGCAGTACTCATATACTCGTATGTATGTAACTTCAGATATCATGGTTGCCATCAATTTCAGCAACTGAACCTCTGCTCTGAACACGAGCATCCGATTGAAGGTTGTTTTCGGTGAAATGTGAGCATCGAAAAGGTCGGGCGTTTTCATATTTCGTGGTTCGTGTCATTCGTCATGGTCGGTTGGTTGACGGCGCCATCCTATACGCCATGCCGCCAACCGGTGTATACAATTAAAAAAGGAAATTACAATATACTCGCTGTGTCGTTAGTCGACGTCGAGAAGAATATATGCACAACCACCGCCCACCCACACGTAACAAGTACCTAGGGAGTGAGAAGCAATCGTGTCTATCGATTTTCTTCCTTGGGACACACGAAATAACAATATAAAAATATATATATAGAAAAAAAATAACAACACGAACAACGCCCACAATAAAAATGAGAATATGAACGGGCTGAGGGCTGAGCGCACAGCTAACAAGTTCAATGACACAGCCGCTGTCGTCGTCGTTGGTATAGGAGGTTGTGTTCTTTGGGCGCGTGAACTTGCTTCCGTGACTTTCGGGACTAGCTGTTGAGTCTATCGAGGGATTTTCCTCTTTTAATTTCATAAATTGTTATCTCCTTCCCCTGCCTGTGTGTGGATTTCCACCCCCATAGCCAGTTGTCGTGGATTGAGTGTTGCTATGTGTATGAAATGAAAATGACGTAATGGCACTTAGGGAAAGATTTGATATCCTGTATGGAACTTGATTCGGATGAAAAGTTGAATTCACCAACAGCGTGGTCGTGAGAGTATTTCATGGATCGATTTGATGTGATATGCTGCTTTTAATGTCTTTTCTTGGGGCTCGTGGTGGGTGCATTACGTATTCATAACAGGTTTCGCTGAGGAATTAATATTTACAATGGATGACGTGATGCAATTGTGCACAATGCGCGTGGTCACTTGCCTGTGATTAGGTTAATTATCATCACTGTGAGGAAATATTGCTTGGAATAGGAATTTGTCACCGTTTGGAAATTAAACTTACGTGCTCTGGTCATGCTTACGCTTGGTAGGGCAATAGCCTCTTATAACAGACATTGCAACTTTTCATATTCTCCCAATCCGCCTGTAATTTCGCCGAAACTACAATACTTACCTAGAGAGCTTCTGACTCGTAAAGTCTTTGTCATACGAGTAGGTGGGAAAAAATTGAATCACTCCGCGCGTACTTCCTTTGAATTTTCTAAGAAATTTTTCAGTCCAATAGCTTCAATTTTGACTTCAACTTTAAAAGAATTACCAAGTATTTTGAAGTCATGACTGGAGCAATCATTTTGGGCAATCAAAATGTGTAAGTCAAAAAGAATGTAATCATTTTGATGCTCTGCATTCTTGAAAGTCATTGTATGCATTCAATCCATTGAAGTCATTGAAGTCTTTGAATTTATTGATGTCATTGAAACCTTCTAAGTCATTGAATTCATTAAAATCTTTCTAGTCATTGAAGTCTTTGAAGACATTGATTTCATTCAAATCATTGAGGTTTTTGAAGCCAATTCAAATAAAAACTCAATTATCCAGAAACTAGCATTGCTGAGGAAGTATAAGACAATGGATTACAGGTGAATTGGCTTCAAGGACTTCGATGATTTGCGTAAATTCAATAACATCAATGATTTCAATGACTTCATTGACTTCAAAGACTTAATGGTTATGAAAGAGCAGTCAACATTATCGTATTCTTTTTGACTTTAACATGTTGATTGGCGAAAATGATTTCATGGCATTATTTAGTGTGACATCAAGCAATACATTTGGCAGTGATGGCATTCTGTTATTTGCCTTCACCTTCGACATCGCAGCTTTCAATCCTCCTCTTGGGTACACTTTTCACTTGGCTCTTTCAGTGGAAGTCCGGTCTTCTTTGTCAAACCTGTAATTAAGAGGTCGCATTGCCTATTGTGGGTGCCGTGGTGTAAGTGGTTAGTGTGTCCGACCACTGTGCGTGAGGTTCCAAGCTCGAATTTCAGAAAACACAAAAAAGTTTTTTCACGGTCCCACCTCTCGCGAACGTCTGACAAACAACCGAGAGTATTGTTGTCTCGAAAAAGCTTCTCAAAACAAATTGCCCTTCGGATACGACACTAAACTGTAGGTCCCTTCCATTCGTGTGAAAAATATAACGCACACAACATGAGTGGTTGCGAGAAGCTAGGCCCTGGCACTTAAATAGCTGTTGCGCCAAATATTTATTTATTTTTACACTGCCTAATATCTTATTGTTCATGCATTTGAAATGGACAAACCTTTGTAGTTTTGGTCTGCTTCATTTTTCTCTTTCGCATATAGGCCCAAATACCACACTGTCGAAACATTTTTATATTTGCTTTGTTTTCTTTCTTATCGTCCGTCGAATTATTTTTTGTCAGCAACGGTTCCCGAAGATTTAATTTTCATCGAACCATCACGAGGGTGTCATACGAGTATGCCTCTGTGGCCCTATCTTTACAAAGTTCCGTGCTGGGCATTGGACAGATCTACATATTTGGTTGTATTCTCATTTATTTCAAGATTTTAAAGGGCCTTCCCTGTCTCGTCCTGAGCACCATCTACTCCATCATGAGATTGAAGGACTAACATGGCGCATCGTTAACGTGAGTATTTTGTAGACTCTGATTCACTAAGGTTTGGAGTGTGTTTGTGATAGTAAAAGTTCCACAGGAATACTGAATGGAGGACATACTGGGAGTTGTGATGCGTTTTCGGCAAATTTGAACCTCGAACAGCTCAGTCCGGTTTGGGTTCACATCGCCGGCGAATACACGGTTTGAAACTGTAGCACAATGCTCATTCTATTGTTTGACCTGGTTCTCATCCGAATTAAGTACCACTTAACTCTTTCACCGGATATTGACTCAAGCTGTGACCACTTGTCAAAGCTTGGTGATTCTATAAACGGTACGGCTATCACATCTCACTGTTTTCTCTGCTTCAGTAGCAAAAGCGTTGATGTAGTTGTAGGCTTGTCACACTACATTTGTCCTATTTTCATACGATTTTGAGATTGTCTCTTTTCTTACTGCCGGGGGAGCTGCAATGCTACTTTTAAGTTGTTTACGTTCGTCGATCTGCCTCCAGTTATCTTGGGTAAGTCATGTGTGATGCTTTCCCTGATCGCTGCTGATAGAGATAAAAACGTTTTTCACTGCAACGGTCACGGGTAATGAAAGCTGGTCCCTTAACTTTTTACGCAATGTCCAAGCGACAACTTTTCAAATCCAACTGACTTTGTGGCAAGTCTTATGTTTAAATATGGTGCCACCTATGTCAAGACAAAATCCACAAATTGGTCGCAATTATTCTTTCGGTAGATAAGACCTTGTTTCCTGATAATAGGTTCAAATCACCCCTCACAACGACAACATCTCCGTTTGGCACTCCGTTGTAAACGACGCCCAGCTGGTTCTAGAAGTTTTTCTTTTCATTATCAGACACAATCTACATCGGGGCGGAACACTGTATAATCGTGACTCGTCGTTCTCAAGGCCGTCAAAATCCTATCTCCTTAAGGAGATAGGCCTCTTGAGTCTTAAATAGTTCCACAACATAATCCCTTGAGTTTCTAAATTGTTTCCGGTAACAGAGCAGCACATGTATTGGGGATTGCCACTCTACCGCATCTAACCATTTCACTTCGCTCCATCCGATTATGTACTACTTATTGGGTTTCTAAGAAGGTTTTGTGTTCTCAACGGTTTTTGAGGAGATTTAAATCCTCAATATGCTGTCCATCGTTCATCGCTCCTCGTCCTCGGATTGGAAGACTCAACGATTGAAAAAAATGGTGGGTTCTCGCACCCATCATTCGTATTTTAGAGTCTAGAGTTTTTGACTGGTGACCAAAGAGTCATGAGATGGAACATTGTTATGTTGGAAAGCAATGGTCTTCCTGTTGCAGAGTATTGGGAGATTCTAATGGATTTTCGGATGGCAAGAAAACGACTTAGATGTAACCGTTGTACCCTGTTCCAAGAGCTATCAATGGATGCGACCTATCCCATCAAATGCAGGACGTGACCTTTCGCTCGTGCACTTTGGGCTTTGCAAGGTTTGAGATAACTACGTCTCAATTTAACCCGTTTTCGGATGATATTCCTTTACAGGATCTCATTTTTCATCGCTCATAACCAATCGATCCAAAAATGGTTTCAAATTTATTGCAGATGAGCAGAAAGAGCCTCAAAGAGGAATTGTCATCACTAATTGTTTATGTTCGATGGTAGGTGTTTGCATTATTGAAATAGAAATTTTCCAGGTGGATGGTGTTCCAATTGCTATTGAACTATTGATAGTAAAATGACGCAAGAATTGTCTTTGTTCTGCGGATTTAAAGCCAGCTTCCAGTTTGTTCTTGTGAAATTTCCCTAATGTTGTTAACCTTACTTATAATACCTCTATTGGTATCGGTTACGCCTTTGATGATGGTGCGATACTGAATCCACTGGTTATTGGCATTTGTGGTTGACGAAACTGTTGAGAGTTCAATGTGGCTCCTCCTCCGTTGTCGCTCCTGTTTTCACTGTTCCTTTGTAATGGTTGCTACAGTGTCGCTAACTGCTTCCCAGGGATCTTCACTGCTCATCATCTGTCTGGTTCACCACCATGTTTCGCTCTTCACAATATCGTGGACAATGGAACATGATGTCTTCCGCATCTTCACTGCTTCCGTGCACGTTGGGCAATAGGGGTTGTCGTCGAGTCCAAACCTGTGGAGATAGGCTCCGAAGTAATCATGGCCGGTAAGCATGTGAATTAGGTAGAAATTCAGATCCCCATGCTTTTTATTGAAAGCGTTTATGTTGGGTATCAATGTCTGCATCCACCTGCCTTTATCAGAGTGATCCCAACCCTGCTGCCATTCATCCAGACTTGTCCTTGGTGTTGCCTCAGTGACACTTCGACTCGTCGCAGTTGGTGCCGCTGTCCTGCTGTCAGGTCAACCGTTGCCTTTGCTGCCTTCTTAGCTGCATATTGCGGAGGTTGCTTAAAGGTTACCCTTGCATTTATGGTAATGCCAAGGTACTTCAGTTCTGGTTTGGAAACTACCACGTGATCGCCCACGGTTACTCTTATAGTCTCCATGACTCGCCTACTGCTTATGAGCACTACTTCTGTCTTCTCATCTACAAGTTGTAGGCCCATGGGTACTAACCAGTCCTGAACCATCCCGATAACTTCATTGTAGTCATGCTCCAATTCTTCAAGGAGTTTGGTCACTACAACGCTTGTTATGTCGTCGGCGAAGCCTATTATTGACCTCGGGATTCTAAGTCTGAGGACGTCATCATACATTAGGTTCTTGATTGGGTCCTCAACCTCTTCTGCAATTTTAACATTTCTTATAATATCTGATAGTGGATAGTGTTTGCTCATTAACCGATGTGTGCAAGTTCAAGCCCAAGTGGGGACCAACAATCATCAGCCACCTGAGTATAAAAAGGAAAACGAATAACATCCAACCGCGGCACCAAATAAATGTTTCTGCCTTGTAGTACAATGGACCCGAGAGTTTGAGCAAAAAATCATTCAAAATCCTTTCCCTTGTACTATTAGAGAAGAGATTCAACTATTTGAAAAACAGCCGCGTGCGTTCCAGGTACATACTCATAGCAACTATGTATGTATGCTTTTTTTTACTTCGCACGGCAGTTAATCCGAAGGCAAGGCGGGACTACTGAGTAGTATTTATGTGAATTAGAATATTCTTAATCTACTTTGTAATAAAATATTTATTTATTTATCGGGTAATGTACCATAAAGCTTAAGAGATAAACACACCAGTAGGAATTCATTAAGATTCCTGTTCTCACCAAAGGGGACCTGTGTCACATTCCCTATGCTGCCCTCTCTTCCGCATATTCTACTTTAAAGTATCAGCGAAAACACATAATTCTCCATGAACTTGTTAACCCCAATACAATTGTACAGTTGGATCATCAGTCCCCCTAACAGCAACAAGCACGCTGCCACTTCGTCGCCATGCCATCACAACACGAAAGCCATGCGAAGGTGACTCACTTTTTGTTTTTGACTTGACAACATAATCCGAAAATAAAACTTAAGTGTACATGATAGAGAGACTACCACCTAGTAGGATATTGAATACAGCTGATGATGTTGGCTTCCCACAATAATTGCCACTATACGAGTATGTCTTTGAATTTGGGTGGCGATTCGATCCAGGAAGACTATCAAGTGAAAGCAGGAGATTAGAAAGGATATTTGCTGAACGGTACATGTAGAAGCTAAAGGTCTGCTTAAACTAAGCAAATTGTGCTTCTGAGCCAAACAACCTCTTCGATTTAGCCTACGTCTCAATTAATGTACTCATATTCTATCCACCCACATCGTCTCGTGACAAGTTCAACCAGTACACTCTCCACATGAGTGGGTGCACCACGCCAGTCACGGCTTCAATTTATCTAATCTGAGTTAATTTATACGCCGGCACTTACAACAGCTACCAGCCACCGGCTTATGCATTCGATTTGCATTTGCAATTTTGTTAAAGTTCAATCGAAAGTCGAGAACTTCGTTTCCATCAAATCCTCGTGTGGGGGGGGGCTATTATGCACTCCCGATTGTAATGTTTATCATTATCGGGGCGAACTAGGCAAAGAAATACATAATTCATGTGCGCCGGGTACAGTCTCTGTACTTTGCTTAAACAAATTGCAAATGTAGCTAAGTATCTGTTGTTCTGTGACAGTTTGTTATTGGCTGGGTTTGTTGACGCTTTACTAGACCGGTGCGACAATGATACACGTGACTGCTTTCGTTTGGCCACCTTTGAAACAACAACACCACCCCACAGGGTGATATGGCGTCAAAAGAGCGGGGTGATTGACCTGGCTTTTGTTGTGGGTAGTACAATTTATTGTGTAGCTATGGTAAGACAGAAACAAAAAAAATTGCTGAAACACAATTATCGTGCGCGGTATATGATGTATGAAGGTGGTTCTTACATGTGTATAAATGCAATGTCATAACAATGTCGTTTCCGACAAGAATCTAATCAGCAAAGTGGATTTAGCTAAAAATGCTTTATCACGATCGAAGGTTTATTTATTTCGTTCCGTATCCCAATGGTTTCATCCTTGCTTGCTACTGATGTTAAATATTTTAGAGTAATCTTAGACATTCAACCTGATTGTCGTTTAATTCATTGCTTCGACCTGCTGACCGTTAAACATTATTAATCAATTTGTTTGTCATGTAGAATACTATTACAATTCTTTCATTGTGAAAAAGTTATGAAAATTTATTCGTGCTACATCTGAAGAATTAAACGACAATCGTTGAAAAGCGACAAACGCCAACGACAATCAGGGTGAGTAAACTTAAGAGGCATGAGACGAAATCGATTCGAGCTTTCAGAATTTTCTGACAGTATCCTAGAGCTTGGCATGGGCGTACAATGTACATACGTAGTAAGGTCCAAGTATTTCCGACCTGCCACACTTTGATTAGTTATACGTTAGTAGTCATTTGAATAAGTGAAGTTCTTGGAAAGCTTTAAATTGAATTGAATTGAATAGCTTGGTTGGTGTAGGGGGTAGAAACCCTATACACCACACTCAGATCAATATAGACCCATTGTGATACCCTTGGGGGGAAGGAAGATAGAATGAATCCCTTCCTCGTGAAAAAAATATAAACGTTTATGTACATAACCTAGCAGAAAGACTTTAATACTTATGTACTGTGCCCGAGATACAAACCATCCAAAGGATTTAATGATAATTGCGATGTCGTTTACCGGTCTGTTGGACAATTATTCTAAATCCTTAAAGAAGTATTGTCCAAGGAACTTATTTCTTAGATTGTAGAAGCATGCGCAGTGGCAAGGAAAGTGGGTATTGTCCTCCTGAACCTCGTCACCACAGCCCCTACAAATGTCTTCGTTCGTCACACGTAACTTTTTCATGTGGTATCGCATAGTGTTATGCCCTGTTATGACTCCTAATATATTGCATAAGTCTATTGGTTCTTGTTCTTTTGAATGTACTCGTAGGCCATAGCTTCCTTGTGGTGGTACAAGTATCTATAGAGATCCACCTATTGTTCGCCTCCGTTAGAGCTTTATTCCCTGCTTCAAGTTTGAGTGTGCAAGGCGGGATGTATACTGAGGGGTCGGCTTGGGCCGAGCTTAGTGCTGAGCCTCGTCTAGCCAGCTCATCGGCTTTCTTATTCCCTGGTATGCCTTTATGACCAGGGACCCAGCAGAGCTTTACCTCGTGGTGTGTTCCAAGAACCCTTTTTTCTACAACTCTTCATAAGCTTAGATTTTATTTCTGTAGCAGATATTTCTTTTTATCGCTGCCTGGCTGTCGATGAAAAAGGTGATATCCTCCCGTGGTATTGCCCTCATCGCAGTCTCACGGGCTGCTATTGTCACTGCTAGAACCTCCGCCTGGAAAACGCTGCTGTAGTTCGGAAGCAGAGCTGATATAGAGGTACCAAGCGATTCAGAGAAGATGCCTGCATCTACACCTATTTCCATTTTGGATCCATCGGTGTACACAGCTATGAATTGCTCTTTCGCGTTCTGTCATTTTTCCAGTCTTCCCTGCTCGGATAGGTGCTTAAAAATGGTCTCGTGAAGTAAGGCGTTGTGTAGTCTGTACTACATAAATTGCCTAGATATCTCTGCAGGATCGTGGTTTGACCCATTGTATTTGGTCTCCACCTATCTGCCTGTCTTAATCTTACGGCACTAATAAGTTGAGAAGGTCTCGAATCCTGCTGTAGGTTTCGTTCTCATTGTACTGGTTGTGGCGATGCACGCTAGTCCTTGTACTTTTATGATGGCAGTTAGGTTGTTCATTTTACTGGTGGCTTGCCACCATACAAGGCTGCCATAAGCTCATCACTGAAGTCATGGCCAGGACATATTTGTTGTTCTTGCATGATCGCAGCGCCTTTGTCATGATATCAGCTGCCATCTCTGTTGTGCCTATGTGATGTTCATCCTTTTTGAATAAATCTCGTACAAAATGATGACGCACATCAATATGTTTTGTTCTAGCTCGGTAACCTGTAGTTAATGCTAGAGATACTGCACTTTGATTATCGCAGAATAGATCGAAGTTCTTTGAAGAATTTTGAAAGAGTTTCTTCTCAAAACCTCGAAGCCACACCCCTTCCTGCATCGCCCTACTCATTGTCATATATTCGGCCTCTGTTGTTGAAAGCACCACATTAGATTGTTTTTTGGACGACCATGATACAGAACTACTTCCAACTTTGAAGACGTTTCCTTTAATTAATTAATATTTGGCGCAACAGCTCTTCAAGTACAAGGGCCTAGCTTCTTGCACCACTCATGTTGTGTGTTTTTACTACAAAAAAAAAGTCACACAAAAGTTATCCTTCGTCGTTTCGACGAACATACCTAAAAAGATATTTCTAAAGCTCGCTGAGTAACATACGTCTGCTCACTGAGAGAAAACACCACCAACTAACGTTGTACGGGGAGGGAGCCGAAGATATTGGATAGTTTAAGAGAAATTGTACTAAATAAAAGAGGTGTTCGTCGATGCGACGAAGCATAACCATCCTGGGTTAATACGTAGAATACGATAAGCCATGTGACGATATTCAAAACCCAATATGGCGGACGCCCCAACATTGCGGACATCCCAAAATGGCGGATTACCTTTTTCTTCATAACCCCCTTGACATGGGTATCAAATGAAAGGATTTGACGAGTAGATATAACATACTCGTATGTTACTACAAAATTTAAAATAAGTACTTAAAAAAATAAAAAAAAAACTTGTATTATTCAGATACACTAAGACGAAAAAAATTATGTCATAACTGTATATTGATAGGGTGCTTGCACCCAGCCAGATATGAACAGACGAAAGCACTATTCAGCTACTGAGATACACAGACAACATCAACATTATCGGATGCTCCTATTGTACCTTCCACGACAATTGGAGATTAAGAGAAACGAGTTGGTTTTAAAGTGAAGACAGCACAACTGGTTTGAAAACTTAACGTGATCTGCTGAACGTTTTGTTGAATTCTTTAGCGGCACGTGGTAGATTCAATTTGTTTGAGTGTACTAACAAAAATGCGAACGGAAGTGTATAGCATAGATACACGCTCGACTGTAACAGAAATGTGTAATGAAATTATATGATACTCGTATAAAATAATTGTGGAACGCCTTATCGAAAACATCTCGATCGAAATTGATCAAATTTAGAAAGACGAATTTTGATTTCTAACGCGTACTCACACACACACTGTTCACATTCAAACGTGGATGTTGTCCATTGGTTTGACCATAATGAGCGAACGGACTCCAGTAAGAGGAGCCTTGAATCCCAATGAACGGACAAGGAAGAATGATTTTCGTTTTACTAAGTGATCCTGAATGCTAGGCGAACCCCACAGGCGGATCAGTAGAAATGTGGTGAAGTGGGAGGGTTATGATCACTTGTTTTCGGATCATAACCTCGCTGATAAAAGGAAGAAGAAGAAGATTCTGAATGCTAAAAGGTTGGTCTGGAGAACTATGAACAGCGTGCCTTGTATCACCAAGGATGAAAGACTGTGGTGTCTCGAACTTATCATGGGTTGGAACTCGAAGAAATTAAACCAGTGTTCAAGTAAGAGGGTAGTGTGACTGATGTGTGCATGTTCGAGTCCCAGCGAGGAACAGCTACCAAGAGGCCCAAATAGAGAAACGTTAAAAGTTTCTCGGACCATTATACCAAAGAAGGGTTTTTGCCGGGATTACAATGGACCCATGTATCAAGTCTGAGTGCTCTGGAAAAAAAACAGCAGTTGTAGAGTATGCAAACAGTGTCAATAGAGGAGGAAACGAACCAAATTACACAGGGTAGTGGTCATTTGTAGAGGCATTTCCTATTTGATCAGGCGTGGTCACCCGGAAGGCTCTCATGGAACCTAGTAAAGGCGAACCTATAGCTCTGACACGCCTGTTGATTCTGTTCTTGAATAGTTGAATATTGTAAGCTTTTGGAAAAGTCTCCCCTGAAGGGGCGTTTATGAGACAATTTATCATTTCGTTGACTTCCTCCTAATAAGCACAAGTTTGCTACCCTTCTTCGATGAGGCAATGGTTAAAGGTTGGATGTTAGGGCTGGATGTTCTATTAATGGAACTGTCTCTGTGTGCTGTCGAGTGGATGTAGAGAATGTTTTGGGTTAGAAGTCCAATTCATAAGCCCCAGTCTGCTAATCTATATATACCATATGTTAAGTGTTCGCATTCAAGGGCATGGGTTTGCTATGGGCTAAGTTGTCTCCATTAGGGATAGAGGTTAAGGTGTAGTCGATATATACATACGTATGGGTCGTTCCTCTATTTGCGTACTAAAGCCAATTTTGATCAAATCACATTAGCGGTTCTCTTGGTGCTAGTAACAACTACCAGTTTGTATACTGTACAGGCTACTATGATATTTTTTCAACATGACTAACCTATTCTAATGTGGGCGCCGTGGCGTAGGTGGTTAGTGTGTCGGATCACTACGCATGAGGTTCCAAATTCGAATCCCAGAAAACACCACACAGTTTTTTCACGGTCCCACGTCTCGCGAGTGTCTGACAAACATCCGATAGTATTGTTGTCACGAAAAAGCTTCTCAAATCGCCGTTCGGATTCGGCATTAAACTGTAGGTCCCTTCCATTCGTGTTAAAAATATAACGCACACAACATGAGTGGTTGCGAGAACCTAGGTCCTGACACTCAAAGAGCTGCTGCGCCAAATATTTATTTATTTATTTTTAACCTATTCTAATCACCTTTTCCATTTCTCTCTCTTTACAGATTTTACTACCGTGACGCTATAGTTAGTAGACTACGCAATTAAAAATGACCGAAGTTGAGCAACCATCACAGAACGGTATAGAACTGACGACAGAAGAAGATGAGAACAATAAAGCAAGACCGGCTGATATTGAACAGGTAAATGCAAACTAAACGCACTGGAAAGCTCTTTTTAATCCGTTTTCTGTAGGACATGCGAGAAATGGAACGTCGCAAACGTGTCGAAGCCATAATGGGTTCCAGATTGTTTCGCGAAGAGTTGGAACGCATTGTAGACAGTCAAATTCGTGAAGGTGGAGCATCCGGTATCCTACAGCAGCTGTCTGATATCGTTGGTGTTCCAACATCACGAGTTGGTAGCGTCTTTAAAAGTTCCAACTGCGTTCTACCAATCAATGATATTCGTGGCGTCGAATCCATGGGCTACTCCAAGGGCGAGAAAATACTCAGATGCAAGTTGGCAGCTACATTTCGTCTGCTAGATTTGTCCAGTTGGACAAAGGGTCTGGGTGCACAGATTACGGCACGTCTTAAGGTCGACCAGGAACTGTTTCTGGTGAATCCGTATGGCCTGTTGTTTCATGAAGTGACCGCATCGTCATTGAATAAAGTCGATATGCAAGGCAATGTCATCGAGCAGGGAACCACGAATTTCGGAGTCAATAAGAATCGTAAGCTGTAGTAAGATTTCAAAGTGTAAATTTTCTAATTCTATTGCTTTGCAGACTTTATATTACACTCTGTCGTCCATGCAGCCCGCCCAGATATCCGTTGTGCCATTTACATCGGTTGCAACCCTGTTGTTGCGGTATCATCACTCAAAGTCGGTCTGTTGCCATTGACCAATGACTCCGTAGTCCTGGGAGAGATCTCGACACATCAGTACACCGGTTGCCTGTCCGATGCGGAAGAACGTGAAAAACTAGTTCGCAACTTGGGCCCAGTATCGAAGGTCATGCTGCTGACAAATCATGGCGCTCTCTGCTGTGGTGAAACCATCGAGGAGGCATTTTTCGCTGCCCATCACATTGTGCAAGCATGTGAAACTCAATTAAAACTACTGCCAGTGGGTATTGATAACTTAGTCATGATTCCTGAGGAATCTAGGAAGACCATCTATGATGCAGCACGTCGACCACCAGAGGATATAGCAGCTGCTTTTGAAAAGAAAGCGGCTGCGGTAGCTGCTGCTGCTGCTGCCGCTGCATCTGCGTCCGAGGATGTTTCAACAGCCGATGAATCGCAGACGGACAATAGCAAGGACACCAGCCATAAGGTGCTGCAACAACCTAAATGGCGTGTTGGAGGTGCTGAATTTGAAGCTTTGATGCGTATGTTGGATAATGCTGGCTTCCGTACCGGTTATATTTATCGTCATCCATTGATTAAATCTGAACTGCCTAAAGCCAAGAATGATGTTGAAGTTCCACCGGCTGTATCGTCGTTGGGTTATTTGCTCGAAGAAGAGGAACTCTATCGGCAAGGGTAAGAAAATTATTTTATTTTATTGTTGCACTATGGAAGCGCAGGATTTATGTTTCGTCAAAAGCAGAACAGTCATATTTAGGGATTTTGTGTCGTTAAGTTGGTATTGTACTTTATTCTTGTTCTTGCTTCATTTAAATGACAAATGGTACGCGCCGTTTTATGTTCAGTATACATATATCTACATCTCCATAACCTTAGCACAGATAATGATGCCTTATAGAAGTGTTGTAAGCTGTTAAGCGCGAGTGTCCTTTGTTCTTCTTTTATTGTGCTGTGTCTATGGCGAACCCCACAGGCGGATCAGTAGAAATGCGGTGAAGTGGGAGGGTTGTGATCCCTAGTTTTCGGATCATAGCCTCGCTGATAAAAGGAAGAAGAAGTGTCTATGGAATTTTAGGTGTCCATCTCCCATCTAAAGTTTCATGAGGTCAGTTGGTTGTGAGAACTGCTAGTTCACCTGCTATATTTTTTCCATAGACACCCCTGTACCCTGGGACTTAAAATAGTGAATCGTTCTGAGCTGAATTGAGTGAATTTAACTCATCTCGACAGGGCTTCGTTAGTTTCAACTGTTTAGTTTCAATTGCTATGGATAAGATGACTGCTTGGTTGTATATGTTGTAAAGCATACACCCTCTTTCATTTTCGGACCGCTCAAGCACAGGAAAATCAGGAAACGTCTCGATTTTGGATCACTTCGTTACCGAGGCAAACCAAATGCTGGCCTTGTTGCATTTGTGTGATCCAGGAGTTTTTAGGCGTTCCTCTCCTTCGCGATATCTGTGGAACGTTCATTGATATTACCTTTTTGATGTGGTTCAAACGATCTCTTCTTTGAACATGGTGATACCAGCTGAGCCGGTCGCGATCTATTTTTTCGTGATATGGTTGCTTTGACGCGAAGACTTGCATGAATCTTCGAATTTCTTATTCGATCGAGATTTGTCATTCCTGAAGCTATCATGCGAATCATCTTCATCTCAGCTGTCGTTAATTTACCCTCATATGTTTTGTACATTGTCCAACTGCGGTGTGGAGCCTTCATTACAGCTTAGGGGATTTAGGAGATTTTTTGGTAACAGAACATAGCGGACTTTTCCCGCCATTTCATCCACCCTACGCTATGTTAACGTCATCATAGGTTGCTTCACTATTACTGATCATATATCTCAGATATTTGAACTTTTCGCATTTGAGAAGCACTGTTCTATTCAAATAAATCTCTGGAATAGGGCTGAGAGGTTCAGAGAAGGGGCAGCACATGTACTCCGCCTATTTTTGTACTAATGCGGTACACATCTCCCTCAAAAACGTCCACTCATACGTTGAGTGTTTGTTGCAGGGACGTAGGATTCTCACTGATGGCTCCATCATCAGAAAAGAATAACTGTTGCATTTTGAGGCTAGTGACTTTACCTTCAAGTAGACAGTCAAAGAGCAACGGACTTAATACGCTTCCCTGCTGTACCCCGGATTTGATTGGGAACTCTTCGGTTACTCCAGTGGGGCATCTAACTCTTGTCCTTGCTCCCTCGTACATGTCCATGATCATCTGTACATAGGTTTCTGTAAGCCTTCCGATGTCTTAGCGCCACCCATAACAGATCTCGTGGTTGTATGCTGAATGTCTTTTCATGTCAATACAACATGCAAATCCTTAAAGGAATCACGATGTTTTTCCATTACGATCATTATACTTTGGATTGCATCTGTGTTTGATTTATCACGACAAACCCGCACTGATCATCAGATAGCCGCAGAAATTTTCGAACTCGACCTCCTAAAATCCGCTCCACTATCTTCATGATGTGTGACATTAGCTTGATCAAACGGTAATTATTACAGTTTCACGTATCACCCTTCCCTTTGTACACAGGCAGAACGTAACTTCCCTACATTGATCACCTCATAAGTTTCGAGATGAGAATCCTGAGCCATCTGCACCCGATGTCTCCCATCTTTTTCCTGAACTCAGAGGGCATCTCGTCTGTCCTAACCGCTTTTCGTTTTTTGGAGTATTTGACCGCCTCATTAATTTTTTCTACTGTAATGTCGGGTATTTCTTTCGAGTTAGGTGTGGCTCTTGGAAAGTATAGCCGGGGAAACTGTTCATTCAAAAGTTCTTCACAATACTGCCGCCACTTCTGCAGAAATTTGTCGTCATCCACAAGAAGCTGGCCCCTGAGCACTGTTAATGAACTTTGCCGAACGAATCTCCTGAGCATTGCTCCTTATTTAGGCGGGTATTTTGAACATGGTTGCGCCTTTGTTCATATTGTGTCGTCGCAGACTGGTTCGCATCAGCAACTGGGGAAAACATTTCCTTCAGCTCCCAATACAGGCCCTCCGTACTCTCTGCTTGAAGCCAGGCTTACTTTTTCTTCGCTTGTCTCTTGCAACATCTGTATTGCACTTTATGATGGGCGTTTTCTCTCTATTATTAGAGGGGCTCTTTGACCAAGCTTTAAAAGCCGCTTTCTTCTCATTTACTACTTCTTTAACTTAATCACTCTACCACCATGTTTCTTTGTCGTGTTGGTGATGGACTTTTGAAGCTCCTAGCAGTGATTTGGCCTTCTCTAAGCAAGTTCGCTGTATGGAATCCCACATATTTTGTGCTCTTCATTCTCAACTCTGTTGATGGTGTGAGTGAAGTAATTTTTTATCGCGAAAACGAAAACCACTTGATTTTGTCAGAGACCCCTGTTGGTCTGCTTTTCTTCACTGCCTCTATACTCTGGTGTCTACTGTTTTAGGTATTGTGTCACCAACCCTAATTAACCGAATGCACCCCCAGTCTTACGACTTTTCTTTAGAAAACCGATTTAGAGAAAATATTTTGAACTCTATTTAGGGATATAGTTGATAGGATGCGGGTTATCTTTTGTAAGTGTTTCCTAATTTGTTTAGTTTCTAAATAAATCTAATCGGTTATTCTATTTTCAGAATTTGGAAAAAGGGCGACTGGCGCAAAGGAGGAGATCGTAGCCGATGGCTTAATTCGCCAAATGTATACCAGAAGGTTGAAGTGTTGGAAACCGGAACACCCGATCCGAAAAAAATCACAAAGGTAGAAATTATAACATTCGAGGATAAAAATTAAATATTTTTAAATTATTTAAAATAATAAAACAAATCAAATCCACCTTTGAGTCACACAAATCACACAACTAATATAATAAAAGAACAAAGCAAAGAAAATAACTAAATAACTAAAAGTTGTGCCATTTTGAATATTAATCATTCCAGTTCTAGTTTCCTTATAATTTTTTATTTAGGTTTGCTTGTGATATCATTAAACAAATGCACAATTTATATTTTCTTAGTCTTTTAATTTTTTTTTTTAAACAAAAAAATAATTTAAACGGAAACAATTGAAAAAGAAAAAAATATTTTTGATATTAAGGCTTGCAGTGAAAAAAGAAAAAAAAAAAAGGATATAAAGCTTTTCATGTCTTTTAAGTCTAATATTGTGTAACTAACAATGGACAACTAATATAGGTAAATTGAATTGAAAATTAATTAGGCAATCTTGAGACATGGTGACTGGGAAGCAATAGTTTTCATGATGCTAAATTTGGAACGGTTTATTCATCTTACAGATCATATAATACAATTAGGGTTTTTCAAAGTAGTAATTGCTGTTCACACGTACAAACCATAATTCCAACTGCACCTTCGGTATCAAATCATACTCTTGTGAAAATGTCGCGATCATCTCCTTTTTACATGGGGCTAGATCTGAGATTTGTTCTAACAGACCTACAATAGTGTGCGACTTAATGTGAACATAGGCTTAGTTAAAAAAAATTAGCAATTTAATTAAGATTGGGAATTAAATAAAAGTAAAAACATATAAAACATTTTAATAAAGAATATGTCTGCCTTTTGATTTAACGTCTTCTTGAAGTCTTTTGTTGGCATGGATTCAATGAGGTTTTTGCATTTTACCAAGATCTGGTCGTCCTTGAACCATAGCTAATTACTGCTTTTATGAGCTGCCTTTTGTCTGCGTAATCCGTTTCCAATTGGATTTACGTAATCCTCTTAGCTTTGAAATATTTCTTTGTTTTGTGGCATTTATGTGTGATTGCTTTAACGCTCGCATACACTTTCAGCAGCTTTGTGGACAGTTATTCCTTCCAGTAGTTCCTTGTACATATGGCTAATCATCATTCCTCCAAGAGATCCTGTACCAACATAGGAGAAACAACCCAGAACATCTTCTTTTGTGGGTGTTTGAACCTTTGATCAATATGAGCAGCTGTAAGCTTTTCGTTGTCACTTTTCCTGACATAAGATTCCTCTGTACCACAAAATGTGTCTCGAGAACTAAACATTTCTCTAATCTTCTACTGTCCAGCTGGCATATTTGTTCGGCTAAAGAAGCCTTTTCTTCATCATTGGAACAATCAAGAATTGCTTTTACTGCGGCTTGATGTCCGTTCTTCCGTTCTGGGTGGTCGAGTCATGAATTATGATCCCAGCTCCTGTTAAGTTCTGCTTTGAGATCAAAGTTAGGTTTTCTGTGATTTATTTTACTATTTCTATGTAAAAATTATTTATCCCTTGCAGTGGTCTTCCTTTTTCTTCCATATTTTCCAACACGCTTAACTTCAACCGACCCAGTTACCCTTTTCCCTTTTAAAATGTTAACTGCTCCAACACTTACGCTCAAGACACCTTAGCTGTCTGCCTCTGTGTCATAAAAGTGTATTCACTCAACGTTACAATCTTTTGCCGCTTTCTTGGTGAGATACCCATTAGTCAAAAAATAAAAAAATAGCTTCGTTCACATTAATTCGCACACTACTGTACGCCCAAACTCCTCAAATAGATAGATAGATGAATTAAGATATACAACATAGCTGCAGTGTTGCTGAATCGAAAGTATGTTAAGTTTTAGTGTCTTGAACGTATTTATGTAAAGTTTTGCCATCTTATATTCCACAAATATATAGAAAGTGCATTAAATATTCACCCAGACTACCGTTGTTGTTTATAATTTTTCGACGAATTTTGTTTTACTTATCAGGCGATTTCTGAATCGTACTTTGTAACTTTTTGATCGCGACACAGTTGCAATAGGTTTCTAGAGGAAATGGTTTCTAAAACGGGCCTGCACAACTCAATAAATAAAACGATAATCTGTAGCTCGGTTGCATTCTTGAATTCTGCGTACATTATCGTGGTTTGCGGATTTGTGAAGGCTTTCAACTGAGGAAGACACTGCTGTTTATACCAGTTCGAAGTGATCATCCGCTGATCAATTATAACTGCCATCACCAAACCTGCCTTTTTGATAAATACAGCCACCAGGAACGATATCTTTGGAGTTGAGTCGAAGCATCCTCGTCTTAAAAGTCAAAAATCTGCCCGTGGACATTCATTGTAAATCTTGAAACTGTTTCCTTGCATTTTCATTATTAAATTTCTTAATTATGTTTCGTGGCTATTTTAATCTGCAGTCCTTTTGTTTGGGTAAGAGGAGTAAGAGGTACACAAAGTACAGGATACTTTAGGATAATCGACCACAATTCAATGTAAACTAAATACAGAAATGCTCAATGCCTCATCCATCTACTGATAGACTGCTCATCTATCTTTGAGCATTAGAACGACTTAGTCGCCCAGCTCTAGATGTTCCTTCTTAAATCCCAAATACTACCTCTGTTCGCCCTTAAAGGATGATGAAGTATCCCTAAATGGTATGTCGCTGAAATACTCCTAATGCGTCAAATATTACATATTAGTCGAAGGCGAGGAACAACAACGGTGATTAGGACTAAGATAACCAGATAACTGATATTGAATTGTCTCAACACTTCTTATGGCGGCTTTCTTCATTGATTTTCTGAGCAAACAGTTGCCTCTGTACTTAAATAGAGCGTTTCGCATTAGAGAGCAGGTGATTATTTTCGCCGCCTAAGAGTCCGTAGAGTTGTTTCTTTCGAAATTCTCAGTATTGAGAGGGACTACTATATACTGGTTCGTCTCTGCATACTGCAGGCTTTTATGTTCTCTCTTCTGGTAAAACGTTCATTATTCGTACTATTGTCTGTATAGACCATTGTTCTTGTAATGAATTGGTGGTATTCCGATCTTCTTTTTTTTTTTTTGGCGGCTCTCGACGGTTTCGTTGATTTGACTGAGAGGCAACGTTTTTGTAGATTTTACATTAAGCGTGTGATCTTCTTTTCAGCATCATTCATTCGCAAATGCTTTCTCTTGCCATCGCCTCTGGCCACTAGTTAGTGATCTAAGTTCATGTTGTTCGGTGACGGTAATTTTACCCGTCTCCTCATCGTGTTGAGTTATCGTGAACAGACTAAGATATTTAGGAAGCCACTGTAGGATGAGTATTAGGAGTATTTACCTTACAACGATTACGATCTTTCTTAACATGGTACAATACTTCGTCGAATTATTATTATTTTTTTTTTTCGTTGAACCCACCCCGATTCCCTTTGCCGTTTTTCGTTTGTCGTCAATTGTTGTCAGCATCCTGCTGTCAGCTTCTAAAAGAAATGTATGATACTAGCACAACTCTGTCGCGTCGGAAAAGTTATGGAAAACCATCCAGAAATAAAGAAAACGACAATGATCGAAAAAACGGTAACCGGCATCGGGTTGACTAATCGCTTACCCAGTCATTCCAAGGTATTTTCGTATGAAATAAATATGTACTTGTACTTTCTCTTGTGTTCAAAAGCATTATTTACATTCCACATCTCGAAGCACACACATTCTCTAGATGTAACTCAAATTAAAGTTTATACAAATTCTTTGCAACGATTAGCAAGATTTATAAATGTAACCGTTATATAGCTAAACACTTGATTAACAGCATAATATACAGAAATTTAAATAATCATACTAATGCTTTAGCGATCTAGTTAATTTTTACTCCAATAAAGATATACATAAATTTATATACACATAACGTTTATCGTCAAACAAAGAATAAAAAAAAAAAAACGAAGAACAACAGTTGATATTCAAAAATATATACTCCCTTTTTGAACAAAAATTTATAACAAAAATAACATTTTTTAGGTGTTTATTGCAAAGCTTGTAACAAAAATATATACATACATTATTATAATAGGCAAACAAATGTAATAAACTGAATTAAAAAAAAATAAATAACCGCCACTTTTTGTCTTTAACATTTATTTTTTAACTTTCGTTTTTAATTTTGATTGTTAAAAAGAAAATAATTTTGTGCCACATCACGGAGTTGATTGATAGGTTTTCTGCGCCGCGTGAACAGCTTGAAATTAACGTTATTTTTTTGAAATTGAAAGAAAAGAGAAAATATTCTTTTAAATTATAACAAAGAAAGAAAAACTGGTATAAAATCCTTACAAGAAATAACAAAAAAAAAAGTTTAAGCGACAATGTGTCTCTCTATCTCTCTCTCATTTTTATTTCACTTCTTTTTCTTATTTGATTTTGCGTGTTTCTTTGACTTTTTTTTATTTTTTATTTTTACTTTTGTCATGTTTTTCTTATTTATGTTGCATGTTTCAAAAGAAAAAAAAAAAAGAATGTTTCAAAATAAAAATTAATTGTATCAAAAATGTACTTCCGTCCGTCCATAGGCACAAAATTATTATTTTTTTCTTTATATTTGTTTGCTTATATTTTTTTGATTGTTTTTTTTTTTTTGGTTTTGTATTATTTTTGCTTATAAACCAATTCAAAATTATACACTTACATTACTAAACAAAATGCTGACACTTTAGCTAATCCAATGCATACCCTTGTTTGTCAATCCAACAACATGTTTTATTTAGTTTTGAAATTAAAACTCAAATTGTCGCTAATAACTTTTTATGTTAGAATTCTGTGTTTTTTTTTTTAATAAATAAATATCTAGAATTTTTTGTAGCATATTTTGCTAAGAGAACAAATATTTTCTTCTTTCTTTCATATTCAACTCATTCCTTCGCCGCCATTCGCTATATATTTGGTTACAACATGGGTACGACGCGTGTTCCAATAAAAAATTCTCACTTTTGATTCGTTGTTATTTTCATCGTAAAACTTTATAAAAAAAATCTTAAATAAAACCCAGTGGGTCGCTGAAGGTTCACCAACGCATTCCACACCAGTGCGAATTGAAGGTGCATTGCAATTTGTACCACCAGGAACGAACCCGAGAGAATTCAAGAAAGTCCAACAACAGGTGAGTGTTATTTTAATCTATTTGTTAATGTTCACATTTGGTAGGTTGTAGAAGACTATTGTTAATATTACTTGTGAGGAGGGTAGTGGGACCACTGCGCGTGAGTTTCAATATTGGAATCCCAGACAATACCCAACAGTTTTTTCACGGTCCCACCTCCCGCGAATGTGGGTGCCGTGGCGTAAGTGGTTAGTGTGTCGGATCACTACGCATGAGGTTCCAAGTTCAAATCCCAGAAAACACCAAAAAAGTTTTGCACGGTCCCACCTCTCGCGAGCGTCTGACAAACATTCGAGAGTATTGTTGTCACGAAAAAGCTCAAATCGCCGTTCGGATACGGCACTTAACTGTAGGTCCCTTCCATTCGTGTGAATATATAACGCACACAACATGAGTGGTTGCGAGAAGCTAGACCCTGGCACTTAAAGAGCTGTTGCGCCAAAGACGAGTACGAGTACCTCCTGCGAACATTTGACAAACATCCGAGAGTGTTGTCATGAAAAAGCCTCTTAAAAACAAAATAAAAATTGCCCTTCTGATATAGCACAACACTGTGCTATACAACACTTAGATGGTCCCTCCCATTCGTGCGAAAAATATTGGGTTGTTCAATAAGTTCTGTGGTTTTTTTAAGGTTAAAGTGAAACACATATTTTTGGTATAAAAACTTATATTTAATCTATTAGATAGTGTCTATTATGGTCTATTACTTTCTTCCAACGTTCTCGACGAGACATAATTCCCTGTTGTAAAAGTCACGAGACTTTTAGGTAAAAAAGTTATACAAGAGCGTTTTGATCTCATCTTCGGAATTAAATTGACTTTCGTCCAAATTGTTTTGGACAGAGCGGATGTTAGAATGGTAATAGAGATGGCAGTTAGAACCCGCAAGGTCGGGAGAGTAAGGTGGGTGCTGTATAACATCCCAGCCAAAGGAATTCAGCTTTTGTTTCGTCACAAACAAAAGCGTGGTCTGGTTTGGCGTTGTCATGATGGAAAACAACGCATATCCTGTTCACCAAATCTGGCCGTTTTTCTCCCACTGCCTGCTTCAAATTATCGACCTGAGAGCAATATTTAATGACACTTACTTACTTACTTACTTACTTACTTACTTACTTACTTACTTACTTACTTACTTACTTACTTACTTACTTACTTACTTACTTACATGGCGCTACAGTCCGGGGTGGACCTGGGCCTCAACCAACATATTTAATGACATTTGCATGGAAACATTTCGAAGTACAGGACACCTCGCCAATCCCACCAAATGCTCAACATGACGTTTTTGGGATGCAAATCTTGTTTACCGACGGATTGCGGTGTTTCGCCAGGAGTGCATCATAACCTCTTACGCAGAATGTTGTTATAAAACACTCATTTTTCGTCTCCCGTAACCAATCTTTTCAGAAAAGTCTTAAGCGAGTTCCATCTCAACAAAGACTCACAGATCATTATGCGATCATAAGGTGTCTTTCACTGAGTTCGTGAGGAACCCTAACATCCACATTTTTTGACATTACGAGCCTTTTCGGTCTCTGTGAAACGGTTGTATGGGCGATGTTAAGGTCCATTCACAGCTCAGCGACCTGCGAATGCCCAAACTGCGAACAAACAGTTTTTAGCACATTTATAAACACGCCCTTTATTATTCCCAAAGAACGGAGCTTACTTTATCTATCGATTAATTTATGTATAAGAAAATGAATTGTAATTAGTTTCTACGAAGAAATTAACAATTCGCCGATTTTTGCGAACTGTCAACTTTTATTCACATTTCACATGTGTAGGACGCAATCCACATTCGCGCGACCAAAACATTCGCGAGAGTTTAGCCTCACAATTCTTTTGTTTTGTTCTTGGTGGGTAAGATCGTGGTTGAATTTATTGAAAGAAGGTAAGATATTACCTTCTGATTGAAAGCTACGCTATGTATTTATGCATTTTTCACGTTTCGGCAATTAGTTATAAAATGAATGACAACTCAAATTCGCGGATTGCCGCGAACAGATAAAAAAGCAGCTGTGAATAAAATGTCAAAATTGGCGAATGCATTCGCAGGTCGCTGAGCTGTGAATCGACCTTTATACCGCTGAGCGATATCTCGTGTCGTCCAATACCTGTCAACGCTAACTGCAGCTAAAATTTGATCGTCGTCTGTAGTGGGTGGACGTCAAGAGCGAATCTCCATACACGTTACAAATCTTCCGTTGCGCCTCTATCGCTTTGAAAACTTTTTAAAAGAAAAAAAAAAGAAAAAGATGCCTAAAATGCAGTTTTCTATCCTCCTTCTTCTTCTTCCTTTTATCAGCGAGGTTATGATCCGAAAATAAGGGATCATAACCCTCCCACTTCACCGCATTTCTACTGATCCGCCTGTGGGGATCACCTATCCTCCTTTTAAAATTCCTTTTCTATCCTCCATTTAAAAAAAAATATTGAAAACACATCCGATCAAAACAAATTCTTGTAACAATGTAAAGAATAACCCTCTCTACTGAAAAAAAATTCTCATAACAGGATATGTACACCTTATTGTAAAACTTCCGTACATTGTTCCTAAGTTCTCAATATTCCCAATTGCGTGCTTCTTATGCTTTTTCTTATTCTTTTGGAGAAGCCAATGTTCTTCCCGTTTATTTTGCCGTAGAGCTCACGAACAGATCTCGTCTTTGCAGCAGAGAAACCTATACCTATATGTCAAGTTATAAAACTAACGCATATCGGCACCCAAACATTTTTTCTTACCGATATTTTGAAGCTAGAACAATATAAGAATAAATATAAAAATCTATCGTCACCTGAAATCTCCACCTGCTTCTATTTTCTAGATTTGATGTAGCAAAGGGTTTTGTTTAGTGTCATCCCTCAGTGGGTATGAGCGTTGCAGGAATGTTTAAAATTAGGTCTGTTTTAAAACGATTTCTGCTGAGTTTACCGGGTCCAGGAGTATGAAAAAAGTGTCTAATTTTCTTTGCGCTTGCCAGTTCTGTACAAGAGAAGATTGTTCCATTTGGGACCAGTTCTATTCGACGACTGCAGCGACTTGACGAACAATGATGTCAGAAACATACTGCGTCTCATAAAAGTTCCCTCAGCCCTTAGTTAGTTAGAACAGCGATAGCTCTAATGGTATAACAATGGACCCACTTTTGCGTAATACTGTCTGTATCCAAGGGTCGAATGATGTCAGAGACATACTCCGTTTCATAAAAGTTCCCTAAGCCTTTAGTTAGTTAGAACAGCGATGGCTCTAATGGTATAACAATGGACCTCCTTTTGCGTAATACTGTCTGTATCCAAGTGTCGAATCGCCATATCTATGAACGGGTGACTGGTCACGTAATTTGTATTGTGTTGCTGATTGATTTAGCAACAACTTTATATAAATTAAGTGACGATTCATCCGTTCACGGATACGGCAATTCGACTCCATATACAGGCTGCAATCCCAACCTAAGCTACCCTAGTCGATTCAGACCATAAGAGGGTTTTTGTGGCAGTTCTATTCGATTCAGAGCTCTTGTAGAAATATAAACCTAGTAATAGTAAGAGAAGAACTTCGAATTGGAACTCTACTGTCCATATTTAATACCGCAAAATATTTAATTTCTACAATCTAGATTAAAGATAATCGTCGCGCTGATAAAATTTCTGCTGGTCCACAATCCCACATTTTGGAAGGTGTTACATGGGATGAAGCGAATCGCATCAAAGATGCAACCGTTTCTTCAGCTGGTGATCATGTTGTCTTAATGGGTGCTGCATCCAAGGGTATTATTCAACGTGGTTTCCAACACAACGCAACCGTCTATAAGGCACCATACGCAAAGAATCCATTCGACAATGTTACAGATGACGAACTCAACGAATACAAGAGAACTGTCGAAAGGAAAAAGAATATTCATGGCGAATGTAAGTTAAAAAATAAACTTAAATCCGTAAATCAGCATAAAAACATATCTCTTTTGTATTTTCTAGATACCGACACCGATTTCTCCGAGTCAGAAGCTCTAAGTTCGCTACAAACTTCTGGCGCACAACAGCAAAATTCATCGAAAACTGCCGCTGTTAGCCAATCAGAAACTGAAGATGCATCAGGTAATGAAATTACTATTTTACACCAAATGGTTTTGATTTGAATTTCGTTTTTCTTTTATAGAGCACCAAGTAATTCGAATAGAAACTAAGCAAGCGCCAGTCCCTAGCCAACCTGAAGTAGTATTGAGCGATGGTAAGTTAGTGAAATATTTTCACACAAATTTTGTTTTATTTTTTATGATTTATGTTCGCTGTAATTACAACACGAAGACTAAGTCGGTTATTTTAAAACAGTCTTTTGTGGAATAATAACTGAAGGTGTAGGCCTCAATCTGATTTTATAAAAAAAAATTATTTAAGACTGAATCGTTTCATTGGTACTTAGAAAGGTAACCTGAATGCATAGTTCTATGGACTTTACATACTATTATTTTTATATTTTTATTTGAAGACTCCGAGATGGTGTACATAATCTCACATTCTGCATTATGTCAACGTTGCGATTAAATCATTGTCTCCATGTGTGATATGATATAATAGCGGTACCTGTTCCAACATATGTCCATTTCTATGCTGTTACGTATAATACGTAAGCTATACGTATTGTACCCGACACGATGTTCTTTCATTGTACATCAATTTTCTCTAGTAAGCAGCATGGGTTCATAAAGGGCGGATCGACATTCTCTAATTAATTTGGAGTACTTTGTCTGCTCTGAAAAAGGTAAAGATGCTGTGGATGTTGTGGCTGCAGACCGCAGTAATACTTTCTATAAAACCTCTCATCACAATATTCTCCTAAAACTTTAAGCAGTTGTACCTCAGGGGTACCACAAGCTACCTTGGACCGATGATGTTTATATTGAGCATAAATGATGCCAAATCAATCCTTAATGATTGAAGTTAACCTATGAAAGTTTAACGCTGATGATTGGAGGATATCTAGACATATTCTGTATCTCAGTGGAGTTAAATGTGAATAAATGTCAATAAGTGTCTTCTCCAACCACCACTTAGCCTCAATTGGTGATCTATTCATTATCTGTGATACTAAATTAATGCGATTTATGTTTTATGGATTCTACAAATAGTTGGATCAACTCTGAACTTAGTTGTAGTAAACGTTGGTCGAAGGAATTCTCACAGCTTTACGTTAATAATCCAATTGTGACCAATTTGTTTCATTAAACCCCTCATACAATATGCTATTCAAATTGAGTAACCATATCAGTAGATTGACATTCAGTATCGATGCTGTTTAACGCAGTTTTATCAGCTACGGCCTACGAGGTCTGGGAAAGAATAAGACTTACAATTCATCTCCCTATGAGGATCGACTGAAACTATCAAACTTACAAATTCTGAAGATCGTGATGTCGTCAACATATTTTTCATACACCAGTTGTTGGCATGAAGTATTAATTGCCCTATGCTGCTTCAACAGATCGTATTCAATACTAATCCTTGCCATCTAAGGTCGGTTTATTTTTCGTGTATTTCCTAATAAAATATTCGAGTTGTTGTTGTTGTTGTAGCAACTATGTTGATTCGTATGGTTCAAACGTTAAGGTGGTGTAGGTGGGTTGTCATTAGTATGGTCGAGGCCCAAGAAAGCGGCAACATTCGTATACATCAATATATTCGAGTCATGTTCTTTTCTTGTGCCTAATAATAGCCTCCTACATATTCTACCACCACTTGTGTGGTTTCTGATCATAAACGGTCCACTTCAGTCTTTGAAAGGTCAAGGGGTTAAGACCATTGGCTGCACACACGAAGTAGTAATAATCGTGGGCGCAAAAGAATCCGATAGACATAATCAGTCTGAAAAACATGACTCCAAACTCCAAACAGAATGATTGATTCCTTTAACAGAGGAGGGAATTCAGGGGTTGAATCGCGTCCTCTGTCAACGGATGACTGGTAACGTAATTTGTATTGAGTTGGTGATAGATCTAGCAACAATGTACATACAAATTACTTGACGAGTTATCCGTTCACGGAGGACGCCATTCAACCCCAGACTTTCTTTTACTTTGACGCAAGAGAGCTCAACGTAAGCCATATGACCATCCATCGACACATATCAAAGATGGGAGAAGTCATAAAGTTGGGAAAATGGGTACCACACCGCGCTTCCGTCACGTCACCATCAAGAGCCGTTTTTGAATCGGATCGTTACCGGAGATGAAAATGGGTTCTTTTCAATATCATTAAACGTCGCCGCCAATGGCATAGTCCAGACGACAGACTAGCACAACATCCGGTAGATGGACTTCACCCACTCGAGGTGTTACTATGTGTATGATGGGATGCTGAGGGAATAGTCTACTTTGAGCTTTTGAATTATAACCAGACTTTCACCGCAGAAGTCTACTATCAACAGCTGTACAGATTAAAGTCGGCACTAGAGCAGAAACGACCAGGTCTTGCTTATCGAAGGGGTGTTCTATTCAATCAGGATAACGCTCGCTATATATACGTATAGCTATATATATACGTATAGCTATGTATATATGTATAGCTAGGACCACCTGCGCACAGTTACAGGATTTCGGTTGGGAAAAAATGGTGCATCCGCCCTATCCTCCAGGTTTCCACTTGTTCCGAAGACTGCAAAACTTCCTTAATGTAAAAAAATTTAGATCTCGGAATGATGTCCAAGAGGCTCTGCGGTATTTTTTTCATCAAAGCCAAACAATTTTTTTAACATTAAGAAGTTGCCTGAGAGGTGGGTTTTGTCTAATGAAGGAAATTACTTCTTCTTATAGTGCCTCATCTCTTAGGAGGTTGGCTATCACCCTTCTTATGTTTTCTCAAGAGCTAACGGTCCGGAAAACTTCAGTGGTGGACATATTGTACCAGTCACACAGGTTCCACATCCAAGTTTTGCTATGTGTATCAATTGCTCTTCCTCCTTCAATTCGTCCCTGTAACACGACATGTAGTAATTGGTATTTATCGTTCCTGATTATATGGTCTAGATATTGTAATTTTGGTATTTTTATTGTGTTCAAAAGTTCCCTTTTTGTTCTCATTCTTGTCAAGACTTCCGTGTTGGATACTCTGTCTGTCCTTGAAATTTGCAGCATTCTTCGGAACAGCCACATTTCGAGGTCCAAGTTTCCGCTCCATATAAGAGTGTAGACCAGACATAACATTCAGTTATCCTAATTTTCAGGTTCAACTGTAGATCACTGCCGCATAGCGCGTTCTTCAACTTGTTGAAAGCTGCACAGGTCTGTTAAATTCTGCATTTGATTTCGTGGGAACTATCTGCCTTGTCATCAAATTGTGTGCCCAGATATTTCATCCTGTAGATGCGTTCGATGTTAGTTCTGCCGATCTTCAACTCTACATTTGCTATATGGTGTTTTGAAATTACCATAAATTTCGTTTTAGCAGTGTTGACCTTAAGTCCGAATTCGTTGCTGATCCGGTCGATCCTGTTTACCATGGCGTTGCTCACTCTTTCACTTTTCGTGATTATGACCGAGTCATCCGCGTACCTTAAGTTGTTAATCTTAGTTCCGTTTACAGCGATTCCAGCTTCATCATTTTCAAGCGCCTCTTTGTAGATTTGCTCCGCGAGGGCGACAGAATGCAGCCCTGTCGCACTCCTCAGGATTTCTATCTCCTCCGATTCCCTTCCATCCAACTTTATACTGGCTTTCTGACTGCGATATAATCACCCCTATCGTGGAATCCGCCGGGGGGAATTATTCACCGAAAAAAATATTTCGGCATCGTCAAATCCGCAATGTGAACAGTTTCCCCGTGTGGGTAATGTGAATCAGTTCCTCTGTATCGTGGAAAACATTCGAATCGAATTTTTCCCGAACAAAATGACATTTCTCATCCGCATCAAAATCATTGCGGATTTCTGGCTTGGCTGGCTGCACATCGTCTTCTGTGTACAAACAATTTGTGTTTACATATAAATTACAGGAAGAAAACTACAACTGCTTTATTAAGCCGAAAATTGTTAATAAATCTATGCAATATTGAATTTTATTTAAATCAGAAATAAATAAAAAATATGGTTTCTAGAAGCATACATTTCATCTGGAAGTTCCATGAAATCATCCACTGTTGCTATTAACCTCTGTCGTACTCTTCTCTGGGAAAACTGTCTGTCATCTTCTTCCTCTTCTGCTTCCAAAAACAGCTATCCTGTCCACTTGTGTGCCTTATTTTTATTTTAAGCACTTTTTAAAGAAATTTTCGTTTTACGAAACGAATGTAGCAACACAGATTTTTATTGACAAATAAAAGACAGCTGTTTGACAGTGAAACTACCTTTCCCTAATGCCTGTCGATAAGGAGACGTTCTCGGCGGATTCCACGATAGCAGTAGAAAGTGAAAGGGAATCGAATAGGTGAAGTGAAACTCAATTCCGACGGATTCCACGATAGGGGTGAATGATTCTATTATTCTATAATCTCTGCTGTCAATTCCAGCTCTTCTGAGAATTTCAAGCAATTTCTGGTGACGAACTTTGTCAAATACCTTCTCGTAGTCAATAAAACATATAAATAGATTTTGTTTTATTTCCAGGTCTATTTGTGCAAGAGTGTTTAGCGGAAAGAGGGCTTCCCGAGTACCAAAACCTTTCCTAAAGCCAAATTGGGTATTGCTGATGTCCACTTTTAGTTTTTTTTTTTTGTAAATCCTGTTGTGTATTATTTTAAGGAAATGCTTTAACGTGCAACTCATTAGACTAATAGTTCTATAGTCTTCACAATTGCTTGCATTACTGTTCTTTGGCAGGGTTATAAACGTTGATTTTAGTCACTCTCTCGGGATTTCTCCACTTCTGTAGACTTTAAAGATATTTGTGATAACTGTTATATTGTCTTCCTCGATTAGTTTAATTAATTCATTAGGGGTTTCGTCGGGACCGACCGCTTACCTTTCTTTTGCATTTCTGATGAATTTGATAACTTCACTTGCTAGTATGTCCAGACCTAATGTTTCGATTGAAGGGTATGGTTGGGCTCTTTCATCATCATGGAATAAAATAAATATGATATTTGCCGCAACAGCTCTTTAAGTGCCAGGGCCTAGCTTCTCGCAACCACTTATGTTGTGTGCGTTATATTTTTCACACGAATGAAAGGGTTAAGTGCCGTATCCGAAGGACAATTTGTTTTGTGAAGCTTTTTTCGTGACAACAATACTCTCGGATGTTTGTCAGACGCTCGCGAGAGGTGGGACCGTGAAAAAACTTTTTGGTATTTTCTGGGATTCGAACTTGGAACCTTATGCGTAGTGATCTGACACACTAACCACTTACGTCACGGTGGCGCCCACATCAAACAACAGCAAACATCATGGAATAGTTCCTTAATATAATTTACCCATCTCCTTGTTTTCTAATTTGTATCCATCAATATGTGTCCATTTTAATCTTTTACACAGCCGAATTGTTTTCTTCGCCCAATACCAGTTATCTCGAAAATCCCTCGTTTGACTTCTTGTTCATCAGGTAATTACATTGACGACTAAATTTTTGCATTTCGTGCAATTTATTTACCACTAAACAGACATTAAAAAATCGAAAAGGTGTTATGTTACAATCTGATAGTTACACGAATTAGAACCAAAAAAACTTATTCCTTGACATTTCCCAGACCCTCTCTAAGCAATCCCTTTTTCGACGACTTCAATCGTGGAAAAAATATACTTCCAGAAGCAAAATCTCTTGTTTCCTGTTATTGAGTTATCTTTTGGTTGAAAGTTATCAATGAGACGATTCAGTATTCATTTTTACAGGAATATTTCTAAAAAAAAAAAAAAACTTTAGGTCGCAATTATTATCCTTTTTCAAACGTATGTAATTTATTCAGTAGTATATTTACGAAGCTCCCAGTTTTATTTAATGTTTATGCTCTTTTCTATTACCCCTGAGCAGTATTTCATATTAAATCTTGAAACCCCTATTTATATATCTATGAATACACCTTATAGTAGCATAATACCTTTACCTTACCCCATTTAGAAAAGTTAATTGTTTTTTTTTTTTGTATTTAATTCCACAAAAGTCTTCAATTTAAACAATTTTAAACTTGTTTTCTCTTTCTTTTTGCTTTAGATTTTTTATATAAAATAATAGATGTTGTTTCTCTTTGTTTATTGTAAAAAAAAAAAAAAAACCAAACAGGAACAACAACCTTTATGCTGTGTTTTAAGTGACTTTTGCATATTAAACCGAACTATTATTTAATATATTTTCAACTACTTTTTTTTTCTTGCTTTTAAATTAATTTACTATAACAAAAATTCTTTTTTTTTTATTAATACCAAAAAAAAAAGAAAAACTTTTTAATTAAATTCAACAAAATTTCCATCGTAGCCAGCTCTCGTAATTCCAAACGAAAGTGAATTAGTTAATAAAATTAACAGTATAGAAGCATAGTTTTTATATAAAAATATATAAAAAGAAGATAATCGAATATAGTTAATAAAAAAAATAATTAAAACTTCCAACTCAACACAATCTCTCTCAAAGAGTTTTATAAAAAGAAAAAAAAAAAAAAATTGCAAAAAAACAACACAAACCGATTTTTTACTCTAGTTTTTAAAAATTAAATCACGGTGAGTTTCAAAATTAGTTTAAAAAAAAAAATAGCCAAACATAATAATCAAAAACTAATCACTTTTTTATTTAAATTTCATCTTTTTGTTAAAAAGTCATGAAATTTGTTTTCAGTTTGAATTTTTATTAAAAGCGTTTGGGTTTTTTTTTTATTATTTATCATTCGCTGTTTTAGAATAGAGATAATCTGCCGATAATAATATTTCGTACATGTGTTTCATTTGAGTTTGGAAATATGTTTTAAAACTTTTGATTTCGCTTCTTATACAATATATTATTTTCAAAAAAGAAGGACATTTTATAAATAATCAAACATCAATGCAACTTTAGGTATTGAACAACAGAGTTTAGTTAATAGGATATAGACGAATGTATGATCACTGTGTGCCATGGTATAGTGTTTGGTCTTTTTGTGAATAATTAACAAACGATAGATGTTGGGAGTACCTAACATGATTTCATATCGCATAATTAAACATATCATCATCTTCTTTTGACAAAAAAAAAGAAAACCACTAAATTCGGCAATTTCGCTGGATATCGAAATAAAAAAAAAAAAGAATAATAAAATGATATCAAATATAAAAAAAAAATCTACCGCAAATTCATATTTTATTCTTTAAAAATACTTATACGCTTATACCAACCAACATTGTTACAATTACGTCGTCTTCAACGTCAATCGCACTCGCATTGGCATCACTTTTGGTGGAATATTTCTCATTTTTAGCAATTTAGAGGAGTAAATCTGGCTTCGTTTTCAAAAAGTGGTAGAACTCTACGCATTTCACCGTGAGAAACGGTTTAAATGTGTCAACTCTCGCGAACTTTTGCGTTGAAGATGCAATTTCCTTTCGGTTTCGACATTGTTTTTTCTTTAGATTAACGAAACACTGATGCGAAGAAGGTTACTTAAACTCACGTGCAGCAAATTCAACAAAAAGTGACACGCACATGGATGATACATAGTAGTAATGTGTATGGTTTAAGGCTGAACATGGGCGCTGTGGCGTAAGTGGTTAGTGTGTCGGATCACTGTGCGTGGGGTTTCAAGTTCGAATCCCAGAAAACACCAAAAAGTTTTTTCACGGTCTCACCTCTCGCGAGCGTCTGACAAACATCCGCGAGAGTATTGTTGTCTCGAAAAGCTTCTCACAACAAATTGGCCTTCGGATACGGCACTAAACTGTAGGCCGCCCCCATTCGTGTGAAAAAATATAGCGCACACAACATGAGTGGTTGCCAGAAGCTACAAATATGCCCTGGCACTTAAAGAGCTGTTGCGCCAAATATTTTTTTTTTTAAGGCTGAACTATAATAGAAGAATGGTTTCGTACAACCACTTCCGAAACAGTACGACCATAATAGCTTTTTGCTCCGATTCGTTAAGCTTCATTCACTTCTTCCATTTGCTCTTTCATATGCTGTGAATGGCTATGAACCACACAATTGCTTCCGAACACATACGCTTATTATGGGCTACTTTTGCAATTGAAGTACTGAAGGGAACTTAACGCAGAATTATGACATATGACATTAGGTTTTGGTACGTTCTGCACCAAAATTCGCAGTTTGTCAAATTTCCACGAGTGTGGGGTAAAATTTTCTCAGAGAGAGGTAAAATTACGAAAAAGTAAACGAAGCCGTTGAACCACAAAAGTTGCCACTTTTTAAACGTCAAACCTCAAACCCAATTGTACGCGAAAGGAAGAAAGAGATGAAGCAATGCAACAAAAATCGCATATACAACGATTTGACAGTTTTCACAAACTAGCCCACAGAAATTTCTTGCACTAAAATTCGCAGCATGGGGAAATTTCTTAGTCTCTCGAGAGCGCTCTCTGTTGTCAAAAACTACGAAAATTCTCAGTACTCGAACAGGTTTTCGTAAAAATTCGTAACTTTTCGTAAAAATTCCCTGTTTTGGGAGGGTACGCGAACAGACCTATTAGCTTTCGATTGCTTCCGACTATTATAATTCAGCCTTTACTCGTTCGCTGTGAACGTGCATAATATTCGCCTGCTGTCATCGTTCAGTCTAACAGTCTAATGTTCGCCACATATCAAATTCAAAATATTATATACGTTAGAAATTTTGTATGAAAAAAAGGATTTATAAAATTGCCCGCTAATCATTCGTGAGGGTCGCGGGGGTAGGGTGCTCCGTCCTTCGCCATTGACTCCAACTCATCAGGAGGAATCCCTAGACGGCTCCAGGAGAGATGTCGAAACTACGTGACCAAACCATCGAAGCATAGATCGTTTCTGTCTTATTCTTTCGGTCACTATCAATATTTTATGAATATATCTGAGAGTTGGAACATACACCGAGTTAAAAACCGATTGTTTAGCTTGAACATTAAATTCGGCTTTCCTTATAACAGACTGACCAAGCTCTGTCAAAATTGATTCAACCTGACCAATTCTACAGGATAACACATAACAATACAAAAAAATACTGTAGGTCCCTTCCATTCGTGTGAAAAATATAACGCACACAACATAAGTGGTTGCGAGAACCTAAGCCCTGGCACTTAAAGAGCTGTTGCGCCAAATATCAATTATTAATTAACTCGGCATTGCTCTTTCCATCACTCGTGAATAAAACCCCGAGGTACTTAAACGTATCCACCTGCTTCAGAGGGACTCTACTAACATGCAGAGTGCACTGAATGGGCGTTCTGAAAACGACCATTACTTCCGATTTGTTCACGTTGATCTTCATTCCAGCATCATCACACCCGGCTACAAACCTTTCGAGTGCGCGCTGAAGTTCGGTTTGAGAGGACAAAAGGATGACCAGATCATCCGCAAAGAGCAGGTGACTAATCCTTAAGTCTCCCACTTTAAAAATTCACCGTCACGGCTGCGCTTTTACATCCATTTCATAGGTACAATGAAGAGGAGAGGTGACAAAACGCGTCCTTATGGGAGTCCAACGCCCACAGTGAAAGGTATTGACTTGACCCAGTTTACCCGAACACAGCTTCTACAGTTTCTATATAAAGACTGAATCGCCCTTAACAAGGAACCATCAATCCTATACTCCTGCAGAAAACTACAGAGTATGCCTCGATGAACCTTATTCTTATCTTTATGCTTTCTCCAAACCCACAACACAGGTGTAGAAAGGTTTTGCATACTCCCAGGCCTTCTCAACAGCCATTCTGTGCTTCTACCGGGACGAAAACCGCATTGCTCATCCCCCAAACTTTCCTCAATCACAGCTCTGGAACGCGTTTCTAACACTTTAGCAAAGACTTTTTCAGAGAGACTTAAAAGAGTTACCCCTATAGTTGGTGCAATCTCTTTTGTCTCCCTTTTTAAAAAGAGGAACAATCACCCCCATTTGTCAATCACCAGGTGTTTTTTTCATATTCCCAGGCTTACGCGAGAGCCATTGCACTCCCTCTTTACCTAAAAGCTTGAGCATTTTGGCCAAATTTCATCCACACCCACAGATTTGCCAACTTTTAGCGATTTGATCGCCAAAGTCACTTCCTCTACCGCAGGTCTACTTCCCGCTCTATTCTCGACCATAGGTCTGTCATCTTCGGTGCCCTGTTTGGGATTGAGCAATTCTAAAAAGTGCTCGCTCCATCTGCGTAAGATATCCTCCTCATTGGAAGGAAGTGTACTGTCTTTGGATTTTACTCCTTTCACGATATTCAACTTTCCCCCTCTGAGTCGGCGGACGGCCTGCCAGAACATCTTATTTGTAGATATGTGATCACGTTCCAGTTTCTCGCTAAACTCATTCCAAGATTGTTGTTCCGCTGTTTTCACAGCTAATTTGCAAGTTCTTCGCGCCTCAGAGAATCGAAGTTTCCCAAGTGAATCCACACCTTAAAGTCTCTCTCCTTCTCTCTAATGGCTTCTTGAACTCCTGGCGTATTAATAAATGAATATAAATATAAATAAATAAATATAAATATAAATAAATAAATAAATAGATAAAAACTCAAGAGTCACGTTCCACACCCAAAATGATCCAGATATTTCAACTTTTCGCACTTGGGAAGCACTGTTCTATTCAAACAAATATTCTGGAATAGGCCTGAGTGGATCAGAGAACAGACAGCACAAGTACTCGATCTTTTCTGGACTAATGCGGTATCTATTTCCCTCATGAACATTCACCCATACATTAAGTGCTCGTTGCAGGGACATACGATCCTCATTTATGGTGCCCCCATCAGCAAAGAATAGCTAGTGCACTTTGAGGTTAGTCACTTCACCTTCAAGTAGACAGCCAAAGACTGCAATAAAGAGCAAAGGACTTAGGACGCTTGCCTGGTGTACACCGATTTTGATTGGAAACTTTTCGGTTACTCCAGCGGGGTATATATGTATCTAACTCTTGTCCTTGCTCCCTCGTTTATATCTATGATCATATGTACATAGGTTTCTGGAACTCCTCGATGTTTTAGCGCCACCAATATCAGATCTCGTGGTTGTCTGTCGAATGCCTGTATAATTATGCAAATCCTTTAAGGAATCACGATGTTTCTTCATTATGATCTTTATACTTTGGATTGCATCTGTGGTTGATTTACTCACAGTTGTCCACCTAATACCCTCTCAACGATCTTCATGGTGTGTGACATTCAGCTTCATCGAACGGTAATTATCACAGTTTCTCGTATCACCCTTCCCTTTGTATACAGGGAGAAGGTAACTTTTCCTCCATTTAATCGGTTTTGGATTACATCTATAAGTTTGGAGATGAGAATCATAAGTGAACCCGATGTCTCTCACCTTTTTCCGAAACTCGGAGGGTATCTCGTCTGGCCCAACCGCTTTTCGTTTCTTACAGTATTTGACCGTCTCACTAATTTCTTCGACTGTAATATCGGGTATTTCTTCATAGTAAGTGATGGCTCTTGAAAAGTATAGCCGGGGAAAATGATCATTCAAAACATCTTCACAATACTGCCATCCACAAGAATCTGGCCCCGAGCATTGTTAATTAACTTTGGCGAACGAATCTCCTGAACATTCCTCCTAGTTTCAGCGTCTCTTGCAACATCTGTATTCCACTTTAAGGCGGGCTTTTTCATCTCTATTATTAGAGGGACATTTGGACCAAACTGGCCCTGGCACTTAAAGAGCTGTTGCGCCAAATAATATTATACCTTCTTCTCATTTATCACTTCTTAAGCTTCACCACGGCCTTCATGAAGGCCTTTTGAAGCTCCTAGCAGTGAGTTTGCTCTCCCTAGGTAAGTTCGTTGTAGAGAATCCCACATATTTTGTGCTCTGCACTCTTCATCCTTCGAGACAACAATACTCTCGGCTGTTTGTCAGACGCTCGCGAGAGGTGGGACCGTGAAAAAACTTTTTGGTGTTTTCTGGGATTCGAACTTGGAACCTCATGCGTAGTGATCCGACACAGTAACCACTTACGCCACGGCGCCCACAAACTCAATATATGAAATTAAAAAGTTAAACAAAATCCTTATATCCATGGCACACAATTTTCTTATCCACTAATATTATAGTTCAAAACTAATGTAATAATTCTATTTGTTATTATTAACGAAAACTCGCGACATACATACATGCTCGTATATAAAAATAGAAATAGAAACAAATAGTAATTTACTTACATAAATTCACATTCATCTTTTGTTTTGCGTTTTATGGGAGCCGCATGGAAATATATTCTCATTCAGTTTTATGTTTTTTTCTTTATCAGATTTTTATTTAACCGATTTTATTTTACCATAATTTGTCTCGTGTTTTTTTGTGTGTTTATAGTGATTCTTTTTTTTTTTTTGTTAATGTCTTTTGTTTTATGCGTTTTTGTCTTTGGTAAATGTTCACCTACCCCAAAAACCACCACCACCACCCATCTAGTGCACAGTTTTGTAGAAATTATATAGTTTTCTTCCATTCAGTTATGTGAACTTAAATGAAAAATCCATACAAGATATATTTTTATAATATACTTATATATATGTATTTATTTATTATTTTTTAATTTTGAAATATTAAAAAAAAAAAAAAATCAAATAAAATATTATAGCAACTCTTGACTTTCTTAATGGAGAGCGACAGCATACAGCAACAATTAAAAATCTACCATCTCCTCGAGGTAAACATAAATAAAAGAATTATAATATCTGTTAAACGCACAGATGTAAATAACGTAAACTATAAAATAAATAATCCGAGCTAATGGTTAGAGGTTATCACATAGGAATTAGTTGTTGCATCAGTGGAAGTTATATAAACCCTTCCCCATATATTATATTTCATGTACACATATTAAATAATTTTATAAAATATTTTATGAACTTTTATGTTTGTATCTAACACGATATAATATGCTAAATTTAAGTGGCTAACTAACAATATTTAAGAGGCTTTATTGAGGTTTAACGTCGCAGAAAGGTGGTGATTGTTTTACTAATTATGTAGTATTTTTGTATTTTTTTCAAACTTGTCACAATTTACAGGGGAATGATTGAATATTATGTTGGGAACTAGCTGACTCGTGCTCGCCTTGCTTCGCCCGCCTACCACTTTTAAGATAAAAAAGTATTTTATTTTAATACCTTCTACTGAAATTCTAAAACCCCAGCTACTCAATCCAAGAAATCAAAACTATATGAACAACTGCATACATAAAAATACTAGGCGCAACAGCTTTTTAAATACCAGGGCCTAGCTTCTCGCAACAACTTATGTTGTGTGCGTTACATTTTTTACACGAATGGAAAGGACCTATAGTTTAGTGCCGTTTTCGAAGGTCAATTGGTTTTGAGAAGCTTTCTCTGCTTACTTACTTAGATCCTTTAACCCCTCGGGGGCATAGGGAGTCAACCATGCCTGCGCGCTATCTTGTTCGGAGTTCTGCAATGCGTTTGAGCTGTCTCCAACTCATTCCTCCTTAACTGTTCTGCGCCACGTTTGCCTAGGACGTCCCGCTATTCTGTCTGCCTGGGTGAGCGGATTCCACTGCATGGCGTATTTCGCAATGGAGTTGTCTTCGCGCCCTAGGGTATGTCCAATCCACTGCCACTTTCTCCTTCGTATTAGCTTCTTGGCCCGTTCTCGTATAAAGTTGTTAGTTGGAGATGCGGTTCGGCCAAAAATCCTCAAGATGATCCTTAAACATTTGTTTACGAAGACTTCGTGTGTTAATGGTGTCCACCTTTCAAGTACTGCAGCCATACAGCAGCACCGATTCTACGTAGGAGCGGAACAGTCGCAGCTTGGTTCTTAAGCTGATAGCATTACTTCTCCAGACATTGGATAGCATTCCGAACGCAGCTTTAGCCTTCCCGATTCTGCTGCACACATCCAGATCAGTGCCACCGCCATTACCCGAGACCACACTTCCTAAATATAGAAAGTTATCAACTTTCTCGACTTCCTTTCCGACAATGTTAAGCTGAGCGCGGGTATTAGAAGTGCTTAGGGCTTTTGTTTTGGCTGTGTTTATTTTTAGCCCCACTTTGTTTACCTCATCTTCTAGATTTTGGGCCATCAAATGAAGATCGACTATCCGATGTAAAAGTAGACAAGCATCGTCAGCGTAATCTAGTTGTTTAAGGTGAGATGTCATAGTCCAACGAATTTCATAATTACCTTCCGTCAATGTTGCACGGAGTACATCGCTGATAACCACCAAGAACAATAGTGGGGACAGTATGCACCCTTGACGTACTCCACTTTGGACTTCAAAATCTTCCGACACCTTACTATTGTGTAAGACGTGACACTTACCGCCCTCGTATGTAGCCTTGGTAATAGCTATAAGTTTTTCTGGGATGCCTCTCCTGCGCAAGGCCAACCAGATAGCATCTCGATTCAAGCCTTCTCGAAGTCGATAAACAGCAAATGTAGCGGAGACCTGTACTCAACGCATTGTTCGATTATGATCCGTAAGATGTTTATGTGGTCGATGCAGGAGAATCCAGCATGAAAGCCTGCCTGTTCGACGTCGAGAGTTGAATCTAAATGCTCTTTGATTCGTTCCAGAATTATTCTAGCTGTTATTTGGGCTACGGCTGGAAGAACGCAAATACCACTTCAGTTTCCGCATTCCGTCAAGTTTCCCTTTTTCGAAAGTTTAATGATCATCCCCCTTTTCCTCCACTCCTGCGGAAATTGTTCACTATCCCAAGCTCTCCGTATTAGAGGGTGCAGCAGATCTGCCGATGTATTGTATTTGGCGCCGCTTGAAATAGTTCGGCAGGGGTGCCATCAATACCCAGAAGCTTTCTCGGGACAACAATAATCTCGGATGTTTGTCAGACATTCGCGAGTCGTGGGACCGCGAAAAAAATATTTGGTGATTTCTGGGATTCGAACTTGGAACCTCAAGGGCAGTAGTCCGACACCCTAACCACTTACGCCACGGCGTTCAGCAAGCTGCATACATACAATACTGAAAATCTGTATACTATACAGTACTGAGGCTTTGTACGCACTGAGACCTCAAAGACCCAGTTTGAATCATTGATACCGTCAATGACATATTGAATTACGGATTCTGCGTCGACATCCCCGCGCGCTCCTAACTCCTTCATTTTCAAAAAATATTGAGTGACTGACTCATTTGCTTCCTGTCTACGATTGACTAGCTTCCTGATATCACCACTTGATATTGTCTCATCAAATTCCTCGACTAAAAATTTCTTAAGCGCGGCCCACGTATTCAAGCCGTGTTCGGATCGGATAGCCATTTTGGCTATACCGGACAAGAGTCTTCTCGCGAAAAGCAAATTTTCTAACGGAGTCCACTTCATTAACAACGCGGCACTGGTCGCCACCATATTGTGGCAGCTCGGTTTCTAGCCGAGAACTGGGTTATGGCTCTTGATAAACCTCAACAAAGCTCCAAGCTTAATGTTCCAAAAGTCTGAGGGGTTCAATAAAGCCCTCCTTAGGTGGAGAAGTCTTTTCCTTGCGGCCATGGCCGGCATACGTCTGTATCTGCTACTCCTATGGTACCTGAGTGGGCAATGTAGTAAGTCGCCTGTTAAGGTTCTTAAGTCTGCTTTCCTAAGCTCAAGTAGCTTCTTAGCCTTATAACAGTTGAGGTTTGCTTGTCTTAGGCGCTTGAATTTGGTGCAGTACTCTGCATGTCGATCAGCTTCCCATTGTTTTATTTTTAGGTTTGTGTTACTCTGTGTAACTCCAAAACAGGGTTCAGGGCCGGGTGGCGCCTCTTCTCGCTAAATAGTCGGCCCATTCGTTGCCCTCGAAGCCTGGGGATTTTGAGAATAAGCTAATTTTGAATGTACTCTAGAATCCTCTGTAAGTTGCCGATTTTAAGGTCCGAAATCTTGGGCAGCCTAAGAGCATTCAGCATAGCTTCTTTTTTGTACTGCATGGTGTAGTGGTGTGAGGTTAAGCATTGCTCCCATTGCTGCCGTGGGGCACGCTGAAAATGTGTAAGCTCAATTCCCCACCAGAGCAAAATGCACACAGCCTGTCGAGCAGGTATAACAGCAAAATAAATCGAGAAATAGAAAAACACGAAGAGTACCTATCATTCACCTTCCGTCAGCCAGGCAGTTCTTTTCTTAAAGATTGCGAAGAGATAGCAGAATGAGAATAAAGAAAATTAAAATAAAAAACATTACCTCAACTGAGTGGAGATTCGAGATGATCTAGAAAAAATAAATTAAATTCTAAATTTTGCAAAAGATATATTTTATTAGATCTCACCTTCTGGATCACGATAAAACAGTACACCAGTTAAACTCTAACCAATGAAACTGCGAAAACCCCGTTCAATTTCGTGCAGTAGTTTTTGAGTGATGCGTTTTCAAATACTTTTGCACTTGGCTAGTCAGAACTCCTAGGAAGGATTTACAAGGATGAACTTTTAGAACGAAATTCGTAAAAGCTTCCTGCATATTAGGTTCCGAATATGTGGTGTGTAGTGATTTACATTAATGCGTCCTGCATTTCAAGCCTTGGATTATATGTAAAATAGAATAGTATTACACACTAAACTGTGTATTGCAAATTATTGTTTTTAAACCAGACCAAATTTGCCAGAAATTATTAGTAGCAATCACCATCTCTATGCGAAGCTCTTTCCCCTCATACACATACATAGCGCGAACACAAGTCCACGACAAACTATTTAAATCGTCATCCAGCTTTCCGGTGTCATCAACTAACCACGCATTTCTCATTTTCTAGCTCAAAGTTCCTCTACTAACACAACAACGGTTGCAATTAAAGACGATGAAAATGAACAAATCGGTGATCAAGAAACAGATCAAGTTCTAAGCACTTGTTCCACATTGGATGGGTCATACCATCAGAAATTCTTTAATTCCATGTTCGCTGACAATTTTTTCATGCAACATGCTTATTTCAGAGATATCATGCAGCAGAACCCGCATTTAAAACACTTTTCTCCTGATGCACAACAACAGTATTGGATGTTACCATTAAATCTAGAAATTACTACATCCGAAGTGGTGTACCCCATTGAGGATTACCATTCGGAATGCTTAACTCCACGAGTTTGCTATCCAGTCATGCAATCGGATACCCAATCTCTGACAAATAGCACCGTATATAATGCTGCTTATTCTAAAGCGTCTTCAGACTATCCGACTACGCGCAACAAGATGCTTGGAATGGACTTCAAGCCCTATCGGACGCTTTCGCATTTTGGCTTTAATTGTCCAGTACGTCAGGCAACACCTGAACACTATCATATTCCGATTCATCCGTGCAAATATGTGCCCATTAAGAAGTCGTTGAGTTACGACGAGATCTTCTCGAGCCCTCGCTATGTTGATTTATGTGATATTTGCTTTGAGAAAGTCTTGCGGCTTCGCCCGGAGCTAACAACTAAAAATGGAGGCGACCTTCAAGTTGAACAGAAGCTAAGAAATTCATTTGCCAAGATGTCATTGCAAGAAAATGTTGATGAGAAGCAGGACGATGAAGATGACGAAGAGAATTTTGAACTGCTTGAAGCAGTCAAGAATTGGTTAGATGGTGAGCAGCAATTGAACAATAGAGTGCTGGAGCCGGTTATAGAAGTCGATGAGGAAGATCAGATCAGTACACCTGGAACGCCGGTGGTGGATTATAATTCTAATGTAATCGCGATTGCAGAGAGCTCGACGTTCTTGGATAAGATAACTCGAATGAATTATTCTGAGGAATCCACAAATGTGGGCTTTCAAGCCTGGAAGACGATCAACTCTGACATAACAATGGAGACTGAGGATAAAATGGATGACGATTTGGCAAATGAAATCAGTTGTCTAACGCTCCAAACGACCTCGGAAAACGACAATGCGGAGCTCGTTCCAGCGGAACAGCCATTCTCTGATGATCGCACCGCAGATGTTACAAGTTCAACAGAAGCGGCTTCTGATAATTCTCGGACTAGTTCTCGCAAACTGATGTCTCGAGAGGAGCGAAATCAACGGAAACAGGAATTCACTGAACTCTGGGAAGACCACATCGACTACTTTACCCCAAAGCAGTTAACTGATTCGGATGATAACGAATCGGACCTTGAGAGGAATAAAAGTGAGATATTCTACGGAGAGAGTCGTCTTAGTAGTATGTCGCTTGCGAACGATGCTGATGGGCAGAGTGTCTCAAGCGATACCGCGAGTGCCACTTATAGGATCACAGAATCATCATCCTCGGATCACGCTGGTCATATCGATGCTTCGATTGAATTCTATTCATTTGCTGACATTGAACCGTTGGCATCCGACTCTGAGCTTAATTCAATGGAACGTATGATTATCGATAAAATCGAAGAGAACCATCTCAAGGATCAGGAACAAATATTTGATGATATCGAGAAAACCATTCGTCATAAGATGACTCCATCGAAGCTGGAAAGAATCGTCCAACAGAAGCGAAGTGAATTAAATACCATGTTGGTCTCATCAACCCCAGAGGCAGTGCACACGCGGAAATCGGAGAGCTTTTACTCACTAAATGTGTCCGAAGTTGAAAAGAAAGACGATGAAGCTAGTACTACTGGCTCCTGCCAGCGTAGATCGCGCTCGCTGACCACTGATTCAGGAAATCGCAAACGTCGATTGAGACACGTGCCAACGCTGAGAGATCTCTCAAAAGTCGAGCAAGACCAAAGCCCACTGGTATCAAACTTGTCCTCATCGACTGACAATTCCCCGCCTGAGCGTCGTACACGAGAGATTCCAGTGCCGAAGAAACCGGTCAAGTGTCCAAAGCACTCGTTGAGTTCCGATTGCGTGGACTGTCAGTCTGCACGTAAGCGGGTGAAACGCAATTTCGTAGCCGAAAACATTCGGAACGCTGCCCATCCACGCCGGCGATACAATGTTGGCACGTTCCCGTCATTAACGAATCCATTCGGAAATAGTTCCAGCACTCCCTGCTTGTCTGGCGACAATAGGAAGGCAACTCCACCGGTCTACTCATTCCAGACTAAGTCTGGTGGTTCACCTAGGTTTTGGGTTACACTATCACCAAGAAGTAAGGACAAGGATATATTCTCGAGGCACAAGGACAAAAAGAGCGGCACTCAAAAACGGGAAGACCAAAAAGTCATATTTCAATGCGAGGGAGTACCAGAATTGGCCAAGAGCGCTGGAGATTTCGACATAGAAATGAAGTCATCATTGACCATCAAAGTAGAAAAGGAAATCGATGGTTTAGAGGTAGCACCGCCTTCTCGTCCTCTGCTTAAAGCCAAGATGGTTACCATCCTTAAACGTGGCGACGAAAAAGAGATTGTTTTTGAGTCTGCGCCGGATGTAGAACCATCAAGGAACGATGACGACGACTATGATATTGAAATGAAGCCATCATGCTCCGGGGTGGAAAAGCAAATCGATATATTGGGCCAAGAAATTGACTCACTAAAGCCACGTCTTGATCATTACAAGAAGACAATTGATCAATACGGTGAACAGATAGCAAAGGTATCACAAACCATGGACGTTGTTGTAGAAACACAAAATGAAATTGAAGATTCCCGTCGAAAGTTGAGAGAAGACATCGCCTTAAATCAGTATATGGAGCGGGTGTCTTGTGATGTTCAGACATATTCTATATCTGAGGCTGATGATTGAGGAGAATTAGCACATACATATTTTATAGCATCGAATTTATTATTATTATTATTTTTTTTAATTTCTTTAAAATGCGTTTTCTGCTAGCATGACGGTATATATGAATTTTAGAACAGAAAATGCGTTCCTTAAGTTTGTCAGCGGATACTGTGGATTTTTATGTTTTGTTTTGGTTCTCTTTTCTATTCAATTACTTTTTGTAAACATATTTTCATGTATTTTAAAAGGTTATATCGAAATATTTATAACTTCTTGAAATACATATCAATATGTAATACACATCGATTTTGTAAGATTTTTTTTTTAAATGTATTTGTATGATATTCTTTAAAAAAAAAAATAATTCTCTGTAATATTTTTTTTTTTTTTTAAATAATAAAATACTTCTAGTAAATTAAATATTTGTATGGGGTCTTAGAATTGCATCTTTGCATATTTACACGATAGGCATAATAGTATCAAACATCGCGAGGCAGACCTAAATAAACGCATGGATCAACAACAAATGCAACGACACCAGCATTTGATTTGCCTCAGTAACCAGGTGATCCAAAACCGGGAGGCCTGCCGATATTTTCTGAAGTCAAAAAGGCGAACCCCACAGGTGGATCAGAAGAAATGCGGTGAAGTGATAGGGTTATGATTTCGTGTTTTCGGATAATAACCTCGCCGAAATAGGAAGAAGAAGAAAAAGAGAAAGTAGAAAATAGAAACTATTTTCTTTAAATGATACATTTTTTTATGTTGTGGTTCTTGAAGCTCAGTTGTTTACGCTTTGATTCTCCGGGAGTGGCGTCCAGATAACTGGGGAGATTTTCGTTTCACGATAAACGATGTCAAGGCCAAATCACCATTAACAGAGCGAAACATTTTTCCAGCCACATGAGCAAGCTACTGCCAGTGTTATGCCTTCGCAGTAGTGTTCACACAACCTTTGGCAAATGATCGAACTGACTTTGTATATTTCATGAGAGATAAAATAGTGTTTCAGGCCCAAGAGATGTCAGGGCGTGAGTTTTAGTGTGTACACACACGTGAGTGTGAGTTTTTTGGATGTGTTCACAGCTCAAAAAAACTCACGCTTGCGAAATCGTCTTTGAAAACACTCGGATCAACATGGTGTCTGTCAGTCTGTCATGCATTTGTAACTTTTCAACCATTCGAGTTAGAGAGCTGAAATGCTCCCTACATATAAAGTCTTGACCAAAATTATTAGGCACCCAAAAATCGTCTTATCTTCAAGAAGATGTAAAATAGAAAAAATGAATTGCCGTTACGTTATAAATATCACCCTTGGCTTCAATAACTGCTGCAATTCTTGTTGGCATGTCTGAACTTATTTCGATCCACTCTTGCTCCAAACCGACATTGAGCCAGCCTTTTGATAGTATTTATCGCTGCCGGATATTACGCTTTAGAATACCACAAATGTGCTCAAATGGGTTGAAATCTAGAGACTATGCATGCTATGGAAGCAAGTCAATCTCATTTTCGGCAAACCATCTTACTGAAAGACTCACTTATGTCCTGTATTCCCTTGTGCGTCCTAGGGTCTCTTCTACGCCTACGCGCCATCGTGTACGGTTTCTGGAAATGTGTCTCAGCTCTCCCCAAACTTTTCCCCAACTGCCGTGCCTCCTTCTCGACTGTTCTGCACTATGTTCTCCTCGGACCGCTAGGTCTTCTGCTATCCTGAAGAAAAGGATTCCATTGCATAGCATGGTTCACTATGAACTGTCACCCTTTCGGAACGTGCGACCAATCCACTGCCACTTCCGTCGTTGGATGATTATGCCTATTGGTTTCTGACCCATTCTTTCGTAAAGGTGTTCGTTAGAGATACGATTGGGCCAGAAAATCCTTAAGGTATTGCGCAGGCACCTATTAACAAACGTTTGCAGCTTTCTGGTGATAGTAGCCCCACGTGCTGCATCCGTATAATGCTCACTGAAAGAGCGGACTCGTGGCAGTGTGCGTTATCTTGCTGGAATTTTACATTTCGCATGTTTATGTCACCGAAAATCTGTCGAAAAGATGGAGGTAGCATATTTTTCATGACGTTTATGTATTGTATTTTTAGAGTCCATACGACACCATTATATACGAACATTTTTCCGATTCCGTCCGAAGCCATGCAGCCCCAGATCATAATGCTGCATGTCCATGATCCTCTGTACACAGGTTTCTCTAACCCTTCGATGTGTTAGCGCCACCTATATCAGATTTCGTGGTTGTCTGTCGAATGCTTTTTCAAAGTCAACCTAAAACCTAATATGTACTCAGATGGTATCTCGTCTGGTCCAATCACTTTTTGGAGCATTTGACCGCCTCATTAACTTCGACTGTAATGTTGGGTATTTCTTAGCAGTAAGGGGTGGCTCTTAGAAAAAAGTTGGGGTAACTGTTCATTCAAAAGTCCTTCACAGTCGCCACACCTTTCCAGAATTTTGTCGTCATCTACAAGAAGCATTGTAAACGAACTTTGGCAAACGAATCCTCCTTGTTTCAGTAGCTATTTTGAACCCTTGTTCATATTGTGTTAATGCAGCTCCTGGATAGAATAGTTTGCATCAACAGTCGAGGAAAATATTTCCTCCAGCTCCCGATACAGGCTCACTGTACACTCTGCTTTGAAGCTCCTAGCAGTGAATTTGCTCTACCTAAGCAAGTTCGTTGTAAAGAATCCCACATATTTTGTGCTCTGCACACTTCATCCTCAGCTCCGTTGATGATGTGAGGGAGGTAATCTTTTATGGTGAAAACAAAAACCTCGCATTTTTTTTGGATAGATTGTACCGAGTGATTTTCTAAGGCACTTTTGTTTGCTTGCTTTTCTTCAGTGTCTCCATAACATTTTTTGTTAGCAGGAGATGATGTTGCTGAGCGATCGCATTTTCCAGGATCCATTTGCTGTTCCTAGTGCGATATCCCAGTCCTCCACGGAAGCATTCATAGTCTTCGTTTGACTTCCTGACATGTCCATTCAAATCGCCTCCAACAAACAGAAACTCTTCCTTTGCGATGTTGAAAATCTAGCTAAAATGCATCGTTTTCCATCTGCTCACACCCACTTTGGAGAGCATATGCACTGACAATATTCCACACCTCTCCTTGCATTTCGAAACGATCAAGAAGTTACAAACCAACTGTTCCGGCATCGTTTAACTTATGCTAATGAGCTAAGTGGACTTTATTGAGTCTGAGTGCTTTGGGATTTGACTTTCCTTCAAGCTTTTGTTTATTCAACATTATTGATTCAGCCATGATATCAAAAGAATGGTGGATTGGTCTTGTGAAGATGAAGTCATGAATCAAAATAATTTCTAAGAGAATTCATAAGAATTACATGTTGCAACATTTTTTCCGCGAATGATCTGTCTATTTTTTCCGGTTCACGTAGATATAATTTTTCAGAGTGTAGGTGGATAGAAGTCATACTTCTTCCAGATTGGTTTACGTTTTTCTATTTAAGATTAAACCAGACTGGTTTGTTAAGCTATTTTCATTTGTATTAGAAAGCTATCCATCTTATGGACTTAAAACTTTTTTGATCGATTTTCCAAAACCATAATTTACTATTCCTTGTACGCTTATCTCTATTTGTGTAGAATTCTATGTCTTACGTGGTGCTGTCCAGTGTTATGTGTCGACTCTGTTTGTCTCGTTTAGTTACTTATTTCCTTTTATTTCATGTCTTTTCTTCCCAGCTCTCACTACTACATCACAAGCATTAACGAAGCTTACTCATCCACAATCAAATAACTCATATAACTCAATAAGACAACACAAACATCGAATGGCCCTTCAACGGGCCATAGAGTTCACAACACTTTCTCATAAATACGCCTTCCTCTTCAAATCCACTTCCTTCAAAACTAATCCTAACCGTTTTCAATCCATGCAAGTTTACATGATACACAAAGTAGAACAATCGCCACAGTACAAGTACCCATCCACGAACCTGTACTCTCATATAAAAGATGTTTCATCGTCCGAACCCAAACCGTATCGCACCCACTCGCATTATGGTTTTAATTGTCCCAAATCTTTGCTTACATATTTACCTACTGTTAGTCTGTTTCCACAAAATTTACTGGCAGCTAAGCTCCAACTTCGTCGTCAAAAGATCGTTGAATTCATAAGCACATCCACGGTGGGTCAGTTTGTTTCTGAAAAAGAAATAATTCTAGAACGACCTATCCCCTCGCCAGCACCTCTAAGTACGTCTAGCGTTGGTTCTATACTTATCGACGATCTGTCCGATAGTTTAAGAAGTTTAGTTTTATCACCGATAAATGCTTCACATATCGATAGCGACGAAGAGATCGCTTTGGAACGCTTACAGAAGACATACACATTGAATGTCCCACATCCAGTTCGAAGTCGTAGTTTCGACATCCGTGCTAAACCAGAGTCTGAGCAAACCGTCTACGATTCGGAAGCAACACCACTAGGCCACCGTAGTCATAAACGTCCGCTGAGTTCAATTGAATCTGCAGATTCTTCTAAGTCTGTAGAGATTTCCATAAACATTGCTATCCGAAACTCGGACCATATTCAGAACTTTGCAGCTCACGAAAACGAGATCAAATCACAGCTGGAGCGAGTCATAGATGATGAAATCACTATGATTTCCCATCAGCTTCAAAGGAATTCTCTTGTTGAGTGTCATAGAACCACAAAGCATACACACGGTAATGTGTTACTCTTGCTCGAGCACGAACTGGAAAATCTAATAAATCTAATTATTCAAGCTAATGAGCTTCACAATCGAACGATCCTTTGTGAGTGTAAAACGAAAATCTCTCAAATTACAGAGGACATTCGAGCGAGTTTAAATCTAGAAGCAAAGCCTTCAGATTAAGAACTTATAAGTTTTGACAAGGGATAAGGGTTTATTTTATTTGAATTAAGAAAGAAGAGGAATTAAAAATTTTGTTTAAAGAAGAATCATGATGAAGAAAAAAGAAGGAAGAAAAATAGAAGTTAAGAAGAAAGAAAAATAGAAGTTAAGAAATGAATCAAGAGTGTGTCTCGGGTTAAGGTAATTTTTTTATGTTTTTTTTGTTTTCATATATTTTTTTTATTTATTTAAATCAATTGCATGCTATACACAAATATATTATCAACACAACTTCAAACACACACACACGCATATGTAATTTTGTCATTCCTTTGCATGATAACACTTGGTAAAACATTTTAAAATCTTATTGCAAGTGATAATTTTAAGTTAACAATTTTTTTTTTTGTCATTAAAAACATTAACAATCCTTTGAAATACATACAAGATGAAAATGATTTACTATATAAATATGTATATATTTAATGTTTTTAATAAAAATTAATTTTTATAAATAATAATTTCAGGTGAAAATGTACAAAATGGAGATCATTCAGAGGCTCATTTGAGCACATTTTCTCACAGCAGTAAAGAGGTAAATATAATAAAATTTTATTTTATAATTGCTTAACTTTTTTTTAATTTATAACTTTGAGTAGATAATCGTCCCCGTTTATCTTTGGGGCTTTTCGACGATTGTCGTTTTGCTCCCTTTTCATAACTTTTTTAATATGGAAGAGTTGTGATAGTATTCTACACGACAAAAATTTGCTTATTTTTTTTTTTAACGTCAGCATGCCATACCTAGCTATGAATAAAACGACAATTGGCGAAAAGCGCCAACGGTAATCGGGGTGAAATCAAACCTTGTACTTCGAATTTTATGTTCGGCCCGCAGAGGGAGGGAAATCGTTGAGAGTTTGGCTTTGTGGCAACGTTATATCGGTCCAATCTTTTAAGTATAGGTCGTGCTTTGAAACTCAACCGCTTTTTCATTCGCCTTTCTTTTGGTTTTGAGAGCAATTTAATTGTGAAACATACAAGGTGCAGGTGTTTTTCCAGATGACAAGTGGGTGTTTAGAATGCTTAGATGTGTTGGGGATACGTGAGAACAACGAGGAAAAAGGATTTGATAAATAAAACCGCGTCTTTAACGTTTCGCAGTCGAGAACCAACTCGACTCTTTATTTCATACTTTTCCTTACTATGCTTAACAATTACTTATAATTACTCTTATTCTATTGACCCACTTACTCACATTACGCATGTTATTCGCAACATGCAGAACTGCTGCGCCAGTGTATTGCACAACCTGCACAACCTGAACCCAATTAAAGTCCAAGCAATTAAACAAAATGCTTAACTTGCAATTTGAACTCCAATTTGGGTTCAGCGCGAGCAATCACCTGAAGTGCAATATACTTACAATGCTAATTCTGCATTTCGCAAATACCGCGCAATACAAGAGTGGGTGAGCGGGAGGCACAACAGATGCATCCTCAGATTTCTCGTGCGAGTGAACTGGAATTAGCTTGGTACAGGTTTGCTGTGATGTGTTTCGCCATATGTTTAGGTCGGACAGGCGTTTTATTTATTTTTTTTGTGCTAAAGTAACCTTAACTGACTTTGTAAAAGGATATATGACAGAATTATAATTACTGGTTCCATTTTAAGTGGAACTGTTCCTTTTACTCGAATTCAAGCGAGGAAACTCCGAAGTGGGAAATTATTCATGAATTATTTTTCCTTGAGGTTACTACTTACTGCTTCGATTTTTGCTTTGTAATTTTCAAAAACAAGCGAGGCAAAGCGAAATGAAAATGATGGATGCAAATCTTTGAAAGACACGTTTGCTCTTAATAGTGTGAGATTGTCACTCGCTAAGAAACCTCTCTTGAACACAAAATTGTTACTACAACTAAGTTTTGATTTATCGATGTGAAAGTTCCTGCTTGTTTCGCAAATTTGAATTTTGATGTGGTTGCTCTTTATCGTGCTATGCTCGAAGGTTTGATCCTTTGTAGATGGTACAATAAAGGTCTCTCATCCAATAGTGGAAGGACTGCAATATTAGCCGTGCTTTTTTGAAACCTAGCCAGCCAGTAGTTGCTAGTAAAGTACATTTTTACACATAAAACAAATACAACAACCGGCTGGCTACTACTCTTGATTTCATCCCCAGCAAAAAGTTACTGGCTGGGAATTTCGTGATGCCTAATTTCAGGCGCCGAAAAACGAATGTTTTTTAGTTATTTGTTGTCGCTGTTGTCACTGCGAGGTTGCTTGGTTCCTAGAGATACCTATGTTCGTATAAAATCGGCTGGCTATGGCTGGCTGGCAAATCGTTTAAATGAACGACTGGCTGGCTAGGTTTAAAAAAAAACACGGCAATTAATGCATCCTGGTATTCGATTTTTATGCTTTCGCGCAAAATTTTTGATTTCTTCTTCGACTATAGCATTTCCCTCTGTGGATATCGTCGTTTTTAGCGCTTTATTTTAAAAAGTTTGTAAGATATTAGTTTTTTGTTGGTACAACCCCAGTGTTGTATTTCATATGTCCAAACCGGTTTTAGCACTTGCTTATATAAAAGCAGTTAATTCTCTTTGTTTAGCTCGGGATATTTTCCAAGTAACCAGTACATTTCTCTATTTATTTTTAAGTTTTCGATTTTTTTTTTTTACGTGTAGCTTCCACTTTAACTTTGTGTCAATTTCAATTCAATTCATTTTTCACTTTTTTGTAAGTGAACATGATTCGCCATATCTTTTTCCATTCGTTTACCTTATCAAATGCTTCCAGCAACTGTTCAGTAGTCTTTTCAATCGTATTATTGTACCTATTCAAGGTGCCTTCTACTTGCGGTATATCACATATAATGGGTACAAAAGTGGACCAAGAACGCTTCTTTGTGGTACCCCAGCTGCTATTTATTTAAATTCCCGACATTTGTTTCCGTGTCTTACGCGAAATAGTCTCTGGTGATGGTGTAGTATGCTGCAAGAAGTTCTTACTTAGTGGCTCGGCCATTTTTTATTTATGCATGATAACATACATACATATCTGGCTCAAGAGCTCATTGATGGCCATGGCCTAGCTTCTCGCAACTACTCGTGTGCGTTATATTTTTCGCACGAATGGAAGGGACCTATAGTTTTGTGCCGTATCCGAAGGACAATTTTTATTTTATTTTTGAGAAACTTTCTTATGACAACAATATCCGCGGATGTTTGTCAGACCTTCACGAGAGGTGGGATCGTGAACAAACTTTTTGGTGTTTTCTGGAATTCGAACATGGTACCTCACGCGCAGAGGTCCGACACACTAACAACTGCGCCATGGTGCCCACATGATGCATAATAATGTCCCTTCCGAAATAGGAAATACGTCTAGATTCCATTGAACAAGTATTTTTTTTTTAAGTTATACTTCTTAGAGCAAATTTGCTCACGTGTATCGTAAAGCGAACAGGTATGTGTATGGAAAAGTGTAACGGAAGTATGTACAAGAAGCATAGACATACATGGTGGTATATTAAAATAGCATAGACACAAACATTTCGGTAAAATCCAGTGTCCAGAGCAGCAGTGCAGAGTTGAGTCAGATCATTAGTTTTAGTACATGCTTTCTCCATGGGTGGTGTCTGAACTAGTCGTGGAGACTATGCAGTGATGTTTGCATTCGGCTTGATTTCTAGTATTTGTTTCGATTGCGTGTTACGTGTATTACTAGGAAATTTTATAGATATAGTTACTTGAACCTCAACAACGAACACATTACCACAACATCATGGCATGAATTTATTACTAAGCCTTAGGCAAGAATCAACAAAGAATTCATCTAACAGGCATTCTTATAATGTTCGTTAAGTCATCACTGCTGAACACCGTCATAGCAGCACCTGTGACTAGAGATGGGCTAAGTCGTGAATTTGCATTCGCAGTTGTAACTGTGAATGTGATTTCTTATTGAATGTGAATGTAAACTTCTAACGCGAATTCGTAATGGAGTCATATAGGTACACCTGTCCGGCTAATTTGTCTGAGTCAGACAAAATTTAATTTTCTCCCAGAAGCGAATTTTCCTTTTATGGTGCAAGTGTCCCAAATCATTTTACAACTCCTAAATTCCTCCCTGTGTACATATTTATGCAAACGTATGTTTGTACTTACTCGCACATCTGGCTCCGACGAGCTTGCTGAAACTTAAGACACAGTAGTATGCTTAATTTCAATACGCTTCTTTAAATTCGTTGTACAAGTATTGGAACTTCCGCTAGGAAATCGCATCCGCAACTACTTAGCAAGTATAACTCCTGTGTTGCTATATAGCAACCAACCAAACGTACAAACCAGCTTCGACTGCGATAGCGGCATTAGCAACTTAGCAAGTATAACCCCTGTGCTGCTATATAGCAACCAACAAAACTTACAAACCAGCTGGGACTGCGATAGCAACGCAAGTATAATCTGTCCTGCCGTGTACCAACCAACCAAACTTTCAAACCAGCTGGGAACCTTATGAGTTGGTTTGGTGCTTGTTGACATATCACAACAGGCTTCGCACACACAATGGCAAATGTTCGAAAAGAAAATTGGATGAGACGTTCAGCAGATAACGTGCAAAAAGGGTAGTTTAGTTTTTTTGAATGTGAATGATTAGCAGGTTGCGATTTTTTGTTCATCTCTACTTGTGACAGCTGCACTGTTTTTATATATTTGTTATTTGATTTCTGTTTTTTAGTTGCAAGGATACAAACGATCTTTTCAATGAAAATTTCTATTTCTGTTCCAGGATATTTCAACCGACGGCTCTCCGAAAAAAGACAAGAAAAAGAAGAAGGGACTCAGGACACCATCGTTCTTGAAAAAGAAGAAGGAAAAGAAGAAGGTCGAAGCTTAAACAGGAACATTATACATACATACTTATATATAAAATATATATATATAATATATAAAAGATGAAAACAACAACAACAACAACAACACAATATTATATAATAAAATATTTTAATATATATAAAAAGGAAAGAAAAAACAAACAAAAGTAAACAAATTCACCGATTCGTTGTTAAATTTAAAAAAAATAACATTAATTAACAATTTTTAAGAAACACTTCGAAACCAGTTGCGCTTTTAAAAATATTCAAACCAATCAAGTAACTAAAAAAAAAAATCGCAATCAACTTTGTGCTAGTAATGAAAAAAAAAAAAAAAAAAAAAAAAAAGAAAAACATTGAACAAGATTTTCTCGTCAATTTGTTTTTTTTTTTTTTACAATAATCCTTCGCGCCTGGCCATTCAAATAAACATACATACATTTTTTTTTTTTTTTTTTTTACAAAATACTATAAACAAAATGAAATACTCTGCAAACAAAATATTAGGGCTATAAATAATGAAAGTTTTTTGATATAAATATATAGATATACTGAATACATATATGTATTAGAAACACTACACACCCCCACATGCATAGAAAAACACACACACTTAAACCCACCACCAAGCAGAATATTCTACTACACATGCGAATTATTACAAGAACAACACAAAAGAAACAACGACACTTATCCAAGCTACTTGAAACCGCGCGCACGACAGAGAGAGAGAGAGAGAGAGAGAGAGAAATCAGGAAAAGCATTTTGATTTTGATTTACTTTATTATTTCTTTTTTTTTTTGTAAAATCTTCCCAATTGTGAAGAGTTTGTTTTTTATAAATAAAAAAATGTATTTACTTATTTTAAAATACGATGTTAGGTTAAAAAAAAAAAGAAAAATGAGAAAAAATCGGGGCATTAGTGTGCTCTACTTGATGCAATTTCTTCAGATACGCTAAAACAACACATTTTTTCCTTTTGTTTAATTTAATTTTTTTTTTTTTATTATTATTTTGTTAAGTAGACGTTTTTCGTGTTTTCTTTTTTATTTAATAAGTTGTCCAACAATTTCTTTTTTTTATATATATATATAAACATAAATGTATATTTCTGTCATTCCTTATTATTATTTAACAAAAAAAAGTTTTGTTTCTTTTATTTGTTAAAAAGGAAAAAAAAAAAATTAATTGTTTTTGGAAAAAGAAAGTTATGAATTATTTCTTTTTGTTTATTTTTTTTTAATAGTAAAAAGTTACGGCTATAAACACATTGTGCAACTAGAAAGAACAGCTATTTAATTTCTTTTTTTCTTCTTTTTTGTTTTATAATTTATTGTATTTTGAGAACTATTTTTGTTTAATTTATACTTATCTTGGACAACAGCAAATAAAAATTACTTTATACATTAAAAAGAAAAAAAAATAAATGCTTTCTTTTTACTTTTATTAACTACATTTAGAATTGTACTTTTAGGTATTTAAGTGCAGGAGTGGTGTAAGGTTATACGAATAAGAAATAAGTTTTTACCATTGTGCCCCTAAAGAGACCTCCAGGCATTAAAACGTGGTATCGTCTTAGTAAATTCTGACCGTCCGTAGGCAATTTCAACCAAGTAGAGAAACCGGTTTGACGGTTGAGGTCTGGTACGAGTAAAATCAAATCAGCCAATGATTTTTCAACCATGTTCTGTGTGTATTCAGAAGTTGATCAACATTTTAGTCGAACATCATTCGAATTCGAAATTTTTGCAAGTGAACATCGGCGCGAGACACATAAAACAATCAAAAATATTATGGCATCTATCCCGAGTAATGATGGTTGAAGAGAGTTCTTTAATGTCTTGAGAGATCTATCTGCACTTTGGCAAGTCAAAGCAGACATTTTCAAGGACCGCTGGAGAAAAAAAGGTAATTCTGGGACAACGTTCACCACTTGAAATCTCGAGGCACACTGCATTTGATCAACATGGCCTGAGTGTGTATCAGCTAAACACTCAACATTGTACGTGTACCATGAGTTTGGTGTCTGTTTAATCTGTTTTTGCGCTCGCTTTTGCTATTGGTCAGGAAAAACGTAAGCCAATGAAGCATTTAAGCAGTTTAGTGCCTGCCATTGTCTCTATTCGAGAAGTTTTTTTAAAGTTGCAATACTTAGGCCTAGAAAGCAAAAAATTCCATTAAAGCAGACTGTAAGTAAAAAAAAAAAAAACGATTGAATTCCTTTTAATTTGTTCATACTGAAAAATCAGGTCCATTAGAGTTGGGAAGCTATTCTACCTGACGTGCGACGTGCTTTATGGACTCAACAAGCTTGACCTGATTTGTTTAGCTCAGTTGGAACGTCATTGGCTTTGATTTTGCAATATTCCAAATCCGAGTACTTTGAAATACAGATTAGAGCCCCAGAGTTCGAAATAATTGACTTTATATTCAGAAGTCTAAAAATCCTACCAGTGTGCCTAAGCAAATTCGTAGCCAAACAAAATAATCGGTTCAAGGCCTGTGTTGTTGGCGGTAACAATGGATATTTTGTTTCGATAGATTAATGCAGCAAGGATGTTGCAATTGGTTTAACAGCAATTGCTAACAAATATTTCGGAATGCTACACTACTACCCATGTCGATGGAGTATAGACGCACTAATATTTAGCTATCTAAAGAAAAACATACTCGTGTAAACGCTCAACTTATTTAAGTAAAAGCTGACTGGCTTTGTTGTTTTATAATCGTTTCGCGTGCATACATGTTCCCACAGAACCGCACGTTTTGGAAGTTTCTGAAGATGAAAGATGGAAGAGCATAATAAAGGTGACTGTATGGCGATATCATTAAAATATTCGCTGTCGGGGCAAGCTAATTTCATAGGATGCCAAGTTCTGTAAACACTACTACCATTGTCGATGGATTCTGTACGAATAGACAAAGTGGATTCCTTTTAACGCCTATTTTGGGTGGAATTCTAAAAGTACCTTATTTGGTACTTATGTTATTGAACTTACTTATCCCTTTGCGAGTCTAGAGGCTCTACTACGCCTACGGTTCTAGCTCTCAGTTGCCAAGTCATTTCTCATTCACTCATTTACTGTTCTGTGGTATGTACTTCTCGGTCGACTCACTATTCTACTGTCTTGGGTTAACGGATTCCACTACATTTCGCACTTTGCTATGGAAATGTCAGCTTGCCGAAGTGTTCGGTCAGAAAGTCCTTAGAATATTTTGTAGACATCGATTCACAAACGATTTGGAGCTTTTTTTCTGATAATTGCAGTCACTTTCCAAGTGCTGCACCCATATATGTAACAGCACGGACTCAATTTTGGAGCGGAACAGTCTTCGCTTGGTATTAAAGCTAATGGCATTCTTCTTCTTCTTCCTTTTATCAGCGAGGTTATGATCCGAAAACAAGGGATCACAACCCTCTCACTTCACCGCATTTCTACTGGAGTGGAATCCTCTAAGGTTATAGTTGATTGTTGACGATCTAAGGTGGCCATCAGCGTGATCATCACATTTTTGCGATCGTTTTTGTGTGACTTTGTGATCGTTTTACGGAGAGCTAACAAAGTGTGATAATCAATGTTGACTGTCAAAAGTGTGACTATCAACTATCACCTTAGAGGATTCCACTCCTGATCCGCCTGTGGGGTTCGCCTATTAAAGCTAATGGCATTGCTTCGTCATATTTTTTACAACACTTCAAATGCTGACTCCGTTTTAGCAATTCGGCTTGCGGTGGTTCCTCTTCGGTTCCTCCATTCGTTGAGACCGTACTTCCAAGGTATTGGAAGATATCTACTCTCTCAACCAGTTGTCCAGCAATGTCTATTTGAGCGAGAATGTTACTTGTATTATATCATTCGGTGGATGTCCATAATTACGTCATCAATGGAATATGCATTTTTCGTGAATTTCATATTTCTAGGTCCAAAGTTTTCGTTATTCCATAAAAACATGTTTCATCCCTTTTCTTCGTAGGAGTTAAAAAAATATTCTTAGTAGCTATTTATGTAATAAAACGAATATGCTCTCCGAATTTCATATTTCTAAATCCAATTCGGCACTGATGAAATGAGACTCAGAATGAGAAATCCTTTAACAGGGTGACGAAGAGTATACACGCGCATGCTGTACACATGTTCCCATAGGACCGCACGTTTTGGAAGTCTCTGAAGACGAAGGATGGAAGAGCAGAATAAAGGTGACTGTATGGCGACATCATTAAAATATTCGCTGGCAGTCACTTTAACCTAACCTAACCTAAGCTCAATGAAATTGATCGATTTTAGAAATCTCATATTCGAATGAGGTTCACTTCACATTGGTCTGACCATATTACTGTCCAAAGAAAGATAACGCAGACATACAGGCAAAGAACAGTGAAAGTTTAAAATTCAGAAGACGTAAGGTTGGATGTCCTTCGTTTCTGTATCGATGGTTGAATTTCTAATGAGAGTTGTAATTTGGGCTCACCTAAATGGCTCAACGAGTCCTTGCGCTACTTACACTAAATATGAGCTCCTTTGCTCCTACCGTTCAGATTATTTTTTGGGAATATTTAGTTAACATTACTTCGACAAGGTAAAACAGACAAAGGCATAGGTTAAGATTCACAGCTCTAAAAAATAGCAATATTAAAAAAAAAAGTTTAAAAGAAAACCATTTTGTTCTGGTAGATTTGTTGAAACAGTTATTTATTTAGAAAACTATTTTTAATTTTACAGAGACAAGTGATTTTTAAATTTTTTTCTAACCATAGAAGAAAATTGTTAAGAACATTTCGTCTTTAAAATGAAGAAGAAAAAGAATTGTTTGTTAAGAAACAAATAAATATATTAAATATATAAAAAATTGTAACAATTATATTTGTACAGAGAATAGTTTTGTGTTTTATTTTTTGATTGGTATTTCTTTGAAAATTTGCTGTTGGGTTTTTCTTTTCAGTTTGTTTATTCATTTGTTTTTTTTTTATTTTATTTTAATTACATTTTTTTTATAGTTATCTGAAGAGATTGAAATATGTCTTTATTAATGTCAGGGATGTCACTAAATAATAAATCCATACTCGGCCCTAAGTCGAATCAACGTAAACTTTCTATGATGTTAACTATTTCATCGTTTAGCATCTTTCACTTTAATTCAGTTTTATCACCTCACTGTACTTACGGAATACAAATTTACTTAATTCGCGAACCCTAACTCGCCGATTCTAGGACTCTTATTACCATTCGTGGATAAACAACTGAAATTTCGATGAATCTCTTCACCCCAATTGCCGTCGGTGTTGTTCGCTTTTCGACGATTGTCTGTTTATTCTTTAGTATACCACGAATTCATTTTCATAAATTTTTCATTTCTATGAATAAAATGGCAATGGTCGAAAAGCAAAAACACCCGAAGTAATCGGTTCTTATTCGTTCATTCAGTTTTTGGTAACAGAGTTAGCAAATGAACAGCAGCAACAGCAGCATTTTCTAGATTCCAAATTATAATATCACACCGCGCATGATTCGCCACATATAGAAATACGCACAACATACAAACGACCAGGAAATGATAGCATTTTTCAAATGAGGCGTTCATCACCTCATTTGGTTTAGAGAGTTATCCTTCAGCTTAACTTGGCTCCATTCGCCATATATGACTTGAAAGATATAAATATGATTATAAGGGTAAATGTCACTTAATTTTGTTCGTCCTACTTATAGAATACCGATTGACCAATTCAACCCAATTTTGCCATCCGTTTTTGGTCGGGATAGGAAGCGTTCGACTGGAACACTCAGACGCAACTGGTTCATTGTACTACCAGAAAACAAAACTCTGGTTTACCCATTTTATTGAAATTTCCTCGTCTTTCTAAGAAAATAAGCCTGCAGTTCCATCACTCACCACATCGGCATCGAAATCTGCAGCAAAGGCTGGACACTCACAGAGAAATTGTTCCGCAGTGTTGTCGCCCTCTCCACAATAGTAGCAGACTGTAGTGTAACTTAAGCCAAGTACATTAGATGGTTGGCGAATGAAAAGTGGCCTGTTAAGACTCCAATAAATTTTCTGCAGTCTTTTTTGCTGAGAGACAGCAAGAATTTCGCTGATTTCGTTTAGTCAACCTACAACCTGAGTCATGCCATACATAATATTGTGTTCGTGAGAAACCCAATCGTAAATGGAAACCCTAACCGGGGCCGCAGTGAGACCCAACGTAGGTTCGGGTCCTGAGAAAACATCCTCTGAGCCTTGCCTAGCAATCTCATCGGAGATCTCGTTTTCCAGGATTCCATTGTGACCTGGGACCCAAATAAGAGACATGAAATAGAGCCTTGCGACCGAGTTTGAAGAGCTTTTACATTCATGAACTATTTTGGAAGTGGTTAAACGGTTTAACAAGGCGTTAAGCGCAGACTGACTGTTATTACAGACGCAAATACTTCAAACCTTCCACCTGTTCTTCCCAATAAAGTTCATGGCCATTAGGATTGCATAAGTTTCCGCTTGGAAAACAGACGCATATTTGCCTAACGAGAAGTGAAGGCTGATGTTGTCTTCCACGAAGACATTAGCACCAGGCCCTTAACTGGCTTTGAAGCCATCCGTGAAAATACGACTAGATTCCATTCCTGGCTCAGACTCTGGCCAGAGTCTGACCTGAACACAAGGATGGTTGAATTTGAATCTGCGTTACAACCGAACTTCTGGTGTTATTGTGTCAGACGCCATATCCATGAGACCGGAGTCGTTAGATAAGTGTCGCGCAAGTGTGGATTATACCAAAAATCGCCCTAGGACGATGAATGGCTTCGATAGTACAGCCCATGAGAAAAGTATCAAGAAGAGGTAATTTCAACAAAGCATCTAGAGCAGAGCCAGGTGTACTCGGGAAAGCTCCCGTGCAGCCGAGTACTTAGAGCATACTGGCCATTTTCGAAAACGTCATCTGCGTCAAAAATGCAATTGCAGCATGTTCTTAATTACAAACTGCAAAAGTCAACTGTTCGAAAACGCAAATACGAGCTTTAACAGCATTAGCATTGTGTTGATAATGCAGTTTGCTAAAGTCATCATGTTCGAAAACATGGGTCTCATTCATAAGTGCAAGCTTTGCGAAGCAAACACAATGCAAAGCAGGAAAAGCTGCGCAAATGCAAGTTTTAGTTAAGCAATACGCAATACGTTTCTGACAGCTGCACGATTGCGCTCAAAATTGCGCAATGAATAAAGCTTTGCTAAATTTATGAATTCTCTGCTTCGCAGCAATGCCAATTCGTGCATTTGTGAATTCTCTGCTTAGCACAGATTGCACAATATTGCATTTATGAATGGACCCATCTTCTACAGCGCAGCTGTGCAGTAACAAATTCGAGCTGATAGCCAAAAGTTTCATACTTGTCTCACGCTCGCCCAACAAAACAAATTATGTGCGTTACACCCCCTTGTATTACTTCTTTGGATATGTCAAATCGCACATAAAGTTGGGTTATCGTCGCGCAGGACCGAAAAAAAAATTTCGCGATACACATCCTTACGGGATCCATTTTGCTTGGTTTTACTTTTTGTTCGAAAACGTCAAATGCGCTGACAAAAAAAATTATTTGACGTCCATCAAAAACAATTTGCGCAAGTGAGACGATTGCATATTTGACGATTGCAACTTTTGCGTCATAAAATGACGATCAATTGCCAGTCAAATTGACATTGATTTGACGTTTTCGAAAATGGCCACTGATTGACACTCAGCTTGACCTGGCTCGATTGACGCAATTCTTGTTACCTCAGATGCCAATTCGTCTCTTACATGAACGAATCACCGATCGTACGAATAAGAAATACGTAATAAGTCATTAACGAACGGATTGGGACTATGACACTCGAATATTGACGTAATTTCTACACTGAAGTGTGGATTGTACTATGCGAATCGTTAAATTGTTGTTCCTAACTGGTCGAAACATCTCCTACGTTTGAGTGCTTCTTCATAAATACCGAATGATTTTAATACTTAAAAAAAAATATTTATATTTATTTTTTACTTATCCTTGATACCAACGCCAAGGTGCTATGAAGTAAAAGCCAATTCACAATCTTGGAGCGTCCACGATCTTAGGTTTAGAATCACGTCACATAGCTTATCGTATTCTACTCCTCAAATCCTTTCATTCGATACCCATATCAAAGGGGTTGTGAAGAAAAAGGTAATCCCCATTTTGGGGGGCGTCCGCCATATTGGATTTAAAACGATATTAGATACGCTATATTGCAAGGTCACGGCACTTATATACATACTCGTATATGTGCAAAAATTTCAAAGCTCGAAATTTTGATTGCAAGATTTGTATCAGACAGAAAGATAGACAAGTTAAATAAAATCTTTTGAAAAACAAAAACAAATTCACACAATTCATTACTTTCGTCTGACAACTCTAATTCGCGCACCAACCTTTCAAGCGGCGAATAAATCGCTAAATTCCTGTTCGAATGGTAATTACTTGATAGAAGCACCTGCATGTCTAAGCCTAGAGTTCGGAACGTAGTTTGTAAATTAGTGTATTTTGTGAACTATTCTCTGTTTGGTATCATGGTTGGGAGATATTTGACCAATCACTCACCCTGATTGACGTTGGCGTTTGTCGCTTTTCGACGATTGTCGTTTTATTCTTCAGATCTAGCACGAATAGATTTTCATAACTTTTTCACTGTGAAAGAGTTGTAATAGTATTCTACACGACAGACAGATTTCTTATTAATGTTTAACGGTCAGCAGGTCGCAGTTATGAATAAAACAACAATCGTCGAAATGCGACAAACGCCAACGACAATCAGTCTAAATGTAACGAATTTTAAGCCGAAATGCTTTGCTTTTCGACAGTTAAATCCATAACCCAACAACTCTCGTCTGAAGTAGGCGAATGAATCAACAGCAAATCACAATAATTACTCGCGAATGGTAATATGACATATATTTGTAATTTCCGCGAATAAGAACTAATCAATTTGTAACCCGCAATAGAAAATTAACAAATTCGGCGAAATTTTAGTTCGGCTCTCGTATGATAATCATATAGAAAGCTCCTGAAGAAAAGGTTAAGAGATACTGCATCATAAGGCTTCTGTCTGTTTTACTCTAGACAAAGTGTGATTGTTCATCTCCATATTTCATCTTCTTTTGCTTCTTTTTCCGCAACACATTCCTCTTTCCCTTCATAACCAGTTGCCATCGCTTGTCTTTGCAGTTTTCTTCACAATAATAATCGATTGCGAAAATTTAAGATATAGTATGTCCCCAAAAATTTAAATAAAAATCAAAAGAAAAAATTAAACTTAAGCTTTTGTCTTTTATAGAAGAAAAAAAAAAACTTTGCCAGTATAGTAACTCCCAGTAAAAATATATATTTAATACATAATTAAAAATCAAAAAGTGTTTCTAACATTTAAGAAGAAAGAAAAAAAAAAGCAAAACCGAAAAAACTGCCATTGTTTTTCTTAAACTAGGTAAAAATAAAAAAAAAATTCATACAATTTTTTAAGCTATAGTCCTTAAATTCTTAATTTTATTTTTTATTTTTGTAGTTTGTTCTTATTTAAACAAAAAATATTTAGAAAAAAAGAATTATGTATACAGACATAAATATATTTTTTGACAAGTGCGATACAAAGTTTTGGATTTAAATTTAAAAACAAAACAAGAAAGATTCGATTTTATATAATTTTAATAAGAAAACCCACTTACACTTTTCGACAACTGGTTGAGACACCCGCTCTGATTTTGGCGTTTCTCGATAATTTTGTTCCGTACGTGCTGCAAGTATTGCTGTTAGGTAAACATTATCAATTTCTATGATAATTCTAATCACCATAAATCCTTTTTTTTATCTTAATTTTCTTGGAATTTTCAATTTGTCTCTAAATAGTGGCGACAAGTGGCTGAGACGTGGTATAAATACTTTGGAATTTCAGTTGCGGATTCCATTGGCAGTGTTGTTAGTCAGTCTTAGTGATTTGATTTAAAAAAAAGGTATAGACACGTCTTAAAAGTAAAAAAAATAAATATGTATGGGGTCTGGAAGATGTTAAACGAAAGATGTTCCCGTTTGATCTCCGTTAAATTAAAAAAATTCCACCAAGACGCATATTCTGTCAAAAATTGCACAACTTTTTAGCCGCAGTCGTACAGTTGTTTCAAACAATTTAAAGGATCCAGAAAACTACGGGAAAAGATACGTACCTGCACGAAAATACAGCTTGACACCAGCAAATCGACGGTCCCTACTAAGAGAAGCGTCAAATTCCACAGCAACAACAGGGAAAATTGCGGCATCAGCAGTGATTTCGAATGTGATTAGAAACCTAAGAACTTGCCAGCGTGTTTTAACTGAAGCGGAACCGCTTCAAAGAAAGAGTTTTAAAAGAAAATCGGCTCGACTATAACATCATCGAAACGCCCGTTTGACTTTTGCCAGAAATCATTTAAGATGAAAGAAGCGTTAGAGAACTCTCATCTTCACCGATGAGAAATGCTTTTGCCTTGATGGACCTGACGGATTTCGTCATAATTTTCATTTTTTTACGAGCTGTTTTAAAGAGACGGAGGTGGAGTTATTATTTGGGCAGGAATATCGTACCAAAATTAGACTAATATCCGCTTCGTAACTAGTAGGATGAAAAGTGACGACTATTAAAGTCTTAGATGAAGAGATCGTGCATCATGGCCAAGAAAAATTCGGCGAAAACTTCATCCTGCAACAAGATAATGCAGTAATTCACACATCCCAGAAGATAAAAGAGTACTTTTAGCGTATTAACGTTTCTGTTCTTGACTAGCCAGTATTGTCCCCAGACCTCAACACAATTGGGAATGTATGGGTATATCTCTCAACTAAGGCGGACGACTATTCAATAACGTAGGAGACCTTAAACACGCAATTGAAACTGAATGGTACAAAATCCCACGAAAATTAATTAAAAAACTATTTAAATGTCTTCCATCAAGAATTAATTTTTTTTTTTTCGAGGGTAGGTACAAATCTCCAACGACACTATGAGGATCGACAGCACGTGTGGGATTCTTACCCACTAAAAAACCTCCCTTCAAAACAGACTTGTTTTTATTTTTACTACAACTAAGTACCATATTCGTCTTATCAAGTAGTTTTCATTTGACGAAATAATGACGTTTTGCAGGTACCTTCCCATTAGAAGTTCCTGCCAGCTCCGCAGTTTAGATGCGGTTACTTATCGCTCTAAGTCTAAAGGTTTGGTTCTTTGTAGACGTCGTAGTAAATTTATTTCATCCAAAACTTGGAGGACTGTAATATTAACGTGACTTTCTAGTCGACTTCTATGCTTTCTCGCGTAGTTTTTGATTTCGTCTTCGATTGTTTTAATGCCAGATCTCTATTTCTGATATACCATGGCGCATTTACAACACCCCTTAGCACTTTGTTTTCAAAAGTTTGTAAAATTTTAATATTACTCATTTTGGTACAACCCCAGAGTTGTATACCATATGTCCATACAGGCTTTAGCACTTGCTTATATAAAAGCAGTTTGTTCTCTATATTGAGCTTGGAATATTTTCCAAGTAACCAATACATTTCTCTATATTTATTGTCTAGTTCTTTGCGGTTTTTATTTACGTGCGTTTTCCATTTCAGCTTTGCATCAAGTGTCAATCCAAGATACTTAGCCTCGTTTGCAAACGGGATTTGAACCGAATTTGAAAAGATCGTTAAATTATTTATTTTCTTATAAGTAAAATTTACATGAACAGATTTGGTCTCGTTGAGTGCGATACGCCGAACCTTTGTCCATTCACTTACTCTATCCAAAGCTTCTTGCAGTTTTTCTGTAGTATCTTCGACCGTTTTACCTACTGCCAAGATAGTAGTGTCGTCGGCAAACGTAGCTAGCTCAGTACCTTCTACTTGCGGTATATCACGAGTGCATAATAGATATAAAACTGGACAAATAACGCTCCCTTGCGGCACCCCAGCCATTATTTCCTTAAAATCAGAATATTCGTTTCCACATTTGACGCGGAATAGTCTAGTCGTAGGGTAGTTCTTCAAAATATTGTATAGGTGCTCTGGCAGAACTTGTCGTAATTTAAACTTTAAGCCTTCGTGCCAGACCTTGTCAAATGCTTGAGAGATGTCAAGGAATACGCTTGAACAAATCCGTTTTTTCTTCAAGAGATTTTCGATTACATGTGTTATTCTATGCACTTGTTCAACTGTAGAATGCTTACTTCTGAATCCGAATTGATGATCCGGAATGAGATGCCTTTCTTTTATAAACGACTGTATTCGCCTAATCAATATTCTCTCGAACACTTTGAATATAATTGGAAGAGGCGAAATCGGTCTATAAGACGTTTTTCATTTGGCGGTTTTCCGGGCTTAAGGACCATTATGACTTCGGCGACTTTCCATTGACTGGGGACATATTTTAGTCTAAGCGCGGCGTTTATAATGAACAGAAGCTTAATTATAGCTTTTCTTGGTACTGCTTTAAGAACCTCCCCTGTGATTAGGTCGTATCCAGGAGCTTTCTTACGTTTAAGTTTCTTTATTTCTTCCTTAAGTTCGGTTAGTGATGCATTTCTTATTGCACTATTGGCTATATACGACATATTTATATTTTGAATAAGAGCTTGACCATCAAACGGTTTAAAAGTTTCTTTCAAGTGGGTGGCAAAAATTTGCGCTTTCTCTTTATCATGCCTGGCCCATTCGTCTTGATATTTCCTAATTGGTGCGGCTTGAATTTGAGGTTTCTTAATACGAGCGAGTAATTAGAATCTTTTTCTGCCGTTAAACTTTCTAGGTAAGTTTGTATTGTATTTCATTATTCTTAAGGTCTTTAATGGATCTTTCTAGTGAGTGAACAAACGGTTAAGATGTGCCTCCACCAAGAATGTTATAGGTTGTTAGTCATGAGGGAGGAAGGAAGTGCTTATTACTAAAAAAATAAAACTCCCAATTTTGTTTCTATTTAAAAAAAAACCAACCTTGTCTTAACCACTTATTGCGGTCATTTAGGGACGAATTGCAAATTCCAAGAAAATTGAGGAAAAACAAGGATTTATGGTGATTCGAATTTTCTTAAAAATTGATAGTGATTACCTAACAGCAATATTTGCAGCACATACGGAAAAAAAATATCGAGAACGGCGAAATCAGGGGAGGGTGTCTCAACCAGTTGTCGAGGAGTGTAGTATACTTTTTTCATTAGTTCAAGTGCTCTTTGTGTGGAAAAATATATAATTATAACAAAATATAAAAAAAAAAATTAATTTATTTTCAAAATATTAAAGGAATACAAAAAAATTTAAAATTACCGCTTAAGTTACGTTTAAGCTTTGAATGTGCAAAATGTAGTTGCCTTTGGTTTAGTTGATTTGAAAATAAAAATTTGTGTCTTATTCATTTTAAATTTTTAATTAAAAAACAATAAATATTTTTCTTTAAGATGTATTTAGTTTATGTATTTTATGTACGATAAAAATAAAAATTATTTAACACTCTTGAATGCATGTAACATTTTTTTAAGAAATAGTAGCCATTTATAAAAACAAAATATATTTGATTCATAAAGTATGTGAACAAAATAAAAGAGCGAATATATTTAAACAAAACTTGACAACGAATTTATTATTTTGTTTGTCCGGTACTTTAGTTAGTTGCTGGTGGACGGGCTAAGTTTATTTCAAATTGATTAATGGACAAGCCGGGTTGAATATAGCTTACTCAGGTATTTCAGACGAAAATCAGTCAGCCTCGGAATGTATTTACGTATAGCTGGAAATTTGAGAGTAAGTGTGTTTAGGTAATTTTTTCTTCTAAAAACGATGGAGAAAATAGTCGGTCATCTCATAAGGGAAACCTGCAGAGATGAAGAAGGAAACCTTGTAGTAGAATCACAGTCGGTGCTGAGAATCTGGATAATTTACTTCTGCAGACTGTATAACGGCGACGAATATAAAAATCCCCCTGCCAGGCGGAATGAACCATTCAACATAGACGATGGTAGTCAAAATTTCCGTCCAATCCAATCCAACAAGGCTGCTGGACCTGGCAGCTTACCGGCCGAACTTTTCTTGCCAGGTAGTGATGAAAAGCATACACCAACTCATCTCTAAGATTTGGGCAGACGAGTGTATGCCTGATGAATGGAATCTCAGCATTGTTTGCCAGATCCACAAGAAAGGAGACCCTCTCAACTGCGCCAATTATAAAGGCATCATTCCTCCTCATCACTCCTCAACATTGCATACAAGATCTTTTCGGCGATATTGTGTGAACGCCTGGAACTTTTTATCAATAGCCTGATTGGCGCTTATCAGGGTATCAGGGCAGGAAAGTCCACCATCAATCAAATCTTCACACTTCGACATATCCTGGAAAAAACTCAGGAAGTCCAAATAAATATTCATCTTCTCCTTATCGATTTCAAGGCCGCCTATGATAGCATCTATAGAGAAGAGCTATATATGGTAAAGAGCCATGTCAAGTTTTACACCCTTGCGAAAATTGTCCGTCTATGCAGGATGAAGATGGAGAACGCTCGCTGTTCCATCAAGGTCGGCAGTGACCTTACCGAGACCTTTGATGTCAAAAAAGGTTTTAGACTAGGTATGTGACGCGCGGTCATGTGAGTTCTCTAATATTGTACTTGACCGGATTGTGCGGAGCTTACAAGCCAACACCAAATCTATCAAATTCCGTTAAACTGCTTGCATACGCCGACGATATTGACACAATTGAAAAATGGCAGAAGTAATCATGATTCTGAAACCGGTCGCCAGTAAGTCGCCAGATGAAATGAAATCGTATAGACCGATTTTGCTCCTAATATCAAAGCTATTTGAGAAACTGCTTTTGAAAAGACTCAAGCAAATAATCACCCTTATTGTCGACGTCGTCTGTCGAAAACGACAGGCGACATCTGTCGAGTCGAGGCGTTTGTGATTTCTCATTGCGTAACTAAAACGACTCGACTCTCGGAACACTTACATTCCACATGCGTTCCACACATGTATTTGGACATTTGATTCGACGAATTTGTATTTTTTCTGTGACTTGGTGAAGGATTTGCAAAAATTATTTAAAAATGAATAGTGTAGAGATGTTTTTCGAGAGCAGTGACGAAGAAGAAAATAAGAAAAAAGAGCTTGTAAGGATTAGAAAGAAATCAACAAAATCCAATCCATTGGATTAGCCCGGAGTTAAGTGAGTGGGAGAAATAAATAAATTCTAATCAATTGTTTTAATCACAATTATTTTCAGATTTAAAATGTATTTTAGAATTTAAGGATATGTCATCCCATTTGCGATTTACATCACTTTTCGTTAGGCCCTTTGTAAAGGATTTTGCCAAAGGGTTGTTTTCTACCATTTCACGGACTAATGCTTGAAACTGTCGTTTATTTGTGACCTTCATTCTGAAAAATACTACATTTTCCTTCAATTTTTTAATTAAAAATTAAATGCACATACTTTTCTTTGTCACTAATCACACAGTCGTCCACAAAATTCTCTACGACGAAAATGGTCCCTTTCCACGACAAATGTCGTCGCAAAATGAATTACACAATGCGACGATCGTCGTCGAAAAATGCAATCCACATTCTTTGACATTTCAAACGAGTTTTGTCGATCGTCGAGGTGACAAAAGTCGTTCATTTGTGTTCGACAATGCCAAACAGACGCGTCGTTTTTTTTTCAGTCGTGGACGTCGTCGACAATAAGGGTGAATAGAAGAAAGAAATCTTGTACCCTCCCACCAATTTGGGTTTAGAGAAAAACACTCTACTGAACAACACGAGCATAGAATTGCGAGTACAGTAGAAAAAACTCTTAAGCAAAAAAAGGTATGTTCAGCAATCTTTCTGAACGTAGCACAAGCATTTGATGAAGTCAGGCATCGAGGGCTAGAATTTAAACTGCAAAGCTTGGTCAAAGTGACTCTCTAATAATAGAGACGAAAAGCTTGCTTCGAAGTGGAATACAGATGTTGCAAGAAAAAAGCGAAGAAGAAGTACGCCCAGCTTCAAGCAGAGAGTACGGACGGCCTGTATCGGGAGCTGGAGAAAATATCTTCCCCGGTTGCTGCTGCAAACCAAGCTATCCAGGAGCTGCGACGACAGAATATGAACAAGAGCACAACCATCTTCAACATAGCTGCCAAAAGAAGGAGGAATGCTCAGGAAATTCGTTTGACAAAGTTAATTAGCATGCTCATGGCCAGCTTCTAGTGGATGACGACAAATTTCGGCGGAGGTGGCGGCAGTATTGTGAAAGACTTTTGAATGAACAGTTTCCCCGACTATACTTTCCAAGAGCCACTCTAAGCGTGAGGAAATACATTACATTGACATATGACATTACAGTCGAAGAAGTCAGTAAGGCGGTCAAATACTCCAAAAAACGAAAAGCGGTTGGGCCAGACGAGATGCTCTCTGAGTTCTGGAAAAAGATGGGAGACATCGGGTTCAGATGGCTCAGAATTCTCATCTCCCAGTTTATGAGAAATGATCCAATGCCCAATCAATGAAGGAAAGCTACCTTCTCCCTATGCACAAAGGGAAGGGTGATACGCGAAGTTGCTATCTGATGATTAGTGCGGGTTTGTCGCGGGTAAATAAAACACAGATGCAATCCAAAGTATAAGCATCGTAATGGAAAAACATCGTGATTCCTTAAAAGATTTGCGTATTGCATTGGTTGACTTTGAAAAGACATTCGACAGACAACCACGAGATCTGATATGGGTGCGTTTAGACATATGGGTGTTCCAGAAACCTTTGTACAGATGATCATAGACATGTACGAGGGAGCAAAGACAAGAGTAAGATGCCCCGCTGAAGTAACCAAAAAGTTCCGAATCAAAGTCGGGGTGCACCAGGGAAGCGTCTTAAGTCCTTTGCTCTTTATTACAGTCCTTGACTATCTGCTTGAAGATAAAGTCGCGGACCTCAAGGTACATCAATTATTCTTTGCTGACGATGGAGCCATCATAAGTGAAGATCCTACGTCCCTGTAACAAGCACTTGATGTGTGGGTGGACGTTTTTGAGGGAAATGGGTATAGCATTAGTTCAAAAAAGACCGAGTACTGTGCTACCCGTTCTCTGATCCACTCAGGCCTATTCCAGACATTTATTTGAATGGAACAGTGCTTCGCAAGTGCGGAACTCACAAGCCAACATCAGAGGCACAATTTATCAAAAGTCCGTACAACTGCTGCATACGCCGACGATATTGACATAACTGGAGGAACTCAGCGAGCTGTTACCGATGCGTTTGCAAGCATTGAAGCAGAAGCAACCAAAATGGGTTTAGCGATAAACGAGGGCAAAACCAAGTATATGTTCTCAACAAGAAGGGACAATCAACACCGATGAATTGGACAGAACGTCACAGTGGGCAGCTATAACTTCGAGGTAGTAAGGGACTTTGTCTACCTTGGCTCTGTTATAAACTCTAAAAACAACATCAGCGCAGAAATCAAGCGAAAAATAACTCTTACCAATCGCTGTTTTTTGTGCTTATAAGGCAATTCAACAGTAAAGCCCTATCTCGAACAACTAAGGAGACTCTGTATAAGGCTGATCATCCCAGTTCAGCTTTACGGCGCTGAAACATGGAGACATGTTGTTCCATTCGTCCACCTAAGATTTGTACTCTCGACAGCATCCAGCTTAAATTTAAGTCTACGCTTAGCGAATGGTATACCGAAGGTGCCTTTATCCGGCACAATGGGTATAGTTGTTCCTATTCTGGCGAGTTCATCGGGCTTACAATTCCCTGGAATGTCCCTATGCCCCGGCACCCAGCACAAGTGAATATTGAACTGCTCAGCCATCTCCACAAGTGACGATCGGCAGTCTAGAGCTACTAAGGAATTTAAAGAGGTCGATTCCATGGATTTGATTGCTGCTTGGCTGTCTGAAAAGATGCGGATATCTCTAACAGATATCACGTTTTTCTTAAGCTGAGATAGGACTTCTTTAATCGGCATTATTTCCGCCTGGAACACGCTACAATGATTTGGAAGACGAAAGGAGCGATTAAGATTAAGCCTGTTAGAGAAAACACCTGCATAAACTCCGTCTTTGGTTTTTGACCCGTCAGTGTAGATGTAAGACGGCAGGGAGAATTCCATCTCCACCGGGAGCTTTGTAAGGTTTTTGCGTGGATATGGCCCATCTTATTGAATCGAGGGAGAAGATTTTCTTGGCCATAATCCCAGTGCATCGGTTAGGTGGGAGTGGCCTGACTTCATGCAGCAGAGATGTGTGAGGGTTAGTGATTAGGGAGTCAGGGAAGTGGGTATGCAGAAGTAGACCTAATGTATCGGCGTATTCCTGTGTAAAACTGCCGTCAGTTTTTTGTAGGAGACCTTATACCATTGCAGTAGTTCTTGGATAGGGTTTTCTGGGCCCTTACAGCTGAAGGGAGATCGTTAATGCTTTCGCAGAAAGGCCTGCAAGTATGTATGTATTTTTGATCTCCTAATAGCAGACTTGTAAGCGGTGAGAGCTATCTTATATTCGCTCTATGAGTTGGTGGACTTGGTTTTATTAAATAGCCGTCTAACCTTTTCCTTAAGGGTGTCGAGCTTATTGCTCACCATGGCACATCGCGGAAGTTAGTTCTGCTTTTGGGATAGTAGCTGGCTTCATATGCGAGGGTGATTTGAGAGCTAACTTTTGAGGCTTCTCTTCCAGGGAATGAGAAGAGTCTATATTTAAACAAAATGGAATGAATTCGCCCCAAAGGGTTTATACATAGAGATTCCAATTGGTGTGTTTAGGAGACCTGCTGGGGGTGATTGGGTCACGAGTAGTTTCGATGTCAAACCTAATGTGCATACGGTCAGACAACGAGAGCTCCTTTGAGACATGCCAATTGGTAATTTGATCGGACAGAGAAGAGCTGGATAGGGTAAGATCCAGAATCTCTTGTCTGATGGAGTTGACAAAAGTAGTATCATTTCCTCTTTTTAAAATAGCAATATTTAAACTAATAAGGAAGTTAAGAAGGCACTCACCTGTTTTGTTATTATTGGAACTGCCCCAGATCGTATGATGGGCGTTCGCGTAGCAGCCTAACACGATCTGCTGTCCAGTTTTCTTACCGTATCTGAACAGTTTGACGACTTCGTCAGGTGAAGCCGGAGTTCGGTCGTCAGTAAAGTATCCTGAGGCAATGATGATGGATTACCGTCCTCTGTCGGTAGTTAGATCCACTGAAATGGCTATAAGGTCTTTGCTTATAAACTGTGGGATAGGAAGAAAGTTGATTCTATTATTGATCAGAATGGCAGCTCTGGGAAGGGGTTGCCTCTTGCAATATATTAACTTACATGAGTTACTGGAGAGGCCACATATTCTGCCATCACGGACCCATGGTTCCTGAATTAAGAGAAGGTCCAGGTTGCTTTTTATAAACCTCCGACAGGCGGTCACAGAGGGTACTTTGGCATGGTGCAGGTTTATTTGCAAAAATTTGAAGGTGCTGATGGTCATTGGCACTCGGGGTAGAGGCGAAGCCTGGGGGAGACCTTATGAGATTTTGCTGGGCTTTGCCTTTGACTCCTCAGTTCTTGTGTTGCGTAGCTCTAGGTGCAGTTACAGAGCCGCTGGAAGAGCTGGTGGGAATCGGGCCAATAGTTAGTCGCGCTTTATTGGGGAGCCGAACAGCCTCAGATGTTGAACGTAGAGTTCCAGAGTGAGGAGATTGGATAGGCCATGGTTCGGTGCTGTTGCCGTTGGCTGGTCAAACGGTAGTGCATGCGAGCGTTTTCATTCAGCTGAGGCCTACTAACTCCTACTCTCAACCTCCACGCGGTGACAGCCGGGTGCCTAGTACCATAATCCAAGAAATGGGTAACTAACCCCGTTTGGCGGATTCTTGGCGGCAACAGATGAGAGAGGGGTGGAAGAGTGCTTTCTCACTAGAGCACTCCTTCCTGTTCCAGGCGGCAGCAGACGAATTCCCTAGACGGAGTCAACGGTGGCGTCTATAGTTCCAGTTAGGTTGAACTTAGTGAATACCTTGCGCCAGCTGCTTCGACGTATTCGGATCAAAGGTCGATAAGGAATTTCCAATGTTGGTCAGGACATTGGAGTCTAGATGGTGGCGGAGGAGCCCTTATTGGGCCAACGGCAGCGCTCATACTCCCGCAGTTGACCACTGGCACCGGTGTACCCGGCCCCTCGTCCTAGGGGAATAATTAAGGAACTGGCCCTCCAGGTTGGGGCTTGTGCCGTTGGGGTAACTTCCCTACAACGTAAAAAACCTATGGTTCCGAAATAGCCAAAAGCCTCAGATAAGGATGACTCAATTAATGACGACCCCAGCTAACGAAATAAGGACAACGACCTTCGGATCTGTACGTGGAATGTTCTGTCCCTTTACAGACCACGTGCAGCCGAACAACTAGCAAAGGCCCTAGACTGCTATAAAGCAGATATTACCGCCATCCAGGAAGTGCGATGGGATGGGCCGGGCAAAAAGAGGATGAAAAATTGTGACATCTACTACGGTGATTGCTACAGAGGCAACAGGCAACGCTTATTCGGATGCGGATTTGTCATACGCGGCAGACTAAGGCAAGAAGTCTTAAGCTTCCGACACGTTAGCGAGCGTATTATGACTATCCGGATCAAAGCTAAATTCGCTAACATAAGCTTAATATGTGTTCATGCCCCCACGGAAGAAAAGGACCCTGCCACCAAAGAGTGTTTCTACGAGCTCCTCGACAAGACATATGAGCAATGTCCTAAATACGACGTTAAAATCGTATTGGGCGATTTTAACGCCAAAATAGGAAAGGAGGACGTGTTTGGTAGGGCAGTCGGTAAGCATAGCCTACACGACACCACGTCTGATAACGGACTAAAGCTAATTGATTTCGCTGTGGAGCGAAATGTCACCAAGCAAGCACATGGTTTCCTCATCTCGATATTCATAAGCAGACATGGCGGTCCAATGACCATGCAACGATCAACCAAATTGATCATATTGCGATCGACGCAAGGCATGCCTCCAGTATTCTGCATGTCCTGACCTTCCGAGCGGCCAACATAGACTCGGATCATTACCTTGTTGTAGCCAATGCGGATATCCCAATCTGAGCAACAAAGAAGAATCACTGTGAAAAAATTTAACGTCGAAAAGCTACAATCGCAAGAGACCGCCAGACTCTTCGCTGATCGCGTATCCCGAAATCTCTCAATTACCCCTATACCGCCAGCATCAAGTGCCGAAGACCAGTGGCAATGCTGCCATGATGCCATCAGAAACGCAGCGACTGATATGCTGGGTCTCGCTCGCCCACCACCGCGAACCCCTGGTTTGACGAAGAATGCCGGCGAGTAGCAAAATAAGAGGCATACAAAGCGGCACTGCAAAGGAAGACGAGAGCTGCTCGTGAGCTCTACGAGCAAAAGAGACGGGAAGAACATCGGCTTCTCCAAAAGAAGAAAAAAGAGCATGAGAAGCGCGCGTTCGAGAATATCGAGAGCTTATACTCCAGGAACAATGTACGGAAGTTTTACCAAAAGGTAAAAAGAACGTGTCAGAGAAGTAGGTAATACCCGTACAGAAACCTGTAGAGATGAAAATGGAAACCTCGTAGTAGAATCACAGTCGGTGCTGCGAATATGGAAAAACTACTTCTGCAGACTGTATAACGGCGACGAAGACCAACATCCCGCTGTCAGGCAGAATGAACCATTCAACATGGACGATGATAGCCAAAATTTCCATCTACCTGACCGAAACGAAGTGAGGATAGCAATATCCAAGTTAAAATCCAACAAGGCTGCTGGACCTGACGGACCTGTTTTTTTGTGCTTATAAGGCAATTCAACAGTAAAGCCCTATCTCGAACAACTAAGAAGACTCTTTATAAGACCCTGATCATCCCAGTCCTGCTTTACGGCGCTGAAACATGGACTTTATTAAAAAAGGATGAAGATATCCTTGTTCGCTTCGAGAGAAAAATTCTTCGTAAGATATTCCGTCCCGTTTGCGTTGACGGGTTTTGGAGGAGAAGATTTAACCACGAATAATACGAGCTTTATAGCCACATCGACCTAGTCAAAAAACTGCGTATTGGACGTGTGAGATGGCTAGGACATGTAGAGCGAATGGACACCAACGCTACGGCCCGCAGAGTCTTCAAATCTAACCCAAAGGGACCACATAGTAGAGGACCTCCTCGCCGTAGGTGGCGCGCAGAAGTTCAAGGGGACCTCGACCAACTTGGAGTGCGCAACTGGAGGCAATTAGCTAAAGACCGAGCTAAATGGGGAGGCTTGTTGGTTGAGGCCCAGGTTCACCCCGAACTGTAGCGCCACCTAAGTAAGTAAGTAAAGTAAGTAAGTATAGTTCGTTGCTTTTGAGAGCAATGGATGTAGTTTCCGTTGCGGTAGGAGTAAGGTTGGAGGAAGAAGCGATTACCTTGGAGTTGATTAAGGTCAACTCTGAATCGCATTCTTTAGGAGTAGGGATAGGGAGAGGAGATGCCGGGTCTTTGCTGATGAATTGTTTGGTTCGAAGGATAACTTCTCCGAAACGAAAGTCTATTTTGAAATGAAGGTTTTCCAAACAAGCCATGGATTTGTTGTCTATGGAGTTAGTCAGTATGGCAAAGTTACCCTTGTCCTCACGTTTTAGAACCCGCAATTCAGAAGCGAGAAGATCAGAATTTTGGGCAGAAACAGCCTTAAGGAGCTTGTCGTTTCCGAATGAAGGGTTTGCCGGAAAGTGTCCCACTAAAATTTGTTCTCGAGGAATTTTATCCTCATCAAGAGCTTTTAGTGAGGCAACCTCCCGTGGAGTGAAACTAGGGACAATGCCTTTGACCCATTCTGCCGTAGACCGGTCTTTGCAATGTAAGACTAGCCATCCTGGACGGAAAGTTGTGCCGCGGAATTTAAGCTTCACTTTCTCGTCCGTGAGGTTGATAATACGCTCAAAGATGGAGTTTTGTATGGATGTCATTTGCTCATTGTTAAGCAGGGTCTCTGGAAAGTTAGAGGCGGTGATCCCTATCTTGGAAACCTTCGGAGCTTGCTTAAAGGTGGTAAGCGGAACTATTGGAGCAGGCTGGATAGACGTGGGAATCACATCTGTTGCTCTTACACGGGGTGCAAATTTAGTCTTCTTTGGCTCTGAAGGCAGAGGAGAAGTATTTGAGCAGTCTCTCTTGCGGCCGCAGGTGATTTTGGCTTTTTCTCTGGCTTCATCAAGAGATACGCCTTTGGAGAGGAGCCATTTCAAACGACCCGCTATGCTAAGTCGCTCCTGAGTAGTTTTTGAGTAAGAGGATCAGCCGGCAAAGGTGGGGTAGTGTCAAGTAGAAGGACCGCTTCTTCAATTGGACCGATAGTTAGATCGTCCTCTTCCACGCTAACGATTGAGGAGAGGTCTTCTGGGTGTGGATGTGTTTAGAGCAGCATCTTGCTCTTGGGTTTTTTTGTTCTGGTTAGCGATTTTGTTCTCACAAGAAACTAGGAAAAGAAATATACCGAAAGCAGAGCCCCGCGTTCCAGCAGCAGGGACTTATATTGAAACCAGAGGTGCCCAATAAACTGGGGTTCACCGTTAGAAGACACACTAAAGTAGTGCCATTCATCCCATTGGCATCCTAGTTATACACCTCTTTAGATTCGCCATATTTAGTATGCAACAGGGAAACCTCGAGTAGGATGTGGCTCTTCACCACGTATGGATGGTCTTAGAGATAGACTGCTGAGCAGCTCTATTCCTTTGGTTCCTTTGCCTGGAACCTTGCCCCCGCAAATCAGGGTTACTAAGTGAGCAGTGACTCTAAATGTCTTCTTCCTTTTTCCACGAGGTTAGGATCCGAAAACAAGAGACCATAACCCTCCAACTTCACTGCATTTCTACTGATCCACCTGTGGTGTACGCCTGTCACAAGGCAAGGCACCCATCTACCTAACCTAACCTAAGCTCATCGAAATTGTCTACGTAATATAGAATGGAGATGCCTACACTGTCTAAAAGGTTATGAACTTTGTACCTTAGAATAATAACATCATGTTGGCCCACACCCTATTAACCCTTGTGTAGGTGTCAAGGTACCTGGGTACTTTTCCAACATAATTCGACAAAAAAAAAGTGTTCCACCACAGCCACTTTGTCAGTATTTTCAGTACCTTCCTAAAAAACATTTCTGAGTTGAATGCGCTATTTAGGCCGAAAATCGAGCCATATGTTTATTCTCTAGAATTTTTTTGTTGACATGATCTGGAATATGACATCAAAGTACCTTGGTACTGCCATAGATTATGCACTGAAATGCGTGCGAATCCGACTGCTAACATCACATAGAAGGCCACGAGGAGTCGCTGGTCAACTCAGAAACACCCTGCATCAAAGAAGGAACAGATAAAAGACAAAAGGGAGGAGCTATGTTTGAAATAACGAACAATTAACAATCCACCGGAAATCCAAAGTAACTAGAAGATAAGACTTGAAACTTTTGTTTATGCAGCTGCAAGTCGAAAAGCTCTTAGTGTATATGCATCGTTCAATTCCAATCATTTGGATAGGCTACCAAAGGTATGGAAACCAACTGGCCAAGAGTTGAAGGTGCTCTCTTTATGGCCGGCGTGCATCATTTAAGTGGAGAGCCCACATCGATCCCCTGGGACTCCGACCCTGATATCCATTTTCGTGCTGCAATATTCGTCGTCGATATTCTGCAATTAAGCGCTTTATACGCTTCGATAATAATATTCCCACTGCAGCGCCCCCCAACAACCAGCGCTTGTCGTAAAAGGCGACTAATGGGACAAATCAGATCTAGGCAATATAACACCCAAGTGAGCCTAGCGACACTTATACTACCTTAAAAACCCTCCCACAAGTGTGCATGCGACTCCGTTGGTTGACACGACTGGAGATCACCGGTGTCATAGAAGAAAGATCAAACAATACTAAATCAGGAGCATGCACGTGTAAAACAACAAACACCATCGCAATATGGTAATATTGCAAAACTGTATCATTATGGTAATACTTGCAAGGAAAGGCACTACCCCGCCAGGCACTACCACTGCTGTGCTTGGTACTGATCCTGGACCGAGCAGAAATGTTCGGGTCAGAGCTATACGGATTCCGGGGGCTAGCGAGTTGGAACGTTGGAAGCATGACCGGCCGAAGTTACGAGCTGGAAGAGATGATGAATAGAAGGCGGGTGGACATCTTGTGTGTCCAAGAGACGAAATGGAAAAACACCGGAAATCGGGCGCCTTTCTTGGACGTTAGAACAAAAGATTACAAGATGTTCTACTACGGAACGGAAAAGGCTAAGAACGGAATCGGTATCATCCTTGCGGCAGAGCTACTTGGAAACGTCTTGAGCATTTCGAAGTTCAGCGACCGTTTGATGTCTCTCAAACTAGTAATACAAGGAGAGGTGTGGAATATTGTCAGTGCACATGCTCCCCAAAATGGGTGCAATCAGAGAGATAAAGATGCATTTTGGCTAGATTTCCACAATCTCCTTAAGAACATCCCAAAGGAAGAGTTTCTGTTTGTTGGAGGAGATTTGAATGGACATGTCGGGAAATCAAACGAAGACTATGAAGACTGCATGGAGGACTAGGATATGGCACCAGGAACCTTCCTGGTGAAGACATCCTAAGCATGTGCAACTCACACGGTCTTATCGTGTTAAATACCATGTTCATCAAACAAAGCCGACACCTAATCACATACAGCAGTAGTGGAGATGAAACTCAGATTGACTACCATTTTGTAGCCAGTTTCATGAAGCCTCGGGTAAAAGATTGTAAAGTGATCCTGGGAGAGGCAATCGTTCGGTAACACCGTCTCCTGCTAACACAAATTTTTATGAAAACACCGAAGAAAAGCAAACAAACAAGGGTCTCTGAGAAAATCAAGTGGTACAATCTGGACAAAGAAAAAGGCGAGGCTTTTGTTTTCGTAATGAAAAATTACCTCTCTCACACCATCAACGGAGCTGAGGATGAAGAGTGCAGAGCACAAAATATGTGGGATTCCCTACAGCGAACTTGCTTAAAGAAGGCCAAATCACTGCTAGGAGCTTCAAAAGGCCACCATCAGCACGCCAAAGAAACATGGTGGTGGAGTGATGAAGCTAAGAAATTGATAAATGAGATGAAAGCGGCTTTCAAAGCTTGGTCAAAGTGCCCCTCTAATAATAATGACGAAAAAGTTCGCCTTGAAATGGAATACAGATGCTGCAAGAAAAAAGCGAAGAAGAAGTGCGCCCAGCTTCAAGCAGAGAGTACGGAGGGCCTGTATCGGGAGCTGGAGAAAATATCTTCCCCGGTTGCTGATGCAAATCAGGCTATCCAGGAGCTGCGACGACACAATATGAGCAAGAGCGCCACTATCTTCAAAATAGCCGCCCAAAGAAGGAGGAATGCTCAGGAGATTCGTTCGCCAAAGTTCATTAGCAATGCTCATGGCCAGCTTCTTGTGGATGACGACAAAATTCTGCGGAGGTGGCGGCAGTATTGTGAAGAGCTTTTAAATGAACAGTTTCCTCGGCTATACTTTCCAAGAGCCACCCCTAACTGTGAAGAAATACCCGACATTACAGTCGAAGAAGTTAGTGAGGCGGTCAAATACTCCAAAAAACGAAAAGCGGTTGGGCCAGATGAGATGCCCTCTGAGTTCTGGAAAAAGATGGGAGACATCGGGTTCAGATGGCTCAGAATTCTCATCTCCAAATTCGTGAGAGGTGATCCAATGCCGAATCAATGGAGGGAAAGTTACCTTCTCCCTGTATACAAAGGGAAGGGTGATACGCGAAACTGTGATAACTACCGTTCGATCAAGCTGATGTCACACACCATGAAGATCGTTGAGCGGGTATTAGGTGGCCGACTGCGAAAAATAATACGGCTATCTGATGATCAGTGCGGGTTTGTCTCGGGTAAATCAACCACAGATGCAATCCAAAGTATAAGGATCATAATGGAAAAACATCGTGATTCTTTAAGGGATTTACATATTGTTTTGGTTGACTTTGAAAAGGCATTCGACAGACAACCACGAGATTTGATATGGGTGGCGCTAAGACATCGAGGGGTTCCAGAAACCTATGTACAGATGATCATGGACATGTACGAGGGAGCAAAGACAAGAGTAAGATGCCCCGCTGGAGTAACCGAAGAGTTCGCTATCAAAGTTGGGGTACACCAGGGAAGCGTTTTAAGTCCTTTGCTCTTTATTACAGTCCTTGATTATTTGCTTGAAGGTAAAGTGATGGACCCCAAGGTACATCAGTTATTCTTTGCTGACGATGGAGCCATCATAAGTGAGGATCCTACATCCCTGCAACGAGCACTTGATGTATGGGTGGACGCTCTGGAGGGAAATGGGTATCGCATTAGTTCAAAAAAGACAGAGTACTTGTGCCCGTTCTCTGATCCACTCAGGCCTATTCCAGACATTTATTTGAATGGAACAGTGCTTCCCAAGTGCGAAAAGTTCAAATATCTGAGATCTATGATCAATAGCAAAGCAACTTGTGATGGCGACATCAATCATCGCGTAAGCGTAGGGTGGATGAAGTGGCGAGAAAATTCCGCTATCTTCTGTGACAGAAAAATGCCCCCTAAGTTGAAGTGAAGGCTCTACACCGCAGTTGTACGTCCAGCGCTCGCATACGGTTCACAATGTTGGACGATGTACAAAAATTATGAGAGTAAATTAACGGCAGCTGAGATGAAGATGCTTCGTATGACAGCAGGAGTGACAAAGCTTGATCGAATAAGAAGTTCGAAGATCCGTGGAAGCTTTCACATCAAGGAAATCATCGTACAAAAAATAGAGCGCGACCGGCTCAGTTGGTATTGCCACGTTCAAAGAAGAGATCATTTGAACCCTGTTAAAAAGGCAATATCTATGCGCGTTCCAAAGACATCGCGATGTAGGAAAGGCAAGCCTATAAACGCCTGGATCAGACAAATGCGACGACATCGGCATTTCATTGGCCTCAGTAACCGAGTGATCCAAAATCGGCAGGCTTGCCGATATTTTCTGAGGTCAAATAGGCGAACCCCACAGGCGGATCAGTAGAAATGCGGTGAACTGAGAGGTTTGTGATCCCTTGTTTTCGGATCATAACCTCGCTGATAAAAGGAAGAAGAAGAAGATACGCTTCGATAATATGCATACTAAAGCTGATCGACTGTCTACTGATAAAGCCGCTCCAATCAGTGATTTTTGGAACCTAATGAATTAACAGCTGCATAAAAACTACAAACCATTAGCAGACGTCACTGTCGATGAATAGCTGTTTCCGTACAGAAGCCGTTCTAAGTTTACGCAGTAAATACCCTCAAAACCAGCCAAATATGGCATGAAGGTTTGGTGGGCTTGCGATGCGCCAAACTATTATCCACTGCGTGGTAAACTCTTTACTGGAAAGGAGGCAGGTACAGCACGCCAAACCATCGTTGGAGAAAACGTTGTAAAGAGGTTGATGCGAAGGTACAAGGGATCAGGCCGTAATGAAATCACCGATAATAAGGACCTCGCGAAATACCTTCTCGCTAAAAACGTAACTTTGGTCGGCACCGTTCGCCAAAATAAATCGTTCATTCCGCCACAAATGAAAAAACACAAGGACCGTGAAGAGTTTTCGAGCATATTTGGCTTCCATGAATCGAAATATAGTACAGTATCATATCATCATGTACCGACAACAAACAAGGCTGTGATTGCCTTATCGTCTATGCATCATGATAGATCTTTCGCCGATGAACAAAATAAGTACAAGCCAGAGATGATACTGTATTATAATAAAACGAAGAGTGGGGTAGACACGATGGACAAAATGACTGCATTTTACACGACAAAACGAAGAACCAAACGGTGGGCGCTCGCCATGTTTTACAATTTGCTCGATGTCTACGGTCTAGCAGCCTATGCCGTGTATTCTTTCAACAACCCGGACATCACTGCGACTAATAAACGGAGGTTGTTTCTCACCAACATGGCTAAGCAACTCATGCTGCCCGGTATAGAAGAGCGGTCGAAAATTCCGGAAGTAATGGTCAACTTTTCCACGTCGCATTGCATCCAGTTAGCGCTCGGCAAGACGATCCATCCCCCAATGGCTACACCGGAATGTTGAGCAGACGAAAATCTTGTGATCAAAGGTACTTGCCACCTTTGTGTTTCATGTCTAAGCGCAAAACACGCGAGGAGTGCATATGGTGCACTGAGCTGGTATGCGATCAGCACTGGAAAAATTTAGCAAAATGCCTCGACTGTGTCGCTGCCGATCCATAGTCGCTGCCAAAGTTGACCCAGTAGTCACATCTCTATTACTTATTTCTTTTCAAATAAAAAAAATTATGAAAATCCGTAATTTTTTACAAACAACTGCTTTGAAAAAATACATGTTTTTTACTCTTTGAATAGTTTTTTTTATGTAATTCACAAATCAGCACACAATTACCATACAAAATATACTGCGGTACCTGGGTACCATGGCACTCTTAAGTGTAATTTTTTGTTGCCGCTCACACAAGGGTTAAAATATCCATTCAAACTGCAACGGTCACAACTTCCTCCAAATGGCTGTTTCCGTCATACGCCATCCGCAGCATCCATCGAATACACAAACCCACCCGTATACCACTTTCTGAACTGTCAAACATCGTCAGCAAAATGTCAAAAGTAATTTGTAAAGTGCTTTTTGTTTTTTTATTAATTTTACGCCAGACAACGAATAAAATTTCCTCCTCGAGCTGTGATGTTTTGTTATTTTCTTCAGTAAATTACGTTGTAACTGCTCAAAAGAATTCATTAAATATTTGTCGATCCATTGTGAAGCAGTAAATCCAGTGGCTCTCCACGGTTTCGGTGTATTTTACTCAAAAATCCGTCAGCTAAAGAAGGTAAACGCCGTGCGTCTTGGCATATTTCACACAAAAAACTGTTTATTGTTGTTACATTGTGCAATATCCGTCTGTAATTTAGTGGAAAACCTTGTGCGTGAGTTTAATTAACATTCAATTGAGTGACTAGTGGGGGCAACAGGGTTGGAAACTACTTAGATGCTGATGCCCGGAGCACAGCCTCGGCAATTTGTCACAATTTTATCCATTTATCGAGCAATAATCTGCGTGATCCGAGTGGTAGCCGTGTGTGTATTGAGAGGAACACCCTTTTGGTGGTTCGCCCCCTTGCAGAACACCAATTACTGGCGCTCGGGCAAGTGTAGGAAACAAAGTCTGGTTCAATGACTCATTCTGCATTCCGGGGAAAAGTCATTGTGTGAGAAAATAGTTTTTTTTTCAGAGGAAAATGTGATATGCTGCACTGTCCCTAGACAGTGGCACATACCTTCAGATGAGTAGTGCTTTCATGAGTGTCTGATTGGTATTCGTTTGATGGTGCCGGTGTGTTTATTGGTCGTTTCAGCTGGTCTGTGATGTCTTTGCATGAGCAGTGGACTCATTCCGGTTTTTCAGACAAAGTTGGTTGTTTAGTCCGGTTCGTGGTATCGCTACTGATTCACCGCCTTAACACTTAACGCACGTTTCGATAGTTATCGCGATATGAATCTCTTAATCACCTTTGGACACTGTCTCACCGTTGGGCATTCATTTCTTTGTTTCGGGAGATGTTGTGAGTTATAAAAGGCTTTTCTAATTTTCTATCAGCTTATTAGTGGATCAGGTAATCATTGCAATTCGCGGTTTCCAACCTTCCTTCATATAGACAATTTATCCTCCCAGCCACAAATGTGTAGAAATGTCTTCCATATTCACCATCACCCAACCGTATAAACCTGAATGTGTATTTAGGGTTAACTACTCGGTTGTGTCTAGCTACATGGTAACCGAACGACTTGGGGGATCCTGTGAGAAGTGGAAGATATCAATTTGGCCATGTAGCATACTCGTATCTTCTAGATACGAGTAACTTCTTATTTAGCAGAATTCCCACTGCGAGCAGCTCGAGTCTTTTTATGCAGCGTTGCCTTGTACGCCTCTTGTTTTGCTGCATGCGCTTGCCGGCATTCCTCATCAAACCAGGGGTTTCGTTCTGGTAGCCAAGAGAAACTCAGTACATCGGAGGTGGCATCACTGTGGGCTTGTTGCCGACGCTGCCACTGGTCTTCCGCCTTTGCTGCTGGCGGCATTGGACTTAGAGAGATTCGATCAGCAAAGGCTCTGGGAGACTCTTGCGATTGTAGCCGTCCGACGTCAAACTTCCTCCGTATCCGAGGCTGTTGGTTACTTCGTAACTATAACTTTTTTACGTGGTCACAGATTTGAATTTGGAACGACAATTTAAGGGATGTATAAGACACAACGGTTGTGGAAGACACAACTTCTGTTCTCCGCATATATAAGATCCTACCCAACGTACTACTGTAGCTCCCGGCCAGGCAGATCGAAAATAGACCAAATTTTCACACTATGGCAAATCCTGGAAAAGACCAACAAATACCGTCGAAAGTCACCAGCTGTTTATCGACTTTAAAGCCGCTTATGACAGTATTCATCGTCTTGAACTTTACCAAGCGATGGCCCCATTGGGGATACCGTCAAAACTTATCTAGATGTGTCGCGTAACGCTGGAAAAAACACTATGCTCTGTGCAAGTTTGAAACAGCTCTTCCAAACATGCACCGGATTCCGGCAAGGTGCGACTACATCAGTATTGTTCTAGAGCAGATAGTGCGTAGGGCAGGTGTAAGCACGGAAGGTACTATCTTTCACAAATCCATCTAACTGCTGGGATACGCGGACGATATTAGCATCATCGAAAGATCCCGTCAAGCCGTTGTAGAGGCATTTACGACAATTAAAGAACAGACGAAAGCAGTAGGTCTTGAAGTAAATGAGAACAAGACTTAGTACATGTTGTCAACAAACAGGAAATTATCTGCTTAAAGCCTTGGACGGAACGTCACTGTTGATGACTACTTCGAGGTAGTTAAGGAGTTTACCTACCTAGGAGCAAACATAAATCCCACAAATGACACCTTCGTGAAAATCCGACGATAACCCTAGCAAATCTCTGCTACTTTGGTTTGGCAAAACTCCTAACTCGACGGACCAAATTTATGCTCTATAGAACGCTTATCTTACCAGTCTTGCTTTATGGCGCCGAGTGCTGGACGACAAGTAAGAAAGCAGAGCAAATATTGGGTACCTTTGAACGAAAAATACTCCGTCGGATAATAGGTCCCATATGCGAGCAGAGCGAATGGAGGATAGGATGTGGATGTAGTCCAAAAAGCCAAGACACGTTGACTACATTGGCTCGGCTACATCGAGCGAATGGACAAGAACGCTCCAACCAAGAAAATCTTTGAATCTCAGCCCTCAGGTTAGAGATGGCGAAAAGACCAAACCTCCGGAATAAAGATCAAGCTGTCGCGGATGCCAGAAAACTTGTCCTCACAACTGGAGCAGCGTGCCCGGGATCACAGAAGATGGAAGGCAGAGGCTCTTCAAGGATCGGGAGCCCTTTAAAGGAAGAAAGCCATATATGCACTATGCAGGTTCTAGAGTTTTGCTAAAGACCTGTCGATTCATCTTCGAGCTTCAAGCTGTTATTGTCTTGTGTTTGTCTCTTTAGTAACGCACATCGTTTTGTGTATTTTGAGTGGCATTTTGAATCTGTATAGGGACTACAAGCTTTACCAACAAATGCTCTTGATGATACTGGCTAGTAGAGTCAAGCTTTACAAACGACGGTACGGGGTATCAGTAGTTAAATCCTATCCATTCCGCTCTTGCTGTTATGTACACCCGGCACAACAAGAATATGTTTCAAACGTCTTACTCTTATGATAGAAGCGTAGAGTACATTGGTCATTTGATGATAGCCAACATAAATGTACCTTGCTTGTTTCAATACCAACATTGCGGTCTTAAGAAACATGTTTCAACTGATTTGGTAGCTCAGTAGCTGCTGGATGGAATGAATGCATGGTTTTGCGTAACCATATTAACTGCCTGATTTGAGTGATACTTAATTGTACTAGAAGCTTAGAGATGCTAGAATGTAAACGCTTCAAATGCATTTATCCAACTGTTTGGTAGAATAGAGTAAAAGTCCGAATTTTGAAGTATTTTTAAACAAATGTATGTCCTGGGTTATTATTATTACGTTCGTTAGTCACAATAAAGCTAATAATAGTTTTAAAACAGCTCTCTGAAGGGTTATAGAAATTATTATCATCCCTAAATTTCAATTCTGGCTGTGCATTGTTCTCATTAATCCCCTTTAGTGTCCTGTTCGTGGCATCAGCACTTGAATCCGTTGGAATGGGTGGTTATTGATTTTCTCTCTCTCTTCCATTTTAATATTTTACCGCAGACAAAAGAGAACATTTCATAATCATCATCACAACGTACATATATTACTTGTAGAACTCAAAAGTATTAAAATAAACGTGAGGGATGCCACGAGGGAATGGATGCGAATCAGCAATGGCTGGAGGTGGAGGAGGAGGAGGAGGAGGAGGAGGTAGCGGCTGCTATGGCGGAGGGGATTGTGGCAAGAGCCATAAATCCGGTGGTGGTGGCGCTTGTGGTGGAGCTGGTGGTGGTGGTGACGGATGTCTATATCCGGATGACGTTATCATGGACAATGGAGTATCGTTTCAAGTTAGGGTAGGTTTCGTGTAAGAAAATGTAAAGAAATTTCCCCCAATTTAAGTGGCAATATCCTTTTTTTTTTATTTCAGTACACTGGTTGTCTGGAAGTGAATACGTCAATGAAATCGTTGGATTTTCAAACACGAACACTAGTTGCTAGGTAAGTAAGGGTGGTCTTATGCATGAATTTGTTTTTATTTAATTTTTTTTCTAAGGGAATGCATAAACCGGGTGTGTGAGGCAGCAGGACTAAAGAGTGCTGGGAAGAGACGAGTTGATAAAAAAGTTCTTCAGTATATTGCCGACAGACCATGTATGCAACATGCCGGAACGAATGTCATTATTAATGTGAGCAGTAGAGCACTGAATCTGATAAATACAGAAACTGGCGACATGATCGTTAGTCATAATATGCCGAGGATATCATTTGCATCGGGTGGTGATGCGGTAAGTTTTGCCTCAGTTTAATGGGTTCTTAATTGAGGTGGTATTTTGGAATGAATGAAAAAGTCGTAGTCGTACTAATTATCATTTTTCGGTTCACATAATCCCAGATTGTAAGAAGAACAGTCATGTTTAGTGACCTTTAGCTTTGTTTTACTATTAAGCATCATTCATATCTCTCGAGGCTTACTCAGTAAAATTTAGAGCAGTGCAAGACTGTCGCCATCTCTTAACGAGATAGCCGAAGAGTTAAACGTACTTTTTTGCTGGGTATCTGGCCATTGCGATATTCTGGGAAATTGTGTGGCTGGTGACTTATCTAGACAAGGCTCACTCGATAAGGCTATTAAACAATGTCAATCTGATTCATGCCGAGCAGTGAATAAAGCTAGTCGTAGGTGTATGCATCTAAACTACTGTGATACTGTTAGGCTCCTTTAGCCAAATCTAGATCTGAGTAGAGCAAAAGTCCTACTACGACATCGTAAATACAGCATATCTAAACTCATTAACGTTATCACCGAACACTGTCCTCGGCAGACATGCTCAGGGATTGGGCATACTTAGGTTAGGTTAGGTTGGCTGTCCTTAGACCAGTGAAGGTGCTTTGTGATGCCATGGATCAACCATTAGACCACGCAGCGGCTAACAAAACCAACCGGAGCTTTTGATAAAGCGATGAATGCACACGGCGCCTAGGGACGCCAGATTGCCGAGGTCATCAAGGAAGGGGGCCCCTAGATGGAGCATTCTTTAACGTGATAGGGCTGGACATGGGCATAGGAGTTGATGGATGATTTCTTCCTCCTCCTCGTCCCTGCAGCTCCTTTAGATGCCGTTGGAGAAGAGGCCAAGTCTTTTTGAATGTTGGCCTTAAAGACAGTGTCCAATGAGGGCACCGATAACGCTGATCTGTGATCGCTTTAGCTTAACCACCTCGGGCTACGTTTCTGGTCCAGCTTAGGCCAGATCTGTCTCGAAATATGACAAGTTGAGCCGTTCTCCCATCTGAGTTAGTTTTGCTAATAGCGTTCAGCTTTAGTAGATGCTTACATGTAGCGAGGAGCATACCTAGGGCTTGCCTATCGGAATCGGCAGAATCCTTAGAGTTGTACCCTGTCTGGCGAGCTCGTCCGCCCTGCGGTTTCCCGGAATGTCCTTGTGGCATCCAGCATAGGTAAATGTTGAACTGCTCTGTCATCTTTGTAAGATATAAACGGCAATTTAAGGCGGCATTTGAAGTGAAGCAGCACGATTCCAGGATCTTGATTGCCGCTTGGCTGTCAGTGAAAGTGCTAATATCCTTGACAGATAGTACTTTACACTTCAGCCAGGACAGGGCTTCCTTAATCGCCATGATTTCTGCCTGAAAAACTCTACAATGATCAGGGAGGCGGAACGAGATGGTGAGGTTGAGCTTTTCGGAGAAAATACCACAACCCACCCGACCCTTGGTCTTAGAGCCATCTATAAAGAAGTGAACCGAATTACCATCGACAGGGGGAGAGTTGCCCCATTCATCCTTTTTTGGGATGCTCGTACGGAAGTTTCGGTGAAATCTCCGTTTCGACGGGGTGTAGTCCATGTTTTCGTGTGTGAAGTTGAGAAGATGAAGGATCGAGACCAATGAGCGGAGGATTTTGGAGGAGGATGGCCGCACAGGCAGCAAGCGAATCTCTTTTGCCGAAAATATTTAAGGGTAGCAGGTTGAACAAAATGTCCAATGCCGCGGAGGGAGTAGTTCTCAGTGCACCACTGATGGAAATGCATGCATATCTTTGCACCTTAACTAGTTGAGTGAGGTGGACAGCCCTATCAAGAGTAGGCCACCATACGATCACGCCATAAAGTAGTATATGCCTGATAACGAACACGTACAGTCAATGAGTGATTTGAGGTTTCATACTCCAGCTCTTATCTATAGCCTTTTTACATCTATAGCCTTTTTCAGTGAAGGTGCGATTGGTGCCATTTATCATAGGAGGGTCTATGAGGAGAACTTTATATTTCCTCGTGAAGAGAACGAGTTCCGTTTATTGAGGATTTACCCTTAGTCCACATTTGCAGGCCACCCTGGTGAGCCGAAGGAGAGCGTATTGAAGGATTTCCCTGAGAGTGTCTGGGTGTTTACCGGAGACAGCAATTGCAATGTCATCAGCATAAGCGATCACTCTGCCGTCTGACCTATCCAGGTCCACCAGTAGCTCATTTACTACTAGGTTCCACAGAAGAGGTGGCAAGACTCCAACTTGGGGTGTGCCGCAGCAGGCAAGTCTTCTGGCCGATGCTTCGCCATACCAAGAGATTGGGCATAGCAAGCAATGATTTTTGTAGAAGCTGCAGAACCGAGGAAGAGAAAGAAACTATCATGCACTTTCTTCGCATATGTCCTTCCCTTGCCCACTGCTACTGTAGGAGATTAATTTGTCAAAGATGGCTTTAATAAAAGTGGTACGAGCAGATGGTTCCAGGAGTAGATATGAATCGAAATCCCTGCTTCCCATGTTGGTCTAAGTGCATCCCATCGAGAACCACGTTTTTTATCTGTACTCGTATCGTTTGTGGTCGAAATTCGACCTCCCCTGCAGGGAAGGCACAGCGATCCAAGCTCATACAGCCATGAACGTGATCAAAATACTTTTGTATGGGAAAATCATGTGTGTATGTTGACTTTATTTTACCTGACTTAAAGGTAACATACGCACTTGATTTATTTTTTCTGCACATCTATGGCGCAGTACATTTCGAATGATATAAGACTCATCCCCCTCCTTTCATAATAAATACTAAATAAACGTACGATAAATTTGGTGTTCACGTATTAATGCATAAGATATCTATCTAAGTATAGGAAATATCAAATTTGTATTCGATGGTTCAAAAACAACTAAATTGAACCAATTTTCATGGGGATTGGGGTCATCAATGTCCTGAGGCATAGACAGTACGAATATGTTTACCAAGATTTTAATCTGAGGAGTTTTACAATTAGAAGGGGACCAATAGCAATAGCTTGCGATATTCAACGCTCTCGAGATATCAGTTGTCATTAAAAAATAATCCAAGAGTATGACATCGGTTATCGGGAAAAAAGTATTGTCAATCAGAAGCAAAAGACAAAAAATAACATAAATCTCCCCAGTTACCTGGACGCCATCCCCGGATTTTCTCTGAAGTATAAACAACTGAGTTTCAAAAACCACTACACTAAAATCTTTCTATCTATCTATCCTATCACCCACAAAGTGTGCGGGTATCCACAATCCCTTGAGTGCGCGCAAATTGTAAAAAGAAGAAAGAAGCTGACACAAGAAGCATAGCATAAAATGCTTACCAGCACCGCGAAGTAATACCTAAAGGCATTCCCACAGGGAGAGTGGTAGAAGTGTGCTGAGTGCGCATTAGTACGTGGGCGCATTCCTGGCATCGATTATTCCTCTTTGCAAATCGTGCATGCTGGTAGCCCGCACTACTAGTATCTTTCCATTGGTGCAACCAAAAACGAATCTGAAAAAAAATATATATCCTCAAATAGAGATAGAAATATATCCTATAGAGCAAAATTAAACATACAGTTGTCAAATCAAGACCAAATTAGTTTTCGCACATTGGAAACAATCATCAAGAATTCCTGGCCAAGTCCGAATCTTGCACGAAAAATTCAAGTGGCACCATGGTTTGATAAGGTTGGCACTAAAGCAAGAAATTAGTCCTTTAAGTGGCTTAAACTTTTTCGAGAAAACAACACAGTTTTCTTTAAAAAATCTTATTTAAAAGCTAATCGCCGATATAAAGATATCTGTAAAGAAAAGAAGGAGAAACATTTTGAAGAAGAAGCCTCGAGGATGGCAGCCTGCAGAAACTCAATCCAATTTTGGAAGCTAGTGAGAAAAGCTCAATGGAACGGTGACGGTCATCAACAGAAATCTTAGCCCAGAAGTTCTTCGCAGATATTTTGATGGCTTGCTCAACCCCATTAAATCAATCGTATCCTTCCAGTACGCGACACCGGGTCTGCTAAATGATACGCTTGACGCTGTTATTACGCAGAAGGAAATAACGGAGGTTCTTAATGAGCTTAAAGACGGGAAAGCGCCAGGATCTGACTCTATAGCTACAGAGTTCTACAAGTACGGAACCAATGTATTGGTGGATAAGCTCTTTCAATTATTCAACGGAATTCTAGAATCCGGGATCATACCACAGAGCTTTAAAGAAGCCTTAATTTTCCCGATTCACAAAAAAGGAAGTTTAGCCAACCCGGAAAATTATCGAGGCATCTCTTTTTTGAAGATAGTGCTTAAAAAAATGATTAACGGTGTGGATAAATCAAGAGAAACTGCTGCTCAAGGAATACCAGGCTGGCTTTGGGCCAGGATACTCAACCGTGGATCAAGTGTTTGTACTTAAAAGCATTGCAGAGTCATTTCTGAGGCGAAATAAAAAGCTTTACACATTTTTTTTAGATTTTAGGGCAGCATTTGATTCAATAAACAGAAATTCATTGTTTTACAAACTTTACGAAAAGGGAATGTCGCTAAAGTTCGGAAGGGTTCTCCAAAACGTGTATATAGATACTCGAGCAGCAGTGCGGAATGGAGAAGACTTATCGGAGTGGTTCGCGACTAAGTCAGGAGTAAACCAGGGATGCGCCCTTATCCCAGATCTTTTTGCCCTATTCCTAGATGATTTGCTGGACGGGTTACCTGGAGGTGTGTAGTATGCGGGCAATAGTATTAAAGGTCTTCTGTTTGCGGACGATGTTGTTTTGCTATCCAATTCTCCGGAATCCTTACTTCTTCTTCTTCTTCTTCCTTTTATCAGCGAGGCTATGATCCGAAAAAAGGGATCACGGCCCTCCCACTTCACCGCATTTCTACTGATCCGCCTGTGGGGTTCGCCTATTTGACCTCAGAAAATATCGGCAGGCCTGCCGATTTTGGATCACTCGGTTACTGAGGCCAATGAAATGCCGATGTCGTCGCATTTGTCTGATCCAGGCGTTTATAGGCCTGCCTTTCCTACATCGCGATGTCTTTGGAACGTGCATAGATATTGCCTTTTTAACAGGGTTCAAATGATCTCTTCTTTGAACGTGGCAATACCAGCTGAGCCGGTCGCGCTCTAATTTTTGTACGATGGTTTCCTTGATGTGAAAGCTTCCACGGATCTTCGAACTTCTTATTCGATCAAGCTTTGTCACTCCTGCTGTCATGCAAGGCATCTTCATCTCAGCTGCCGTTAATTTACTCTCATACTTTTTGTACATCGTCCAACATTGTGAACCGTATGTGAGCGCTGGACGTACAACTGCGGTGTAGAGCCTTCCTTTCAACTTAGGGGGCATTTTTCTGTCACAGAAGATAGCGGAATTTTCTCGCCACTTCATCCACCCTACGCTAACACGATGATTGATGTCGTCATCACAAGTTGCTTTGCTATTGATCATAGATCCCAGATATTTGAACTTTTCGCACTTGGGAAGCACTGTTCCATTCAAGTAAATGTCTGGAATAGGCCTGAGTGGATCAGAGAACGGGCAGCACAAGTACTCTGTCTTTTTTGAACTAATGCGATACCCATTTCCCTCCAAAACGTCCACCCACACATCAAGTGCTCGTTGCAGGGATGTAGGATCCTCACTTATGATGGCTCCATCGTCAGCAAAGAATAACTGATGTACCTTGGGGTCCATCACTTTACCTTCAAGCAGATAATCAAGGACTGTAATAAAGAGCAAAGGACTTAAAACGCTTCCCTGGTGCACCCCGACTTTAATTGGGAACTCTTCGGTTACTCCAGCGGGGCATCTTACTCTTGTCTTTGCTCCTTCGTACATGTCCATGATCATCTGTACATAGGTTTCTGGAACCCCTCGATGTCTTAGCGCCACTCATATCAGATCTCGTGGTTGTCTGTCGAATGCGATCACGATGTTTTTCCATTATGATCCTTATACTTTGGATTGCATCTGTGGTTGATTTACCCGAGACAAACCCGCACTGATCATCAGATAGCCGTATTATTTTTCGCAGTCGGCCACCTAATACCCGCTCAACGATCTTCATGGTGTGTGACATCAGCTTGATCGAACGGTAGTTATCACAGTTTCGCGTATCACCCTTCCCTTTGTATACAGGGAGAAGGTAACTTTCCCTCCATTCATTCGGCATTGGATCACCTCTCACGAATTTGGAGATGAGAATTCTGAGCCATCTGAACCCGATGTCTCCCATCTTTTTCCAGAACTCAGAGGGCATCTCATCTGGCCCAACCGCTTTTCGTTTTTTGGAGTATTTGACCGGCTCACTAACTTCTTCGACTGTAATGTCGGGTATTTCTTCACAGTTAGGGGTGGCTCTTGGAAAGTATAGCCGAGGAAACTGTTCATTTAAAAGCTCTTCACAATACTGCCGCCACCTCCGCAGAATTTTGTCGTCATCCACAAGAAGCTGGCCATGAGCATTGCTAATGAACTTTGGCGAACGAATCTCCTGAGCATTCCTCCTTCTTTGGGCGGCTATTTTGAAGATAGTGGCGCTCTTGCTCATATTGTGTCGTCGCAGCTCCTGGATAGCCTGATTTGCATCAGCAACCGGGGAAGATATTTTCTCCAGCTCCCGATACAGGCCCTCCGTACTCTCTGCTTGAAGCTGGGCGCACTTCTTCGCTTTTTTCTTGCAGCATCTGTATTCCATTTCAAGGCGAACTTTTTCGTCATTATTATTAGAGGGGCACTTTGACCAAGCTTTGAAAGCCGCTTTCTTCTCATTTATCAATTTCTTAGCTTCATCACTCCACCACCATGTTTCTTTGGCGTGCTGATGGTGGCCTTTTGAAGCTCCTAGCAGTGATTTGGCCTTCTTTAAGCAAGTTCGCTGTAGGGAATCCCACATATTTTGTGCTCTGCACTCTTCATCCTTAGCTCCGTTGATGGTGTGAGAGAGGTAATTTTTCATTACGAAAACAAAAGCCTCGCCTTTTTCTTTGTCCAGATTGTACCACTTGATTTTCTCAGAGACCCTTGTTTGTTTGCTTTTCTTCGGTGTTTTCATAAAAATTTCTGTTAGCAGGAGGCGGTGTTGCCGCGCGATTGCCTCTCCCAGGATCACTTTGCAATCTTTTACCCGGGGCTTCATGAAACTGCCTACCAAATGGTAGTCAATCTGAGTTTCATCTCCACCACTGCTGTAAGTGATCAGGTGTCGGCTTTGTTTGATGAACATGGTATTTAACACGATAAGACCGTGTGATTTGCACATGCTTAGGATGTCTTCACCAGGAAGTTTCCTGGTGCCATATCCTAGTCCTCCATGGCAGTCTTCATAGTCTTCGTTTGATTTCCCGACATGTCCATTCAAATCTCCTCCAACAAACAGAAATTCTTCCTTTGGGATGTTCTTAAGGAGATTGTGGAAATCTAGCCAAAATGCATCTTTATCTCTCTGATTGTACCCATCGTGGGGAGCATATGCACTGACAATATTCCACACCTCTCCTTGTATTACTAGTTTGAGAGACATCAAACGGTCGCTGGACTTCGAAATGCTCAAGACGTTTTCAAGTAGCTCTGCCGCAAGGATGATACCGATTCCGTTCTTAGACTTTTCCGTTCCGTAGTAGAACATCTTGTAATCTTTTGTCCTAACGTCCAAGAAAGGCGCCCGATTCCCGGTGTTTTTCCATTTCGTCTCTTGGACACACAATATGTCCACCCGCCTTCTATTCATCATCTCTTCCAGCTCTCCGGAATCCTTACAATTAATGATAAATCGCCTGCATGATTACTGTAAGCTCTGGAATCTTGTCGTGAATTTAGAGAAATCCAAAGTAATGGTTTTTAAGGAAGGTGGCGGAAGGCGTAGCAAAAAGGAAAAGTGGCATTACAATGGTGCCGAATTGGAAGTGGTGAGTGAATTTAAGTACCTTGGTGTGTTCTTAACAAAAAACCTTAGTATGGATAAACACCTACAGGAGAAATTGTCAAAGGCAAAGACGGCAATCAACACTTGGAAGGGGTGTTTTGCCAATCGTTTTATTGCCCATAGCAGCAAATATAAGGTATTTGAAGCCGTTGCTGAATCCATTTTGCTTTGTGCTGCTCAGATATAGGGATTTAAACAGTACGAAGCGGTTGAACAACATCTGAGATTTTATATCAAGCGTATTTTTCATCTCCCTTCTAATGCGCCAAACTACCCGTTAATGGTTGAAACTGGTCTTACTCCCTTGTTCATCAAAACCTTAAGACTCCAGGTCGACTATATTCTTAAAGTGATGAATATGCCAGACGCACGACTTCCAAAGAAAGCAGCTCTAAAGACGGTTGCCAGTAAAACAAGCTGGTACGCGGAATGGCTGGATCTTGCGAGCCAATGTAAGATAGAATTGGATTTGAGTATTGATAACTTGGCAAACTGGAAGCCAGTCTTATATAGATTAATCGCAGCGAAATACAGAGAGGAAGCCGAGTCGTCAATGCATAGAGCCATTTACAGCCGCTTGAACCACAACTTATCAGAGAATAATTATTTCAATAATAAAAATAGTGTACAGGAAATATCAATGATGATGAAGTTGCGAGGAGAGGCTGAGGCTGAACTACATACCACATAGGGAGGACCTGCCGTGTTTGTGTGAATTAAGCAACCTAGGTGAACGAGAAGACGTTTTACACTTTATTGTAAAATGCCCGGTACTTCGTGAAACGAGACAGTATGTGTTTGGCAAAAACTATCTTTCGGATGAAGAAAGTATAAGTGCATTAAATGAACTAGAATGTTTGCAAACTGTACAGCTTAAACTGCTCTAGCGTATAGGGAAAGAATTATGAGCGGGAGCTTTAAGAATATTATTCAGTGCATATATGTATGTTTTTCTTTCTTTTTTTCTCACATGTAAATTAAAATTTGTTTCAATTATAAAAAAATCAGAGAAATAATAATTATTGAATTATAATTGTCAATCTGGCAGACGGCAAAAAGCCAAGCTAATTTGTTTTTGTAAAATTTATATGAAAATATTACCGAACAAATAAAACTAAATTAACTAACTAACTATCCTCAAATAGCCTCTGCACTCTATATATCGGAGATTGATTCTCTCGCATTTTTTCTACGTTGACGAGTAATTAGGACGTTAAACCTTTTTCGAAGTTTGCGAGGAGGCATTTTCCAATTTACAGTCAAAACCTTCTGCGACCGACGTGTTAATCATCATGATCTACAAGCACTTCTTTATACCCTCATTTGGCTTTTCTCTTCCCCAGGATACACTAGACTTCTTAGCATATATAGCGAAAAATGAGGATGACTGGCGTGCTTGTTATGTCCTGGAATGTGGCGGAGGCCAGAGCGAAGACTTGATTGTAACCATCGGCAAAGCATTCATGTTACGTTATAACGCTTTAAACAAGAAAACGTAAGTTATATAAACAATCAATAAAAGTATTCGACTACTAATTGATCTGTTCGCACCTTTGACAGCCACCTGCCACCGGAGAACTACAATATTGGTAAGGAAAACGATAAAGACTACAAAGACTACTACAATGATCTGCCCAATAAACTACCACCGGATTTACTATGCGAAAACGATCTACCTCACAAAGTCACACAGTTAAACCTAAAGAAGCCACGCGATCGTCTTAGCAGTAACCTAATCGATTTAAATAGTCCTCCGCCAGATCAAAGTGTAAAAATTAATCTCAGCAACTTTGATCCCGTCAAGGAGGGACAAACATCAGCAGCAGTTCGAGATGTATTCGACATACGTAGGTCAAGCCAAGATTGTTTCTCCTCAGTTAAATGATAAGTAAATGGTTTTTGTTTTTTTTTTTTCAGAACCATTTTCATTATCAGCCGAAGTACAGCGTTCGCAGTTGATGACAGAATCATGGTTTCATGCTGCAATCAGTCGACCAATTTCTGAAAATCTCCTACGAAACGATGGAGATTTTCTTGTTCGAGAATCTCAAGGTAAACATGGGCAATATGTTCTGACCGGTCTCGAGGGTAAGACACCCAAACATTTACTGCTAATTGATCCCGAAGGTATTGTACGAACGAAGGACCGTATCTTCGATAGTATTAGCCATTTAATCAACTATCACTGGACAAATGCGTTGCCAATTATATCCGAAGAGACTGAATTGGTATTGAGAAATCCTGTTTTAAGAAATTCCATTTCAAAGAGAGATTAGAGAGTACAAGAGAGAGAAAGAGAGAGAGAGAGATCACAGAGATTGTCTATAATTGTATGAGTAATGTTGTTTTGTAAAACCTTTTTTTTAAATAACAATATATCTAACGTAGAATGTTTCTATAGAACAATATTCCTTGAATATTATTGGAGCATTAAACACTATAGGCAAGGAATTTGAATGTAAGGTTACTTATTAGTTTTTGTTCTATGAATATGCGTAACGAATTGATGTTGTTCTGTAACTAAGACTAACTGGAAGCTGGAATTGTAATTTACTGATGTAGCAATTACGTAACAGTCGTATTCTTTAAGGCGTATCATCCAACTTGACGCTGAGCTATATTTTTGGACATTTTTATGAAATTTATTGTTTTGCCATTGTCATCACCTCAATTAACTTTTAAGAAATGGATTGTCACCCGATTGTGCAGTCTCGACCTGGGCCATACGGCTTAGAGAATATGGGTGATAATAAACTGAAGTCTGCGCATCTTAAGCTAGTCTCTAAATGCATTATTTTGCCGATTAAAGTACGCATGGCTGAACTGTACACGAAGCTTGAAACTTCTCTTCATATCCTCTTTTTTGTTTATCCTGTTGTATGCCATAGGCCATCTAAATGCCAATTCGTAGAGTGTGCTATAAATTAGCCTAATTGGTTGAAAAACGCTATGGGTAAAGTACATTCCATTCAGTAAAGTCATGAGCTGTGATCTCGGGGTGAATCCGGGCAAAATTGAAATGATGCCTTTTACCACTAAAACCAAAATGCAAAACTTAACCCGCCCTGAAATTGAATGGTCAGTCGTTTTTATTATGTTCCAGTGCAAAGTACCTAGGCACGATTCTTAAGCAAAAATTTAGCTGGAAACTAAACACTGATCAACGAGTTAAGAAAGCAAGCATAGGCTTCTGCACCTGCAGTAAGGCTTGGTAGAAAATTAGGACTTCAGCCTAGAATGACCCTACACGCCCGTTGTGTGTCCAATTCTTACTTCTGGCGCAATTGTTTGGTGGCTCGCCTTAAGTGGGAACTATAATATGCATCGAATTATAAAAGTCCAAAGAACGATAAATGTACGCACCACATGGGCACTGAGATCCTGTCTAACAGATGCTGTAACTGTAATCTTACATTTGTTTCCCATCAATTTACCCACTAAAAGCACAACAATTAGCAGCGCAGTCCGACTTGAATCGGGGTGCTGGACCGCAAAGCCATATGGAAACAGTTAAGTCCTGGAGATGATACCAAACGACCTGCAAAACTCCCACGTCAAACTTGGGGAAATTATTTCCATTACAGCTCCCAACCAGAGCAGAATGGAAGAACGGGAAAGTAATCAAGGACTCCGACACAGCTATTTATACGCACGGCTAAAAAATAAGCTGTGGAGTCGGGGCAGGAACTTTTTTGGATAAACTGCGGGAATATGCCAGTGTTTTCCAGTGGAGCTACTCGCGTTTTGTGTGGCTTATCGCTTACTGAAAAACCTCCTAACATCCACTCTTAGCCAAGCTGCAATCAAAGCCATTGATTCGAGGCTACTACATCACATAACCTGGTAAAGCAATGTGAGAAGGAATTCAACCAACTATCTTTTCAATAAAGAGCCACTCTCATCTGGGTATAGCAATTTCGAGGGAAGCGAGCTAGTTCGCCAGCTCAGACTTTGACGGGGTAATGTCGGAAAGAGTGGACAATATACTATAACTTTTTAAAGTCGGCCAACCTCGAATGGAATAGGCTTACCAACTGCCTTATATCAAGAAAGGCATGGCTCAGTTACAACAAACCCAAAACAAGCGAACTTCTAAACAGATCAAGACCAGATATTGCATCAGCGCAGGCCATTGGCCAATAGGAGACCAGACAGTCAAGCTAGGTATCCCTCATAACACTTTCTGCCGTAGTTGCAAGGACAATACAAAGAAGGAATTTCTAATTCATTTTCTTTGCAGAACCTTGCGAAACCTTTTAGTTGCGGTGAACCTGGGCCTCAACCAATAAGCCTCTCCATTTAGCTCGGTATTTAACTAATGGCTTCCTGTTGCGCACTTCACGTTGGTTAAGTTCCTCTTGAACTTGTGCGCGCCACCTAAGGCGAGGTGGCCTTCTGCTGCGTTGTCCCTCTCTGTTAGATTCGAAGACTCTGCGGGAGCGTTGATGTCAATTCGCTCTACCTGTCATAGCCATCTCCAACGTCTAATACGCTGTTTTTTTTGACTAGGTTGATGTCGCTGTACAGCTCGTAAAATTGAATTTTCTCCTTCAAAACCCGTCAACACAAACAGGACCGATTATTTTACGAAGAATTTTTCTCTCGAAGCTACCGAGGATATCTTCATCCGCTTTCAATAAATTCCATGTTTCAACATTGTACAGCACGACTGGGGTCATCAGGGTCTTATCCTTAGTTGTCCGAGAAAGTGCTTTACTGTTGAATTGCCTTATTAAAAAAAAAAAAAAAAAAACGATTGGCAAGAGTTATTCATCGCTGATGTCGATTTCAGAATTAATAGCAGAGCCAAGTTAGACAAAGTCGCTTACTACCTCGAAGTTGTAGCTGCCCACTGTGACGGTCTGTCCAATTCTTTGATGTTGATTGTCCCTTCTTGTTGACAGCACATACTTGGTTTTGCTCTCGTTTAACGCTAAACCCATTTTGGTCGCTTCTGCTTCACAAACTAGACGTGGCTCCATAATCCATAAGTGGCTTTAAAATCGATAGAGATGGTGAGTATCGATTCGGACTCCGGGATCTGCCGAAGTGTGAAGATTTGATCGATGGCGGGCTTTCCTGGTCTGAAACCGCACTGATAGGGGCCTATCAGGCTGTTGATGAAAGGTTTCAGGCGTTCACACAATAGCGCAGAAAAGATCTTGTATGCGATGTTGAGGAGACTCTATAATTGTCGCAGTTGAACTGCAAAAGCTTTGGGTTCAGAAACACTCGCAGAAAGTACTACAAGGTACGTCTGCGAAGTCGTTCAATGATGTTGGACTACACTACTTATTAAAAGCCTTATTATGGCTGAAAATGAGATTACCTTCACCCTTGCATTGATTTTCTTTGCTATAAAACAGCTTCTTTGTATAAACGGAAGCAACTTTGGCTATGGCCAGAGCAACACCTATGTGTATGTTTGTTAAAATATAGATATTGACCTAGCAGATCCGATGGTACCTGACGACACTTCGACTTGAGTGGCTACCCGTGCTGTTCTACGATTAAGAACTTTTGCCAATTCTTTCTGGCTTCCGGAAATTAAACCTTTGCGGTCGTTTGTCTACTCTCAGCCACCAAAGCTTTTTTACCGTTCCGGTCGTATGTCTGCTCTCAGCCACCACAGCAAGGAACCGGATGAATGTTAACTATATTCATTCATGTATCAGTTCTTTGAAAGCACTTAAGTGTCTAAGCGACCTTGTCACGAACCAAAACATTGCCCCGGTAAATCGGAGATGTCGAAACTCAATATGAACAAACGCGGTTGTTCCACAATCGCTATGCAAAATACCGTGGCAATTCCGACCAGTACGACACCCATGTCCAAATTTTATACGACCGCAAAGGATTAATATTCAGCTTCCAGCCATCGCAGCTTGTAGTACTAATACTCCATCCAATGTATTGTATACCTATTAGGGACAAAAATACTGTTACACCCATTCGCCTTTATAACTTTAAAATGACCGAATATTTTTCTTTGACTTTTTTTTTTCTTTAATTTGTAATTAAATATCAAATAAAAAAAATGCAAGTTCATTTAAAATGGTCGCCTTTTGATTTAATACAGACCTTAAGTCGCTTGGGCCACACATCTATGGCTGCACGCACCTCCTCCATCGGAAAATTGGATACAGCTGAGACCAACGTGGTCTTTAAGGACTCAATGTTAGGGTATCTTTTACGGTATACCATCTCCTCCAACACCGTCCACAGCTTGTAGTCTAGTGGATTCAAATCTGGACTTGCAGATGGCCAGTCTTGAGTCCTTATAAAGTCCGGAATATTGTTCTGAAGCCATAGTTGGGTAGTTTTTGCCTTATGCGCAGGCGCAGAGTCTTGCTGAAAGGTCCACTGCTGGTTCTGAAAAAGAGTGCTATTAAGTGGAGCATCGACCTGTTCCAAAACGGTTTCCTTGTAGACTTTAGCCGATGTTTTCACGATGTTTTTTCTGTGAAGATTGTTTGCGTATTTCACAAGCAGTCGCTTTGATTTTTCGACTCTATTCCGTTTAAGATCTGCTGTGAGCAGCTGTCCTGTACGTCGTTTGTAGGCACCAAGGCCTAAGACTTTTTTGATAATACAACTTATTGATTTTTGGTTAATCCCCATTTCGCGCGCCATGATTTGTTGCTTTCTTAGCGGATTTCTTCTTATTGTTGCCTTGACAGCATTGATGGCCGCTACTGTGCGTACCGATTGCGGTCGCCCAGAACGTGGGCGGTCTTTTATATCTCCAGTCTCTTCAAATAATTTAATGCACCGATAAACGAACATTCGGCTGATCCCGAGCGGCTTGAGCATTTTAAAAATATCACTTTTTTCCACTTTACATTTATGTAAAGCTACTACTGCGATACGATTTTCTTTCTCGGTCCACTCCATTGTGAAACAAACCACAAACTCAAATTTTTGTAACAGATGAGTAACATAGCGGTACATATTTCAAATTCCAAATGTGAATTTTTGGGTGCGTTTAGTTCTTGTTATGGTAATGGGTGCGTTTTGTACTGTAACAATATTTATGTCCCTACTAGGTATACTATGCTGTGACGGATGAGTCAGATATATTAGGTCCGCTGTCAAATATGACATGCTGAGAGTAAAAACTATCAGAGAGCGGAAAATCTAAGCAAAATTACTTGAATTAAAAGCGAGCCAACTATCATTAAATTCAAATAAACTCGTATGAAAACCAAAATATTCATATAACTATTCCTTAAGTTAAAAAGAATTGCAGTTATAATAGTACCCTGCATCTATTTTGTATGTCTATTGAATGTTTGACATGGAGTCAAAAACTCTGACTCTTTTAGCAATCAGCGGATTCCACTTGTCAATTTGTACGTTCGTGCCGGCAGATCGATCATATTCAAGCGCAGGAAGTACTCACTACTCGTTATTTCTCAATTTTTTTCTTTCCTTAAGCATCTTAAATCGCTTTGGATTGTGTACGCGAATAGTAGGTCTATTTTCTTTTCTTATCTTATGAACAAACGACTACTCTTTCTTTAAAACTAAATAACACACATTTTGTTACTTTTATAATTAGGCAAACGGCAGCACTGTTGAGATGCTCACTAATACCGCTCGTCCACTACCTGCGCAACGTATAACTTTCTCATTCAACGCATTCAAATCCAACGTACGGGGATTTGAACTCTGTTTAACCAATGCGTTGGAGATCGTTGCTCAACAAGTGTACGGGTAGTTTACGAGCTCGTGGTGCTCGTTCCGAATCGCGTTGAGCAACAATTTCAAAATAATGTGCTCAACATTATCTTTTCAACGCGTTAGTCAACTTTTAGAACTTATCACTAGGGTGAGCTTTACTGAGTGCGACGAAGCCAGTGCGCCGGCACCAGTTGAAGCACGGCATTCTGCTTCTTCTTACGATGCCTCTCCTCTTGGGAGGTTGGATATCATCCGTTTAGTGTTTTCGCGCGACGTGAAGCTCCTGAATATTTCTATTGGATTCATTCTATACCAGAAACTAAGATTTTCCATCCCAAGCACGGCACTGATTAATGCCGGTCATCCACTACGTACCCAACGCATCAATTTCTCATTCAACGCATTCAACTCTAATGTACGGGGCTTTGAACTCTGTTCAGCCAATGCGTTGGAGATGGTTAGAGGCCATTGTCCAACGTGTTGCTCACTAAGTGTACGGGTAGTACCGGCGCCAGCTGAAGCACGGCATTGATCAACTCACTGCTAAGTGGTCTATTTTTGTCTTATCTTTCATTAAAAAAAAAATAGTTTTTTGGCGATTAAAAAAACAAAATCGCAGTTGATCAACTTGAGCAACCGATTTGTTTTAATTGTTTGCCAAAATTACACAATCCCGTGATTGAATGAGTTGATCAAGTTGTTTTACGGGGCGCCCAACGCGTTCAACACGAACGTGTTAAATTTGTAATCGAATTGTGTTGCTCAACGAGCCTGCCCTAAGCTTAAGCCATTGAAGCCATAATCGGACTTACTCCGTTACATATATTTATAACAAAAGTGGCAATCCACAGTGCAGTTAGTCTTTGAAAATCAGGTGCTAATAGTACACGGGATCACGTGGATCTCATGGAGCTATTGTCCGACTTCCCCGAGCTAGAAATGCTCAGCGCCCAAATCACTCTACTTTGGTAGAAGGTTTGAGATTGTGATCCCAAGCCGTGATATATGGAATAATGGCGGACCGTCGCTTGATCCAGAAGGTATAGTGTGGTACACCGATGGATCAAAAATGGATTCAGGAGTTGGCGCCGGTGTGTATGGAGCCTACCATAAAATTTCGAAATCACTCGGAAAGAGTCCTAGTGTTTTCCAGGCCGAGCTTTACGCCATTGAAACTTGTGCTAACATTAACCTGTACTCAGGCATCAAAGGTGCCTCTATCCATATACTCACCGATAGCCAAGCGGCGCTCAAAGCATTGATCTCCCATTTGATCAGTTTAAAATCAGTTCTAAGCTGCTTCGACAGCTTACAAAATCTGGCCGACACAATAAAGTAAAATTGTGGTGGGTACCGGGTCATGTAGGCGTTGACGGCAACGAAACTGCAGACCTGCTAGCTAGGAAGGGCTCCTCTGAGTTGTTCACTGGACCTGAACCCTTCTGCGGGATATCCGATTCCGCTTTAAGGCGAACCCCACAGGCGGGTCAGTAGAAATGCGATGAAGTGGGAGGACTATGATCCCTTGTTTTCAGATCATAATCTCGCTGATAGAAGGAAGAAGAAGATCCGATTCCGCCTTTAAACTTACCCTAAACATTTGGGAACGGAACATGTGCATCTCCCACTGGAATAACTCCCAAGGTCTCAGGCAGGCTAAAAGAGCTGTCCAACCCTTCCAAAGACAGGCAGTTGATATCTTAAAATACGGCAGAAATAACATAAGAAGGCTTGTGAGCTTCCTAACCGGTCACTGTCAACTTCTTTACCACCTTAATAAAATGAGAATTTCGGAGGATATCACCTGCCACCTCTGCCTAGAAGAGGACGAAACCGCAGAACACATACTATGTGAGTGTGTAGCTCTGTGTAGTACTTGGAGAAGCTTTTTCCTTAAAGAGATCATATCTCCAATAGATTTAACGAACTCCTCCGCAGCCGTAATTATAACTTTCATAAGGAAAGTAAAAGTACTGCTGCCCTAAAAGTGGCCAATGGGCGTGGCCACACACCTGTTTTAAAAAAAAAAGCTTAAGGATTGAAAAAGAATTGATCGCAGTTGGTTGGCATAACACATGTAAGCAAGTTGTATGTTGTAAACATTTAAACTTTGGTCGTTCCAAATGAAAGCTGTGCTTAAAATAGTTTAAACGGTTCAAAAAGTCAAAAAGTTAGTAGTATTCGGGAATCCCCATTGCTAAATTAAACCAAAAAAAAAGTGTTGCCATATGATGGAGTTCTTTTTTGGGCATGAAACTCGATACTTATTAATTTATTTCTTATAGCTTTTTATTTTTCTTTTCTTTTATTTGATCCGAAAGGGATCCCGACAAGGGATCATAACCCTCCCACTTCACCGCATTTCTACTGATCCGTCTGTGGCGTTCGCTTTTTCTTTTCTTTTACTGTATAAGTAATAATTAGTTTTTTTCTGATAGGCATTTCTGAAATATTTAGTCGTTATTGGGAAGTAATCAGACGAGTGTCTGATTTATTTTATTGAGCCGCTATACGTACTGTTATTAATATAGTAGTACCTGCGCGAAATAAATATATCGGACAAGCAAAAAACTTGTAAAAATACTGGACTTTGTTATTATTCAGGGTTATCGCGAATAAATTTTCCCTCGGAATTTTTTCCCCGAAGAAATTATTTTACAACATTTTCTTAGTTTTACAAGTTTCAGAGTTTAAGCATTGGCTATTGCCGTCAGCCAGGAAGAGAGTCTTAAAGAAAATTTAACTAATATGTAATACAAATAGAACATCACATACCAATTCGTTTTCTACTTAATGTAATATTATTCAAAAAGCTTCCCGTAGGATTTGTTGCCTGTATTTTAGAGCTGATTTTATGTAGCCAATTAGTGCTGTCTAATTTTGATTTCCATTTAGCATTGCAATGACTTCACTTATCGGCAGAATATTTTTTCCCAGATGAAGTCTTCTTATCTCCGTTAATACCGGAGAGGTTCCTATTAGGTGGAGGACATCCTCTTTCGCCCGTAGGTTGCAAAGCGAGCATTCCACATTGTGCACTGTTCTATGTGGCATGTAGTTTGGATGTAGGAGCTCTCCTCTAGCCTTAAATATAGTAGAGATTGCATCTAGACTATTGAGATCACTAAAATAATTCTTTTCTCCAAGGTCATATTGAAGTATTCGGTAGATGCTTCTGCTTTCGCTTTGTCGCGCTTTTTCCATATATTTATCACGTATGGAGCCGTCGATCTTGACCAACAAAGCCTGTAGAGCGCTCTTCCAGTGTGAAGTGTTCTCTTCCAGTATTCGGACATCATGCTCGCCACTTAGCCTCGCACATTCGTTAAAAAATTGCCGTTTTTGGTGGAGAAGGTACTTTACAATGATTTGGGGAAGCCGGTGGTTTGGTAATTCGCAGACTTTGCAGATGTAATTGAAGTGCATCCTTAAGGTAAACATATATAGCGGAGGTAACCCAGTTTCAAGATGCAACATGTATGTTGGTGTATTTACCTTACTTACTTACTTAGGTGGCGCTACAGTCCGGGGTGAACCTGGGCCTCAACCAACAAGCCTCTCCATTTAGCTCGGTCTTTAGCTAATTGCCTCCAGTTGCGCACTCTAAGTTGGTCGAGGTCCCCTTGAACTTGTGCGCGCCACCTACGGCGATGATTCCCTCTACTGCGTCGTCCCTCGGGGTTAGATTCGAAGACTCTGCGGGCCGGAGCGTTGGTGTCCATTCGCTCTACATGTCCTAGCCATCTCAGACGTCCAATACGCAGTTTTTTGACTAGGTCGATGTCGCTGTACAGCTCGTATAGTTCGTGATTGAATCTTCTCCTCCAAAACCCGTCAACGCAAACGGGACCGAAAATCTTACGAAGAATTTTTCTCTCGAAGCGACCAAGGATATCTTCATCCTCTTTTAATAAAGTCCATGTTTCAGCGCCGTAAAGCAGGACTGGGATGATCAAGGTCTTATATAGAGTCTCCTTAGTTGTTCGAGATAGGGCTTTACTGTTAAATTGCCTTATAAGCCCAAAAAAACAGCGATTGGCAAGAGTTATTCTTCGATTGATTTCTGCACTGATTTTGTTTTTTGAGTTTATAGCAGAGCCAAGGTAGACAAAGTCCCTTACTACCTCGAAGTTATAGCTGCCCACGGTGACGTTTTGTCCAATTCGTCGATGTTGGTTTTCCCTTCTAGTTGACAGCATATACTTGGTTTTGCCCTCGTTTATCGCCAAACCCATTTTGGCCGCTTCCGCCTCAATGCTTGCAAAAGTACCGGTGACAGCCCGCTGAGATCTTCCGATAATGTCTATATCGTCGGCGTATGCAAGCAGTTGTACAGACTTGTAATAGATTGTGCCTCCGGTGTTGGCTTGTGAGTTCCGCACAATCCGTTCAAGTACAATATTGAAGAAGTTACATGACAGCGCGTCACCTTGTCTAAAGCCTTTTTTGACATCAAAGGTCTCGGTGAGGTCATTACCGACCTTGATGGAGCAGCGAGCGTTATCCATCGTCAGCCTGCACAGACGGACAAGTTTGGCAGGGATGTCAAAACTACACATGGCTCTATAAAGCTCTTCTCTATAGATGCTGTCATAGGCGGCCTTGAAATCGATAAAGAGGTGGTGAGTATCGATTTGGAATTCTTGGGTTTTCTCCAGGATCTGCCGAAGTGTGAAGATTTGATCGATGGTGGACTTTCCTGGCCTGAAACCGCACTGATAGGGTCCAATCAGGCTGTTGATAAAGGGTTTCAGGCGTTCACACAATATCGCAGAAAATATCTTGTATGCGATGTTGAGGAGACTGATGCCTCTATAATTGGCGCAGTTGAGGAGGTCTCCGTTCTTGTGGATCGGGCAAACGATGCTGAGATTCCATTCATCAGGCATACACTCGTCTGACCAAATATTAGAAATGAGTTGGTGTATGCACTCTACCAATTCATCCCCAGCTGCCTTGAAAAGTTCGGCCGGTAAGCCGTCTGGTCCAGCAGCCTTGTTCGATTTTAGCTTGGATATTGCTATCCTCACTTCGTTTTGGTCAGGTGGACGGAAATTGAAATTGACTATCATCGTCTATGTTGAATGGTTCATTCTGCCTGACAGCGGGATGTTGGTCTTCGTCGCCGTTATACAGTCTGCGGAAGTAGTTTTTCCATATTCTCAGCACCGACTGTGATTCTACTACGAGGTTTCCATTTTCATCTCTACAGGTTTCTGTACGGGTATTACCTACTTCTCTGACACGTTCTTTTTACCTTTTGGTAAAACTTCCGTACATTGTTCCTGGAGTATAGACTCTCGATATTCTCAAACGCGCGCTTCTCATGCTCTTTCTTCTTCTTTTGGAGAAGCCGATGTTCTTCCCGTCTCTTTTGCTCGTAGAGCTCACGAGCAGCTCTCGTCTTCCTTTGCAGCGCCGCTTTGTATGCCTCTTGTCTTGCGGCATGCACTCGCCGGCATTCTTCGTCAAACCAGGGGTTTCGCGGTGGTGGTCGAGCGAGACCTAGCACATCAGTCGCGGCGTTTCTGATGGCATGTTGGCAGCGTTGCCACTGGTCTTCGGTACTTGATGCTGGCGGCAAAGGGGTGATTGAGAGATTTCGGGATACGCGTTCAGCGAAGAGTCTGGCGGTCTCTTGCGATTGTAGCTTTTCGACGTTAAATTTTCTCACAGTGATTCTTCTTTGTTGCTCAGATTGGGATATCCGCATTCGTACCTTGGCTACAACAATGTAATGATCCGAGTCTATGCTGGCCGCTCGGAAGGTCCGGACATCCAGAATACTGGAGGCATGCCTTGCGTCGATCGTAATATGATCAATTTGGTTGATCGTTACATGATCATTGGACCGCCATGTCTGCTTATGAATATCGAGATGAGGAAACCATGTGCTTGCTATGGTGACATTTCGCTCCACAGCGAAATCAATTAGCCTTAGTCCGTTATCAGACGTGATGTCGTGTAGGCCCAATACGATTTGAACGTCGTATTTAGGACATTGCTCGTATGTTTTGTCGAGGAGCTCGTAGAAGCACTCTTTGGTAGCAGGGTCCTTTTCTTGCGTTAGGGCATGAACACATATAAGGCTTATGTTAGCGAATTTAGCCTTGATCCGGATAGTCATAATACGCTCACTTACGTGTCGGAAGCTTAACACTTCTTGCCTAAGTCTGCCGCGTATGACAAATCCGCATTCGAATAAGCGTTGCCTGTTGCCTCTGTAGCAATCACCGTAGTAGATGTCACTGTTTTTCATCCTCTTTTTGCCCGGCCCATCCCATCGCACTTCCTGGATGGCGGATGCTTTATAGCAGTCTAGGGGCTCTGCTAGTTGTTCGGCTGCACGTGGTCTGTAAAGGGACAGAACATTCCACGTACAGATCCGAAGGTCGTTGTCCTTATTTCGTTTGCTGGGGTCGTCATTAGTTGAGTCATCCTTATCCGAGGCTTTTGGTTGTTTCGGAACCATAGGCTTTTTACGTGGTAGGGAAGTTACCCCGACGGCACAACCCCCAACCTGGAGGGCCAGTTCCTTGATTATTCCCCTAGGACGAGGGGCCGGGTACACCGGTGCCAGTAGTCCACTACGGGAGTATGAGCGCTGCCGTTGGCCCATTAAGGGCTCCGCCGCCACCATCTCTATTCCAATGTCCTGACCAGCATTGGAAATTCCTTACCGACCTGTGATCCGAATACGGCGAAGCAGCTCGCGCAAGGTATTCACTAAGTTCAACCTAACTGGAACTATAGACACCACCGTTGACTCCGTCTAGGGAATTCGTCCGCTGCCGCCTGGAACAGGAAGAAGTGCTCTAGTGAGAAAAGCACTCTTCCCCCCCTCTCTCATCTGCTGCCACCAAGAATCCGCCAAACGGGGTTGGTTACCCATTTCTTGGATTAAGGTACTAGGCACCCGGCTGTCACCGCGTGGAGGTTGAGAGTAGGAGTTGGTAGGCCTCAGCTGAGTGAAAACGCTTGTGTTTTCATATGATCGCATGCACTACCGTTTGACCAGCCAGGTGTGTTTACCGGTAGACGAAATATTTTCTTGATGAAGTATCTCAACAGCTTCTCAACATCCTCGTACTGCAAAAATCCCCAAACCTGAGCCGCGTAACACATAATTGATCTCATTACCGCTTCAAACAGTTTATATTTCGCACTTGGGCCCATATTCTTTTTCCCTAGAATGCCTTTCCAGTTACAATTGATTGCTTTTTTCGCCTCCTTCAGCTTTTCTTGCAGATGTTTACTGAACGATAGACGAGGTGTGATGATGACCCCAAGGTACTTGTACTCCTTCACCTTCTTAAGCTCTACATTTTCCCAATACCATTTTTCTTCTCGTGCGTATCGCCCAAACCCGTTTCTGAATACCATTATTTTGGATTTGATGATATTAACTTTTAAGTTCCACAATCTGCAGTACTGATGCAACTTGTTGATCATGATTTGCATCATCGTTGGAGTTTCCGCGAGTAACACAATGTCATCAGCGTACAGAGGGAGCTTGATGTGTATACCATTGAACACAATCACTCCAGGCAAAAAAGTTGTGAGGTCATCTAGGAATATTGAAAAAAGCAAAGGACTCAATAGGTAACCCTGCTTCACTCCCATTGTTGACTCGAACCAGCTGGACATTTTCTTTCCATCCCACACCAACGTTTTGTTTTCCTTATATAGACCTCGTATCACCTCCATAATCTTTGTCGATACTCCCAGGATACTAAGCTTATAAAATAGAGCATTTCTGTCGATGGAGTCGAGTACAAAGAGTACAAGAATGCGAACAAATATTAGATACCTCAAAAAAATAGGGAACAAATTCATCGGGGAAGAATTAAATATCGCGATTGCGTTGAAAATTCTCCTGAATTATCATTCATGATACCTATTTCTTTTCCGTGGAATTATTTCCTCTTTTTTGAAGATACCTATTTTTTGTTCGGGGGAAAAATTCCGAGGGGAAAGAAGACTGTATTTCATATAAATTATACACTTAAAATAAAGATAAAAACTATAAAAAAAATGTAAGTTGTGTATTAAAAAAATGAAAAAAAAACTATATTTTGTATAACTCTGAACGAAATAAGTATAACAGGCAAGAACTTAAAAGTTAATTTTGCTGTTATAATTTAAGTAGAATGGTTTGAAAATGCGCTTACGGCCTTGTTGAACCCTTTAACCACTTCCAAAATAGTGCGTGAAACCAAAAACTCTTTGAAGTCGGTCGCAAGGCTGAATTCTCTGTCTCTTATGTGGGTCCCAGGTCACACTAGGATCTTGGGGAACGAGATCTTCGATGAGATTTCTAGACAAAGCTCAGAGGAGGCTTTATCAGGTCCCGAACCCGCGTTGGGTCTCCCTACGTCCTTGGTTAGGGCTTCTATTGACGATTGGGTCTCTCACGAACACACTTGTGGTGGCATGACTCTCCAGGATGCAGGTTGACTAAACGTATGCTCCCGGACGTCTGCAAGAAATCAGCGGCATTCTTGCTGTATCTCAGTAGAAAAGACTGTAGACAACTTATTGGCGTCTGGATAGGCCATTTTGCTTTCGCCAAGCACCTGAACGTGCCTGGCTTGAGTGACAATACAATCTGCGACGTTTGTGGAGAGAGCGACGATACCGCGGAGTATTATCTCTGTGAGTGTCCGGTCTTTGCTCGTATCAGGTGGCAGATTCTCGGTGCTGATGTGGTGAGTGCTGGTACTGTAAGCTCCTCATCATTGAAGTGCTTGCCTGGCTTTCTTAGAAAGACAAGGAAATTCCAATAAAATGGGTAAATCAGGGTGTGCTCTCTGGTAGTACAATAGGCCAGTGGCGTCTGAGTGCTCCAGTTGAGCGTTTCCTATCTCGACAAAAGAAAGAAAAAAAAAATAATAATGGTTTGAAAATGATATTTTATTATTTTGTTTTTCCTCGTGTTTTTTTCAAAAGCTCTTATATATTATATTGTTAACCCCGGCATCTTCCCTTCCCAACCTCGCGCGTTAGCAAGATAGCGGTTCATAAATTTGGCAATATATGCCATTTAGCTTCTCGGTTATCATTTTATATCATAATTCAATTGTCCGATTTTAAAAATTTCACAATTTCTTCTTTAAATTTCTTCAAATTGTTTATGTTCATCATTTCATTCGGGAGACGATTAAACAATTTCAAACCTTTGAACATTAAAGTATTCTGAGCACGCGCGGATGATTTCAGTTCTAATCGAAAATGTTGACCACCCCTAAGGTTATAAGGCTGACTTTCACTTATACCATATACCTCAGATTGTTAAAAAGATAGTTGGGGAGCATTTGGTTTTTCATTTTAAAGACGAACACTAACACGTTTAGGTTGATTTGCTGCCGTATACTTAGCCATTTAAGCCTTTCTAGCATGTGGGTTAGTCTTGTGCACTTGAGAATTATCCTCATGGCTTTATTTTGGAGCCTTTGTAGCCTTGTTAAATCTCCTTCCGTTGATAGATAAAGTATTGTTGAACAATATTGGAAATGCGGTCTTATCATTGCATCATATATTCTTATCGCTGTAACAGTAGATATTTTTTGCCGAATTCTGCTAAGGAAATACATTTTCTTGGATACTTTCTTACATATATAATCAATATTGGCTCTCAAACTGATCTGATTATCAATTATTACACCAAGAGATTTAAATTCATTCACAAGCTCTATGTCTTCCCCATCAATTCTATTACATCCACTCTGATCACTGTTCATGCACATGTACTCGTACTTTGTCTTTTTTATGTTCAACATCAGCTTATTCACTTTTAGCCACTTGCTCACTGATTTCAGGTCCTCGTTCATTTTTTGGATGCATTCCCCTGAATTACATCCGCGAACATACACAATTTGCTATATTTCACTACTGCGTTTATATCATTTATATATAGTAAGAATAGAAAAACACCCAATACCGAGCCTTGGGGTACTCCTATTTTAATTTCAATTGGATCCGCGATACTTTCGTTTACTATTGCCCGTTGAGTGCGGCCGTTTAGATATGACTCAAACCATTTCAGTTCATTGCCATTGACTCCATACCTAATCAGTTTTTTTATTATAATTTCCCGGTCCACCGTTTCGAAAGCTCTCTTGAAATCTAGGAACACTGCTACAATTACTTTCCGTTCATCCATTAGGCTTTTCCAGTTTTTTATCACCCAATTTAAAGCCGTCTCACATGAGTATCCTTTTCTAAATCCCGACTGATGTTGCATGATGTAATTATTTTCCTCTATATAGCTCCTAAACTGCTTCTCTACAAGTTTTTCGAATAGATTTTCATATAAAGGCAGCATATTCACCGGTCTGAATGCCTCACACAAGACATTATTCTGTACTTTCTGAATAGGTCGAACAGTAGATTCCTTCCATCCATCAGGAAATATTCCTGTCCTCATGCATTTGTTAAAAAGCTCCCAAAGAATTGAGCCGATTATCTCAATGACATCCAGGAACATACTTCCGCTCATAAAGTTAAAGTCTTTCTTTTTGCCCATATCTTTCAGCACTAACACTATGTCCTTAATATTTATATATTTAAACTTAAAAACGGTGCATACTTGGTTTATGGAATCTTATTCGGGCAACCTGGGAATTATGTTTTCTACACTCTTCACAAAGAATGTATTAAATTCACTCGAAATTTTTCCACTTTCATGAATAATAATTCCACCGAACGAAACATTAATAATGTCACCTTGATCCTTCTTTAAAATAAACTTCTTCATGTTTCGCTATATTGTTTGTTGGTCCCTCGCTGTATCGATCTTCTTTCGTATATGCTTGTCTCTGTGTATTTTGAGTTCCCTTTTATTAAGCAACAAGGAATTGAGTTGGTTAATGCTTGAAGTGTGGATATATCAATTTTCAGCCATATTCCTGAATAGCGGTTTTTAGCTACAAAAGTGATACAAACTAGAGTCCACCTGAGTAAACCCTCTTCAACAATATACCCTATATGATCTCTATAGGTGTTTAAATCAGGACTTACTGCAGGTCAACGAAGAATAGGGATATTACGCGGCCCTACAAAGCTTTTTGTGTATGCCGAAGAGTGTGGCTGCGTTATCATGCTGAAACGTTCAGTCTTCCCCCACATCAATAAGAACGCTGTCCAGCAATTCTACATATATCTCCGAATTCATTTTATAGGTAACAATGCAAATTGGAGTTTTTTATCTGTGCTCGAAACCAGCCCATACCATTAGAGAACCTCCTTGGAAGTTTGTCGAGTGCTGAGTTTCACGCTCTCAGTGTATATCTCTCCAATACTTTATTTCATTTCATTTATTTATTTATTGCAAAAATTCTTCACACATGAAGATAAGTTTTCGTATTAACTAGTGCGAGATTACAAACAGGTCTGAATTGTAGTAATTAAATGAATGTGGAAACAGATAAAAATGTACTTTAGTAAAAAGAAAAAAAAATAAATACTATAAGGGAAAGAAAAGTAAACAGTAGAAGTTAAAATTAATTTTAATTATGATTATGATCAATGGCCATATATACTAAGAGTTGGGATTTAAATTGCTTTGCGCTTCTGATTCTTCTTTTTTCAAGAGGGAGTGAGTTCCACAGGCGGGTTGCATGAACGAAAAATTGCCGTTCCGATGTCAAACAAGAAAACCTTGGCTGAATAAGTGTAAAAATCCTTTGAGACGCAGAGAATTGAGTTTTATTGAATAGTTAGTCCGTGTTTGCATGATATCAAAAATACATGCTATAGAGAAGTATTTTAGTACGTTTTCAAAAGAACACTCGAATATAGTCTTAGAATGGGCGAAAATGTGATCGAACCTTCCGATATTGTAAATATATCGAGCGATAATGTTGTAAACACATTGAGATTTCTTCTGCTGTTGTAGTCGATGTGCAAAAGACTTCGTAACCATATAGCGGAATAGATAGTAGTAAAGTTCTTGCTAGAAGAAGCTTAGTTTTAAGCGGTGTATAAGATTTCGAGGCCCAAAGAAGCCGGAGCCGGAGCCGGAGACTTTGCCGGTTGCTAAGTTGATGTGGTCATCCCATGTCAGAGTGCGGTTGAAAGTAAGTCCCAAATTCCTTGCGGTGTCAAAGTACTCTATATTAGATTGCACTAGTTTTATGGAAGGGAAAACGGTCAGGTCCACCGGGTAATGATAAATGACAAGACTTTTCCATTTATTTGGGTTGAGGCGGATGTTATTAGCCTGTGCCCAGGTTAAAATATTTTGGAGATCGTCATTCATTTTGTTGGTGCTAACTCTATTGAATCAAGAGGACTTTTTACAAATAATTGCACATCGTCAGCATACTTATGGTATGAATCGAACAGTATTTTAGTACATTTGGAAGCTCATTCACGTAGAGGGAGAAGAGAATTGGCCCAAGTATTGATGCTTGCGGAACGCCATGTGCCATTAGTAGAAACTTTGACATGCGATCCTTCACAACAACGGACTGTGGCCTACCAAAAAGGTAGGGGTGAATTGATTTGGCAGATTGGCTTGAGAAACTAAAGTGATTGATTAATTTCGCACATAAAAGTGAGTGATTTACAGTGTTGAAGGCCTTGGAGAAGTCAAGAAGTGTTAGAAAAGTTAGTTCCTTACTGTCCAAGCCTTTCCTGATCTCATCGACAACAAATAGAAGTGCCGTCTTACAACTGCGCTTTCACCGGAATCCTGACTGTTTTGAGCTCAAGACCTTCTTATCATAGAGATGTTTTTGTATTTGAGCAAGGTGCGCTTTTTCAAAAACCCAAGACAGGAAAGGCAGTATATCTATTGGTCTCTATTCTGACAGATTGTAGTTCGGTTTCTTGGGAACGGGAACTATTTTCGCTTTCTTCCATTCTGTTGGAAACACTGATTTTGTCATCCAAAATTGATGTTTCTTAATCTCTTAATCTCTTCTTATGCCATGGGAACAGCTTTGGTGTCGGCAAGTGTATTTAATATACCATACATATACAATGAATTTATCCTCTTTTAAAAGTTTTTGAACTCTTCTTGTTGTTATTGGCAGAGATAAATGAAGCCTAATTTAGGATGGACTGATTTGCTGGTTAACAACTAAGCGTTTAATTTGCCTCTTAATTCTTTTGCCAACTTTTGGTGGATGACCCAATCTCCTTTGTTTCCCATACCTAATTATCAGGATATTTTAAAAAATGTTGGACATTATTTACATTATTTTGATGGGCGAACCCAAACAGGCGGATCAGTAGAAATGCGGTGAAGTGGGAGGGTTGTGATCCCTTATTTTCGGATCATAGCCTCGCTGATAAAAGGAAGAAGAAGAAGAAGTATCATTATTTTAATGTACTTCCTCCGCTATCTCTTTAATGGTTCAACTATTTCTTTCGAAATTTAAAAGTTTTAGCCTCTTGTCCACGAACAGTGCTTTTCCCCAAGGCATTTTCTTTTGGTTGCAAAAAAAAAGTTTTCTTTGATTAAAAATTAATTAAGCACACTAAATGTTTTTAATAATGTACTGATTTAATCTAATTTGTACTAAATGTTCCGTTTAAAATTATATTTATATTTAACACTTAAACGTATGACTGAAAGTCTTGTCTGTTATATTTATTTCGCACCGTAAAACTAACAACACGCGAAAGAATAGCCCGAAACAAGAATAAAATTATAATGAGAGGTAAAAATACCGCTATACAGGGATGCCTCGATTTACGTTATTTTTGGTACCGAGAAAATGCGACGTAAATCTAAACGAAGTAAATCGAAAATAAAATTATCCAATACTCGTACAGTCCATATGGAATGAAAAAGACTTGCTGCGGATGATATTGTGCACAAAGTCGGTGAGATGTGCATCTCGATTGAATAAGAATGACGAAAGAGGGAATTTAGTGAGAAAATTGTGTTTCAATAAACGACGTAAATCGAAATTGTAACGACGTTAATTTAAACTGGAAAGTAAAAAACCGGACAACGTAAATCGAAATAACGTAAATAGAGGCGACGTAAATCGAGGTCCCCCTGTACTCGAATTTTGCTTAATACACTCCACATATTAGTACACTAAAAAAATAAGTGTTACTCAAGAAGATTTTATTTGTTTAAACGCAAATGGAAATGTTTGTCCGATATAATTATTTTGCGCACTGTATATTATATAACTCAGGGCTTGCTATAACATCAATTAGTGCAATATTTGGTCAATAAAGTAATTAAATAATCAAAAATGACACAATTGACTGCTAACACAATCTCATTGTATAAAGGCATACATAATAATAATAATATAAAGTCTAATAAGAACTAATAATATATACACGAATCTATTCCAATATAAGAATATTAAGAAGCTAAGTGAATTGAAAATAAACTATGGAGATTACTACTAAATATTTATATACGATTTAACTTAATTTTTGTATTTTTAAAAATCTGGGACGACTTGAAATCGATTGTAAACTGCAAATATTTTAGCACGCGATTTTATTATATCTGTAGGGTAAGTTTTGGTTTTATGAGGAGTTTCGATGTTGTGAACAATTTGGTCTCTCAAATTTGTCTGTCTGTCTGTCTGTCAGCCTATTTGTATTGATAGCATTGATTTTTCAGCAGCCCTTGAGTATTTGCTCTATAATAAAGCAGATAAATTCACAAACGTTAAACCTACACGGTCGGCTAAAAGTTTGGAATCACCACTCAATTTTCATATTTCTTCGTTATTTTTTCTTAATATGTTGAAATAAAAAAAAAAAAAAGGAAATAGAAAAAGGAAAGTTACTTCCTCTACCGTCGGACTACTTTCCGCCCTACTCTCGACCATAGGTCTGTCATCTTTGGTGCCCTGTTCGGGATTGAGCAATTCTGAGAAGTGCTCGCTCCATCTGCGTAAAATAAAGCTTAAATTTCAAAATTCACTTTAGTACAAGAAGAAAATTATACATTTTATTAAACCTTCCGGACTTAGCCTGGGCATCTTTTGCCTATAATTTCGGCTAAAACGATATTCTATGCAACGTGTAGAAGTGTCCACAAGTGATATTTTAATGTCGGGCATGATTGACGAACCTTCAGATCAAGCCATTCCTGTAAGAGCCCTATTGGGTTCAAAAGTGGGGACCAAACCATGTTTCAAAGCACACAAAAACCCTCTGCATAATTTCGAAGTGTGTTTCGAATCGTTATTTTGCAGCAGATGGTATGTTGTTTTGCTTTAGGATTCCCTTGTAGCCTTCTTTGTTTAAGTTTCGATTGATACGGATGATATCACCAACTCCATATTGCGGCCACATTTTCCGCTCCTGTTGAAGTACGAAGTCGTCCAGGAGACTTCTTTTTGAGTGCAAAGCCTGTTTCTCTAAAGTTTGATACCCAGAGACGTATTGTTTTTTTTTTTGCCAGGAACGGAATCATGTCGACTGCTAAGTGTATGCGAAAAGCACGCTGCGTCGCAGCCGGCGACCCGCTGCACTCCCGTCCAAACCATTATGACAACTGAAAACCGCAGGGTTGCCGCTGTCTATCGCCACCTCCGCGCTTTGCTATCCCCACCCTAACCTTATCCTTTCTCTTTAAATCGGGGAGTTCTTTCGGTGCCGTGAACTAAGGCCATATGAACTAACGCCATAATGGTGCTAATTCATTTTCAAATGCGAATTAACGCCATAATCCACTTATGGCCTTATTTCACTTTCAAATGAGAACTAAAGTCATATGGTGTTAGTTCGTTTTGAAAAGTGGCCTAAGTTCTCATTTGAATGTTAATTTAAGTCATATAAAGTGATTTCTCACCTATAAAGGGGGGATGAACTTCAGTTTCTTATGGTAACTTGGTACACACTCGGAAACATGAAGAGGGAAGTAACCTACAATAGCTAATAATGTATGTTTCTTAATACATATGTATATCGACATAGATGCATACATAGGTATATACATTTTACGGCACATAAACAGTGAGGTAGATATGGGGGGGCATGCTGCCCCCCTGCAACCCCCCTGCCTGGGTTCACTGTTGGATTTGAGGTGGGTGCGAGGATGGGTGTATGTAAAGTTCCTTTACATCCATGTTTTTCACCCAACCTCGCACCCACCTCAAATCCAACAGCGACCCTAGGCAGGGGGGCAGCATGCCCCCAAACCTACCTCATTGTGTATACGCCATAAAATGTATATACCTATGTATGCATCTATGTCGATATACATATGTATTAAGAAACATACATTATTCCTTATTGTAGGTTACTTCCCTCTTCATATTTTCGAGTGTGTACCAAGTTCACATTGCACTGTTTATGTATTGTGGACTTATGTATGCGTCATCTTCGACAAAAAAAAAATCTTGACATATATCCCTGCGCTCATATTATATTCATCAAAATACGATGCCTAATGGAAATCCACAGTTTTTTGAATAGATATTAGCTCTCCGACAATTTGGGGCTTATGGCCCTGGGGCTTATGTCCCTGCGCCATATAAGTCATAAGAATAGTTTTGAACTTATGGCCCACTTCTATAAGATTGTGGAACTATGGCCCTAAATGTTGTGGACTGTTGGCCCAGGTGGGTCAAAAGTCCATTGTGGACTAAACGTGAGCCGATCGTGGTGTGACATTGGACTGATAAAGTTTTATCGAAAGTGTTGTATTGCACTGGCTGTGCTTCAGAGCTCAAAAACATTTTATGGCCTTAGTTCATATTTGAATGTGAATTAACACCATATGGCGTTAGTTCACATTAAGTGATGACTTTAGTTCTCATTTGAAAGTGAATTAAAGCCATAAGTGGATTATGGCGTTAATTCGTATTTGAAAGTGAATTAACGCCATTATGGCGTTAGTTCATATGGCCTTAATTCACGGCACCGTTCTTTCTGCCCCAGCACGTAGTTGGCACAGCACAGTCGTACGACATGTTTTCTTGGTCCAATCGCCTAACGTAGACCTGTCGTTTTATGCCGAATAATCCGTATTTTGACTCGTTAGTCTATAATTCTTTCCTATCTATGCTCTTTAGCGCACAGTAATCTTTTAGTCTGATTTTAAGGTCGGAACAATAGTTTTCCTACAGCTATCCTACTTCTTAGGCTATCCGTAGTCCAACGCCCTTTACGGTAGTGAGAGAAACAGCCGTCTCTTTGCTCCCCTTCAGATCGTTACTTATTTAAGGATCTGTAAGACGCCGCTTTCTGCTTTCATTTCTGTGGTTAATTTAGGTCTCCCTGACCTTTTACTTACTTACTTATGTCCTGTATCCCCTTGTGGGTCCTAGGGCTTCTACTACGCCTACGGTGTACGGTTTCTGGCAATGTGCCTCAGCACGCCCCAACTTTTCCTCAACTGCCCTGCCTCTTTCTCGACTATTCTGCGCCTCGATCTCCCCGGACCACCAGGTATTCTGCCATCCTGGGTAAAAAGGTTCCCTTGCATAGCATGGTAAGCTTTGGAACTGTCACCTTTTCGGAACGTATGACCAATTCACTGCCACTTTCGTCGTTCGATGGTTGTGCCTATTGGTTTCTGACCCGTTCTCTGGTAGAAGTGATCGTTAGAGCTACGGTTGGGCCAGATGTTTCGCAGGCATCTGTTCACTTTCACTTTCCACGTGCAGCATCCATATAACAGCACGGATTCAACATTGGAGCGGAACAGCATTAGCCTGGTGTTCAAACTGATTGCATTGTTTTGCCATATTTTGGACAACATCCCGAACGCGGACTCTGCTTTGGCTGTTGGCTATATCCAGCTCGATTCCACCATGGGTCGAGACAATACTCCCAAGATACTGGAAATCTTCTACTCTCTCTATCGGTTGTCCAGCTATGCATACTTGAGCTGATGAGTTTGTTCCAAGGCTGATCATTTTAGTTTTTGACATAATAATTTTCAGCCCGATGACGCCTGCCTCCCTTTCCACATCTGCTGTCATTTGGTGGATGTCCATAATTCTGTGAGATAGTAAGCATACATCGCATCGTCAGCATAGTCAAAGTGTTTAAGTAAGAATGTAAGAGTCCATCGAATTCCTCCGTTTCCCGTCGACAAAGCTGCACGAAGCACATCGCTAATCACCAATAGGAATATCGTAATATTGGTGAAAGGATACACGCTTGTCTTACCCCACTTTGGATCTCAAATTCCTCAGACAACCTTCTTTTGCGACATTTGGACCCTTCATATGTAGCTTTGATAATAATAGTAATTAATTTATCGGAAATATCTCTCCTGCGTAAGGTACGTCAAATAAACTCCCTGTTGACACTATCGAACGCCTTCTCAAAATCGATGAGTAGCAGGTGAAGTGGTGATCGATATTCAACGCACTGTTCGATGATAATTCGCAGGGTGTTAATGTTAACACAGGAGGATCCAGAGCGGAAACCTGCTTGTTAGACATCGAGTGTGTCTTCGAAATGTTGTTTCATTCGCTCCAGGATCATATTAGCTACAGCATGTAGCATACAGATACCCCTCCAGCTTCCGCACTTAATTAAATTTATTTTCTTAGAAAGCTTGACGATCATTCCATTTTTCCTAGCGTCAGAAAAGCTCTCAGCTTCTCAAGCTCTCTCTACAAGTGGAAGCAGTAGCTCAGACGATGTTGTTGGCGCTACTCGTAAGATCTCTCCGGGAATACCGTCAAATCCTACCGCTAGCTCGCTTCTCTCTGCTGCTCTAGTAGCTGCACGTCTCTGTCCCTGACGTTTTGCAACCCTTCAAACTACCGGTTTCTTTAAAGCTCTTGTTGGTGTATAGCACTCCCCTATAAGAAATTTATTGTCATGATTGTGCAATGCTCTTTCCAGCGCAAAAAAAAATCTTTTAAGCTGTAAAATAATGCTGAAAGTGTTGTACTCGTATACCAAATTAGCCTGTTTCGAATAACGCGAGCTTTTTGTAAAGCTTGATCTACTAGTATCAAGTTGTTGATGGGGTAGCCAAGCTGCCCCTGGAACTCACTGCCCACTGGAACCCACAAATAGATCGGGCTTAATTTGCTGAAATTCTTGCTCAATAGTCTTGTCATTGAATACGTATGATGATTGTTTCGCAATCACTGCCATCAATGCAGTAAATTTCATTTCAAGTTCTTTTTTTACCTTTTTTTCCACCTATAGTGCTGCCCATGGCATAACAAACAACGTGCATGCGTTCCATTTCTACAGCAGCTATACACTGGCAGATACCTCGATAACTTCTTCACTGAAAGGGAAATCTCCTCGAAGTTCGCTATCTCATTATAGGTCCAGGTTTCTCTCGAGAGTATTAAGTATGAAGAAGAAGGGACTGACATTGGTCTGAAATTCTTAGGGAGTTTGTGTGAGATTTTGCCTATTTAGGGTTTGAAAAACTCGTCACCTCGGCACAGCTACTCGACTTTCTTCTCTCTACTTCATCCTTAATGTGTATAGAGAGCCAAATTTCTCTCGAAAATTAAAAAAATAAGGGATTATCGTTCTGAGATCCTTGGGGAGTATGTGTACATTTTCGAAGAAACGTTCCGACTTTGAAAAGTTTCAAATGCCAGGTTGGCTTTCAGAACGCAGGACAGGTTTTGTCTTATAATTCCAAAGGCTACGTGATTCTCAACTCTACACTGAGTCCTTAATATACCATATAGAGATCCAGATTTCTCGTGAGTGGCCAAAGTATGAAGCAAGGCTAATCGTTCTGCGATTCTTATGGATTACATGGGAGATTTGAAAAGCTTTTCATTTCAACACAGCTAGATGGAAAAGTACAATAGTTCAGGTATCTCTTCAGAAGGGATGACTGGTTTTGTCTTATATTTTCAAAGGTTACTTTTCATTGCTCTAGAAAGATATATACCCAACATTTGAGAGGTTATAAACTGTTCATCAGTCGCGCTTCTTTTCATTAAGTACGTTAGTGGAGATTCATGGGCATATAGCACATTCGAAGATATGAATGTTTACACAAGAATCTCGGTGATTAAAAGTAAAATAAAGTTTGCAATCTTTTTCCAACTACCCAGGTATATCAACAGAAAATATTTATATAACTTAATATCACAACATAACTTGTTGTAATACATATTCATTTTGAAGAAACGTTTATATTTTACATAAGAAAAATAACAAGGGATACGAAGGAAAACTAATTTGGACCACGTTATGTATACTTAAACGACAGACTTTATACAATTTTTTTTTTAAATATACATATATATCAATATTATTATTTATACGTATAAACATATTGCACACAAACATATGATACTAAATATTTATAAGGAATTACATTCAAATCTAAAACTATTTTTACAAAAAAATCATTAAATTAAATATTAACATATGAATATAGAAGTGTAAATGTCTATAAATGTATAGTATTAAAATTTTATAACAGTTTTTTTGCTAAAACACAACGTAGAGCATATTAATTAATAATAATTCTTTTTAAGAAGAGAATATACATATAATTAAATGTATTTTTGTTGAACTTATATATATTTTAAAATAAATTGTAGACATGTATGATTGTATATGATAACAATAATAATTAATTTGACAAAAACAAAATGAAGATTGTTTTCATTTAGTGGAATTATATATCTAGTCTCAGATCGTTGGGTTTTATTTCTGATTTATTGCGGATCCAGTTCTGTGAAGTTGCAAGGAAGCTGTAGAGCCAGCTTGAGTGGCGTGGTAAGTAGACTAAAGAGGTCTACTGAAGAAGACCAGATTAAGATTAATATTAATATTATACCAGTTGATGCTCGTGACTTTGTCTGCTTCGTCCACAATAATATTTTTTATTTTTGTTTCGAGAACTTCAAGTTAGGGATTTACGCATGGCCACGCTATTGGCGGATTCTTATATGGAGTATTTCGCTTATATATATATGCTTATATTTTCGAGTGAGTGTCGTGGGGTACGCATGTAACGAGAAAAGCTGGCTAGTTATCAATAATCGTAAAATATTTAATAGTTGCTATACTAATTTCTTAAAGTTGCTTATACTTGCATTCGATTTCTCTTAATTTTTCATCCCTTTCTCTTCACAAAAACAATTATTAATCATGAATTGCACTTGCAATAAGAAAGTTGAAAGAAGTGATGTTAAAGTTGAATGCTTTGAGCGCAAAAAACTTTTTCACGGAAACTGTGTAAATGTGTTACCGGTGGACATAGAATTTATGAAAAGAAACAAAAAAAACTGGAGGTGTACTTCTTGCACATCTTTGAGAAGAAGTTCATTGTCCGCAGACAGTATCCCTATCAGTGGGTTTCATAAAAAAAACTGTGGAAAAACAAAACATTGATGAACCACAAAAATCAAGTGGAAAAGTGACACTAGAAACATTTTACAATGAATTCCTAGAACTTAAAAAAATTAACCAAGACTTTATTTCCCGCATTACTGGCCTCCAAACTGAAAACTATGAACTAAAAAGTAAAGTTAATACATTGCAGTGGAATTATTTAATGTGCCGAGTGATGACAATATGAATGCATTACAAGCGGCTTTAAAAGTTGTTCGTGACGGTGTTGGTGTGCAAATAGATGAGAGAGACATAGATCCTTGCTACGTTAAAAAGATAAAGAAAAAAAAAAAATGCTGGTTAGCTTCATCATCTAATATCTTCAGCAATATTGTTGTTGTTAAATTTAGTCGCCGATGCATGAAAGAACAGATCATGAAAACTAAGCTGAAAAAGAAACCAAAAATTACTATAAAGCTTCTTGGCAATCATCATGATGGTACGAACATCTATATAAACGACAGCCTGACTTCTCAAACACGTCAACTATTTAATGCAGCAAAGATCATGAAGGTGACCAAGGCTTAGGAATAATATCATTTTTTTCAGTGAGGTGCTTTGAAGATCTTAGTAATTTGTAAAATCTTTATTTTTTTTTATTAAATAGTATAATTCACAATCTTCAAATTACGCAAACAAATTATAAAAATACTTAAAAGATATGCATACCCTGTTTGTACGTCAAAATATTCGTAGTATGAGGACACATTTTAATTCGTTCTTAGCGCATATAATTGTCTTAGATTTAATGGCTGATTTCATTTTATTAACTGAAATATGGTTGTACGACCATGAATTATCCGAGTATAGTGTTCCTGGTTATGAATTGTATGGCAATTGTAATAATTCGTATAATTCGGGTGGTGTTGCAGTATTTGCAAAAAAGTCGTATTAGTGTGAAGTAGAGTATTTTAACTTAAGCAGTGCAGATGTTACTAAAATAAACTGCTTTATAAATAATGAAAGTATTACAATTCTTTGTGTATATCGCTTGCATGAGCACGGTTTGAGTAAAAGTATTTTTATAGAACAAATGTGTGGGCTGTTGAAAGGTGTAAGAACAAAAAACTTAGTTGTTATAGGAGATTTCAACCTTGATATCTTAATTAATAATTTTGATTCTGATAAATACTTATTCCTAATGTCGTTTTATGGCTTAGAGTCGCTTGTTAATGAACCAACTCGCATAACAGATCACTCACAAACATGCATTAACCATATATTTGCAAGGTTGCATAAAAACTGCCAATTCAGTGTTTCTAGTAAAGTACTAGATTATAAAATCATTGATCACTGTATGGGCAACTTGAACCTACAGAAAAAGACATCGATAAACTTTGATAAATATACCAATACCCTTTCGGGTGAAACGCAAAGTTAACTACTCAAAGTTAGTAGATGATCTCAAATTTGAGCCGTGCGAACTTGTGTATCGAAAATATAATCCTTCTATCGCTTATGACACTTTCACAGATATTTTGAAACGTCATATCCATAATTTCTCAGGTGTTTTAGCCCAGTCACAAAGTATTTCGAAATTAAAACGACTTAGACCTTGGATTGGAAAAAAACTACTCAATATTATATCCAAAAAGAATCAGATCAGGAAAAAATGTCAGCAGCATCCTCAGAATTCCAGACTTAAGCGTCATTATCTTAAGCTGAGTCAGGTTGAAAAGCAAGAAGTTGATTTAAGTAGAGACAATTATTACATTGATAAATTATATAGGTGCAAAGGTAATATAAAAGAAGAGTGGAAAGTGGTTGACAGCATACTTAACAAGCAAAAAGATGCAGAGTGTATTCAGAAGATTCAAGTTGAAAACAAAATAGTTTACAACTCAGTGGATATTGCTAATCATTTTAATAAATTTGGTGTATCTGTTGTTACTTCGATGACGGCTTGTCCCCCTCAAAATAGTTGTAGATGTGAATTGTATACGGACTTAGTTGCAGATGAATTTCAAAGCAATAGCTTTGTATTGGAATAAAAGGATAATGGCACTAGACAATAAAAGTTACAGTACTTCTGATGGTATAAACAATTTTCTTCCTAAAAAAATCGCCTTTTACATTGTTGATGTTGTAACGTTCATTTTTAATATGAGTGTTAGTTGTGGAATTTTCCCTACATCTTTGAAAGCGGCTGAGGTTATTCCTCTGTTCAAAAAGAGAAACAGAAGCTTAATAAATCAATACAGACCGATTTCGTTACTTCCCACATTTTTGAAACTGTTTGAAAAAGCAATGAAAGATCGTGTAGTGTCATTTTTAAACAAAAATAAAATTTTCAGTAATGACCAATTCGGTTTCGTGTGGGTAAGGCTCCGGCCACGCAATGAGCGACGAGCGACTGAGCGACTGAGCGACGAATCTGAGCGGTGGGTGGCCATTTACTGAACGACGTCGCTGAGCGATTAGTTGAGAAAATGCCATCGTCAAGTGCGGTTCGTCGCAGCTTATTAGTTGAAAGTCGCGTTCATATTTATAGATCTATAATAAGATCGAGAATACGTAGATTTGATGTACACCCCATAAATCGTGAAAGGGCAAATTATGGTGAATTTCATCATTTATATCAAAATCTTCGCAGATTTCCAGATCGATTTTGGCAATATTGCCGTATGTCAGTACCATCTTTTGATTTGCTGTTGGAAAAAGTTCGACCAAAATTAACAAAACAAAAAAAAGCAATTAGTCCAGAACAACGGCTGGTTTTATGTTTAAGGTTAGTTTTTTTTTAATTTTTGTATTCTTTATTTTTATTCTTAAGTTTTGCCAAAATAATATTTTGAATGTCAGTTCTTATCTCAAGTTTTTCTAAATTGTCAAATTGTGCCATAAATGGCAAAAGACTTTTGAAAAATTGAAGGTCATCATTATCCTCTTCTTTTTTTTATACATCTTGCTTTAAAATTTGGAGTCTTTCTTTTTCTAACTCTAGAAATTCCAAATTGAGTGTTGATGCTCTCTTGTTTTTTTTTCGCAAATTTTGGGGGCAGCTGGTACTCGTAGAAGGATTGCTGGTTGTAAGCGTATTGACACTTGAAAGGGTCACATCTTCTTCGTCCAGTAAATCTGATATCGCTTCAGAGAAAAAACGGTTTTGAGCAATTGAATAATCTTCTGGCTCTCGAAGATTCCCCTCAGTTGGATCTGGATCAATTGTCTGCTTCGTAAAGCTCATCATTTCAAAAAATTGCCATCTCGTTTTTATTGGTTCAGCTTCGGATCCTGATACTGGACGTGGAACTTTTCGAAGGGCCCTTCGGAAAGTGTCTTTTAGGTTCTTCCACTTTAGTTTTGCATTGGCTCCTGAAATTTGAAATATGATTATGCTTATATTGTAGTAAATTGACTATTTTTTTATTCTCAATGTTTTCAGATTTCTCGCAACAGGTCATTCGTTTCGAGATTTAGCTTTTGCTTTTCGAATGGGCAGAAGCACAGTAAGTAACATTGTCTTGGAAACTAGCGTTATTATATGGGAACAACTTGTGGAAGAATATATGCCTATACCAACATCCGACCACCTTCGAAATGTTATAAACGATTACTACCGGCGCTGGAAGTTTCCTAACTGTTTTGGCAGTATTGATGGCAGACATTGCCAAATTCTGGCTCTCATTATTTTAACTACCTGCATTATTTTTCTATTGTACTGCAAGCTGTAGCTGATGCTGATAAAAAGTTTCTAACAATCGAGGTGGGTGGGAGAGGAAAACAAAGTGATGGTGGCACTTTCTCTGGATCTACTTTGTTCAAATTACTTGAAGCCGATAAATTTAACGTTCCACCTCCACAAGCATTACCAGAATCAAACATTGTTATTCCAAATTTTTTGATCGGTGACGAGGCTTACCCCCTTAAAAATTATTTATTAAGACCCTATCCACGAAGAAACTTAAATGCTCAAACAGAAAACTTCAACAAAAAACTTTCAATCGCAAGAAAATGCATTGAATGTGCATTTGGCATATTAAGCAAGAAATGGCGGTTTCTACCAAAAAACATCGAAACGAAGCTAAGCACTGCAGTTCATTTAATAAAATGTGCTTGTATACTGCACAATTTTGTGAGAGAGTGCGATGGCGACAGTGACCTTGATTATATACACGTATCAGCAGAAATGGCCAATGACATAGCTCAACCAAATGCAGCCACCCAAGAAGAACAGTCCCGTCAGTCCCGTTATAATAGAAGTACACGCAGTGCATTGAATATAAGAAATGAGCTAACACAATATTTTTGGGAATTTGGACATTGAATAAAAAACACAATTTTTTTTTTAAAGATTAAATAAATTAAAACTTACCAGAACAATTACAAATTTGTCCAACTTCTTTCTACTCTTTATCGGTGACATTTTTATTTTTATAGTCTTTGTGGGTGTCCTGCCATAGCACTGGACGGCTTTCGACAGCTGAAATTAAACTTTCTGTGTTTATTTTGTGCGGAACTCACAAGCCAACACCGGAGGCACAATCTATTACAAGTCTGTACAACTGCTTGCATACGCCGACGATATAGACATTATCGGAAGATCTCAGCGGGCTGTCACCGGTGCTTTTGCAAGCATTGAGGCGGAAGCGGCCAAAATGGGTTTGGCGATAAACGAGGGCAAAACCAAGTATATGCTGTCAACTAGAAGGGATAACCAACATCGACGAATTGGACAAAATGTCACCATGGGCAGCTATAACTTCGAGGTAGTAAGGGACTTTGTCTACCTTGGCTCTGCTATAAATTCAGCAAACAAAATCAGCGCAGAAATCAATCGAAGAATAACTCTTGCCAATCGCTGTTTTTTTGGGCTTATAAGGCAATTCAACAGTAAAGCCCTCTCTCGAGCAACTAAGGAGACTCTATATAAGACCTTGATCATCCCAGTCCTGCTTTACGGCGCTGAAACATGGACTTTATTAAAAGAGGATGAGGATATCCTTGGTCGCTTCGAGAGAAAAATTCTTCGTAAGATTTTTGGTCCCGTTTGCGTTGACGGGTTTTGGAGGAGAAGATTCAATCACGAACTATACGAGCTGTACAGCGACATCGACCTAGTCAAAAAACTGCGTATTGGACGTCTGAGATGGCTAGGACATGTAGAGCGAATGGACACCAACGCTCCGGCCCGCAGAGTCTTCGAATCTAACCCCGAGGGACGACGCAGTAGAGGGAATTATCGCCGTAGGTGGCGCGCACAAGTTCAAGGGGACCTCGACCAACTTGGAGTGCGCAACTGGAGGCAATTAGCTAAAGACCGAGCTAAATGGAGAGGCTTGTTGGTTGAGGCCCAGGTTCACCCCGAACCGTAGCGCCACCTAAGTAAGTAAGTAAGTAAGTAAGTGTTTATTTTGTCCATCTTATTACTTCGTCGCTCAGCGATCGACTGAAAAATTAAAACAGATTTGATTGCAGAGCGACGTCGCTCTGTCGCTTAAAAAATCGCTCAGTCGCTCAGGGTTTATGTGTCCACCTCCATACGATTTCATGTGTTTTAATTTTTTTGCGTTGCTCAACGACTCGTCGCTCATTGCGTGGCCGGAACCTAAGTCCACAGAAGATGCCATCTTAAAATTTTGCAGTGAAATTTATTACGGCTTCAATAACAGCAACAGTACCATAGCTTTATTCATTGACATGATAAAAGCATTCGACATGGTTAATCACAAAATTCTTCTACAAGCTCTACAAAGGCGGGTTCAGAGGCCAATCTCATAATTGGTTTGCTTCATATCTGACAGGAAGTTCTCAAAAAGTGAAGCTAGGCGATGTTTTTAGTGATAGCTTATTATTAGATATCGGTGTACCTCAAGGTTCAGTTTTTGGTTCTATTCTTTTCCTTGTGTATATAAACTCCATCTTCAAGCAAAACTTTACGAGTAATATTACACATTTGCGGATGACATGGCATTCACATACATCAATAATACCTTATTAGAGTCTATGGTAAAGTTGCAGAAAGACTTGCTACTTCTCAGACAATGGTTTGCTAAACACGAACTCATTATAAGTGAAAAAACGAAGCTAATGTAGTGCAATCTAAAAAGAATCAGATCGAATAGATTGCAATCTTTTATTCCACTCCACGGCATGCGAAAAGCTTTTCTTATCTACGCACTCTTGTGGTAGGGTTAATTATTGCCAAAATGGATGCTGCACTACGAATTGCTTTAAAATTGAATTCGTTAATTTTTCTTAAGTATCTATGAGTTTTAATTAATGAAAATATGATGTGGAAGGCACATGCAAGTGAGCTAAAAAAATATATGCTATCCGTTACTCGGAAAATATATATGCTTAAGCCATATTGTTCCAAAAAAACTACTAACGGCTGTATATTATAGCCTTGTTAACTCAAAGCTGCAATATGGTAATTCTAGTTGGGGTGGAGCGTATTCCAACGTCATGGAGCCATTGTTAATAGCACAAAAACATATAATAAGAATAATTTGTTGTAAAAACAGACTGACCCTAGTTGGCCTTTGTTCTGCACTATGCGAGTCCCACCGATAAAACACATTTATGTCTGTAAAGTTCTTAAAGTGTTCTTTACGCGAAGCGGTTATAGTTCGACACTAAGAAGTTCAAATGTTTATGGCTTAATAATAAATACACTTAAGAACATTCAGTTTCGTACGAAGAGAATTTTTGCAAATTGTTCGTTATTTTGAAAAAAATATAAACTTTTTTCTAGCTTTAATGTTATTTTTTATTGAAGTGTAATACAAATACGAGGAATTATCAAAAATAAAATGATAGTTCAATAAAATAGAGAAAAATTAGGAATCAGTTCACATAAAATAGACATTTTAAGGTACATTCAGTTTCGTACGAATTCTAAAAGTTAAGATTTTTACGTCAAAAAACAAAAATTATTAAAAATAATAGGAAGTTGGATTTCTATCGTGCTTTAAAATAGTTACATGTCTATTTGGAATTGATGTAAACAGCTTTTTTGTAACATGGGATGGAATTTCATTCCACTCTTTCGAAATTAGCGCTTTAAGTTCCTTTTTGTTTCTAACGGCATTTGTTGTCCTAATTTGTCTTTCCAAGTGCTTCCACAGATGCTCTATTGGATTGATATCTGGGCTCTTGGGGGTGTTTCAATGCATTTTGGCCAGTTATATAGGAGCCAAAGACGAACGTCCAAAGCCATGTGCTTTGGGTCTTTGCTTGGTACAAGTGAAATGAGTTCTTAATATCTAATTTCTTAGATGAAGGTTCGAGTTTCTCTTTAAGAATGTTAAGATAAATTATTTTTTTATATCCCCTTGAATAAAATTTAAAATTTCCAACACCTCCATATCCCATAGCACCCCAAACCATTACGCTTTGTACACCATGTTTTACAGTCGCCGATAAGTTTTTCAAAAGATAAGCCTCGTTACGCCTGCGGTATACTTTTTCTTGTTTTTTGTCGTTTCGGAAGAGTGAGAATTTACTTTCATCAACGAATATAACATTTTTGTAATAATCTAGCGACTTATCTTTGTATGGTTTGGCGAAATTAAGCCTTTTTGTTTTAACTTCGCTGACCAAAGGTTTTCTGCGCCATACTCGTGAAAAGTAAACATTCTTTTTAAGCGTAGGTCCAATGCTGATTGGCTGTACATCAGTTCCGTTAAAATCAGCAAGCATTTTACAAAATTCGACTGAAGACAACTTAAGATTTCTCTTTATTTCACGCAAAATAAATTTTTCAGAAGACAAAGTCATTCTTCTGGGACCTTTGTTACTACACACATTCTCAATTCTTCCTTCCTCAAGGTAACGCTTATAAATATATTGTATCGTAGACTTATGTAGCTGTAGCATTATAGCACAGATAATATAGTTACATAGATATCGCATCCAGTACAAAAAAAAAATGGCCAATTTTCAATCGACTGGGATTTACTCGTGGGTCCCAGTTCGATCGATCTTGTATGTATACCATGCTCAAACGGTTGTGAGTTGAGTAGCACGTTTTGTGAGATGTATGAAAGGATGATTCTATGTGTGAGCAATTTTCATCAAATAAAAAATAAATATCTACGTAGGTACATATGTATGTAGGTGACACAGTCACATACATTTTTCAATGAATTCTTATTTTTCAGAAAAAGGTTTTCGATTTTTAAATTATTTATGTTTGCTTTATAAATAATTACGAGTATGATAAGGTAGGAACTTGGTACAATTGTGAAATTATGTCGTCTCATTATTTGATTTTTTTCTGAATAAACTTTATTATTAAAAGCATTTTGTAAGGTAATGAAAACGGTTGAAATTAGTTATCTCATTTAAATAAGTATAGATTTATCTTATGTTTATTCAAATGATGATGATGATGAGTATTATTTACATCTTTTATTTTCTTGATAATATTTGCGCCTTTTGATTTTTGCTGATTTTTCGCTTTTTTAATTCCCATGAGCAGTGTTTGCGCAATAAGACAAGAAGGGCAAAATTAAGCAACTCTTGCGATGATAAAAGCATTCGTTTTTCTCATCAAACCAGCTGCTGTCACGGATATTTGTTATTCTTATGCATTCGGAGGCTATTGTTTCTCTTATTTTTCGTATATAAGGGCGATCCCGGAACATTCCATGGATAACTTTAAAATGAAGCTTACAAATGTCAAACAATTCATCTGATGGTGCAAAAAGACTACCAAAATCACTATTTTGAGAAAAAATAGAAAAATAAACTCAGAAGAGCATGTTATTTTTTCATCTTTTCTCAAAAAAATTTCTGAACAATTTCAACATTGGCTCTTTGAAGACATTTTTTAAGCAATATATCCCGCAAAGTATCGGATTGCAACAGTCTCAAGTGTAAAATCAGTTTCTGTTTCTAGTTTGTTTATGATTTCTGTGTACAAAAACTCATCACAGTCTTCTTCTTCTTCTTGTTCCTCATTCAGCAAAACAACATGAGTGCCCTTTGTTTGGACTATACCTAAGCTCAAAAACTGAACATCATCGTCCTTACAATTACTGTAAGGTGAGAAGGAAATAAGGTTTGACGAAAGACTTTTTGACATTAGTACACTGAATTCATAAGCAGATGGATTCTTATTATTACCACCTTTTATTCTGACAATTGAGAACAGGTTCTCTAAGATGTCTTGATGTACCCTCTTTGTCAGCAAGTAATCAGCATCAACAAACGTACCGTTGCTAATGTCCTCGCTTAGTAATAAAACTGCTTTAAGTGTCTTTTCCATTCCTTTCAAATAAAAATGTTTGGGTACATTTGAAAAATTTTGCATCGCTTGCAAATATATTACAAAATATTTTATCTGTTGGTATGCAGCATTTCCAACAGTAACTCCACGTTGAAGCGCATTTTTGTCGTATTGTGAGCCACTGTTCATGCAGTCAAAGGTATTGTTTAATGCCAGCGTAAAGGCTTGTGTTGCTTGAGCGTCTTGCGAAGTAAATTTTAAACAATTCAGGTGTTGAGCGGTTTGTATGGACGCAGCAGATGTTCTGCTAAATCGTTGAGTTTTTCAAAAGCATTAGGAGCTATATGTGAGCTAGTAAATTTTAAACAAGGTTTGGCAACGTTGTCGGTCTCTAAATTATATATTTCTCTGAAGACATCAAAAGAAACTAAACCATCGGGGGTGTTCAGATCCGATTTGAGTAACAGATTGCGCACTGATTTAAGTAAATGAGGAAAATCGTAAAGACAGTATATTTTTTGGTTTTCAAATGTCGTAAATGGGTTTTTTTCAGTCACATTCAAAAGTTGATACGCTTTCCTGTTGTTTGGTCCCTGGTCACAAACAACAGTGCATACTTGAAGACCAAGATCCTTGCATATTTCAAAATTCTTTTTAATCAACTGTTTTAAGTCATTCCCTTTTATTCCATTTTCTGAAAGAAAATAGTTAACAACGCTTTTCCATGAATCGAAAAGACCATTAACCATAAATACACAAATTTCATTAGTATTTGATTTTTTTCTTGCTGAACCTTAATCTTCGAATCCATCAATTAAGTCGTTGGTAGCGTTGTAGGTCAGATTTCGGCGGATTCGAATCTCATCAAAAACCAACACCACATACTTTTGACGATGACTCATTGATGCAATTTTAGATTTCAATATATTTTGAGCCATGTTTTGGTACCCAGGCTGTAGACCTTTCACAGGAGCCCAACGATATAATAAAGCTATATGAGGAAGTCGAAAGCCCAACCCATCGCGTAGAAATGTATATGTATTTTGCGAGTGATAAAAAACATTTTGTGCAAGTTCTTTTTCTTCTCGGCTCTACAAATTTGATGTAGAAAGCCCCATCAACATAAAACAAAATAACTTAGACTGCTCTGACGTATCCATGCTCTTAATTTGGGATACCAAACCTGAATACCTATTTTGTTTCTTTAGTTTTAATGTAGAATGAGCTCTGTTCTTTAATCTAAGTTTTTGCTTTAAAGTTTTAATTTTCAAACTGAAAGAAGCAATACTTTTTTTTAGTTGAAAAATGGTTTTTTCCCGCTTCTCGACTGATTGCATTTCAAGCAGCCTAGATCTGAACTTGAACTTCTTCTTTTCTTACTATTCGAAGAAGAAAGATTTTCTAATTCTTCAAATTGATCAATATCATTTTGCAAATTGAGTGTGGGAACTGCATCTCTCTTTAGCATTTTTATGCCCACAAACTCACTACAAAAATGATTTTGGCAAACAAAAAAAATGTTATCGCCATTAAAACTACATGCTTTTTTCCATAAATTATTTAAAATTTCATTTTTTTCTTTTGAGGGGCATGCAAAAATTTGTAAATTTGCCCGTGCAGGGACGGGTTAAGAATATTACTGCAGCGCCCCCCAACAACTAGCGCTTGTCGTAAAAGGCGACTAAGGGGACAAATCAGATCTAGGCAATATAACACCCAAGTGAGCCTAGCGACACATATACTACCATAAAAACCCTCCCACAAGTGTGCATGCGAGTCCGTGGGTTGACACGACTGGAGATCACCGGTGTCATAAAAGAAAGATCAAACAATACTAAAACAGGAGCATGCACGTGTCAAACAACAAACACCATCGCAATATGGTGCAAAAATTGTATTGCAAAACTGTATCATTATGATAATACTTGCAAAAAGGAAAGGCACTACCCCGCCAGGCACTACCACTGCTGTGCATGGTACTGATCCTGGACCGAGCAGAAATGTTCGGGTCAGAGCTATACGGATTCCGGGGGCTAGCAACATAATGAAACAGTTTGGACGCAATTTAAGGGTCGCGAGTTGGAACGTTGGAAGCATGACCGGTCGAAGTTACGAGCTGGAAGAGATGATGAATAGAAGGCGGGTGGACATCTTGTGTGTCCAAGAGACGAAATGGAAAAACACTGGGAATCGGGCGCGTTTCTTGGACGTTAGGACAAAAGATTACAAGATGTTCTACTACGGAACGGAAAAGGCTAGGAACGGAATCGGTATCATCCTTGCGGCAGAGCTACTTGGAAACGTCTTGAGCATTTCGAAGTCCAGCGACCGTTTGATGTCTCTCAAACTAGTAATACAAGGAGAGGTGTGGAATATTGTCAGTGCATATGCTCCCCACGATGGGTACAATCAGAGAGATAAAGATGCATTTTGGCTAGATTTCCACAATCTCCTTAAGGACATCCCAAAGGAAGAATTTCTGTTTGTTGGAGGAGATTTGAATGGACATGTCGGGAAATCAAACGAAGACTATGAAGACTGCCATGGAGGACTAGGATATGGCACCAGGAACCTTCCTGGTGAAGACATCCTAAGCATGTGCAAATCACACGGTCTTATCGTGTTAAATAGCATGTTCATCAAACAAAGCCGACACCTGATCACTTACAGCAGTGGTGGAGATGAAACTCAGATTGACTACCATTTGGTAGGCAGTTTCATGAAGCCTCGGGTAAAAGATTGCAAAGTGATCCTGGGAGAGGCAATCGCTCGACAACACCGTCTCCTGCTAACAGAAATTTTTATGAAAACACCAAAGAAAAGCAAACAAACAGGGGTCTCTGAGAAAATCAAGTGGTACAATCTGGACGAAGAAAAAGGCGAGGCTTTTGTTTTCGTAATGAAGAATTACCTCTCTCACACCATCAACGGAGCTGAGGATGAAGAGTGCAGAGCACAAAATATGTGGGATTCTCTACAGCAAACTTGCTTAAATAAGGCCAAATCACTGCTAGGAGCTTCAAAAGGCCAAGCGAAGAAGAAGTGCGCTCAGCTTCAAGCAGAGAGTACGGAGGGCCTGTATCGGGAGCTGGAGAAAATATTTTCCCCGGTTGCTGATGCAAACCAGGCTATCCAGGAGCTGCGAAGACACAATATGAACAAGAGTGCCACTATCTTCAAAATAGCCGCCCAAAGAAGGAAGAATGCTCAGGAGATTCGTTCGCCAAAGTTCATTAGCAATGCTCATGGCCAGCTTCTTGTGGATGACGACAAAATTCTGCAGAGGTGGCGGCAGTATTGTGAAGAGCTTTTGAATGAACAGTTTCCCCGGCTATACTTTCCAAGAGCCACCCCTAACTGTGAAGAAATACCCGACATTACAGTCGAAGAAGTTAGTGAGGCGGTCAAATACTCCAAAAAACGAAAAGCGGTTGGGCCAGACGAAATACCCTCTGAGTTCTGGAAAAAGATGGGAGATATCGGGTTCAGATGGCTCAGAATTCTCATCTCCAAATTCGTGAGAGGTGATCCAATGCCGAATGAATGGAGGGAAAGTTACCTTCTCCCTGTATATAAAGGGAAGGGTGATACGCGAAACTGTGATAACTACCGTTCGATCAAGCTGATGTCACACACCATGAAGATCGTTGAGCGGGTATTAGGTGGCCGACTGCGAAAAATAATACGGCTATCTGATGATCAGTGCGGGTTTGTCTCGGGTAAATCAACCACAGATGCAATCCAAAGTATAAGGATCATAATGGAAAAACATCGTGATTCCTTAAGGGATTTGCATATTGTATTGGTTGACTTTGAAAAGGCATTCGACAGACAACCACGAGATCTGATATGGGTGGCGCTAAGACATCGAGGGGTTCCAGAAACCTATGTACAGATGATCATGGACATGTACGAAAGAGCAAAGACAAGAGTAAGATGTCCCGCTGGAGTAACCGAAGAGTTCCCAATCAAAGTCGGGGTGCACCAGGGAAGCGTTTTAAGTCCTTTGCTCTTTATTACAGTCCTTGATTATCTGCTTGAAGGTAAAGTGATGGACCCCAAGGTACATCAGTTATTCTTTGCTGACGATGGAGCCATCATAAGTGAGGATCCTACATCCCTGCAACGAGCACTTGATGTGTGGGTGGACGTTTTGGAGGGAAATGGGTATCGCATTAGTTCAAAAAAGACAGAGTACTTGTGCTGCCCATTCTCTGATCCACTCAGGCCTATTCCAGACATTTATTTGAATGGAACAGTGCTTCCCAAGTGCGAAAAGTTCAAATGTCTGGGATCTATGATCAATAGCAAAGCAACTTGTGATGACGACATCAATCATCGTGTAAGCGTAGGGTGGATGAAGTGGCGAGAAAATTCCGCTATCTTCTGTGACAGAAAAATGCCCCCTAAGTTGAAAGGAAGGCTCTACACCGCAGTTGTACGTCCAGCGCTCACATACGGTTCACAATGTTGGACGATGTACAAAAAGTATGAGAGTAAATTAACGGCAGCTGAGATGAAGATGCTTCGCATGACAGCAGGAGTGACAAAGCTTGATCGAATAAGAAGTTCGAAGATCCGTGGAAGCTTTCACATCAAGGAAACCATCGTACACAAATTAGAGCGCGACCGGCTCAGCTGGTATTGCCACGTTCAAAGAAGAGATCATTTGAACCCTGTTAAAAAGGCAATATCTATGCACGTTCCAAAGACATCGCGATGTAGGAAAGGCAGGCCTATAAACGCCTGGATCAGACAAATGCGACGACATCGGCATTTCATTGGCCTCAGTAACCGAGTGATCCAAAATCGGCAGGCCTGCCGATATTTTCTGAGGTCAAATAGGCGAACCCCACAGGCGGATCAGTAGAAATGCAGTGAAGTGGGAGGGCTGTGATCCCTTGTTTTCGGATCATAGCCTCGCTGATAAAAGGAAGAAGAAGATAGATATCGCATCCAGTACAAAAAAAAAATGGCCAATTTTCAATCGACTGGGATTTACTCGTGGGTCCCAGTTCGATCGATCTTGTATGTATACCATGCTCAAACGGTTGTGAGTTGAGTAGCACGTTTTGTGAGATGTATGAAAGGATGATTCTATGTGTGAGCAATTTTCATCAAATAAAAAATAAATATCTACGTAGGTACATATGTATGTAGGTGACACAGTCACATACATTTTTCAATGAATTCTTATTTTTCAGAAAAAGGTTTTCGATTTTTAAATTATTTATGTTTGCTTTATAAATAATTACGAGTATGATAAGGTAGGAACTTGGTACAATTGTGAAATTATGTCGTCTCATTATTTGATTTTTTTCTGAATAAACTTTATTATTAAAAGCATTTTGTAAGGTAATGAAAACGGTTGAAATTAGTTATCTCATTTAAATAAGTATAGATTTATCTTATGTTTATTCAAATGATGATGATGATGAGTATTATTTACATCTTTTATTTTCTTGATAATATTTGCGCCTTTTGATTTTTGCTGATTTTTCGCTTTTTTAATTCCCATGAGCAGTGTTTGCGCAATAAGACAAGAAGGGCAAAATTAAGCAACTCTTGCGATGATAAAAGCATTCGTTTTTCTCATCAAACCAGCTGCTGTCACGGATATTTGTTATTCGTATGCATTCGGAGGCTATTGTTTCTCTTATTTTTCGTATATAAGGGCGATCCCGGAACATTCCATGGATAACTAAGCTTACAAACGTCAAACAATTCATCTGATGGTGCAAAAAGACTACCAAAATCACTATTTTGAGAAAAAATAGAAAAATAAACTCAGAAGAGCATGTTATTTTTTCATCTTTTCTCAAAAAAATTTCTGAACAATTTCAACATTGGCTATTTGAAGACATTTTGTAAGCAATATATCCCGCAAAGTATCGCATTGAAACAGTCTCAAGTGTAAAATCAGTTTCTGTTTCTAGTTTGTTTATGATTTCTGTGTACAAAAACTCATCACAGTCTTCTTCTTCTTCTTGTTCCTCATTCAGCAAAACAACATGAGTGCCCTTTGTTTGGACTATACCTAAGCTCAAAAACTGAACATCATCGTCCTTACAATTACTGTAAGGTGAGAAGGAAATAAGGTTTGACGAAAGACTTTTTGACATTAGTACACTGAATTCATAAGCAGATGGATTCTTATTATTACCACCTTTTATTCTGACAATTGAGAACAGGTTCTCTAAGATGTCTTGATGTACCCTCTTTGTCAGCAAGTAATCAGCATCAACAAACGTACCGTTGCTAATGTCCTCGCTTAGTAATAAAACTGCTTTAAGTGTCTTTTCCATTCCTTTCAAATAAAAATGTTTGGGTACATTTGAAAAATTTTGCATCGCTTGCAAATATATTACAAAATATTTTATCTGTTGGTATGCAGCATTTCCAACAGTAACTCCACGTTGAAGCGCATTTTTGTCGTATTGTGAGCCACTGTTCATGCAGTCAAAGGTATTGTTTAATGCCAGCGTAAAGGCTTGTGTTGCTTGAGCGTCTTGCGAAGTAAATTTTAAACAATTCAGGTGTTGAGCGGTTTGTATGGACGCAGCAGATGTTCTGCTAAATCGTTGAGTCGCTAGGCGTACGCTAATTGTTTCAAAAGCATTAGGAGCTATATGTGAGCTAGTAAATTTTAAACAAGGTTTGGCAACGTTGTCGGTCTCTAAATTATATATTTCTCTGAAGACATCAAAAGAAACTAAACCATCGGGGGTGTTCAGATCCGATTTGAGTAACAGATTGCGCACTGATTTAAGTAAATGAGGAAAATCGTAAAGACAGTATATTTTTTGGTTTTCAAATCGTGCAAGTTCTTTTTCTTCTCGGCTCTACAAATTTGATGTAGAAAGCCCCATCAACATAAAACAAAATAACTTAGACTGCTCTGACGTATCCATGCTCTTAATTTGGGATACCAAACCTGAATACCTATTTTGTTTCTTTAGTTTTAATGTAGAATGAGCTCTGTTCTTTAATCTAAGTTTTTGCTTTAAAGTTTTAATTTTCAAACTGAAAGAAGCAATACTTTTTTTTAGTTGAAAAATGGTTTTTTCCCGCTTCTCGACTGATTGCATTTCAAGCAGCCTAGATCTGAACTTGAACTTCTTCTTTTCTTACTATTCGAAGAAGAAAGATTTTCTAATTCTTCAAATTGATCAATATCATTTTGCAAATTGAGTGTGGGAACTGCATCTCTCTTTAGCATTTTTATGCCCACAAACTCACTACAAAAATGATTTTGGCAAACAAAAAAAATGTTATCGCCATTAAAACTACATGCTTTTTTCCATAAATTATTTAAAATTTCATTTTTTTCTTTTGAGGGGCATGCAAAAATTTGTAAATTAGGAAAACCCCTTCTCGATTTCTTGCATGTCGTGCAAGAAACTCCTGATTTCCTTTTATAGTGCATTTGTTATTTTTATTTAAAACCAAGTAATCAAGCACTGTCGCAATTCGATCTCAAATAAATGATACACATACTTTTTAACCTGCGATGACAGAAATTTCAAACTCATGTATTTACCAAAAGAAACAAGAAATACGCATTTAGACAAGTACATACATAAATGCCATGCAACCCTTCTAAGACAACACGACGCGACGTAAGATACACACAAGCCATGACAATGACACGATCACTATTGAATCATACCATACCATCAGTTTGTTGTATGTACATAGATATTGTTCTTTAACAGAAAATGGTTTTTGTATGACAGAAGTTTGCTTTGGTGTTTCTACGACACACTGAAGAGCAAGATTATTGCATGGTCTTGCAACATAATTTTATTTCGTTTGGTCTGAAAGAGTTCGATTAATCTCCTTTACTAGGGTGGCAACCAAGATCGATCGAACCCACGAGTAAATCCCAGTCGATTGAAAATTGGCCATTTTTTTTTGTACTGGATGCGATATCTATGTAACTATATTCACCCTGATTGTCGTCGGCGTTTGTCGCTTTTCGACGATTGTCGTTTTATTTTTCAGATGTAGCACGAATACATTTTCATAACTTTTTCATTGTGAAAGAGTTGTAATAGTATTCTACACGACAAACAAATTGCTTAGTAATGTTTAACTGTCAGCAGGTCATAGCTATGAATAAAACGACAATCGTCGAAAAGCGACAAACGCCAACGACAATCAGGGTGATTATCTGTGATTTTAGCTTTTACGCCCAAAGATATTCCTTTCTTTCGATGAAAAATTACCAAAGATGAAATAATTTCACAAAAAAAAAAAACACACTGAACGCAAAACTACCTCAAATTCTTAGCAAAATAGTATATTTTAAATAAAACAAACAATTTAAGTTCTAAAATGTTAACACGCCGAACTGAACAGGAGCTTAATTGCTTCGTACGAAACTGAATGTTTGCTCTGCCTTCGAAGGATCTCACATAACACAGACAAAATTTACAGTTAGATTTCTTTTTTAACTTTTGTCTTCATTACTGTAAAGAATACAAAGACATGATTTTAAGAACATCTATTGTTAACGCCAAATTATCAACTTGGACCAACAAGATGACGTGATTTGGCAGCACACGCTTTTCGTTTCTATTCTCCCATGACTTTTGTGACATCTCTTTTTTCCCGCCCTTTTGCCCGCCTTTTTTCCGATTATAATGGGAGTTCTAGTTCTGTTCTCAATAAAGACACATCGCATTTTTGTATTTGAACCAGCGCAGTTTCATTTCGCAACATTTTTGGTCCTTCTACGCCGAATAATATATATTTTTTGCACACATATTTGCTTTGTTTCGCAAAATGTCTACCATCAAACGAGACGTTCTCAGAAACTCGATTAAACGTCTCATGAACACAAGCAAAAAAGCAGAAAAGTACGATGAAGCAGACATTCAATCATTCTCGCAACTTCTGTGTGACCAGTGGCAGAAATTCGACGAGGCTCAGAGTGCGGTGGAGTGCGCTTGCGGTGAGACTGGTTTGGCAACAGAGGAAGTTCAACGTGAGCAAACCGAAGAATGGTACAGAGTGGCAGTCTCTAACTTCACGAGGGCGAAATATAAGCTCAAAGCTGACTCCAGTAGCGGTGAGCCGATGAAATCTCATCACCACTTGGACGTAAAGCTGCCACGTATGGACTTGCCACAATTTGCCGGAGACCCGTCGGAGTGGAAGCAGTTCCACGATGCATTTTCGTCGCTTATACACAAGGAATCATCCTTGACGGGCTCACAAAAGCTCCATTACCTACGATGCAGTTTGCGGGGCGAAGCTCTCAAAGTCATTAAAACGTTCGCTATCACTGACAGCAACTACGCTGAAGCCTGGGAGTTGCTGGCAAAAAGGTATAACGTAGAGCGCATCATTGTTGATTCCCATTTTCGGGCATTGTTTTCACTACGAAAGCTTTCTTCTGAGTCACCCACAGGTATAAGAGCATTGCTAGATGACGTCCAAGAGAACTATCGTTCGCTGAAAGCACTGGGCAGACCTGTTACCAACTGGGATGACTGGCTTCTGCACCTGACCGTCACCAAACTGGACCTGGAAACTCATCGACAGTGGGAGCTCTCGCAGACAAACGACAAAGTATCCACTTTCAAAGAGTTGGTAGAATTTCTAGAGTCCAGATGTCGTTCTCTAGATGCAATCAGGTCCCATAATACCAACAGTGTGCAACCAGTCCCATCTCCCAAGTCCAAATTCAAGTGCACAACTGTTTTCACCCTTCCCAAGAAGAATGAAATAATATGTTTTTATTGCGGTGGAAAACACAAGATCTACGGTTGTGAGCAGTTTCGAGCTCTATCAGTTCCACGCAGAATTTCCATCGCAAAGGAAAAGTCTTTGTGCAGCAATTGTCTCTCGAACGTACACCTTGAGTCAACTTGTCGCAGTACGAACACTTGCCGCATGTGTCAAGCAAATCACCATACGTTGCTGCACAACGAAAAGTCTTCGCCGTCTGTTTCAAACACGTCTTCGTCCAACGTGGTTAACACAGACCACCAAATTCTCTTAGGCACCGCGCTCGCTAAAGTCAAGGATAGTTCCGGACGGTTTCAACCAGTTCGAATTTTGTTCGATAACGCTTCACATCTTAGCTTCATCACGACGGCATGCGCCGAGAGACTTCAGCTCAAAGCTTTGCCCGCAACAACTACGATCGAAGGAATAGGTGCGATTGTCACTGGCCGCTCCAAAGGAATTGTCCAATTCGCGTTATCTTCGCTCGACGACGGCTTCGTTGAAACCATTCAAGCGAACATACTGCCGAAGATAACCAACGCTTTACCGCCTGCTCGTATCCGTAAAGGATCATGGCAACACATTGATGGTCTAATCTTAGCCGACCCCAACTTCAACGTGCCCGCAGCAGTTGACATTCTCCTCGGCTGTGACCAACTAGGAAGGTTTCTTCTCGATGGGTTAATTCGAGGCCCGAAGGACACTCCAATTGCACAGCAATCAACACTCGGCTGGGTACTGTTCGGAAAAGTGGTCGCGCTGGATACCACATACGCATTTTCAACAGTCATCTCTACTCGTTCAGATTCCACTCTAACCATGGCAGTGGCGAAGTTCTGGCATCTAGAGGAGCTTCCAGAAACCAAATACCTTACCGACGAAGAGCGCTTGTGCGAAGAGCTATTCTCCCAAACTCATTCACGTCAAGATGATGGACGCTATGTGGTTAAGCTTCCCTTTAAGCAAGCAATTCCACTTGGAAGTTCCCGTGAAGGCGCAATTCGAGCTCTGAACCGCATGGAGAAAATATTCTCCAAAGATCGACAACTACAATCCCAATATGTTGATTTCATGCAAGAATTCCTCGATCTGGGACATATGGAAGAAGTCCGTGATACTCCAGCTCCGGGAAAACATTATTATATGCCACATAGGGCAGTTGTCAAGGAGTCAAGCACGACGACGAAGTTAAGGGTCGTTTTTAATGCCTCGGCAAAAACGTCGTCTGGATTTTCCCTCAATGATGCGCAATTAGTAGGTCCCCAGCTCCAGTCATACCTCTTCACAATTTTGCTCCGCTTTCGTGGTCATCGATTTGCCTTAACCGGTGACGTTGCAAAAATGTATAGACAGGTGAGAGTCGACCAAGATCACGTTGACTACCAACGCATCGTCTGGCGTCGCACACGATCAGACCCAGTCAAAGATTATCGCTTGCTGACGGTGACGTATGGCGTAGCATCTGCATCTCATCTGGCCGTCAAAGCGTTGCAGCAAACAGCCGTCGACGAAGGCCATGATTTTCCAGCAGCCGTAGCGATTGTACAACGCGATTTTTATATGGACGACCTTCTGACAGGATCTTTCGACGAATTAGAGCTACGCCGTCTACAAACCGAAATTTCTAGCATGCTAAATCGTGGTGGATTTCATTTGCGCAAATGGTCTTCGAATTCTCCCATGGTTTTGAATTCCATAGCAGCAGAGGAACGCGAAATAAAATCGACTTTGGATCTAACTGATTCTGAAAGTGTAAAAACATTGGGGCTTCAATGGCATCCATCTACTGACGTCTTCGCATACAGCGTGCAGGTTCATAGTATAGATACAGCTAATTTTACTAAACGTCTCCTACTTTCAGATGCCGCAAAGCTATTCGACCCGTTGGGATTGCTCGCTCCCACCACAGTCATTCCCAAAATAATGTTTCAACGTCTTTGGAAACCGAAAGTCGACTGGGACGAAGAGGTACCATCATCACTGAAGAAAAAATGGCTAGACTATCGCGCAAATCTTCCTTGCTTGGCAGCTATACGGATACCGAGGTAGTTAGGAGTTGGTGACCCAGATGCGGTAACAGATCTTCATGGTTTTGCGGACGCTTCGCAATCCGCATACGCTGCTGTCGTTTACGCCAGAACTTCAAGCGCTAATGGCGTCGTCGTTCGTCTCTTCACAGCAAAAACGAGAGTCGCTCCCATAAAACCGATATCGTTGCCACGTCTGGAGTTATGCGCTGTTGCTCTGTTGGCGCAACTAATGGTGCATTCAAAGAAAGCATTACATCAGTACGTTCGCAATGTATACGGATGGACTGATTCATCTGTAACGATAGCCTGGCTTCATCAGCATCCTAGCAGGTGGTGCACGTTCGTTGCTAACCGTGTGGCGCAAGCGCAAGAGATTATACCACCTGACCGCTGGTTGCATGTTCCATCGCTGGAAAATCCTGCCGACTGCGCGTCTCGAGGCTTGTTACCCCAGGAGCTAAGGCATTTCAATCTATGGTGGGATGGTCCACCATGGCTGAAGCAGCCTGCAGACACATGGCCTTCACAGCAACTTTTTACCACCGTGATTGATCAGAAGTCAAACACTGATAACGTCAGCCTAGTGACCATTGCACAGCCGCATCGGATTTGGGATCTCATTGATAAGTATTCTTCCATATCAAAACTAAAGCATGTTACCGCCTTTATCTTCAGGTTCATCAACAATATACGTTCTCGTATCTCAAGTCGTAAAGGGTGTAAAACGATTTCCTGCCTTTCGGATAAGTTCCTCAGCCTGAAGGAACTTTGGATAAGAGCCACGCAGACATGTTCTTTCCATGACGATATTCAGCGACTTCAGGCAAAAACCGCTCTTAGAAGACAAAGCAAGCTGTTGAAGCTAAATCCGTTCTTGGATGAAAATCGGCTTCTTCGTGTAGGTGGAAGGCTTAGGAATGCGCTTTTGCAGCCCGATAGGAAGCATCCTATTCTACTCCCAGCCGCCGCAAAACTCGCCGTGATGATCTGTCAAGATGTTCATCGAATGTCGCTTCACGCAGGCCCTGCGACCATGCTCGTTGTACTACAGGAACGATTCTGGATAACCAACGCCCGCAATCTACTGCGAAAAATCTTTAGGTCTTGTGTGAAGTGCCGAAGATATCAGAATTTTGTCCAGCAGCAGCTGATGAGTGACCTGCCTAGACCCAGGGTGCAATATTGTCGGCCCTTTCTCCGCAGCGGTGTGGATTTCGCTGGGCCGGTTTTGCTTCGCTTATCGAAAGGGCGTGGTTGTAAGGCTGTAAAGGGCTACATATCCATCTTTATATGCATGGCGACAGGTGCCATGCACCTGGAACTAGCAAGTGACTTGTCATCTGCTACCTTCATCGCAGTACTGAAGCGGTTCGTGTCTCGTAGAGGACATTGTAAGGAGTTGTTCAGTGACAACGGAACCAATTTTGTTGGCGCTGAAAAGGAGCTCGGAAACCTCTTCGTAAAAGCAACCCGAGATGAGCAGTTGGCAAGATACTTGAGGGACGATGGAATAGTTTGGCATTTCAACCCGCCAGCAGCACCTCATATGGGCGGGTACTGGGAAGCTGCTGTTAAACGAGTGAAGTTCCATCTACGACGCACTCTTGGTGACCGTCTTCTTACGTTTGAGGAATTTACAACCCTATTGGCAGAAATAGAAGCCTGCGTCAATTCGAGGCCACTGTGCTCTGCACCAACTGACGTCGACGACTTTACAGCTCTGACACCCGGACATTTCTTGGTTGGAGAGCCTCTTAAATCTATTCCGGAACCTGAGATAACAGATGCCAAAGTCAACCCAGCAAACCGGTGGAATTTAATCAGTCAACTGCGCCAGCATTTCTGGAAAAGGTGGCACAGAGAATATTTGAATCAACTCCAACAACGCGCCAAGTGGAACAAATCATTTCCGAATTTCAACGTGGGAGATCTTGTTGTCCTTAGGGAGGACAACGCCCCACCTAGCAAATGGAGAATGGGAAGGGTAGTGGAAGTTCACGCGGGAGCTGATGGCAGAGTTCGGGTCGTGACTTTAAAGACTGCGGACGGCACACTAACGCGCCCTATCGTCAAGATATCACCGCTTTTGACCTTCAAAGACGACGTCGATGTCCTCGATGATTGAACTAACCCTCCAGTTAGTTCACGGCCGGCGGAATGTTAACGCCAAATTATCAACTTGGACCAACAAGATGACGTGATTTGGCAGCACACGCTTTTCGTTTCTATTCTCCCATGACTTTTGTGACATCTCTTTTTTTCCGCCCTTTTGCCCGCCTTTTTTCCGATTATAATGGGAGTTCTAGTTCTGTTCTCAATAAAGACACATCGCATTTTTGTATTTGAACCAGCGCAGTTTCATTTCGCAACATCTATGAACGCATTTGAAATTCTTTTGTCCTGAATTAAGTGTCTTTTAGTAAAAACACGCTCCGTACGAAACTGAATGTTTCTAAGTGTACAAGAGGATTAGTTAATATCCCTCATTCTAATAAAACCCACTTCTCGATCTTTTTTATTGTAACAGCACCCGAATTATTTAATATATTGCCTTATGAAATAAGAAATTTAAATGTAAAGTCATTGTTCTTAAGTAGAGTTAAGAAATGGCTCTTTACTTTGGATAATTCTACGGTCAAAAATTTATTAATATATAGGAGTTAAAAAGTCTTGTTCTGTTTTTTTTTTTTTTTTTTTTCGTAAAATTTAGATTTTTTTTCTAAATAGTTTTGTTGAAAAATCATTTACATTTACCCCACACATAGTATATACCGAATTATTAAATTTGCCGATGGGTCGTTCGCCTCTAGATCATTAAGACTACAGAATGATACCTATCCTTACTAATATTCCAAAACGAACAATGTATATGAAACTCTTTATGAATTGTAAAATTGAGGAATGAATAAAGAAGAAAGAATAATTAAAGCTAAAAAAAAAGTAAAGAAAAATCTCAACAAGCTAGCTAGTGTAGCTATGTACAAGGTGGCGCGAAATTAATCATCCAATTTTATTTTTGAATTACTTTTTTACTAAATAAAAAAAAAATGATCGACACAATTATTCCACGCTCTTGCGGAGTATAGCGCTCCATTGTTTTTCTGTTTGTATACTGCAGCTGTCTAGTTTACACATGTCAAATATGAGTGACGTACGGCGCCATTTGCAAAAATTATAAAATCACGGTAGGGTGATTAATTTTGCGCCATCTTGCAAAAGAACTCGACTGACTTTTCTTCTTTTTCTTCCTTTTTTCAGCGAGGTTATGATCTGAAAATAAGGGATCATAACCGTCAAACTTCACCGCATTTCTACAGATCCGCCTCTGGGGTTCGCCTATTTGACCTGCGAAAATATTGGCAGGCCTGCCGATTTTAGATCACTCAGTTACTGAGGCCAATGAAATGCCAATGTCGTCGCATTTGGGTGATCCAGGCGTTTATAGGCCTGCCTCTCCTGTCTCGCGATGTCTTTGGAATGTGCATTGATATTGCCCTTTTAACAGGGTTCAAATGATCTCTTCTTTGAGCGTGGCAATACCAGTTGATCCGGTTCCGCTCTATCTTTTGTACGATGCACTGTGTTCCATTTCACACCAATAAGTGGACAAAATTCAGAAAATTCATGACAAAATTTAGAGTACTTGCTAACGCAATTCTGATTACGGATAACTGAAAGGTAAGTAATCAACATTTCCTCTTTATTTAAGAGCGTGGACATGATTTTAGAGCAAGTAGATAATTCTAATAAATTTTGGAAGTCAATTCAACTGTTTTTTGAGATTTTTTTTAATTATAAGATGCAAGGTTTTTTTGAGGCATTTTTTTCTTTTTTGCATAGACTTTTAACCTTCCGTCCTCACACCTATGTTTTACTTACGCGGTTTTTTTTTTTTTTTTTTAGTGCATTTTATTGGTTCAAATCATTATAGGTATCTTACGTGCTAACAAAACGCTTAAAACTAGCTTAATTAACTTAATTATCTTATTCTAACTTACTGGCCCCATGCGGGCGCTCTAAGCTAAACTTAACACTTAGCCTATGTCTTTCGACGTAACCTAACTAAATTTATTTATTGTAACTTAACTAACTAACAAAATAAGAACTAAGAAAAATGTTTATTGTATAAAAAAAACTTAGTAAATGGACATTTTTTTGGAAACTATTAGGTAAAACTTATAAACTACCTTAAAAATAAACTTAAGCTAACTTAACTACGAAGTTAAGTTTTTTTTTTTTTTTTTTAGCCAAGTGCTGTGTGCTATGTTTTTTTTTTATTAGATAAACCTAAGACTACCTTAAAACTATGTAAGCCGGCCATGTCTATTATATCAAATAGAAGACGACCCGCTACAGGCTAACCCGGATTAGGGGGAAACGACGACGGCGCTCCCTCTTCTTCTCTAAGCCACCAAAATTGGTCATGCTGCCTACTAACATCTTTAATGTCGCGGTTAGAAACCGCCCTACTGTACCGGAGACGCTCTACACTACTCTGTGCGACGTCTCGGTCGTAGTTGAGTCGCCTATCCACAGCTGTTCTGGCGACGTGGAAGATTAGCGGCACCGCTAACTTATCCTGGATCAGACCTCTCTGATCAAGGTATAGGAATGCTTCTGGTGGGATAAAGCCGTTCAAGCGCACACTCTCGTGATAGAGATTATTGCGGTAATAAGCCCCAAAGATCAGGCTATTCATCGAAGTCATTGCTCAGACTCTGGTGTTCTGTACAAACGAAGGCAAGCCCTCTCAAACACCCGCATCTTTTCCAATAAGCTTGGCCCCACGTTGAACCACACGGGACATCCATATGCGAGCATAGGCCGAATGAAGGCCATATAGCACATTACCTTCACCCTTGCATCGAGTTGGCTGCTATAAAACAGTTTCTTTGTAAGGGCGAAAGCAACTTTGGCTCTGGCCAGAGCAGCATCTATATGTTTGTTAAAATATAGATATTGATCTAGCCAGACCCCAAGGTATCTGACTACACTTCGACTCGCGAGTGGCTGTCCGTGCTGTCCCACGATAGAGAACTTTCGCCAATTCTTTCTGGTGTCCCTAGAGGCCCCAGACAACGGCGTTCTGAACAGGATGGTCTCCGACTTCTGAAAGTTAATCTTCAACTTCCAGTCGTCGCAGTATCTCTTGATCCTATCGAAGTCACGCTGCAAGAGTATTGCAATTACCTCATTCGTAGGCCCTGATCTGTACGCGACCAAATCGTCTGCGTACGCTATGGCATGGTGAAGTGAAACTATGAGATCGCTTGTGTAAATATTGAATAAGATGGGCGAGTTAACCGCGCCCTGTTGCAGACCATTTTTTACTTCAAAAGTTCCAGCAGACGTCACATTGCCATTCTTCACAATGAACTTCTTACCGGTGAGCATGTCATAAAGTATGTACAGCAGTGGTTTACTTATGCCCAGCCTGTTTAACTTGTAGAAGAGTCCCTCTAACCATACGGTATCGAAGGCCTTCTCCAAGTCAATCAGGCAGGCACCCGTGCATTGCTTCTTGCTTTTGTTCCATTGGATATCCGATACCAGTTTAGACGCGGCATGTATGGTATCATGCCCCGCCTTGAAACCAAATTTATTATCCGGAATTAAGTGCATGTCCTCAACCCACTCTGTCAGGACTCTATGGATCACTTTTTCGAATACCTTGCTGATGTTCGGAAGTAGACTTATCGACCGGAGATTCCCCGGATTGGAACTATCTTTATCCCTTTTGGGAATGGGCTGCACCACCGCTGTTTTCCAATGCGCTGGATAATGGGCATTATTCATTGCATTATTAAACAGGATGGTGTAAATGTTCACCGCTTCTGGAGGAAGATGTCTAAGTACAATGTTGGGTATTCCATCGATTCCCACGGATTTCTTTTTCCTCAGTGATTCGAAGATCGCTTGGAGCTCTGCCTTCGAAATGAACGGGGGATGTACCCTTTCATCGGCGACGGCATTGTTTGCCATGTATCTTTCATTGAACACAGTGAAACCAGTGTTCTCAGATCGCCAGTGCTCTATGTCATTTCGAAGGTAGAAGTTGTGCACAAGGACCCGATTCTCCAGGTCGTGGTTCGGGCAAACACTATCATTCACCTTATACACGTCCTGGAAAGTCGCTCCTATAGCCTCTACCTTCTCCAGCGGATCTTCGATCACAAAGAAATTGTCATCCTCAGCTGCGTTATCTGGATCTATACGTGCTGTCACTAGTATTTGTGCATTGTTCGTAGTTCGGGGGATTTTAAGACGCGGAAGATCGTTTTGATTATTCCTCCGAAAGATCTTGTTTATTTGCGGAAACATACTCGGGTTGTTGGATTTTACAGCCCGAATTTTCCTGCCCCAGTGCAAATTTACAGAAAGTCTGTAATTTTCTTTAATTAATTGCGAGAGGTTTTTAATCAACGACTTCAGCGTCCTAACCTCCTCCGAGTTTTGTCTGTCATTAAACTGTCTGTACAAGGTTTTTAATCTCGACAGCAGTCTACTTTTATGTACGTGCAGTGCGTCAATCGCTCCATTGCGGTATATGTCCACGTTTTCAGTGTGTTGATACCGAGGTATCGTACTGTCCATCGTTCGTTTTATTGTCTCGTCCATTTGTTTTAGATATCTATCAATCTCCTCGTTTGATAGATTCCTATTAGACGGTAGGTTGAGCAAGTTCGAGGAGAGTGCTCTCGTCAACTGTCTGGAGAAGCGAGTCCAACGCGTTCTACTATAATTGTAGGCGTGCAATTGGACAAACTCCTCCAATTCCGCAATTTCGTTGGGAATCGTTATTTCGGCACTGAGTCCGCAATGGTCACTGTCATACACAAAAGTGTGTAAGCAGTTTATCGTTTGTGGGTCCATGTCGGTCAGTTGTAACCGTACGTCGAACAGCATTAGATCCAGATAAGATCCGCTTCTAGGATACGACGGACTATCCGTCGTTTTTAAATCTAGTCGATACTCAACACTGTACCGACCCCACCAATTGAATAGTAGGTTCCCTCTAGAATTTGGTGTGTTATTTCCCCAATCTCTATGTTTGGCGTTTAAATCACCGGCTAAAATGTAAAAGTTCTCTTCCGACTCCAGCCTAAGTATTCGAAAAAGTGTCTCGAGCTCTGAAATAAAACAAGTGGATTGAGTAGCTTCAGGAGCATAGACCGCGACCATATACATCCTCTTTCCACTATGGAGAGGGATATACACGATACATGCTTCCAGCTCCCGGAATCTACGCACTTCACCGCAGTACACTACTTTATGACGTAACTCTTTTCTAGTGAAGATTGCGACACCTCCTCCTTGTACAGAGTTGGGTCGGTCTCTTCTTATAATATTATAACTACTGTGCCTCAACTTGTGTTTCTGGGATAGCTTAGTTTCGCTAACCAAAAGCACATCGGGAGAATGGTCCTCAAGCAACTTGAAAAGTACGGCTCTACGTTCGATCCTAATCAGTGAATTCACATTCACCGCAAGGATCTTTAAGGATTGCTCCGCCATGTTCGTACCCATTACGATTGGTGGTGCGTTAGGCCCGGCAGAAGCGCGAAGGATCCGGTCCACCCGCGTCGCCTGCTCTTGGATTTGTCTCTGAAGTTGGCCCATCTGCCCCTGGATAGAGAGCAAGATTGCCAACAAATCAGGTTCAGCTTTACTTACGCGGTCCTCACACTAGGGTGTGGCATACCCCTATTATAAATGTAGAAAAAAATACGTGTTTTTGTTGAATTAAATTTTTATTCGTTTTTTATTTTTTTATGACACCCAAATAGGGTTCAATAATCCACTCATTTTAAAAAAAAAATATATTTAATAAAGAAAAAAAGTTATTTAAAAATTAGATTAATAAAAAAATAATGAAAAATTAGGTGTTCAATAAAAGTCAAATTTCTCAAAAGTTATATGTATATAGTAAATGAAACAACTTTGCTTTATTTTTATAAGGTCTTTATTCAACAGCGGTCGTAACCAAAAAAGCCCAGTGTGATCTCTGACACTACTCGTCAAGCCCATCTCTCGCCTTCGTCCGTTAAGCAGACGAACATCGAGAGAGAGCTTGACGAAGTCGACGAATCTGTTATTCCATATTTGATATCAAATATTGAGAACAGCTAGCTTTACATAATTATTATGTTATATATATAAAAAAATACCACATATGTTGTGCGAAATGATGTTATATAATATTGTAAAATATTACGCATTTTTTATTGCAAACCATTGTTAGCAGAGTGTTGAAATGCATATACCAAAAACGAAATTTTATTTACTGCATTCGATACAATGCAGCGAGCGATGCTCTTCGCGCATAGGCTGTTGACATGCCCCACACTCTTTTTTGTTTTTCTACGAGTATCTTTTTTCCTGTCACAGAAGTTGCATCGAACATATTTTTCTTAAATGAAATATGTTGAAATGCAGGAATGTGGAGACTTATAGGAGAAGCTTAGAAAATACAACAACAGAAACGCTTACTAATATGATAAAGGAATCAGTAGGAAACTAACCGAAGAAACCATGTGCACAATCAAAGCAACAGTGGTACGATATACATTGCGACAATGCTAGAAGAGAATCATTTAAAATGCGCAAACTATGGAGAAAAACCGAAAGCTCCGAAGCAAAAGAAAAGTACAAAACTGCTAACGACAAATATAAAATAATATGTGAAGTCAAACGTAAGTCATATTACAGAAACTTGGAAGATGCCAAAGACTGGTGGTCGTTTGCCAGACATATAAAAAATACGAAGTTTAAAGTCGGCACAAGCTTAACAGCAGAAAATTACAAAGCCTATTTCAATGAATTCCTGAACCCACCTTTATTGTCACCACCTATACAGTATGCAGAACCATGGAAATACGACGCTGATCTATATGCAGAATTTAGGGAGCGAATGAAACAACATTTCGGAGACACACTCGATATCGAACAAGCAGGTTTCCGCTTTGGATCCTCCTGTGTCGACCACATCAACACCCTGCGGATTATCATCAAACAGTGCATTGAATATCGATCGCCACTCCACCTGCTGTTCATCGATTTTGAGAAGGCATTCTATAGTGTTAACAGGGAGTTTATTTGGCGTGCCTTACGTAGGAGAGATATTCCCGATAAGCTAATTGCTATTATCAAAGCTACATGTTAGGACTCCAAATGTCACGCTCTGCACAGAGAAACGTTGTCTGAAGAATTTGAGAACTAAAGTGGGGAAAGACCAGGCTGCATTCTTTCACCAATACTATTCTTATTAGTGATTAGCGATGTGCTTCTTGCAGCTTTATCGACGGGAAACGGAGGAATTCGACGGACTCTTACATCCCAACTTAAATGTCTTGACTACGCTGACGATGTATGCTTACTCTCCCACAGAATTATGGACCTCCACCAAATGACAGCAGATGTGGAGAGGGAGGCAGGCGTCGTCGAGCTGAAAATGAATACGGCAAAAACTTAAATTATCAGCCTTGAAACAAACTCATCGGTTCAACTGTGCATTGCTGAACAACCGGTAGAGAGAGTAGATGATTTCCAGTATATTGGGAGTATTGTCTCGACGGATGATGGAACCGACCTGGATATAGCCAACAGGATCGCCAAAGAAAAGTCCGTGTTCGGGTTGTTGTCCAAAATATGGCGAAGCAATGCAATCAGTTTGAACTTCAAGCTAAGGCTGTTCTGCTCCAATGTTGAATCTGTGCTGTTGTATGAATGCAGCACGTGGAGAGTGATCACTACTATCACCAGAAAGTTGCAAACGTTCGTTAATAGGTGCCTGGGTAATATCTTAAGGATTTTCTGGCCCAATCGTATCTCTAACGAGCACATTTACGAGAGAACGGATCCGGAACCAATAGGCACAACCATCTAACGACGGAAGTGCCAGCGGATTGGTCAAGCATTCCGAAAGGGTGACCGTGCTATGCAATGGAACCCTTTAACTCAGGATGGCAGAATACCTGGCGATCCGAGGAGAACATGTGTAGAAATGCTTTTATATTCAATGTGAAAGAAAGGTTTAAATAAAAGATGTGAGCAAACACATTTTATTCAGTTAAGTGACAAAAAATAAGAGAGCAAAATAGGTATAGGAATATAATGAAAAACTATTCATAAATTGACATTAATATCAAAGACTATTCGTTTTGAATAATAGGGTTAGCATTTATTACTATCATCCTCCCATAAATGCAAACCCATTTTTCTAGCACAAATAATATCATGTGTCGGTTTGTGTGTAGCTTTGGTCAGGATATCAGCAGTCATCTCAGCAGTTCCCACAAAACGGACTTCGATTCTTTTGGTGGCTATCTTCTCCCGCAAGAAGTGATGACGCACATCAATGTGTTTACTACGAGCATGAAATGCATCTGTACCTGCAAGTAAAATTGCACTTTGATTATCGCAATATATAGGCAAAGGGATTTCATCCAAATCAGGCCACAACTCCTCCTCTAATTGTTTAAGCCACATCGCCTCTTGAGTAGCAGAAGCCAAGGACATGTACTCGGCTTCAGTGGTTGACAACGCAACTGTTTGTTGCTTCTTAGAACTCCAAGATATCGCGGCTCCTTGAAAAATAAACACATAACCTGTGCACGACCTTCTATCTTCGCTGTCCGAAGCCCAATCGGCATCGCAAAAGTCAGTAATGTTCCCAGCAGTATTCCTTTTAAAAACGAGTTTGTAGTTCTTAGTTCCCTTCAAGTACCTTAGTAGCCTCTTAACTGCTGTCCAATGCTGAATTTCTGGTTTGTTGTTAAATCTACTTAACAAATTTACAGTATAACTGATGTCAGGTCTGGTCCCTTGAGATAGGTATAACAAACTGCCAACAGCTTCTTGATATGGCACATTTGTTAGGATATTACTATCACTGTTGGAGCAGGTCAATTTGGTATTTGCATCGCATGGTGAGGAAGCTATTTTGCATTCATTCATGTTGAATCTTTGCAAAATTCGTTCGATGTATGTTGTTTGATCCAAATATATTTCACCTTTTTTCTTGTTACGCGCTATTTAAAAGCCAATGCAATGATTAGCTTCTCTGAGCTCTTTCATATTGAACTTGGCCTTTAATTTTTGTTTGATTGACTGCATGGTCTTCGCATTGCTGTAAAACAAAAGAAGATCGTCAACGTAAACAGTAATAAATATCATATCTTGAGAACAAATTCTGTAGTATACGCATTGATCTACACTTAAGCATTTTAATCCAATTTCTTTCAAAGTATTACTCAATTTAATATTCCATTGTCGGCAAGCTTGTTTCAAGCCATAAATTGACTTGTTCAACTTACAAACCTTGTTTCCTTCTTCGTAACAGGGTGGGTGACACATATATATTTCAGCATCAATATCCCCCTGCAAAAATGCAGTAACTGCATCCATATGTTCAACGCATAAGTCATATTTGGCAGCCAAACCAAACAGGTACCTTATCGATGTCTGTCTTACCACTGGGGCGTATACTTCACCATATTCAACGCCCTTTAGTTGTTCGTAGCCCTTGATTACCAGCCTTGCTTTATAACGCGCGACTCTTCCATCAGCATCAGTCTTGGTCTTGTACACCCATTTGCATGGAATGGCTCTTTTATTGGCTGGTAGATCAACTAGTGTCCACGTGTTGTTTTCTAATAAAGAATTATATTCCACATTCATCGCATCTCTCCAAACGTTGGCAAATTCACTTGATAAAGCCTCATCAACACTTTCCGGATCCTTTATCGAAATCGTAGAAAGTAAATTATTTTGGCAAAGGTAAGTAACTGAAGACGTTTTTCCTTGTTTGTTTCTAGGTCTCAGTGTCATTGTACGAGTACTTGGTTTCAAATCATCAACTGTAAAGTCATCATTATCCTTTTGGCCGTTTGCGGTATTGCTCTCATCAAATGATTCTTCAGATGTTTTCGTAGCATCGACTATTTCCTTTTCCGATTCATTAAGTTCTGTGTTTTGTGGCTGTGAATCAGAAAATGTCATTGGTACATAATTTCGTTTTACAGTACTTTCTAAGAAAACAACATTTCTACTTTTAATAATTAGTTTTCTAGACTGATCATACAACCTGTAGCCCTTTGTGTCATCACAATACCCGACGAATAATAATTCTCTCGATTTTGAATCCCATTTTTTCCTCCTTTCTCTAGGTATATGAACCATTGCTTTACATCCAAAAACCTTGAGGTTACTTACATCGGGTACTTTTCCAGTCCAAAGTTCTTCCGGTGTCTTATAATCCAATGCCTTCGTTGGGGAGCGGTTGACAACGTAAGCCGTCGTAGATACTGCTTCTGCCCAAAACACTTTTCCTAAATTCGCATTAAGTAGCATGCACCTAGCTCGCTCAACTAAAGTGCGGTTCATACGTTCCGATAACCCATTTTGCTCGGGGGTATATGGATTCGTCGTTTGATGTTTAATTCCAAACTGTTTTAAATAGACTTCAAAATTATGATTAATGTATTCTTTACCATTATCTGTACGGAGGATTTTAATTTTTTTGGTGCATTGGTTCTCTACGAGCTTTTTAAATTCCTTGAATTTTTCTAATACATTGCTTTTATCATTAAGAAAATATACAAATACCTTTCTCGAGTAGTCATCAATGAAGGTCAAAAAATAATTTGCACCTCCAACGGATTTTACCTCCATCGGTCCACATAAGTCGGAGTGGATTACTTGCAGAGGTTGGGTAGCTCTGGTTCCCACATGCTTGAACGGTTGCCTGGTTTGTTTTCCTTCTACACAAATTGTGCAAATAATTTCCTCTCGTTTTGGTAACAATTTGATTCCCGTTGTGTTTTCGCTTATCTTATGTAGATTAAAAAAGTTGAGGTGACCATTGACTGTGGTAAGGCTGTTACCAGACATGTTTAGAAGGTAAACACTATTACGGAGCGTTGCGGTCAATATTTCTATTCCGTTCTGGTGAATCTTACAGTCATTGCCTTGAAATTTTGTGTCGCATCCATTTCTTGCCATTTGACTCACCGAAAGTAAATTGGTAGTAAGATCAGGGATGTACAAAACATTTCTCACCTGCTTTGATCCATCGTTGCCTTTGATCGTTAAATTCACTGCCAACATTTTGTCGTTTGCGACCTTGATATTTAGAACTGGAGGACTTGTAACATCGTACAGCCAGTTGGAATGTTTGGTCATGTGCATTGAAGCTCCGGAGTCAACGTACCAACTGTGGTCATCCAGGGAGCCGGCGGCTGAAAAAGCTGCAAAGAAGTTATTTTGGTTGTGAGTCAAATTATTGCTAGTTTTCTTTTTATAATGACACTGCTTGCTTATATGCCCGAACTTGTTGCAGTTGAAACAACGTGGCCCCTTGTTCTGCGATTTATTTTGCTGGTTCTTACTGGGAACATTACTATATATGGTATCTGCTGTCTGCTGTTAAGTGCATGTTTATCACACTTCACATAAAACGCACTTGAATCTGATGCTTTGACGTCCTGAAGTATCTTTGTTTTCGCTGAGTCCGCAGTGATAGTCACACCACAACTTTCCATAGCCATAATCATTGGTTTGTATATATCGGGTAGGCCGGCGAGTAACAAAGTACGAAGCCATTCATCACCTACTACAAAGCCTATGCTTCTGAGTTTGTGTGCCGACGACATGCATTAGTACAACTTTCCAAAGTTGTCGTAATCAAGTTTCGCAGTAACCAAACCTTTCTTTCTAGCCCGGAGTCATCAAAAGCCCTCTGGAGATTGTCCCACACTTCCTTTGCAGTCGATGTTTCTTGGATGTGTACAAATTTGACCGGATCAACCAGACGGATTCATTTTGACTTGGCTTTCATGTCCTTTTTTTTATCCAAAACTATTTGCACACCGGGTGAGCCGCTTCCACCCACGGTGCTGCTGCCGCCTTTCTCGACATTGTCGTTGCCTTCAATAGTTTCCCATAGATCTTCGTGCTGTAAGTATGCCTTTACGGCGAATTTCCACGTTGCATAGTTCTCTCTGCCAATCAATTTGTCTATGCATGTAGATCCATTAGTTGAGGCCATTTCGCACGCGGAATGAAAATTGAAGGTTATTAAATTCAATCTGTTGTAATCGCCAAAATTAGTTTTTCTTTTGAGAAGTTAATTAGATAAATGGTCTACTGAGCCCATAACCTGTAGAAATGCTTTTATATTCAATGTGAAAGAAAGGTTTAAATAAAAGATGTGAGCAAACACATTTTATTCAGTTAAGTGACAAAAAATAAGAGAGCAAAATAGGTATAGGAATATAATGAAAAACTATTCATAAATTGACATTAATATCAAAGACTATTCGTTTTGAATAATAGGGTTAGCATTTATTACTATCAACATGGCGCAGAACAGTCGAGAAAGAAGCACGACAGTTGGATACAAGTTGGGAAGAGCTCAGACACATTACCAGAAACCGTACACGATGGCGCGTAGGATTAGTAGCGTTCCTAGAACAAGGGGATACATGACATAACTAACTATGGTAAAACCAAAAGGTAAGGTGAACCAAGTTGAACTTATTAACAAAAACAATTTTAAATTAAATAATTAAAGGACGATTTCTTTAGAGCGGTAGGCGGAATATATCTCTGTGATGTGGTAGTGAAGGGCGCCTGGATCGACCTTTTCTATATGCATATTGACTAGAGTGCAGAGGATGTCTTTTCAAGCATGCCCTTAACTTGTATAAGGGGGGGTAAGTGAACCAATAGCACATTTAATTTCTCTTCCTTGACTGTACATGATTCCAGACAAGCCGTTGACTCCTCTTCAGGTGCCTTCAGGAGTAACAAGTGTGTGATCATTATCATAATTTTTTACGTGGGCGCCGTGGCGTAAGTGGTTAGTGTGTCGGATCACTACGCATGAGGTTCCAAGTTCGAATCCCAGAAAATACCAAAAAGTTTTTTCACTGTCCCACCTCTCGCGAGCGTCTGACAAACATCCGAGAGTATTGTCACGAAAAAGCTTCTCAAATCGCCGTTCAGATTCGGCATTAAACTGTAGGTCCCTTCCATTCGTGTGAAAAATATAACGTACACAACATGAGTGGTTGCGAGAAGCTAGGCCCTGGCACTTTAAAGAGCTGTTGCGCAAAATATTTGTATTTGTTTCTTTTTTGTCATTTATGATTTCATCTGTCTACTGTCCACCGCGTTCCGCGCTTGAAAAATCGGATTTTACTAACTTGTTTCAATCGCTGAAACCTAATTTTATCATCGGCGGCGACTTCAATGCGAAACATACGTTCTGGGGCTTAAGATACAGCTCGAAAAAATTTAGAATGCTTTATGGGGCAAGTATGAATTACAGTTGTGATTTCCATTCGACGGGTAATCTGACTTACTGGCCAACTGATACTTCGAAAATACCTGACCTGATCGATTTTTTCGTTGTGAAAGGAATATCTACCAACCACATAAAAGTCAAAGAGAGGTTTGATCTGTCGCCTGATCATTCCTAGGTTATTTTAACAATCAGCGAAAAACTAGTCTATAACCTAGAGCCAGCGAGATTAACTGGTCGAACAACCAACTGGAAAGGCTTTAAGAACGAAATTGAAGATAATGCTGAACTGAGCGTTCCACTTACGACACCCTATGAACTTGAGGTTGAAGTTGATCGCTTTGTTAAGATCGTACAGCTTGCCTCTTGGAATAATGCACCCAATCCAAGGAAAACGCCGGACAGATACGGTTTACGATATCCTCCGAAAATAAAAGAATTGGTCAAGGAAAAAAGAAAAGCTCGTAAAAAATGCCAACAGAGTCGTGCTCCGCCGCATAAAGCACACTTGAATCGTCTGTGCAATTTGTTGAAGAAGACTATTAAGGATTTTAAGAATCGTGCAATAGGCTCTTACTTTGAAAGTTTAACAGCGAAAAAAGATTCCAATTATTCACTTTGGAAAGCTGTAAAAGACACCAAAAGGCCCAAAGTCCCCGCGGCGCCAATCAAAATGAATGGGCAAGGTTAGATAAAGAAAAAGCGGACGTCTTTGCGGCTCACCTGGAAGAAACCTTTAAACCGTACGATGGTCAAGTGGTTTATGACAGCCGCAACAGGCTGGATTTATCATCTGACGATTTGACGCTCACAAGTGCAACGCTAAGGGAACTCACATATGAGATCGAGAATCTAAAACCTAAGAAATCTCCAGGTTATGATTTGATTACCGGAGAAATTCTCAAAGTTTTACCTAGTCACTCAGATTAAAACACGTGCCAAGCCAATGGAACGTTGCGGAAGTCATAATGGTTTTAAAACCAGGAAAACCGCCAAATGAAGTAAAATCGTATAGACCAATTTCGCTTCTTCCAATCATATCGAAAATTTTCGAGAGGATATTATTAAGGCGTCTCCATCCGGTTATAGAAGAAAATAATCTTATCCCGAACCACCAGTTTGGGTTCAGAAGTAAGCATTCGACGATTGACCAGGTGCATAGAATTACTGACGTAATCGCACTTGAAGAAAAAAAGATTTGTTCATGCTTATATCTTGACGTCTCGCAACCCTTTGACAAGGTGTGGCATGATGGCTTGAAATGCAAACAACAAGTTCTCCCTATATGCTTATACGATATTCTAGAATCATATCTCGGGAATAGACTCTTTCGTGTTAGACATGGAGTCGAATACTCCGAACTCAAGGAAATTTCGGCCGGCGTACCGCAAGGAAGCGTTCTTGGGCCGCTTCTCTATTTGCTATATATTCGTGATATACCGAACGAAGATGGCACTATCCTTGCTACTTTTGCCCGTGACACCACTATCCTAGCAGTAAGCAAAACAATCGAAAAAACTACTGCAAAACTGCAAAACGCACTGAATAATGTAAATGAATGGACTGGCGGATCGCCCTCAACGAATCTAAATCTGTTCCCGTGAATTTCACTTACAAGAAAACTAATGACTTGCCAATTTTCCTAAACTCGGCCCGAATACCGTTTGCAAACGTGGCCAAATACATGGGAATGACACTCGACGCAAGGCTGAAATGGAATTCCCACGTGAAAATGAAACATAAAGAACTCGAAAACAAATATAGAGAAATGTACTGGTTACTCGGAAAACATTTCCAGCTCAGTACTGAGAACAAACTGATTTTATACAAGCAAGTGCTAAAGCCGGTGTGGACCTACGGTATACAAATTTAGGGTTGTACCAAGAAATGCCAACAAATGCCAATATTTTACAAATTTTTCAAAATAAGAGAAATTGTGATTGTGTAAGTGATCTCGGAATTTCGACAATCGAAGCTGAAACTAGAAGCTTCGCGAGAAAGCATAGAAACCGACTAATCGGACATGTCAACAATACAGTCCTACAAATTTTGAATGAGAGCAATTTATTGCGCCGACTAAAAAGGACGAAACCTTTCGACTTGGCGAGATAAGGATTAAAAGCGTCTAGATTGCGAAGCATGCAGGATCTTTCAGTGGAAAGTAACCTGCCAAACGTTTTTATTTCGTGATAGGAAATTTGCTTCATAAGTTATTCCTTAGTTGCGATATCTAACAAATTTATATCGACGGGTTGTGTTTTTTTCGTCAGTAAGAATCTGACACTACTATGAGCACACGCTTGCTATTCTGTCTATGACAGATTCCGCTTTCTTGTTGGTCTGACGTAATAACCAGCAAGGAAGCGGAGAAGTACCTAGAGATGGCCCTAAACACGAAGCTTACTTTCTGGCACCAAACAAGATCTGCCTCGGAACGAGCTACGAAGGCCACAATGTCACTGAGCAGATTAATGGCAAACGTTGGAGGCCCAACAGCCAGCAAGAGAAAGCTCCTGATGACAGTCACCCACGCCATCCTCCTGTATGGGTGCGAGATATGGGTCGACGCACTATGACAAGAGAAATGCAGGAAACAAATGGCCGCAGTACAAAGGTCCGCAGCGCTACGGGTTGCAAGTTCGTACCGAACGGTGTCTGAACTAGCCGTCCTCATAGTCGCGGGAGTGACTCCTATTGATCTCCTTGCGGCAGAGAGGAAATACGTCTACGACAAAAAGGCGGAAATTGGAGTGGAAGCGGCAACTGAGGAGGCGAAGGAGCTCACCAAACAGAAATGGCAGGAGAGATGGAGCTCAGAAAGCAGAGGACGATGGACCGCTAGGCTGATCAGCAACATCGCTGAATGGAAGGAACGGAAACACGGGGAAGTAAATTATTACGTCACCCAATTTCTTACCGGATACGGTTATTTCAACGCCTACCTCCACAGAATGGGCAAAACAGGGAGCCCGGCTTGCCAATATGGCGACTCAGAACTGGACGACGCAAACCACACGTTCTTCGAGTGATGGGAAGCTGAAAGAGGGGCGCTAGAATTTCTAATCGGCGACATCACCCCGGAAAACATAGTGACAAAAATGTCAATGAGTGACCAGAGCTGGAATCAAGTACGTTGCTTTATAGAAAAAGTGCTTAAAACAAAAAAGCCGGAGGAAGACATAATAATCACCCTCATGAGATTTATGTAAGCCTGATGTAAGCCTTACCGGCAAGAAAGAATTAACCCGCAATCAAGAGATAAATATGAAAAGCCGGCCCCGAGAGGAGAAAGAAAACGACACCACTCTGAAGTAATGCAAAAGGGTTTAAGGTGTTTTTTTTAGTGAGTAGAAAGTCCCACACTACTTGAAATAGAGCGGGCCTGTTTCTCGTGAGCAGTAGCGTTTTCCACCACCTCTTAGCGTAAAAAAAAAAAATCAGATAATAAATGTCGGATTTTACACCACGGATGAAGAAAGCGTTGAAGCAATCGACTTGAACGTGGAAAGGCTCTTTCTAGATGACGCTTGCTCCATCGCTAGCTCATCCCTCTCTAACGCGTCAACTATCTCCCGACGAGCAAGGAACTGCAAGTTGACTGTCAAGAGACTAGGGACAAAAAGGTGGAAAGAGCTCTCAGAGCCACATAGGAAGAGACTCCACAACGCACGGGCCTACCTGCAGGAGCTGGCCTTATCGTAGCGTTCGTCAGCGACAAGCTCACCGATGGGGAAGACCCCTGCATCTATTCCGAACGTGGGAGAACCGATGGGACCACCAAAGTGTACGATAAGCCGAAGCCAATCTAGACCTGAGGCAATCACATCGGCAATCTCGGAGCAGTCTCCCATTGTAGCAGAGCCACAGAAATCATCCGAGGATAGTAATGAAGCTATTTGTGAGGGGAAGACGGATAATGCGAGCCGGGCAAGCCATAGCCATATGAAATATGAAATATGAAATATCTTTGAGGGATAATGCGTGGGAAATTAACGTCGATGACTACAACGACTACCGAGCAGTGTCCCAAAAGCTAAATACCGAAAAGATTCAGTGGTACGAGTATACTTTCGAAATCAGGTCAGAAAGGCCATATCGTGTTATTGCAAGGGGATTCCACCTCTCATGCACCGAAGAAGGGGTTATGACCGATCTTCAGGCCAAAGGCATTAAAATTCTTGATGCCGTTAATATCATCAAGAAGAAGAAGCAACAAACGGAAATAGATAAAGACATCTTGGTAAGTCGTGGACTTCCGCCTTTTATGCTTACCTTCGATAAGTCTGATAATATCGACGATATCTACCTGATTAGAGCTAAACTAAATATCGTGGTCAAAATCGAGCGCATGCGTAGAAATTTAAGAATGATTCCGCAGTGCAAACGCTGCCAAAGATTTAATCATACACAAATGTACTGCAGAAAAGAACCGCGATGTGTGAAATGCGCCGGAAATCACCTCTCCCAAGTTTGTGGAGTAAACAAACAAACTTCTGCAACCTGTGCTAATTGTAAGGGAAAGCATCCGGCAAATTTTAGAGGCTGTAAAGTAGCTAAAGAGTTGCAAAAATGGAGAGATGCGCTCTTTAAGCCCCTTAATATAAAATCAAAACTCCAAACTAAGCCAAAGAGTAAGATCGCGCAGAAGAAAGTAGACAAAGTGAAACTACCGGGTTGAGAGCGCAAAAAGGTGAAGCAAAGAGTGACAACAGAAAAGTCCTCGACCTCTGTTCTTAAAAGAAACGGTACTGAAAAGTTAACGTTGGAAAAGCCACCGGGTAATGACCCTCGGACAGCAGGAGTGAGAACTTACGCTCATGCCGCGGCATTAATGCGAAACACACGTTCTGGGGCTTAAGATACTTCTCGCAAAAAGGTAGAAAGCTCTATGGAGCAGGTATGGAGTATAGTTGTGATTTCCATTCGACGGGTAAACCGACTTACTGGCCAACTGATACTTCGAAAATACCTGACCTGATCGATTTTTTCGTTGTGAAAGGAATATCTACCAACCACATAAAAGTCAAAGAGAGCTTTGATCTGTCGTCTGATCATTCCCCTGTTATTTTAACAATCAGCGAAAAACTACTCTATAACCTAGAGCCAGCGAGATTAACTGGTCGAAAAAGTAACTGGGAAGGCGTTAGGAACGAAATTGAAGATAATGCTGAACTAAGCGTTCCACTTACGACACCCTATGAACTTGAGGTTGAAGTTGATCGCTTCGTTGAGATCGTACAGCTTGCTTCTTGGAATAATACGCCCAATCCAAGGAAAACGCCGGACAGATACGGTTTACGATATCCTCCGGAAATAAAAGAATTGGTCAAGGAAGAAAGAAGAGCCCGAAAAAATGGCAACAGAGTTGTGCTCCGCAACATAACTCACACTTGAATCGTCTGTGCAATTTGTTAAATAAAACTATTAGGGATTTTAAGAATCGTGCGATATGGTTTTACCTTGAAAGTTTAACAGCGAAAAAAGATTCCAATTATTCACTTTGGAAAGCAGTGAAAGACACCAAAATACGCAAAGTCCCCGCGGCGCCAATTAAATTAAATCAAAGTGAATAGGCAAGGGAAGATAAAGGAAAAGCGGACGTCCTTGCGGCCCACCTGGAAGAAACCTTTAAACCGTACGATGGTCAAGTGGCTTACGACAGCATTATCTGACGATCTAACACTCACAAGTGCAACGCTAAGGGAACGGAACATGAGATGGAAAAACCTAAGAAAGCTCATGGTTATGATTTGATTACCGGAGAAATTCTCAAAGTTTTTCCTAGAAAAGAATTGATTAAACTTCTCCATATTGTAAATGCTGCGCTCAGATTAAAACACGTGCCGAGCCAGTGGAAAGTTGCAGAAGTCATAATGGTTTTAAAACCAGGAAACCCACCAAATGAGGTAAAATAGACCAATTTCGCTCCTTCCAGTCATATCCAAGGTCTTCGAGAGGATATTATTAAGGCGTCTCTAACTGGTTATAGAAGAAAATAATCTTATCCCGAACCACCAGTTTGGGTTCAGAAGTAAGCATTCGACGATTGACCAGGTGCATAGAATTACTGACGTAATCGCACTTGAAGAAAAAAAAAATTTGTTCATGCATTACTCTTGACGTCTCGCAAGCCTTTGATAAGGTGTGGCATGATGGCTTGAAATGCAAACTACGACAAGTTCTCCGTATATGCTTATACGATATTCTAGAATCATATCTCGGGAATAGACTCTTTCGTGTTAGACATGGAGTCGAATACTCCGAGCTCAAGGAAATTTCGGCCGGCGTACCGCAAGGAAGCGTTCTTGGGCCGCTTCTCTATTTGCTATATATTCGTGATATACCCAACGAAGATGGCACTATCCTTGCTACTTTTGCCGATGACACCACTATCCTAGCAGTAGGTAAAACAATCGAAAAAACTACTGCAAAACTGCAAAACGCACTGAATAATGTAAATGAATGGACTGGCGGATCGCCCTCAACGAATCTAAATCTGTTCCCGTGAATTTCACTTACAAGAAAACTAATGACTTGCCAATTTTCCTAAACTCGGCCCGAATACCTTTTGCAAACAAGGCCAAATACCTGGGAATGACACTCGACGCAAGGCTAAAATGGAATTCCCACGTGAAAATGAAACATAAAGAACTCGAAATCAAATATAGAGAAATGTACTGGTTACTCGGAAAACATTCCCAGCTCAGTACTGAGAATAAACTGCTTTTATACAAGCAAGTGCTAAAGCCGATGTGGACCTACGGTATACAACTTTGGGGTTGTAATAAGAAAACAAATGCCAATATTTTACAAACTTTTCAAAATAAAGTGCTAAGAGAAATTGTCCAAGCACCGTGGTATAGTAGAAACGACGATATCCACAGGGATCTCGGAATTCCGACAATCGAAGCCGAAACTAGAAGCTTCGCGAGAAAGCATAGAAACCGACTAATCGGACATGTCAACAATACAGTCCTACACATTTTGAATGAGAGCAATTTATTGCGCGACTATAATGGACGAAACCTTTCGACTTGGCGAGATAAGGATTAACCGCGTCTAGATTGCGGAACATGCAGGATCCTACAGTGGAAAGTAACCTGCCAAACGTTTTTATTTCGAGATAGAAAAATTGCTTCATAAGTTTATACTTATTTGCGATATCTAACAAATTTATATCGAAGGGTGCTGTTTTTTTCGTCAGTAAGAATCTGACACTGCTATGAGCACGCGCTTGCTATTCTCATAGTGTCTATGGAAGATTTTTCACCTAGCCTCGAAAAAAAAAAAAAAATAAAAATTTATGATTGGCGAACCTGGGAAGTGAACTTCGAGCAGAGTCTCCAGGGTTTCCCTTCGACCTGATGTGTAGAAGCCATAAGGTTTGATAAGCAACTCTACCCAATTGGAATATTCCTTTGAGAGAGCCTTTTGGAGTTGCGAGCTGCGACTGGAAGGGGTTCAATGCTTTCGCAGTTCTTTTTCCAAGATGATCTCTTGGATTTCCTCAAGTCTATGTTGAATTTAGTCATTGCGAACCCACGTTCGACCTAAATTTTGGTGCGTTTAGCGATGTAAAAAAGTTTTCTCAAAAAAGTAAGCCCTTAGCCTGTTGTTTTCATACACGATGGCAGCAGGTCACAGCTACTACTACCAACTACTTATTTATGTAAATTTTCCTAAGTTGTAATAAACTATTGTGAATATTTATAAAATGTTGTTGGTAACATTTTTAATGATGCATCTGAATGTAGCTTTTTATTTCAAGTCGAATAACACCAGCATCAGATCGGCTATCTGCTCTCAAGATATGGATTTTTCCATTTTTTGGCAATTTTTCGTCTGGTGATACCGTCTCAATGGTGATCCGAAGCGTCCTTAGCTCTACTTAAGCCAACATACCACAACAAGGTAGATAATCTAGTAGTGGTAGGGGATTAAACCCGCAGATTATTTCTGAAAAAAGTTGTGACATCAGTTATCACTAGTTATCAGAACAAGAGTCATCGTGGGCTACCAGTGGGTGGCAACAGAATCTTATAATGCTGAGCTAGATATGAGCTCAGTATATAAGAAAATGTCCTCCAGTCACTGCGGAACCATCTACAATGAGTAGGAACGTGCGTCTGATGACTTTCATCGCCCAAGTACACGTGACTAGCCACCATGTGCCCTCGGTTTACGTGATGTATTCCCTCAAATCACGCGTTACACAAGGGAAAATGTGACCAGACAACAACAGATTGCCCATTAGTCACCAGATACGAGTAAGAGTTCGAAACTATAACGAATGTAGTAATCGCTTCTATCAGATTGTTTACACAATGCAAATACTATTTGTTCATCTGGAAACACGTAGTTTCTTAGAAACTAATCGACTTTTCCTTGCAGCTTACGTCACAAGCTGCTACTTATTAGATTCAGAGTTAGATGCTAGCGTGTTAAGAGCATCGTCCTATTTATTTACATCGACATCATGTACACAGATCTATCGACCTTTGCATCTAAATCACTGCGTAGTATTTCCAATCATATCAAATCAGAATGTAAACCATTAGCTAGTTCATTGTTCAATTCTTTTTTTTTTCTTTCGTGTTTGTTTCGCCGACGTAAATCTATCTAGATGATTGGGCATTTTACGCACATCTCATGAATGTACGCTCTTGTATCTACTAATGAGCTGAATCTTTATTTACGCAGACGTCGATTGATCTGTGAAGTTCAAATGTGATGCGCCGCTCCATTCATAAATCGCAATAAGAACATTATGTTTCATTGATAAGACGCATCTAGCATCGGGCATCATCCAACTGAGATCGGGATCAATGGCCTCCTTGCAACTTTGTAGGCACATATCATCATTATGCCGGATCTGATTGAAGTGCAATTCCATGAATTGCTGCTGTCGACAAAGAATGATCTGATCCTTGCCACGGCGGCGTCGCCAATTTGATTGACGGCATCATAATTGTTAAGAACGTAATTAATTATTATGTCTCGATGGTTTTCATCGAATTTTCTATGGATCCCCTAATCAAAACAAAACCAAAACAATCGAAACGGAAATTTATAATCAATTCAATGAAATACTTTTTTTTTTTTGGTTTTACTTGGAATTGTTATCGCGCAAATAGTGGCTGGATTGATATTGGCGAGCATACAGAGAGTACGAGTCCATACGATCTGTGTGACAAGAAGGACATGTAGTTGAATAGAACTAAAGTGGATGCTCAGAAATCTAAGATTCAAATTCCTATTGAAGACGAAATTATCTCGGAAATTCATTCCAAGGATATACTTTCAGCTCCTCAAAGTAACGGAGATCCATCCGCAGCACAGCTTGAAAGGGTTAAAACCAAGCCGTTCATTCTAGCGTCCGTACAACTCCCATACCATAGCAGTCGAGAAAGACTTGTTCCAGACGACAGCGAACGAATTCCCTAGATGGAGTGAACGCTGCCGTCTACAGTTCCAGCTAGGTTAAACTAAGTGAACGCCTTGGGAAAGTTTCTTTGACGTACTCGGAGCACAGGTGGGTAAGGAATTTGCAATGTTAGTCAGGACCTTGGAATAGAGATGGTGGTGGAGGAGCCCTTAATGGGCCAATGGCAACGCTCATAGGACAAGACGTAAGAGCAATGCCCTGCTACAAAATTCAAATTGTCTTGGGTAATTTAAACGCGAAGCTAGGAAAAGAGGACGTCTTTAGCAGCGTGGTCGGAAAGCACAACCTGCACGGCAACACATCCGACAAATGATTCAAGCTAGTCGACTTTGACGCGATGGGACGAAGCGTTGTCGTAGTTAGCACGTGGTTTCCACGTCTTAATATTCAGAAAGGAACATAATTCTCTTTTGATCGGAAAACCGTCAACCAAATCAATCACATTGCCATCGACTCAAGGTACTCTTGCAGTATTTTGGGTGTCCGGACTTTCCGAGGAGCCAACGTGAATTCGGATCACTACCTAGTTGTAGCCAAGGTACGGATGCGAGTATCCAGAACAGAGCGAAATCAGCGAAATACTGTGAGGAAGTTTAACATCGGACGGCTACAATCCCAAGAGTCTCGCAGAGCCTTTGCTGATCGAATCTCTCTAAGTCCTATGCCGCCAGCAGCAAATGCGGAAGCATCGGCAACAAGCCATCAGAGATGCCGCGTTTGATGTACTGGGTTTCTCTCGGCCACCAAAACGAAACCCCTGGTTTGATAAGGAATGCCGGCAAGCGCATGCAGCAAAACAAGAGCCGTACAAGGCAGCGCTGCACAGAAGGACTAGAGCTGCTCGCGAGCTCTACGAGCGGAGGAGAAAGAAAAAAAGGGAGACATTCTTGCAGGAATGATATTCGAAAATTTTACCAAATGGTAAAAACAACATGCCAGGCCTTCAAAGACAGAACAGCAACCTACAGGGACGAAAATGGCAATATAGCAGTAGAATCACAATCGGTGCTGATGATATGAAAGGAACATTTCTGCAGACTGCTAAACGGCGACGATGACCAATATTCCGCTGTCAGCCAGAATAAGCGATTCAACAGTGACGATGATAGTCAAGATTCCCGCCAACCCGATTAGATTGAAGTGAGGAGTGTCTAAACTTAAATCCAACAAAGCTGCTGAAGCCGACGGCCTTGCAGTCGAACTTTTCAAGGTAGGAGAAGATGAGTTGGTAAGGAGCATGCACCAGCTCATACGTAAAATCTGGTCGGACGAAAGTATACTCAAGTGAAACTACGGACTTCACAATGTCTCCATCGCCTATATGTTTTGACGCGTGGTTCTGTACCCTATCTAGATTGTGCAGAACGGTCTTGGGTGCACCAGACAAAATGTGGGTGTTATATTCCAGCTTCGGGTGGATCAATGCCTTATAGATTGATGCCAGATCAGACGGGGTTAAATATTTTTTTCACCGCTTTAGGTACCCCAGACACCCCAGATTTGCAGCATTTTTGGCGACCTCGAATATATGACCCTTAAATCGAAGATGGCTATTGATGCGCATACCGACAATGGCAAGTCTTTCGTATTCAGCGATGTAAGTACCATACATAGATAATGTTTGGGTTCCTTGGTTTAGCTTGAGAGAGACGAAAGCATTGAGTTTTGGATGTATTAAACTTCACTCTATTGGTTGAACCCCATTTGGTTATGTTGTCCAGGTCGGAATTTTATGTGTTTAACATACGTTCATCTTGCTCTTCTATGGCCTAAGAGCAGGGACGTGAGTTAGATAGTTAGATAGTTATTGTAGTGAGGTGCAAGTGCACTGCGACCTTTTATAGATCCATTGTGCCCCCCATACTAGGGCTCTAGTCGATGATACGAGTATACTCGGTCTAGAGCACTTCTTCCAGTCCAGCAGGAATTTCTGATAGGAGATAGGCAGCTAGGTGATTTCTTCTTTTGTGGATCAGTGCTTCGCGTTCCATAAGAAGGTGCGCTGGTGCTTTTGCGAAGTCTCTGCAGAATCTATAGTGTCCGTCTCCTTCTATTCCCAGTTTCCTAACGTGCTCTTTGAGTCTGGAGTGACCCGTTAACATGCCTGTCAAGATGCGTAGTCGATTCTTGCTAACTTTTAGGCATGTTCAGTTTCTTTTCTGGTTGTATTTCCCCAGAAGTTCTTTTGCCTGTCTTAGTTGTGGGATATCGTCACAATGTTCGACCCCTTTGTTATCTTCCTCTTCCCTCAAGTCTTCCCATTTTTTATGAGGTCCTATGCCACAAAAGGGTTCTGGTCGAAGGAACGGCGTGTCTGAACTGTTTCTTGCTAGTTCATCAGCTGCTTCATTCCCCTCCACTCCTATATATCCTGGTACCCAGTAGAGAGTTACTTTATTTGTTTTTCGCAGTTTGTTAATCCGGGTGAGGCATTCCCATACCAGTTTGGATCTGATCTCGTGCGAGGTCAGTGCTTTAATAGCGGCTTGACTGTCTGACAGTATTGCGATGTCTTTCCTGCAATAATTCCAAGTTAAATTGGGCGCATCTTTCGATCGCGTGAACTTCTGCATGAAATATACTGAGGAATATTTCCAGTGATTCTGAGTATCTAGTCCTGGGGCCGTACACTCCTGCCCCAGTACCAGTAGATGTTTTCGATCCATCTGTGTACGATTTAATTGTGTGTTATTTGAATTGGTACTTATCGGTTTCGCTACTCCAATCTCTTTTGTTGCTCAGCTTTGAGTCAAATTTCTTTCAAAGCAGTATTTCTTGACTATATCGTCTCTGGGCCAGTCCAGAAGCGGTACTGATTTGGTAAGGTTACTCACTCTTTGTTTGCGATGCATGCTCCTATCCCGATCTTTACTAATGCTCAATATGGTCTCCTTGGCTATTCGCTCTAGCACTATGTGTAGCGGAGGTATACCTACGATTACCTCTAGTGCTGCTGTGGGACAGGTTAGCATGGCTCTTGTTATATATATGCAGGCCAGTCTTTGCACTTCGTTCAGGGATGTCTTCTTCGTGGTTAGCCTTGCTGTGTTAACCCATGCCACTGCACCGTATGTGATTATGGATCTTACTACCATCATGCAGATCCACATCAGTGTAGCTGGGCTGCATCCCCAGGTTTTTCCTGAAATGTTTCTGCACACCATAAATGCTGTGGTGGCAAAGGAGTTTGCTGTCTAGTCTTTAACCTAGACACTTGACCTGTTTCTGTGGGTGGATCCTAATCCCTTCCAGTAGTATGGGTTGCATACACTTTAGCTATCTTTTCTTGGTGAAGGGTATCACAATGGTTTTGGTAGGGTTCACTCTAAGCCCTGCCGTTTCGCACCATTTCTGTGCGATTCTGAGATCCCTTCGAGACTTTACGGCCATACCCCCAATTTGTTCGGATGGAGGACTACCAGTGGATTAACGGAAACTAATCACACGAACCCGATGCTAGCATTTGAAAAGAGATTTACTACAAGAATTCCTGACAAATTATACTGGAAGAATCGAAGAACCATGTAGAAAAAGTAGTTGGCATTCTATACCGACGGTTCTAAGATGGACATTGGCACGGAATCCAGAGTTTACTTTCAAGCCCTAGGAATAAACCACTCCTTTAGAATAAACGACGAATGCAGCGTCTTTCAGGCCGAAGTCACATCCATCATACAGGCTGCTGAAATTATACGGGAGAGTAATATCGTTGGTAACATAATCACTGTCTATTTAGACAGACAGTCAGGCAGCCGTTAAAACTCTGCACTCTGCTGTAATTAGGTCGAGGCTTGTGGGAAGCTGCAAATCACTCTTAAATGAGATATCTAGAGCCAATGCCTCGACCCTCTGCTGGGCACCAGGGAATATGGATATCGAAGGAAACGAAAGGGCTAACGAGCTTGCTAGGAAAGGATCGGAGCTGCACTTATCGTGGGCCCTGCCTTTTGTTGTAACTCCAACCAGTTCCTTACGGAAGAAAATAGAAGAGAAGAAATTGAATCCTTTCGTCACTTGCTGTGTTATTGTCCTACCCTATCCGTTAGAAGAATGAGGACTCTTGGTTTTTACCTCGTCTCGGAGCTGGCTTAGGTAATGTAAAGCTGACGGACCTCCTGAGGTTTATATCACTATCTGGGTGGTTCTAACAGCGGACTATCTTTACAGTGTTTCCAGGGCTAACTGTTTCGGGACAATGGACCCAAACCGTTGGTCTTAGTGAGCAGGGACTCCTTCGTCACAAGACACCTATCTACTTAACCTAACCCTAGACCGCTATGAATGATTTCGTACAGCGTTTCTTTAATTTTTCCTCTTGCGACAATGACTGTGGAGTCGGTGTACCCCTGGCGCTTAACACCGGCATCTGTCAACTTGTGCAGTAGTTCATCTACTACTAATAGGCTCCACATCAATTGTGATAGTACCTCTCCTTGTGGACAGCCTCTAGTGGTGCTTATTGTGATGGGTTCTTGTCCCACCTCTGTCTCAGCAGTCCTAGTTCTAAGCATCTCGCCTCAGGGCGTAACCACGATCTTACTGCGCTAATGCGGGGCTCTGGCGCAGCTGACCTTTCTTTCCCGCGCTACTCATGGGATTATGAACCAAAAAAACAAAAACAAAAAACAAAAATAAAAAAACAACCTTGATAGAATGCGGGGTGGTACCGCTTCTATGCTAGCGGGTCGGATGGAGCAAAGACTCTGTGTAGACGACCTAGTGGGTGGAAGTCGGCCAGGAACAATCCGTGAGAGAGGCTTTAGGCGAGTGTAACCAATCATCAGCCAAACAGCCGCTATGTCCTCAAGGAAAATCCCTGAGCTGTCAAAAACAGCAGCACGCGTGGAACGTGCCAGAACGGAGGGTGGGAGCCAAGCTCTAGCCCCTCGACCCTTGGGCAAACTGGCTAAGGCGGATAATGAGGCAAGGAGTTCGGGCATAGCTTAGACACCTACAGTTCCTCAAGCCAATGCCGCACCGACCAAGAGGAAGCGAGCTTGCCCGCCGATGTCGCCACCTGGGCAACAGGGAGGCAAACATGACCCCCTGAGAAGGGGTCTGAGCGGTGCGGGATCTCGATGGTACCTGCGCTACCTCGAAAAGGGCCTTGCACCAGATGATGCCAGGAAAAAGGCGGAGGAGCATAGGGCAAAGCCCGACTCCACCGCTGTGCCATCAGCCAAGAGGGGCAGTAATGCCATAACACCTCCTGCATGTAATGTGCAGAAAAGGCTGAGGACCGAGGAGAGCGCTAAAAAGCCCCAGGCAGGGCCTGCGAATGCTAGCGCTGTCTCAGCTGGTAGAAGCTATGCTGTGGCTGCTGAGCCAGCTCCGGCTGGTGGAAGACATGCTGAGGCCGCAAAGGCTGAGCAGTTTGCAGTACTTCCTGTGAATTACCCACAGGAAATGCTCGATGCTGAGAACCTCAAAGCACTCGAAAACGCCATCGTGGCGGAAATGATTTTGGGATAGGAGCATAAGTTTAAGTTCCAGGGCGTTCATTTCAAGAAAGGCATGCTACTGGTCGACTGCGAGACTCCGCAAACGGTGGAATGGCGGAAGACCGTAGCTCCTAAACTGGAGAGTTGGAAAGGGGTGGGCCTTACTGCGTGCGGCAGTGCGGAAATACCACGTGCCCATTCCATCACCGTCTTCCTACCACGCAGCGCGGATCAGGATTACCAAACTTCTTTGGCACTCCTAGAGGCGCAGAATGATGGCCTGAACACCAAGGCATGGAATGTTCTGTATGGTCGCAACGATGGGGACTGGGCAGATACTGGCCTTCGGAATTGACCGAGAGTCTTTTGAAGCCATTAAGGCTCAAAACTGCTCTCTGAGCTACCGGTTTGGCTGGGATCAAGAAGCTGGAGGAGAGCGTAGGGCATAGTACCAGCTCGAAACCAGCCTCAGAGGAGACACCACCGGAAGTGGAGCATCCAGTTCTGCTGACGGTCGAAGCACCAACTGCAACTGCAGAACGGGACGCTCGGAGCGCAGATGATTTTATGTCCATCTCAGATGACTCGTTATCTGAGGAGGACATAAACAGTACAGTAATCTCTCTTCCTCTGAACATAAACCTGGAAGAAGAGATTCTGCTGGCGGAGGGTGGGGCAACAGCCCCTGACGAGCAGTAGCTCGATGACCTCTACCAGTAAAATAAAGGTCACCCAGCTAAACATTCACCACGCCATAGCGGCATCAGCCGCAATAGCCAGGATGTTTACCAAACAAAACATGGGCATTGTATTGAATCAGGAACCATGGATCTTGAAAGGAGGAGTCAAAGGACTGTCATGCAAGGATGACAGACAGTAATCTGGAGCATATTGACCTGAGGAGGGCTCCAGCACACTATCTAGAGTTAGAAAACGAAGTAGAGGGCGTTAGTACCGCGATTATGAACGCGTTAGAATCGAGCTGCCCCATAAGCAACAGAAAGGGTGGGAAAGATGTGCCATGGTGGAGCCGCAAGTTGTTTAACAGAGGATTGGCAAAGCTTTGGCAAAGGATTGGCAAAGCTACAGGGCGGCACTTACAAATTACAACAATGAATTAAGAAGGGCGAAAAAAGAAAGCTTCAGGAAGTTCTGTGAGACAATAAACAGCACTCCTGCTGCAGCTAGGTTACATAAAGCCATTGCAAAATCGGGGGGAATGCCAACATCCCTTAAAAAACCTGACGGCAGCTTTACTGAAGATGAAGAACAAAGAGCATCACTGCTCTTAGAAACTCACTTCCCGGAAGTTCGCAGAACACCTGTGACGGGAGCATGTCCAACACGACCAGACCTCGGAAGGAAGATTGGGAGATTGCAGGGGCTATCTGTTCCAGAGGGAGAATCGAGGAGCAATTGGCTCCTTCCAGCCCTTCAAGCCACCAGGTGCGAATGGTATTATACCAGCCCTATTGCAAAGGGGGCAAGAAAAACTACTACCACACCTGGTCAGAATAACAAAAAGGAATCTTGCATTGGGATATATTCCAAAGCAATAGAGACGGGCGAAAGTTGTGTTTATACCAAAAATGGGGAAGATGAACCCAACACAGCCTAAGTCATACAGACCGATCAGCCTAACACCGTTTCTTCTCAAAGCAATGGAGAAAGCTGTGGACAACCATTTAAGCGAGGATGTACTCAATACATCCCCACTGCATTATCGTCAGCATGCATACAGAACGGGCAGATCCACTGAGACGGCTTTTTATCAGCTGACGGAAACAATCTAAAGTGCTCTTCCTGGACATTGAAGGGGCATTTGATAACACTTCACATGCAGCTATTAAACGAGCCCTTGACAGAAAGGGAGTTAGCAGAACAGTATCTAAGTGGATGTACGAGTTGCTGAGAACAAGATCAACAGAAACTTAAACTTCACATGGAATTATCAGGATCAACACAACAAGAGGATGTCCACAAGGAGGAGTGTTATATCCCCTAATGTGGAGTCTTGTTGTGGATGAGCTTCTTGAAAAATTAACAAGCCTTGGTATTAATTGTCAAGCCTACGCTGATGACACTGTACTGATTGCCAGGGGGAAATTCGAGGAAACCCTATGTGATATTATACAAAGGGGCCTAACAGTAACTCAAGAATTGTGCAGCACGGCTGGGCTCAATATAAACCCGGCCAAAATCACAATAGTACCGTTCACGAGAAAGAGAAAACTTGAACTGAAGCCAATCCGACTGTCGGGCACGATACTGGCACCGGTAAAGGAAGTGAAATATCTAGGACTACACCTAGGTAGCAAACTCTTGTGGAGAAACACGTAGAGGAGATATCCAAAAAGCTACCCGTGCTCTAATGATATGCAGGAGCCTAGCGGGTAAGTCTTGGTGGTTTAGTCCAAACATTCTAAGACGGATGTATGTTGCCATTGTGAGACCAATGATCACTTATGGAGCAATAGCATGGACAAAGCGAACTAGTCTAGTCACTACGAGGGAGACACTCACTAACGTGCAAAGACTTGCGTGCCTCTGCATCACTGGGGCCATGCGAACGTGTCCAACTGCAGCCATGGAAGTACTCCTGGAGCTAACACCGCTCCATCTTGTAGTGGAGCAAAATGCCCAGCGAACTATCCTAAGGATGGCAAAGAATGTATTGGAAGGGAAAAATGTGTTTGTTCGAGAGAATACGATGCACTTCTCAAAAAACTTCCCTTCTGGCCGTCCCCAGGGACGACAGTATCAGAAAATTTAACTTTGGAAAAAGCTTTAGTACAAAGGTAAGTAACAAGAAATAGTAGAGCAACGAATCCACGATATACGGACTGGGCAGCCACACGATAAAGTGGTATACAGACGGTTCTAGAACTGAAGAGGGAACAGGGGCGGGCGTATTTGGGCAAAGGACAAAGCACTCAGAATACATGGGCAAGTGCACCAGCATCTTTCAAGCTGAAATATGCGCTATAGACAGATGCATCCAACTCAATCTCGAAAAGGGATACAGCAACTGCGACATAGCAATACTGTCAGACAGCCAAGCAGCTATCAAAGCACTTGACGCCTATGTCATTAAGTCAAAACTTGTGTGGGAATGCCAATGCAAACTTAATGAGTTGGGCAGAAACAATAAAGTTACACTTTACTGGATACCCGGTCACGTCGGGATAAAAGGTAACGAAGCAGCGGACGCCTTGGCAAGACAAGGGGCCGCAGAACCCTTCATTGGACCTGAACCATTCTGTGGAATGGGGGAACACACCATACGCAAGAAATTCAGGAAAAAGGAGAGAGAAGACAGGGCAAGAACCTGGAACAACACCACAGGCCTAAGGCAGGCTAAGAAACTACTGGGATGTTACAACCGGAAAGATTCGATGCCTAGCAAGAATAACCTACGGATCTTAACACAATTCCTAACGGGGCACTGCAAACTCAGCGAGCATCTAGGGAAACTAGGTATAACAAATGAAGGCATTTGCAGGCTTTGCAACGAGTCATGTGAGACTCCGGAATACATTCTGGAGTCTTGTGGGGCACTGACCCACAAAAGATCGAAATATGTAAAATAAATATATATTGGGCAAATACCAAGTATCAGAAGAGGATATGCCAACCATGGACCCACTTCTCATTCTCAGATTCTTAAAAGAAACTGGTCTGGAGGAAGAGCTCTAAGGTGAACTATTCTCGCCGAGGTAAAGTAAAAGCATATGACCTTCAAACACAATTCCGCAGGAATTGCAATTGCAAAGGGGACTCTAACGAAGGAACAAACCTCTCCAAGGTATTAGCAAGGGGCACAATAGACCATTAGGTCGCTGTGCAAAATAACCCTACACAAATAATAATAATAAGCATCTCGTACATCCAATAATTTGTGGTGTGACTTACTCCTTTTATTTCGAGACCCCTCCTAATTAGTTCATGAGAGGTGTTAACGAAGGCTCCTTCGATGTGTAGAAATGCGAATACTGCCGTTTCCTTGCTCTCCAGTGTATCCTGAGTCCAACTTGTCGGCTGGCAGAGCACGGTTTCGATGGATCTTCCTGCTCTGTAACCATGTTGACTGTAGTGGAGAGGTATTCTTTCCAGAATAGTCATTCTTAGGTGATTATCTATGACCTTTTCCAGCGTCTTTAGCACGAATGAGGTTAAGCTGATGGGTCTTAAGGATTTTGGTGAAGTAGTGTCTCTTTTTCCTCACAACGTGCGTTAGAGAACGAATATGAAATAATGAGGGTACTGCCATCAGCGAAGGAATGGATTGGATCAGAAGTAGCATCCAAGAGGTCATTTATAAAAATGAAAAAGAGAGTCGGAGACAAAACGGAGCCCTGGGGAACACCAGCATTTATATTCTGAATTGCAGACTTGAAACTGTCCAAGACAACTTTTATTGAACGGCCCGAAAGGTAAGTTCTAATCCGTTTAAGAAGCGACTCATCGATGCCATACGCACACATTTTCGACCCAAGAGCCTGACGCCAATCTCTGTCAAATCCCTTAGAAATATCGAGCGCAACGATCCTAGTTTCGTTGCACTTCTAGGTGAGATATATGACTTCCAATCACCAGTGGACCTGTTGCTACGAAAGTCATGCAGCCGGTCATTAAGGAGTTTCCGTGAATTAAAATATTTTATAAACTGACGATTTATCTGTGTTTCCATGACCTTGGGAAGAAGGGGCGTTAGTGCAATTGGTCGCTAATTGGACGGGGAGGAGGATTCGCATTTTTTAGAGACGGGCTAGACAAATGCGGTTTCCATCATCTCGGAAAAAGCCCAGAAGAGTAGGGCAGACAGAAAAGCTTACGAAGAGGTTTCGCCAGCGTGGAAGAACACCTCTTCAGAACTATGGGGGAGACCAGCGGATCTGTGTATGTTAAGACTTTTGAGTACTCCTGCACCTGTACTAGTGCGAAAGTGGACTTGTTCCATAAAAAATTCGACGCTTTCAAGTACAAGCGGGGACAAAGCACTATCAGGCAGGGAGGATTTCGCTGGGTGGAGCGAGCAGATTGGCCTTGTCTAAAAAGCTGACTGCTAGAATGTCATTGTAAATGAGCGTTGGGATGGCAGACGAGGCAGAATTTCTAGTATTTTTGACGAGTGACCAACAATTTTTACTACCTTTGGGATGTATGGTCATTGCAGTAATTTTTGGCTTGTTCAAAATTATTTCGATTTTCCTCAGTTTTGTTGGCTTTGTAAGACCGAAATCTTACTTCTTTCAACCTGATCGCTTCTTTGGAATTCTGGTCAAACCACGAGTTTGCCTTTGGCGGGCAAAAATCCTCGTCTTTGGTCCTCCCCGTGGGCGCCCACCGGAAATGGCTATTCACCCTTCAGGTGTCTAGTGTCAGCTAAGAATTTACAGGCATGTACTCAATCGTGCGCTGTGGTTCATTAAGATGGAGGTGGGGAGTATACCCATAAAAATCTCACTTAAGCCAAGGTGTGTAGGCACTCGTGCCGAGGGCTGAATGGCCAGCTGGTGATAAAACAGTGCTGGTTTCGAACGGTCCCTATCGATGCCCAGGCGAGGTCGGTAGTATAATCGCCTTATCCTGGTATGTCGGCTCTGCCAGGACTGACTATTCCTTCCGGACATACTCGTGGGACCAAAAAACTACAAAAATGAATAAAACAAATCAAAAAAAATCAAAAATAAAAAATTAAAAAAAGCAAGATGGGGTGGGGATGCCCGACATTGGCTCCTCATCGGAAGACGAGCTTTTAGCCTCCAGTCAGGAGTCTTCATACTTCCCTTTAGCCGCAGCAAGTACTAGGCAAAGTACTCCCTCTGGCGTACAGAGGGCGGCTCATCAGACAGAAACAACAGCAAACACAAAAATGGCAACCAAAGGCACTATGGTTAGTGGCGCTGGTTCGTCGAAGAAAAACAAAACCCCGGACGCCATCATGAAGAGCAGGTACAAGATGGCTCGATTCGTTCTTGACAAGGTTGCCAAAAACGAAGCAGCTGGTACCGTTCATGAGAGGGACGCTGCGGATAGGGCCAAATACCATGCTGTGGTCGATGAGTACATCGCACATCTGGAGAAACAACAACAACATCCACAACAGAAGAAGTATGAAACCAAGGCAAACAAGCGAAACAGGTTTTCGGATGAGACCAATCGCGAAACAAAAAAGGTCAAGGTTGTCAAGACGCCTACTACTACACAAAATGTACCAGGTACATCCTCGGCCTGTCCTACTCAGACAACGCGACACTTCTCTGAAGTAGTAAGAGACCATTTGCAGGTCGCCCTCGTGGACGAGCGCTCCTCAGATGGCAAGGCGGTCAGTGAAGCGTGGAGTAGCATAGACTATCGGGTATGGTCATGGACTACCTGTTGGGAAATCCTGGGGACCTCTGCCGTGCTTCGATTCCGCCGAGTTGATCAGGGGTTATCGGGTCATCAGATGCGAGGACCAGTTCTCCAAAGATTTCCTTAGCGAGTGTGTCACTAAGGTTCGTGACGCCTGGGAGGGCTTAAAGCTCAAGCTTATCCCCGCTAATGATATCCCCAGGAGACCAAGGGCCCGCATCTGGCTGCCCAATATGCAGATTGACGGGGGAAGGCTTCTCTAATGTCTGAAACTGCACAATCCGGCGGTTCCGATGGATGACTGGCAGCCATCAAGGCGGAGGAACCTCAGAAAAATAGCTCCTCTTTCCCGCTGCTGATCAACGAGGCTAGCCTGGTGGCTCTCGAAAAATCTGATCACAAGCTGCGTTTCGGCATAAGGCATGTTAAACTTAAGATTTTCCGCCCCTCTGGTCCTGATGAAGATTAAGGTGAAATCGACGGTTCCGACAGGATATCGGAGGACATGAGGGATTTCATTATTCTAACTACCACCAATGCTGAACATCATACAGATTAATCTGCAGCACTCGAAGAGTGCGTCAGATAATTTGCTTGTCTTCCTCGGCGAGGAGGATATAGATATCGGCATTGTACAGGAACCCTGGGTGAAGGGTTCATCCATAAAAGGGCTCAAGGACAACCGTTACAATATCTTCTACAAGACCACAAACCAGGTTAGTAACAAACCTAAGACTTGCATCCTAGCTAAAAAACATTTGAATGTATTTCTATGTCCTGATTTTAGCTCTGCCGATTTAACGGTAGTTAAATTGGAGGTTGCAAATAACACTCTTTTATATCCTCAGTTTACATGGATCATACTTATGTCCTGTATCCCCTTGTGGGTCCTAGGGCCTCTACTACGCCTACGCGCCATCGTGTACGGTTTCTGGCAATGTGTCTGAGTTCTCCCCAACTTTTCCCTAACTGCCGTGCCTCCTTCTCGACTGTTCTGCGCCATGTTCTTCTCGGACCGCCAGGTCTTCTGCCATCCTGAGTTAGAGGGTTCCATTGCATAGCATGGTTCGCTATGGAGCTGTCACCCTTTCGGAACGTGTGACCAATCCACTGCCACTTCCGCCGTTGGATAGTTGTGCCTATTGGTTCCTGACCCGTTCTCTCGTAAAGGTGTTCGTTAGAGATACGATTGGGCCAGAAAATCCTTAAGATATTGCGCAGACACCTATTAACAAACGTTTGCAGCTTTCTGGTGATAGTAGTGGTCACTCTCCACGTGCTGCAACCATATAGCAGCACGGATTCAACGTTGGAGCGGAACAGTCTTATTTTGGTGCTCAAACTGATTGCATTGCTTCGCCATATTTTGGACAACATCCCGAACGCGGACTTTGCTTTGGCGATCCTGTTGGCTATATCCAGTTCGGTTCCACCATCGGTCGAGACAATACTACCAAGATACTGGAAATCCTCTACACTCTCTACCGGTTGTCCAGCAATGCATATTTGAGCTGATGAGTTTGTTCCAAGGCTGATAATTTTAGTTTTTGCCGTATTAATTTTCAGCCCGACGACACCTGCCTCCCTCTCCACATCTGCTGTCATTTGGTGGAGATCCATAATTCTGTGGGAGAGTAAGCATACATCGTCTGCGTAGTCAAGATGCTTCAGTTGAGATGTAAGAGTCCATCGAATTCCTCCGTTTCCCGTCGACAAAGCTGCATGAAGCACATCGCTAATCACCAATAGGAATAATATTGGTGAAAGGATACAGCCTTGTCTTACCCCACTTTGGATCTCAAATTCCTCAGACAACCTTCCCCTGTGCAGAACGTGACATTTGGAGCCTTCATATGTAGCTTTGATAATAACAATTAGTTTATCGGGGATGCCTCTCCTGCGTAAGGCACGCCAAATAAACTCCCTGTTGACACTATCGAACGCCTTCTCAAAATCGATGAACAGCAGGTGCAGTGGCGATCGATATTCAACACACTGTTCGATGATAATCCGCAGGGTGTTGATGTGGTCGGCACAGGAGGATCCAGAGCGGAAACCTGCTTGTTCGGCATCGAGTGTATCTTCGAGATGTTGTTTGATTCGCTCAAGGATGATTTTAGCTATTATCTTAGCTGCAGCAGGAAGCACGCAGATACCCCTCCAGTTTCCGCACTCCATTAAATTTCCTTTCTTAGGAAGCTTGACGATCATTCCCTTTTTCCACTCGTTAGGAAAGCTCTCAGCTTCCCAAGCTCTATCTATAAGTGGAAGCAGAAGCTCAACCGATGTTGTTGGCGTTGCTCGTAAGAGCTCTGCTGGAATACCGTCAAGTCCTACCGCCTTGTTGGTTTTGAGTGCCTTGATCGCGGTAATAATCTCATCTTTACTGGGAGTCGTGGTGCGTATTCGGGTACTTCTCACCTCGGGCATCTCAGTCTGATTTGGGAGCATATCGCTAGCGAATACACGGTTTAAAACCGTAGCAAAATGCTCTTTCCATCTCTTGAGCTGGTCCTCATCCGAAATGAGCAAGGAGCCGTCTAGGCTTTTCACTGGGTGTTGGCTGGAGCTGCGACCACCTGTCAGCTCCTTCGTGATTCTGTAGACGGTCCTGCTGTCGCACCTCCGTGCAGCTTCTTCTGCTTCTGTAGCCAGCGCGTTGATGTAGTTGCGCTTGTCACGTCGTACGCTACGCTGAACTTCTCTCATCTTCATGCGATATAGGGACTCTAGCTCGCTTCTCCCTGCTGCTGGGGTAGCTGCAACGCGAGTTTTTAGCTGTTTTCGTTCGTCAATCCGTCTCCAGGTATCCTCGGAAAGCCACGCCCTATGTCTTCCCTGCGATCGACCGACAATTCTTTCAGCACCAGATGTAAAAACATTTTTCACAGCACACCAATGGTCTTGGATGGTTGCGGGCATTGAGCTGCTGATTGCTTCCACACCTTGCGAAAAGTGCTCCCTTAATTGTTGGCGCACTGAGGGATCACTAAGTCTATCGATGTTGAACCTGGGCATTCTTGTGTTGTCGTGGGATCTTCGAACTGCAGCAGTGCGTAGTTGGAGAGTAGCTATCATAAGATGGTGATCACGTACTATCCCCACATCTGCCCCTCGCCTGTTTCGGACGTCCAGGAGACTACTTCTAAAGCGGCGGCTGATAGCAAAATGGTCAATTTGGTTGGAGGTTGCTTGCCTATCATTGGAAACCCAGCTGACTTTGTGGCAGGTCTTGTGCTCAAACATGGTGCCACCTATCACAAGGCGGTTGGCATTGCAGAAATCCACAAACCTTTCGCCGTTGTCATTCCGGTTGCCTAGTCCATGCTTCCCGATTACATGTTTGAGCCCTTCGTTGTCGCTGCCTACCTTGGCATTCAAATCCCCCATCACTATGACAATGTCTCCATTTGGTGTTGTGTTGAAGACGGCGCTTAAGAGATTGTAGAAGCTCTCCTTTTCGTCCTCAGACGAACTATTCGTTGGTGCGTAACACTGTATGATGGTGACGCGTCGTACTCTAGTCCGGAATCTGGCCGTCAAAATCCTATCACCATGAGGCTGTCAGGAAATTAGGCCCTTGCGTGCTGTTGTTGTTAGCAGCAGTCCGACTCCATATTCCCGCGGGTTTCCGGATGGTCTTCCAGAATAGAGTAGTACAGTGTTACGCGTTGGAGACTGGTACTCGCCCGCTTCTAACCATCTTACTTCACTTACCCCCAAAATGTCCAGTTTATATCGCATGAATTCGTTTTCCAATTGGAGGAATCTGGCATTGTAAGGACCTTCTCTTCCCGAGTCGAGGAGCGTCTTTACATTCCAGAAACCTATCTTTGTCCGGGTACAATAGCCAAAAGTCGTCAACATGTGATCATTCCTTATCCGAGGCATAGTGTCGGTTTCCGTAGCGGGCAATATTCGGTAACGCAGGTTGCTGGCCCACGTTACCTAGCCTAGAATCAAGGCCCTAGACAACCCGCACTTACAATTTTGGCCTATACGTATAAGGGTTTATACGTATAGTTGCCCGGGGACCACCACTAGGAGGTAAAGTAAGCACTTCATCACGAACTTGATTGTTGCGCTACTGGCCCAAGCCAAGTTTTGGGCAGTCAGTAGTTTCCCGATCAATCGCAATGCAGGTCCCCACATGGATCATGATAGGCCATCACTACCAAAGGAGATACGCCACTTAACATCAATGACAACAGCAAAAAAGGACAATCTGCTTCTGGGCTGCGACGCAAATGCCAGGCATGCATTATGGGGCAGCTCCGAAATCAATGAACGCGGTGAGTCCTTGTTTGATTTTCTAGTGATGTCCAACCTCTCTGTTTGTAACGTGGGTAACACTCCAACTTTCGTTTTTCTGAGTACGGAAAATTTCAGAGGGTGGGAGGAAGTCTTAGACATCACTCTCAAAACCAACAATAATAACCTTAGGGTAGTTAACTGGCGAGTATCCGATCGAATGTCCTTCTTCGACCACAGATGGATTCTCTACAATGTGTGCCTCGAGGTTGAGGCTCCCAAGCCATTTAGAAACCCTAAGAGAATTGACTGGAAGAAGTTTGGTCAGGTCATTAAATCAAAACTTCATAGAATACCCGACTTGAAAATTGAATCAGTCGAGGAACTAGACGCCAAAATCAGGACCTTCGAAACAGCCATGGGTGCGGCTTTTAAGGTTTCGTGTCCTATTAAATATAGCAAGAAAAAATTGCCCCTTGGTGGAACGAAGATCTGTCTAACCTGAAGAAGATAACTAGAGAGATATTCAATGTCTGCTTTAAACACAAGTTCTGGCAACCTTATAAGGATTGTCTGAAGGAATACAAGAAATCCATTAAAAGTGCCAAGTCTCTTGCTTGGAAAGACTACTGTCAGTCCATTGAGACCATAAAAGACTCTGCCAGGCTGAGTAAAATTCTTTCCAAGGAGCATTCTAGCCCGTCCTTTATTATACGGCCGGATGGGACTTGGACGGACTCCTCTATCGAGTCACTGGAACTTTTAATGCAAACACACTTTCCAGGATGTAGTAATGAGATTGCCCTCCCATCAGTAGCTCAGGTCGCGCAATCTTCTTCCTGGAATGACATTAAGACAACAATTTCAGCTGTTAACACCTCCTGAGCTATTAACAGCTTCTCTCCCTATAAATCGGCCGGCCTTGACGGCCTTCTCCCTATTATGCTGCAAAAAACACTGGACCAGGTGGTCCCGTGGCTAGTTCGGATCTACAGAAGCTGTATTCTCCTAAACCTCGTTCCCCTGAGCTGGAGGCGTGTTCGTGTCGTCTTTATCCCGAAAGCTGGGAAGCGGGGTCAGGGATCCGCAAAGGATTTCAGACCCATTAGCTTATCCTCTTTTCTTTTAAAGACGTTGGAACGCATCTTAGATATACATATCCGAAATACCCTAGATAAATCCCTTCTATCTAAATCTCAACATGTGTACAAAAGAACGCAAGATCTACTAAACAGAAACCGTACAGATATCGCAAGAACTGGCGACTGGCCCATCGGGGTTCATGCGGCCAGAATAGGCATTGCATTTAATGCACACTGTTGCAGCTGCAACACTGCTGATGAAATAGAAACAATCTTACACTTCCTCTGCGAGTGTCCAGCTTTAGGCAAGGCCAGACAGCGCACCTTAGGTAAATTCTTTTTCGACAACCTTATTGAGCTAGCGGAGATTAACATTGGGGATATTATCAGCTTCCTCAATGCAACGGGGTGGATTTGAATAATCCTTACCCCCTTTTTCTTCTTCGTTCCCCTAGTAGTTAACATCCGTCAGGTCACTTGAGTTGTGGTAATAAAACGGCGCTTCTGCGCTAATTAAGTGTCGGCATGGTTTGCTGACACAACCACTCCTACCTATCTACCCACCTACCTACCTTATTGCTCTTTATTCTGTTACGAATATAGTCATTCATACCTAAGGAGATGGTGTCAGTAAGCATATAAGCGACGTCATCCACGTCGCTATGGAGCAAGCAAAGCGACCAGTTAAATATCCCAAGGAAACTATTAAGGCCGTCCCAGTTAGATTTCTCGTAATGCCATGCTTTTCTTTTAGGAGTTTTTTCTTTACTGAGGCGCTATAACATCAATAGTGTATTTACTAGGGTGCGAAGTAAGAAACAAGTCCAACGTGATGGCGAAATGGCTTTCAGTGTCCGGTATGTGTGTGGGCTCATTGACGAGTACAAGCTGTTTCAAATTGTTCACCTCAGCGAATATTTTAACATACCTTCCTTCGGGTGTTGTCTGGTCAGAATGCTGAGTCAATCAGTATTGTGTATACCATATTGAAATCGATCGTTATGACTATTTCAGTATTAGGCTACAGGGGAGACAATTCGTGTGATGGAATTGGAAAGCGCATCAAACTCATTAAAAGTTGGGTTGCTATTTACAGTTAGGTTAGATTAGGTTAGGTTGGCTCTACACACTTAGACCAGTAAAGGTCCATTGTGATGCCATGGATCTACAATTAGACCACTCAGGGACTAATTAAAATCAACAGGAGCTTTTGATAAAGCGATGGATGCTCATGACGCCTAAGGACGCCAAATCGCCGAGGTCATCAAGGAAGGGGGCCCCTAGATGGAGCATTCTTTAATGTTATAAGGCTGGACATGGGCATAGGAGGCGATGGATGATTTTTTCTTCCTCCTTGTCCTCTTCTCCAACGGCATCTAAAGGAGCTGTAGGAACAAGTCTTTTCGAATGTTGGCAGTGTCCAATGAGGGCAACGATAACGCAGCTGATCTGTGATCGCTTAGCTTAACCAACCCGGCGGTACGTTTCTGGTCCAGCTTAGGCCAGATCTGGCTCGAAATATGGCACGTTGGGCCGTTCTCCTATCCTATAAGTTTTCCTAATAGCGTTCAGCTTATAGTAGATGCTTACATGTAGCGAGGTTCATATCTAGGGCTTGTCTATCAGGCAGAATCTTTAGAGTTGTGCCATGCCTGTCAAGCTCGTCCGCCCTGCAGTTTTCCGGAATGCCTCTGTCGCATCCAGCATAGGTGAATATTAAACTGTTCTGTCTATCCCGTAAAAGATAAACTGCAATTTAAGGTGGCATTTGAGGTGAAGAGGCCGATTCCAGGGACTTGATTGCCGCTTTGCTGTCAGTGCAAATGCGTATATCCCTGACAGATAATACATTACATTTTAGCCAGGACAGGGCTTCCTTAATCGACATGATTTCCGCCTGAAAAATGCTGCAGTGATCAGGGAGTCGGAAAGAGATGCACAGGTTGAGCTTTGCTATCCGCGTTTGGGCTTCTGTAAATAAAACAGTAGTGGATTATTTGCTTACGGGCCGTGAATTTTAGTCATTTGTAATTGAATTCCGGTTTGGCACAGTGGCCATACTGTGGAACTCGGTAAGCTATACCACTACGCACATAAATGGCAAGGCCGCGATGGGGGAAAGGATAATGGCACTAAGTTCTATCCAGGCAGTTTCAAAACAGACGATTCTTTGACTACCTTTGTTTCACAAAGTGGTTTATGGAAATGAGCGTGGGCGTGCAAGTCGAAGAAATTCGTTCGAAGACCGCGAATACTGGTACAATCAACCCTAAATTCCCTCATTATTATATCATAAAAGTACAAAGACACAACTCTGACGATACTAAGCGAAGTCGCAAACGCCTAAAACGTCCTTATCAGTGCGGTTTCAGGCCGGGAAAGTCCACCATTGACCAAATATTCACACTACGGCAAATCTTGGAAAAAACCCATGAATATAAAATCGATACGCAACACTCCTTCATTGATTTCAAAGTTGCCTATGATAGCGTGTATAGAGACGAGTTATACAGAGCCATGTCTAGCCTTGGCATCCCTGCCAAGCTTGTCCGTTTGTGCAGAATGACGATGGAGAACTCTCGCTGCTCCTTCCAAGTCGGTGAGAACATCACCGAACCGTTCGGTGTCAGGAAAGGTCTTAGAGAACGTGACGTGCTGTCATCCGATCTCTTCAACATAGTACTTGAGAGAATTGTACGAAACTCACAAGCCAACCCCGGAGGTACAATCTTATACAAATCTGTACAACTACTCGTTTATGCCGATGACATTGACATAATCAGAAGAACTCAGCAGGCCATCATTGGGACATTTGCGAGTATTGAGATCAAGGCAGCAAAGATGGGTTAAGTGGTCAATGAAAGCAAAACAAAATATATGCTGTCTACAAAAAAGGACACACAACATCGGCGTCTTGGACAGAACGCCACAATAGACAGATATAATTTTGAGGTAGTAAAGGATTTTATCTACCTAAGCTCTATGGTGAACTCTGCAAATGACATGAGTGGAGAGATCAAACGAAGAATTACTCTTGCCAATCATTGTTTCTATAGGCTAAAACGGCAATTGAGTAACAAGGCTCAATCTTGAACTACCAAGGCAACTCTTTATAAGCACTAATCATCCCAGTCCTGCTGTATGGCGCAGAGGCATGGGCTTTGTCAAAATCGGATGAGGATGCCCTTGGTTATTTTGAGAGCAAAGTTCTGCAAGTTATCTTTAGTCCCATCTGCATAGACGGAAAGTGAAGTAGAAGGTACAATGCCGATCTATACGGCCTATATAAGGACATCGACTTAGTCAGAAGAGTTCACATACAGCGACTAGAATGGCTGGGTCATGTAAAGCGGATGGAGACCAACGTTCCAGCCCGGAAAGTCTTCGAATCCACCCCGGATGGACAGTGCAGTAGATGATGACCTCGCCGCTGGTGGCCCAAACAAGTGAAGGGGAACCTCAACCAACTTGGCGTGGGCAACTGGAGGCAGCTGGCACGTTTTTTTGTTTATTGAATCCCAGTTCCACCCCGGACTGTAGCGCCACCTAAGTATACGTAAATAAGAAACTTATTCATCAGTTAGTCCACGATTTACATAGGCATATTACACGTGTACGTACATGCATGATAATAGTTGTAGGAAGGTTTTTTTTGATAAATATTTTTACTGCCTTAGCGCATAAAGTAAGTCCACTTACAGGTGGTGCTGTGCTTACCGGAGAGCTGGTCATATGTAAAGGTCATATAGTCGCATTCGTTGGTGAAGGAAAGCACGTGTGGAAAAACCCAACTTCTCTTAATTCGCACGATTTAATGGCAAGTGAAATAAGTGTTTGCACAGTCAATAATCATGTAAAAGAGCTAGCAGAAGTACGAAAATCCGTGGAAGCCTTCACTTCAAGGAAACCATCTTACGAAAAAAAGAGCACTACCGCTTCAGCTGATATTGCCACTTTTAAAGAAGAGATTATTTGAACCATGTATAAAAGGCAATATAAATGAACGTTCCAAAGACATCGCGAGGCAGGAGAGGCAGCTCTATATCACAGCTCTGGATCACACAATCTTCCAAAAGTCCATACAATTGGTTGGTTGCATACGTCGATGATATTTTTTATTTTTGTTTTTTAATTCAATTCATTTTTTATTCTTTAAACTCAAGATACAATTATAATAATAACAAAATCATGTATGTATCTATTGAAATTTACATATAAGAAGAAATAGACAATTTAGCTTGAAAATGATTAGAGCAAGTAAGTTGATTTCCAAGCGTGGAGAGCTAGCGCCGAGAGCGGCCTGCTTAATTAGCAATAATTTAAACTTTCTCCCTATTCCAGAATTTATAACAAGAGACCTGTTGGCCCTACTACTGCAAATCCCCACTGGAGGAGGTACACAGAACATCGTGTGTGCCTCAGCGTACTTCCCTCACGACAGTGGTGATATTCCGCCGAAAGACGTCCAGAGCCTCGTTGACTACTGTCAGGAGAATCATCGGATGCGATGCCAATGCACATCATGAGGTCTGGGGTAGTAGCAACATCAACAGAAGGGGTGAGTGTCTTTTAGAATACTTTGTAAGTAGACAAATAGATATTTTGAACAAAGGCTCTAAACCTACCTTCATAAATGCGATTCGCGAAGAGGTACTTGACCTTACCCTCTCTAGTCTATTTATTTCTAATTTTATAGAAAATTGGCACGTATCAGATGAGGCCTCTCTGTCAGACCATCAGCACGTCAGGTTTGACATACCTGGCCAACTCTCATATGTCTCTAATAGATACGATGCCAAATCTACGGATTGGCATCGCTATCGTGAACTAGTGTTTTCAAAAAAAGATATGCTTCTCACATCTATCGAGTCCATAGAAGACCTGGATGAAGCTGCATACCAGCTTAACAATATACTGCTTGATTCCTACCACGACAGCTATGTTAGCAAACGCAAAGTGCTTTGGTGGAATGACCGGAACTTAGGAAGAAAGTCAGAAAACTCTTCAACGCTGCAAAGCGAACAAAGAGGTGGGACGAATACAGGTTTGCTCTCACAGAATACAATCTAGTATTGAGGCGATCTAAGCGAGCTGCTTGACGGAAATGCTGCGAAACAATCGACATGCCTACAGCGGCACGAATCCATAAATCGCTCGCAAACGATCATGTTAACTGTGTAGGGTTACTGAAGAAGAATGACGGAACCTACACGACGGACCGTGTGGATACACTTAGAACCTTACTTCAGGTACATTTCCCAGGCTCGTCTCTTAACAGATCTCATGTGTACTCGAACACAGTTAACCACAGGGTTTATGCGGACAGTAGAGTTAATAGTTTATCTGGAAAAATATTCAGTTAGGCGGTAGGCGCATTCAAACCTTTTGAAGCCCCCGGCGGTGACGGTCTGTTTCCAGCACTTCTCCAAAAGTCAATTGGCCTCATCCTGCCGGGGTTGATAGCTTTATTTAGAGCCAGCTACAATTGGGGATACATACCACCCACCTGTAGGCAGGTTAATATGGTTTTTATCCGCAAGCCAGGCAATAGGCCCAGCGAGCAGTCTAAATCATACAGACCTATAAGTCTAACATCATTCGTCCTTAAGACAATGGAGAGACTCATAGATATCCATATTAGAGACCGGTTAGATCTGTCTAACCCTCTGCACTCGAATCAGTACGCATACAGGAAAGGCAAATCCACAGTAGGTGCTCTTCATTATCTCGTCAAAAATATAGAGGGAACACTCAGTTCAAGGGAGATAGCTTTGTGTGCATTTCTTGACATCAAGGGCGCGTTCGATAACACTGGTTACGAGGTTACAGAGGTATCGAAGAATCGACCACCAACCAATGGATCAGGGCCATGCTGGTAAGTCGATTCATTACCTCTTCATCCGGGGGAGTGTCGGTGTCCATAACTGCAGCCAAAGGCTGTCCTCAAGGAGGAGTTCTTTCCCCCCTGTTATGGTCTATAGTCATCGACAACTTGTTAGTAGATCTTCACAGATCAGGCTACACCACTGTCGGTTATCCTGATGATTTAGCGGTTTTTATTAGAGGTAAACACGGCACGACAATTTCCAACGTCATTCAAAGTGCAATATCTCAAGTTGTAGAATGGTGTAACAAAGAAGGACTAATCATCAATCCTAGTAAAACCGTTCTGGTGCCGTTTACAAGGAAGACACAGGTCAACGTTGAACCTATTACAATCAAAGGCACCACACTAGTTTATTCCAGCGAGGTCAAATAGCTCGGTGTAATTCTTGACAAACGACTTAATTGGAATTCACATATCAAGTCCGCATAAGATGATACATTGGTTGTACATAATGTTGGTTAGACCCATTATCACATACGCGGCCATCGTCTGGTGGCCAAAAACTCTCCAGCAGACAACGGCAAACAAGTTGCAGAAGTTGCAAAGAATTGCCTGTCTTGGCATTACAGGTGCGATGCGCACCTGCCCTACGACAGCTCTGGAAGCTATTGTTGGGCTTACACCCTTACCAATCTTCATTAGGAAGATGGCTGCTAGATATGCCATAAGGCTGCAGCTAGATCATGAGTATAAACCAGGTGACCTTGTGGGACATTTAAAGATACTCAACTCAATCCGTAAAAGAGTCATGTTCTCTTTACTTTACCAGATATTATGGTCAGGCAACACTGCTTTGGTAGGTTATTCGAGGTTGAAATATTGGACCACGAAAACTGGTCCAATGGAGCTCGAACACTGGACCCTAGAAGTCTAGTCTGGTTCACCGATGGTTCGAAGATGGATTCTGGAGTTGGAGCTGGGGTTTTTGGACCCAACACAAAGATTTCGGTACCTATGGGTACGACTCTCACTGTGTTTCAGGCTGAAATCCATGGCATTTAGATTTGCGCCAAACACAATCTCCGCAAGGGGATCAAAGGCGCTAGAATACATATCTTCTCAGATAGCCAAGCAGCACTTATGGCACTGTCGTCCAACCAAATGGACTCCAGAACCGTGAAATGCTGATACGATGCATTACAAGACCTTGCCAAATACAACAGGGTTGGGTCCCTGGACACCAAGGGATTGTGGGCAACGAATCTGCAGAAGAGCTTGCTAGGACTGGCTCAGAATCTGCGTTCATAGGTCCTGAACCTTATAGCGGCGTCAACTGGGTAACAGCTACAACGCTGATTAACGAATGGGAGAACAAACTTCGTCCAGACCACTGGACCAATGAGCCAGGACTAAGACAATCCAAACGATTACTCAAGCCTTATTCCTATAAGGAAATCCTTAACTTAGATAGTTAAGGCATTAAGAAGCTCGTGAGCTTTCTAACCCCCCATTGCGGCCTGAGAAACCACCTTAACAAGTTAAATCTGTGCCGAGAGAAGGACTGTCGGTTCTGTTTAGAGGAGGATGAAACTTCCGAACACATTCTTTGTGAATGCCCGGCACTACACTGGTTAAGGAAACGTATTCTCCACAAGGAGATACTTACTTCAGTAGAACTGAAATGCTCCGCTTCTAAAGACATACTCACTTTCATAAGGGAGGTAGTGCGCCTGTTAGATTAACTCCAACCCTCCGATACAATAGATCTTTCAGGTCGCAGTGTCGTTGCCACGCGGGCATGGGTTGTACAAGAGGAAAAAAAAAATCCTTACACCATTGAATGTCAGCAACAATTTCCTTGGAATGATTTTTGTATAAAATTTTGTATTGATTATTGTGGGGATTAACATACCATATATTGCACTTTATTCTCATTTTATTTTTGCTTTCCATTTTCTCTAGCAAATTATTCGACATCCAAGGCTTGAGTCTTTTAAATTTTCTTCTGCCCATTGCGAGTGACAGAATACAGCTTCCGGCTTTCTCTTTGAGTATATTACAAAATACATCGAAAACTGCGGATGGGTTATTTTGACTGTATGCATCTATCCAGTTTTCACGAGAAAGACATACATTCAGAGCATCAAAGTCAATTTCTTGACCGATCTTAAAGGGAATATTTACTATCACAAGGTAGTTCAACCCTGTCATAGTAAAAGAATAAGGCTGTCAAACAATGATCTCATATTCTAAAATCAGATGTGGAACTACAAAGAGCAAATTTTGTTTTGCGATCTAATCTACCAAAAATACGGTCATATGGTAATACAAGTTTGTGTTTGATGATTTATTCTAGTAGGTTCCATAAAGCAAGATTCTAATCCATTAGCAGACAAAATAGACAGGTAGTTAAAAACATCAGGCGCATCACTTAGAAAAAATAAATTTTTAGAATCCTCTGAGCTCAAACAGGTACTTAACTCCTCAAGAAAAACACCTTTACTTATATTATGAAGTCTGTAAAAGCACATAAGAACTATTTTGCAACTCTCAATCCATCAGCTCTAGCCAGATTGTAGTTTTTAAATTCCGGTTTTAGGAGTTCATTAACAAATACAAATACTCCACCTGCAGCATAGGAGTCATTACATTTAGCATGGGGAATGTAACCGGGTATATTGTACAGCTCTTTTTCATGATCAAATATCCAAATTTCAGAGAGAAATATAAGATCTGGTTTAACTACGAACGATTCTAAATGAATCAGGAATAAATCAAAGTTTTTCCGCATACTTCTTATGTTTTGGTGTATAATAAAGGGTGTCCCATAATTCACGCAAAATTTGAATTTTGCGCCATTTAATAGTACAGTGGTGCCAACGGAAAAAAAGATAACAATGTGACAGCTGACATTTCGGGGTTAGTAAAAATGGAGCGCTATACCAAGGAATTTGGATGGCAAACGACTAACAAAGGCCTCGTAGGGGCAGCATCTCCCGATAGGTGTTGGTCCGCTAAGTAACGAGAAAGAGCCACTGCAGCCGAAAACCTAGCAGCTCTGTTAGTAAGCCCTACTCCCACCTCCTCGTAGTGCCATCTGGGGATTTCTTCGGAAATTGCTAACGGGAGAGGACGAATGGCGAGCTTCCTGCGCCAAAAAACTTTTACTGCTCCGAAACGAAAACCAACGCCTCGGATACGGACGGATAATTTGATGACGACCTTTGGCTATCGGACACGGACAACGATCGGATTCTGCAACGTTAAGACCCTCCTGGACTCACTCAAGGAAGGGCCTTATAACGCCAGATTCCTCCAATTATAACGCGAATTCGCAAGGTATAAAATGGACATCTTAGGGCTGAGCGAGATAAGATGGTTCGATGCTGGGGAATTCATCTCCCCAACCAAAAACACTGTCATGCTCTACTCTGGGAAACCAGCTGGAAGTGCACGGAGTTCCGGAGTAGGACTCATGCTAACTCCAGCAGCACGTAGTAGCCTCATATCCTGGAAACCCCATAATGACCGGATATTGACGGCTAGGTTCCAGAGTAGAGTTAGAAAAATTACCATCATACAGTGTTATGCTCCGACTCTAGACGCGACTGAGGAAGAAAAGGATGATTTTTATAGCCACTTAGGCGCCGCCTACAACCAAACGCCTAATGGGGACATCGTAATGGTGATGGGAGATTTCAATGCCACGGTGGGTAGCGACAACACCATGCTTAAGCACGTGATGGGAGTTCACGGCGTGGGAGACCGTAATGATAACGGTGAGCGGTTTGTGGACTTCTGCAATACCAACCGCCTAGTCATCGGAGGTACGCTGTTTAAGCATAACACCTGCCACAAAATCAGTTGGGTCTCTACTGATAGGCAACGAACATCCAACCAGATCGACCACATTGCGATCAGTCGCCGCTTTAGAAATTGTTTCCTGGACGTCCGAAACAGACGTGGAGCTGACGTCGGACAAGAACGAGATCACCATCTTATGGTAGCTCATTTACGCCTTCGTACTGCATCCGTCAACAGCAACCGCTCAAACCTACTTAACATCACCAGGTTTAATATCGACAGGCTCAAGGTTCCCCAAGTGCGCCAACAGTTCAGGGACCATCTTGCCTTAGAAGCAGAAGCAATCAGCAGCATAGAGAACATGGATGACCACTGGAGTGCTGTGAAAAATGCTTTTGCGACTGGGGCACGCACGTATGTCGGTAAAAAGCAGAAACACCACCGCACATGGCTTTCTACAGACACCTGGAGACGGATCAATGAGCATACAGCAATCAAGGCTCGGATTGCAGCGGCCTCAGCAGTAGAGAGAACCGAGTTTGAAGCCCAATACCGTGCGAAGAAGAAAGAAGTGCAGCGTAGTGTGAGACGTGACAAACGTCAATATATCACCTCACTGGCCTCAAGGGCTGAAGAAGCAGCGAGTAGGTGCGACAGTAGGACTGTGTATAGCATCACTAAGGAGCTTATCGGTGGTCGAAACTCCAAACAACATCCAGTGAAGAGTCTAGGCGGTAACCTTCTGATTTCGGATGAGGATCAGCTCACTAGATGGAGAGAACATTTTGCTACAGTGCTAAATCACATAGACGATGGCGGTATGATCTCGAATTCGAATGAGCAGTCCGAAGCAACAAATTCCCGAATTCGCACCGCACCTCCCAGTAAAACCGAGATAATAACAGCAATCAAGTCCCTCAAGAAGAACAAGGCGGTGGGTATTGATGGCATCCCTGCCGAGCTATTTCAAGCGGCGCCAAATACATCGGCAGATTTGCTGCATCCCCTAATACGGAGAGCTTGGGATAGTGAACAATTTCCACAGGAGTGGAAAAGGGGGATGATCATTAAACTTCCAAAGAAGGGAAACTTGATGGATTGCGGTAACTGGAGAGGTATATGTGTTCTTCCAGCTGTAGCCAAAATAATAGCTAAAATAATTCTAGAACGAATTAAAGAACATTTAGATTCAACTCTCGATGTCGAACAGGCAGGCTTTCGCGCTGGATCCTCCTGCATTGACCACATAAACACCTTACGGATCATTATCGAGCAATGCGTTGAGTATAGGTCTCCTCTACATTTAATGTTTATCGACTTCGAGAAAGCTTTCGACAGATTGAATCGAGATGCTATCTGGTTGGCCTTGCGCAAGAGAGGCATCCCAGAAAAACTTATAGCTATTATCAAGGCTACATACGAGGGCGGTAAGTGTCACGTCGTGCACAATGGTAAGGTGTCGGAGGATTTTGAAGTCCAAAGTGGAGTACGTCAAGGGTGCATACTGTCACCACTATTGTTTTTGGTGGTTATCAGCGATGTACTCCGTGCAGCATTGACGGAAGGCAACTGTGGAATTCGTTGGACTATGACATCTTAACTTAAACACCTAGATTACGCTGACGATGTTTGTCTACTTTCACATCGGATAATGGATCTTCATCTGATGGCCCAAAATCTAGAAGCTGAGGCAAACAAAGTGGGGCTAAAAGTAAACACAGCCAAAACAAAAGCCCTGAGCACTTCTTCTAACAACCGCGCTCAACTTAACATTGCCGGACAGGAAGTCGAGAAAGTTGATAACTTTCTTTATTTAGGAAGTGTGGTCTCGGCTAATCGCGGTGGCACCGAACTGGATGTGTGCAGCAGAATCGGGAAGGCTAATGCTGCGTTCGGAATGCTATCTAAAATCTGGAGAAGCAATGTTATCAGCTTAAGAACTAAGCTGCGACTGTTCCGCTCCAACGTAGAATCAGTGCTGCTTTATGGGTGCAGTACTTGGAAGGTGGACACCATTAACACACGGAAGCTGCAAGTCTTTGTAAACAAATGCTTAAGAATCATCTTGAGGATTTTTTGGCCGAACCGCATCTCTAACGAACAGCTTTATCTGAGAACGGGCCAAGAACCTATAAGCATTACTATACGAAGAAGAAAGTGGCAATGGATTGGACACACCCTACGGCGCGAAGACAACTCCATTGCGAAATACGCCATGCAGTGGAATCCGCTCACCCAGGCATGCAGAATAGCGGGACGCCCTAGGCAAACGTGGCGCAGAACAGTTGAGGAGGAATCGAGCTCTTTAGGAATGAGTTGGAGGCAGCTCAAATGCGTTGCAGAACTTCGAACACGATGGCGCGCAGGCGTGGTTGACGCCCTATGCCCCCCGAGGGGTTAAAGGATCTAAGTAAGTAAGTAAGTATACCAAGGAACAATGCATTTTCATTGTTGAGCAATATTTTAAAAATAATGAAGGTTTGTCAGCTACAGTCCGCAATTTTCGTACAAAATCATCTTCAGTGATGAAGCTCATTTTCATCTTGATGGCTTCGTTAATCGTCAAAATTGTCGCATTTGGGGTCCAGAAAACCCACGAGTAATTGTTGAGAAACAAATGCATACACAACGCGTGACTGCGGATTTTGGGCTGGAGGCATTATCGGACCATTCTTTTTCGAAAATGCGGCTGGTCAGGCAGTACTAATTAATGTTGTTCGTTATTGTGACATGATAACCCAGTTTTTAGTGCCTAAATTACAAGATATGGATGTGACCAACATGTGGTTTCAACAAGACGGTGCCACATGCCATACAGCCAGAGAAACAATTCAATTGCTGCATGAGTAATTTCCTAATCGTGTAATCGGCCGTTCTTGCGATCAGAATTGGCCATCCAGATCTTGCGATTTAACGCCATTGGACTTTTTTCTTTGGGGTTTTTTGAAGTCAAAGGTCTATGCAAACAAGCCCACGACCACCAACGGCTTGAAAGAGGAAATTGGGAGGTGTGTTAGTAAAATTCAGCCACATTTATTCGAAACGGTCATAGAAAATTTCAATAAAAGCGTACGTACTTGCCAGCAAAGCCGTGGCGGCCATTTATCGGATGTGCTATTCCATACATAACCCCAATCTGTATACTCTATAAATCAATAAAAAATTTAAGCTTTCTAATTCAAAATCTGTATTTTCTATCAAAATTACATTCTGCGTGAATTATGGGACACCCTTTAGAAAAGAATGTTTTTTCATTGTTGGAATAAAAAATACTTTTAAAAATGTATTTTTCAAATTTACAAAATTGATTACTATTTGGAAAAAAGTCATCTGGATTTTGCACTAGATTCTCAAATCGAATAAACATACTTAGCACAGATAAATAGACAGGATGATATAAGTTAATTCAGTAAAGAAATATTTTCTAGATCCTCAAGAGAGAACATTTTAAATATTTTATCGCCTTCTTTCTTTTTCATTAAAACTACACCGTTTGATGTCCAAACGTATGCAAATTTATTGTTTAGTTGAAATTGTTTAGCTCTATTAAATATAGCTCTATTAAGCTCTATTATCATTAACAAAAATTCTTTTATCACCAAGAGAACGATCATAAAAACCCCGCAACTAATTTCGTAGTTTTCTTCAGCTATATGACTTTCTTCTTGAGTTCCAACATTTTGAATTTAATGCAAATGATGTTTGATGATGTAGGTAGATGATGAACTAGTAGATGAGTTAGCTCGTGTACTGTTCTTCAATTTTTTTACTTAGCATGAACTAATATCATTTGGAGATATGCTTTCACCCAGACATTCTGATATCAGTTTGGCAGCAGACTTCAGTGCAGTATTTTCATTCGCATTGGGGACATCAACAACATCTATGCATTTTCTCAGGCGCTTTTGTTCAAGAGAATTAATTTTGTTTTGCAAAATGTTTACCTTGAAAGAGAGGTACCTTGACATATCATAACATAATTGGAAGAACGCAGCGGGCTGTCATCGGTGCATTTGCAAGCAATTGAAGCAGGAGCGACCAAAATGGATTTAGCGATAAACGAAGGCAAAACCAAGTATATGCTGTCAACAAGAAGGGGCAATCAACATCGACGAATTGGACAGAACGTCACAGTAGGTTGTTAAAACTTCGAGGTAGTAAGAGACTTTGTCTACCTTGGTTCTGCTATAAACTCTGAAAAAGAAATCAGTGCAGAAATCAAGCGAAGAATAACTCTTGACAATCGCTGTTCTTTTGGGCTAATAAGAAAATTCAACAGTAAAGCCCTATCTCGAACAACTTTTTAAAAACGCTATCAGTCCTGCTTAAGGGCAAGCATTTTGTGACGAATATTACAATACTTTGAACTGAAAGGGAAAAACTCAAATTAGCTACTAAGTAATATCCAGCTTGTCACAGTCATCATTTAGCGTGGTGTTAGTTGTTAGTATTGTGAATATTTATAAAGCCTAACACCTTACACAAAAAGACTGGACAAGTAAACAAAAAGTAGATTTCATACTAAACAAAAGTATGAACTAAAAGTTAATATGCTACGCATAGTCAAACATTACACTACACACTTACAACAAAGAAGTTAGTATCGTTCGTATAATTTATGTTTGAGTTTTGATTTACTAGGGTTGTAATCAAATTTGTCGCGGTTAGTATTCACTTCCTTCACCATGCGCGTAAGAGGTTCGTTAGAACCGTAGTTCGTTCAGTGGAAATTTACGCGGAAAATCTCGGTATTTCGGGAGTTGTAGCATCTTACATTTAAACCGACTTCACTTAAAAGATCCGGTGAGTCAATAAAACCATTTACCAGATTGTGTAAAAATACTACATTACATACTTCCCTACGTTTCTCCAAAGAATGACGATTTAAGAGAAGAAGGCGGTCGCAGTATGGTGGAAGACGTGTAGGGTCATTCCAGTTTAAATGGCGAAGTGCAAATCGGACAAACTTACGCTGTACCGATTCAGTACGGTTAATGTGTACTGCATGCATTGGAGACCAAATGTTAGACGCATACTCTAACTGCGGACGGACAAAGGTACTCTGTATCTGTTCCTACTTTCCATACTACTGCCTATCGTAATTTTTATCACATTTCGTCTCATCGTTTATTCAACAAACTTCCTCAGTCGTTCAGAACAATCACTTTACCTGGAATGTTTCTGAAACTAGTAAAAAATTGGCTTCTTAAGTTCAACTTCGATGGCATAGATTCTATTCTTTCTGACTATCTGGTTTAAATTAAATCTTAAGTTTTTTTTTTTCTTACACACTTTTTGATGTTATAGAGTAAATGCTTTCTTAATATTGTTTAATAAAAATACAATTTTTCTAATTTTCTTCAAGGGTTACCCCACCCAAATAAACTAATTTTTGAAATATCTAAATACATATTGAAGTGGTACTCAACACTATTTTTATTACTTACGTATAAAAAATACAGAATACCAAATGAATTTCTTATACTTTATTACTTTATATTTATTTTAAGTTCTATTATCATGTGTATTTTTCGAATTTTGAAGTAATGCTGAATTTATATAAGGAATTTTTGAATAATAAAAAATCTAAAATCTATTATAAAGTGTGGATGTTATAAAAGGACGCTTAAATTCTTTACTCCAACGTTTTATAAAGCCAAGCAATGAATTCTCTTTATTGACAATCTGTTCAATGTGAAAATCGTAGTCGATATTTTGAGAAAAATGCACTCCTAAATAACATATTGATGTGACTTTGTTAAGTACAGATTCATTGAGGTTGTAATCATAACTTATTAAATTACGTTTTCTTGAAAAGATCATCGACTGGCATTTGGATACGTTCAAAAATAAATTGTTATTACAGCACCATTCAGCGAACGTATCTAAATCATTCTGCATAGCTATGCAATCAGACTGGCTGCGTACAAGCCTAAAGATTTTTATGTCGTCAGCATATATTAAGATTCGAGTACTCTTAAGTATTGCCACCACGTCATTGATCACAATGATAAATGAAAGAGGGCCTAAGTGACTTCCTTCGGGTACACCGGATGTAGCGAGGATTGCATCGGATGTTATTCCCCGAAATAAACCATGATAAGTTCGTTCTTCAAGATAAGAACATATCCATCTAACGAAATGATTTGGAAAGCCCAAAGACGTAATTTTAAACAGAATTAAGCTGTGAGAAAGTTTGTCAAAGGCCTTGCTTAAATCTGTATAAATAAATACAGTCGACCTGACCACCCTCTTCGTCAACTTTGTTTGTAAAAGAAGTAAATTCGAACAGGTTGGTAACAGTGGATCTTCTATTCATGAACCCATGCTGCTTGGTTAAAGGAAATGGTTTACAAGCAAAATAAAAACCCTTACAAACTATACCCTCGAACAGTTTTGGCAGACATGATAGCTTGGCAATAGGTCTATAATTAGATATTTCACCTCGGTTTCCCCTTTTTGTGTATTGGAATGATAAAAGAGTTTTTCCAAATTTTAGGGAAAATGATCTGCTTTAATGATGCCCGAAATAGGTCGGCTGAGGGTGATGCCAAGGTATTGCAACAATATTTTAGCGCAATCGGAGGAATTCCGTCAGGGCCACAGGTAGTATCGCTACTAAGTAAAGCTTAATGCACTCTCACGTCTTCATCAATTATTGAAATCTGGACCATTGAGGTCTTAGAGATATCTTTATGGTGGACAAAATTGCTTTGGGTAGGTGAATAGGTGTCGGAACAGAAAGATAGGCCAAAGAATAAAGAGAACATATTGGAGACTACAAGAGGGTTGCTGCTTGATTCGCTTAAGTAAGACATGTTAGCAGGATACCCATCCGTTTTTTTTTTACAGTTTACAAATGTCCAAAAAACTTTCGGATCATAAAGAAGTGAGCCACGCATTTTATTAATGTAATTATCATATAGATTTATCGATAAGTTTTAAAAGTCTCTATAGAGGATAGCGAACTGGTTATAATCGCTTGTTCTGTTTGTCGTTAAATAATTCTTCCACGCTTTATTTCTTTTATGTGGGCGCCGTGGCGTAAGTGGTTAGTGTGTCGGATCACTACGCATGAGGTTCCAAGTTCGAATCCTACAAAACACCAAAAAGTTTTTTCACGGTCCCACCTCTCGCGAGCGTCTGACAAACATCCGAGAGTATTGTTGTCTCGAAAAAGCTTCTCAAATCGCCGTTCGGATACGGCACTAAACTGTAGGTCCCTTCCATTCGTGTGAAAAATATAACGCACACAACATGAGTGGTTGCGAGAAGCTAGGCCCTGGCACTTAAAGAGCTGTTGCGCCAAATATTTATTTATTTTTTATTTCTTTTATTTCGCAGACTCCGTAATTGGTTATTGTACCAAGGAGCAGTTGTAGACAGATTCTTACGTGTGTTTCTTACAGGTACGGACGAGATAAAACTTTAAAATATACGTATGTAAAAGTTTTCAGTCATTTGTTTAATATTAACATTGCTGTTGAAAATTCCTACAAAGTCAATGTTAGATATTAGTTCATTTAGTAAATTAAAGTCTGATTTCTTAAAATCAAATTCAAGAGTAAAATTTTCAAAAGTATCATGAACCACGTCGTCATGAGAAAGAATAACGTGAAGTGGAGGTTGATACGCGTCAATAGTACCTATCGTGGTGGAACTAGGTTCCACAATACAACTGCTAGAATTTGTATAAAAAACCAGGTCAAGTTGTCTGTCAAGAAAATTTTTTATACTGCTTAGTTGCAGTAATCCACAAGACATTACATTGTCCACCAAAATTGTTACTTGAGGTAAAGACGCATGAGCCACCACAAAACTAAGTTCGTCGCCAGAAAGAGTCCACTTTAAGTTGGGTAAATTAAAGTCACCCACCAATAAAATGTCGTCGAGAGGATTACAATTTTCCGATACATAATTTATGGCATCAGTAGTGTGCTTATATACCTCGATCGAGCTTTCAGGAGGAATATAAATGTTAATAATTATAATGAACCTATATCCTAAATTTAATTTCACACAAATAACTAAGGAGACTCTTTATAAGACCCTGATCATCCCAGTCCTGCTTTAAAGCGCTGAAACATGTATTTTATTAAAAGAGGATGAAGATATCCTTGTTCGCTTCGAGAGAAAAATTCTTCTTAAGACACGTTTTGAAGGGGAAGATTCAACGACGAACTATACGAGCTATACAGCAACATCGACCAAGTCAAAAAACTGCGTATTGAACGTTTGAGATGGCTAGGACATGTAGAGAGAATGGACACCAAAGCTCCGGCACGCAAAGCCTTCGAATCTAACCCAGAAGGACGATGCAGTAGAGGGCCTCTTCGCCGTAGGTGACGCACACAAGTCCAATGGGACCTCGACCAACTTAGAGTGCGCAACTGGAGACAATTAGCTAAAGGCCGAGTTAAATGGAGAGGCTTGTTGGTTGAGGCCCAGGTTCACCCCGAACTGTAGAACCACCTAAGTAAGTAAACCGACGAACAAATGGATGACGAAGATGACTTTCATCCATCAACGTATCTCTAAAATTGATATTGAAAATCTAGTTCGCTTATAACTAAGACTTAATTTAGAAATGCGTTTCTTCATTCTCCCATCGTCCTCCTTTTGAAAATAATAAGCCTCCATTTTGGTAATTTTTTGCAAAAAAAAAAAACTTCTTTTTGATTAAAATGAGATGTGCGGGACTCGACCGCAAAACTAGGTTTTTTGCTTGTAACCATCTATATCGCATGAATTCTTTTTCCAGTTGGACGAATCTGGCTTTGTGAAGCCTTTCGTTTCTAGAGTTGAGTCAGTAGTTTCCCAATCAATCACAATGCAGATCGCTGAGACGTCATGTTTAGTGTCTCCCTACTTGTTCACACCCACTGTAACTGCTGTGTACTTTCCATAGCATCGATTTTTCCTCTTACTATGCTCTTCCAAGAGGTGCTGGCTGCTGCGTGAGGCTGATCAGCGCAGCTGATAAGGCACGATCAGCGATATTTTTGTGTTGAGCGCGAATGAGCTAGTGGCGTCAATCGTTTTTATATATTGAACAACAAAAATTGCATCGCATTCAGATTCGATTTTACCATAGCAATGTTAACAAGTGAAGTTTATAGAGTCGCGGTCCTCTTGGTGATCGGCGTTGTAGCAGTTACGTCGCGCTCTACTGGCATCGGCAGCAGCGAGGGCGGTACAGCGGATGGCTGTGAGATACCCTTCTCATCGAAGGTGCACATTGGCTATCAGTGGCCGTTGATTTTTCGTCTGAATGGTTCGCTATATGAGACCGTTAAAGTGGATGGATTTGATTCGGTGGTGGTGGGTCCTAGAGAAGAAGTTCTAGTGTCATGTGGTCCGAACTATATCAAAACGAGGGGTAAATCAGAGCAGACCCATGCAAAGTGTGGTCCAGATGGACAGTTTCAGTTGGACGGTCAATGGGAAGGAGTGAATTTAAGGGATTTAACATGTGATATGCGAGTGATTGAGGAAACCACAAATCAGGTGTATGGCTGTCCCATGAATTTGACTTCAACAAATTTCGGATACGTTCATCCTTTGCAGAAGCAGACCTTCATCATTGGAGAGTCTTGCTATGACATGACAGTGGGAAAGACCAATTTCGCTCACATCAAACTGGGAGGTCCTTCCGAATATCTGCAGAAAGCTGACAAGTCATTCCTTCTGCGAAACCATCCCAATTCCAAGTATAAAATTGAGTTTTTCAAAGTTCTACGCTTCGATGAAATCTACGAGAGGGTACGCAACACCCTCGGCATTAAGGAGGCTCCTGGATTCAAGCTAACCAACTATGTTGATGAATCTCTGCTGATGCACAACCAATTGAACGCCGTGAAGAAGCTGCCGTGGAACTATTTCCTCATGAGGGACAATCTATTCACTCTGGGCCTGCTCAAGGAGGACATCAAAGACTTAAGCTACAACATGGAACTGGATATCTACATTGGCAGTCACGGAGTGAATGTCCTACAAAACTCAAATGGTGTACAAATGGAGTTCTATGCCGCTGTGGGTGATGGACAAAATCGCTTCCCAATGCCTGAAATGATTTGGATCCTAGTCAAGAATGCGGACAAAGCGGTGACCTTTGGAGTTTTCAATGATCCCGACTTGAGTTCTGAAGACGTGGCACGCAAGTCGATTTGCAAAAGTGAGTGCGAGAAGATTACATGGCTGACAAGGGTAGCCAACTCCAAGTTCCGGGGTCCGTTGATTTGCTGTCGTTACGATGACTTCATTGGAGTCGTTAAGGAGGTGCCTCTTTGGAGTGGAATCAACGACCTCTTCACGTGATGACAGGGGTTAACCATATTCTTATGTAATATGGACTTAAGAATGCAATTTGTAAGGGGCAACTGTCATGACTTAGAATAGTTTTTTTTTTTCTTTTCTTTAGCTTATCTAATCTTACTTTTATTATTCTTTGTAAACAAATCTACAAACTTATGGTTTATAGTATAAATTAAAAAAAAAAAAAAATTGAAATGTTTATGTGTTGCTCTTATTATCGTCGTTGGTTGTGTTATGTTTTTGGATGAAGATTATGTTTTGCTCTCGGTCAAGGTCGGTGGTACGTGGTATTAATGGTGAGACACTGACTTTGAATACTTTTTTTATTTTATTTTGGTCGTTGTATTTGTATTTCATCGTAAAATCTCAACAATGGGGATTTTGGTTATTAATTAATAAAACTTATCGTTATCTATGTTCAATGGCGTTTCGGCTTCAGTCGATGGTGAAGGTGTGGTAGTAGTGGACAGGAGTTATCTCCTCGGCTAATCTCAGTGGAAACGTTTATGACTACGCAGTAGTTCATGACAAAATCTAAGCTTAGCCTATGAGCTTCATAGGGGCACTGTGCCTATCTGAAATGAGGTCAGAAAGCTACAAATTTCTCATAAAGGCATGCGGTGACAAAGCTGATGTGTTTTTCAACATAATCTAGAAAAGATTCGTTGACCTGACAGTTGGAAATCGGATCCTAGATACTGCATGATGATAAAGTGACACACTAGTATCTTAAGTATATCAAGGGTGGAGCGCTGCACACCTCTCCTGCGAAAAGCCTTTGGCTGGTAACCAACACTCCAAATCTAAGACAGTTGTAATTTGTTTCAAATTGTGTAGAAACACTGAGAATAAAACACATCAATTACTGGCAGGCTTCAAAGTAAGTGGGGCCTTATATTACCTACTTACTTAGGTGGCGCTAAAGTCCGGGGTGGACGTGAGTCTCAACCATCAAACCTCTCCAGCCAGCCCAGTTACGAGGCAGCTGCCTCCCGTTGCGCACGCAAAGTTGGTTGCGGTCCCCCTTCACTTGTTTGGGCCACCTTCAGCGAGGTCGCCTTTACTGCGCCGTCTATCCAGCGTGGATTCGAAGATTTTCTGGGCTGGAACGTTGGGCTCCATCCGCACTACATTACGCTGCCATCTAAGTCGATGTATGTGAACTCTTCTGGGTAATGTCCTTGTAGGTTAGGTTAGGTTAGGATTGGCCCTCAATGAGGATGTACTTAGACCAGAAAGTATGTCCATTGTACTGCCGATGTGTAAGGCGGGTGGGTCACCCTCTTACTCCTGGAACCATCTGCTTCGTTGAATGAAGTCTAGAATTTTAGCCGTGCAGGCGTTGCCGAGATCATAAAATCATTATAGAAGTATTCACCCAGAGTGGCCTTCCTGATGTTGGCGAGCGCAGGACAGGCGCACAGGAGATGACTGATGGTCTCTTCTTCCTCTTCATCTCTGCAGCTTCTGCAGAAGTCGTTATGAGGGATACCTAATCTCTGGGCATGTCTTCCTATGACGCAGTGTCCAGTGAGGACATTTGTTATTTTTGAGAGGGCTTGTGCTTCGAGAGTCCGATGGGCCTGGATTTATTGAGTATCGGCCAGAGCTGTCTGGCGGTATAACATTGGTCTAGATGTTGCCATCGATGATTGGCTACTTTCTCGACATCAATTTGAATGAGATACTTAACATAAGACGTTGGCGCTTCGATGTCGGTGATGCTTATGCTATCTGTACCAGAGGAGCCTTGTCGTGCTAGTTCGTCGGCTGCACAATTCCCCGGTATGTCACAGTGACCTGGTACCCAGCAAAGGGTGAGGTTGTACTGACCAGCTATCTCGTTAAGAGATATGCGTCAGTCTTTCACTGCCTTAGATCTCGTAGTGCTGGATGCGAGGGATTTGATGGCTGCCTGACTGTCGACATAAATAACAATATGGTGTTGATAGTGTGCTAGCCGCAAGCCAGTCAGCAGCTTTGCGAACTACGGTGATTTCGGCTTGAAAAACGCTGCAGTAGTCTGGAAGGTTAAAGGAGAGGTGTATGTCCAGATCTTCGGAGAAAATTCCGGCACCGACTCCGTCCTTGGTTTTGGACCCGTCCGTGAAGATTGACAGCGATTCGTTGTAAAGGACATTGCGTTGCGTCCACTCACTACTGTCCGGTATCGAGTGCATGTAGCCCCTGTCAAAATCATATTCAGTGGGCAGATGGTCAGTGGAATTGGGAAGATGACGGTGCATCGAAAGTATATTGGCATGTCCCGTGTGTTGCTCCTTCCACTGCCTGGAGCCTCTCAGTCTTATTGCCGAGCTGATAGCCAATTGTTTACTGACGATGTCAATCGGAAGCAGGTGGAGCATGGTTTGGAGCGCCACTGTGGGAGAAGTTCCCAGTGCACCGGTAATACTGAGACATGCAACTCGCTGAGTCTTTTCCATTATGGATAGGTTGAATTTCTTCTCCAAGGCGGGCCACCATACCAATACTCCATACATGAGAATCGGTTTAATGACCGACGTGTATAGCCAGTGCATGATGCTTGGTTTAAGGCCCCAGGTGGAGCCTACTGCTTTCTTGCAGATGTATAGAGCGGCCAGCGATTTCCTGGCCCGTTCGACAACATTCTCCTTCCAAATTAGCTTGCGGTCAAGCTTTAGGCCTAAATAGCTAGCACTATTTGAAAGCTTGAGGGTGGATCCCCTTATCTTGGGCGGAGTGAAGTCAGGTAGCTTGTGCTTTCTTGTGAATATAACTAGCTCGGTCTTCGTCGAGTTAACGGAGAGGCCGCATTTATCGGTCCATCCGAGCCGTTCATTAAGAGCAGACTGCATGACATCGGCTAGCGTCTGCGGGTATTTGCCTGTTGTTAGAATGGCGACATCATCTGCATAGGCAATAACATTGCATCCAGTTTTTTCGATCTTTAGAAGGGCCTCGTTGAGCACCAAATTCCACAATAGTGGAGACAGTACACCCCCTTGAGGGGTGCCTCGATGTGCATGTCGCTTGACAGTACTACTTCCGAAGGATGCTGTTATTGCCCTGTTCTTTAGAAAGTGTTCAATGAGACAATAGATGGGTTCGCAGATGTTGAGCCTACGTAAGGCACTGGTAATCGAATTTGTTTCAACGTTGTTGAAGGCTCCCTCTATGTCTAGAAATGACACTAGGGTGAACTCTTTGGTTGAGAGTGATTTTTCGATAGGGTGAATGATGGAGTGCAAAGCCGTTTCGACAGACTTACCTTTTTGGTAGGCGCGCTGTGACATGGATAGTAGGGTGCTATCAATAGTGGCCTTGATGTGTAGGTCCAGGATTCTTTCCAGAATCTTGAGAAGGAAGGATGTTAGACTAATAGGTCTAAGGTCCTTTGGGAGGGTGTGCGATATCTTGCCTGCTTTGGGTATAAAAACCACTCTTACCTCGGTACAGGCAGTTGGTGTCGTTCCGAGCTCAAGATAAGCCTTCAGTATACAGGAGAGATACTGCCATACTATACTGAAGGCCGTCTGAATCTGGGCCGGAAAAATACCATCCGGTCCCGGGGATTTGAATGGTTCGAAACTGTTTACTGCCCATTTCAGCTTATCTTCGCTGATAAGATGAGGAGGTGCCTGTGGGCGTGCAGCATTTACCAGGGCGCGATCATCGTTGGGGGTAGGCGTGCAGCCGGGGAAGTGAGTGTCCATGAGCAGGTTGAGCGATGCTTCGTCCGATTCCGCCCAGGATCCATTGGGATTCATGAGGACACTAGGTATAGTTGGTGTTTTGGAGAGGACTTTTTGCAGTCTAGAGGATTGAGACCTGTTGTCAATACTCTGACAAAAACCGCGCCAGGATCTGCGTCTAGCTTTCCGAACCTCTATTTTGAAGTTCTTCAGACTTTCTTTGTAGATCTCCCAGTCCAGTGGTAGAGTTGTTCGTTTGGCTTTATTGAATTGCTTCCTGCTTATGCAGCGAAGACTGTTAAGTTCTGCATTCCACCATGGGGGACGATTGCCCACCTTTCTTCTTGTGATTGGACAGGATTCGATGAAAGCTGTATTAAGTGCAGAGGTTAGAACGGTGTTTAGCTCGTCTAATTCCAACTGTGTAGTTGGTGTAGTGTACACTTGATGGGATAGTTTAGCAGAGAGGGATTTATTGTGAAAGCACCAGTCGGTTTTCCGTCGATTGCGGAAGACCAAGGGCGCGGTACTGTGACAAATTTCCAGTTCGTACTCCAGATAGCGGTGATCGGAAAACGAATGACTGTCAGATACAGTCCAGTTGGAAATTGCAGGGTAGATACATTGGGAAGCAAAGGTGACGTCAAGCACCTCTTGCCGGGTCTTAGTAATAAAAGTGGGACTATTTCCTCTGTTACAAACTACTACGTCGGTGCCTACTAAATATTCGAAAATAGACCTACCTTGAGGGTTAGTGTCGGCACTTCCCCATAGATCATGGTGCGCGTTGGTATCGCACCCCAATATGATGGCTTCTCTTCTCCTCCTTGCTTCATCTACCACTTCTTCCACTTCCTTGGATGGAGCAGACTCGGGGTCTTCATAGGGTAGGTGCTAGCCAGATGGTGGTGTTTTTTGATTTGAGCAGTGTTACTGCTAGGTCTCTTGTGCTATGGTGGGGAAGAAAAGTTAAGTTTAAGGAAGTTTTAGCGAGAATGCAAGCTCGGGTTCTACCTACATCCTTCGCGTGGTACAGCGTATACCCTGGGGCCCTCAATACTATGACGGTGTCATCTCTTATCCAAGGTTCTTGGATCAGGGCAATGTCGAAGCCTCGTTCACTGAGGCGAAGTAGCAGGTTAGCGGATGCTAAGGAAGAATGGTGGAGATTAATCTGTATCAGTTTTAGCACCATTATGAGCTGATACGGACCTCTCCACGACGGTAGCGTTTAGGTCATCGGGGGATGATGGTTCATCATCAGGGACTACAACGCGGGGGAGGGCGGGAGTCGCCAAGTTAGAGGGACCTGCGATGTTATTTTGGTCCGCCGTGAAAAGCCTTACTTCAATTACCTTCAGACCATAACGGATCTTGAACTCCTTTGCGCGGAGTAGAGGTACTGATTCGGCAGTTAGAGAGATGACTAGCGAGCGGCCAGATCTCTTGGTGTCATTATCTGTCTTTTTAGAGCTCGATGGCTCCTCAAATGCCTTCCAGTCTTTGACTGGTAGGTCCGGATTCTGATAGGCAATCAGGCTAAGGACTTTTCCTGGCTCGGGCGGTTCGAGTGGAACCCAGATCCTCGCTTTCGGCCCGTGAGGGATTTGGCGCCGTTCCACCGCCTTGAGCTTGGCTCCTGGCTAGATTTTACCTATGCTGCTAATGGCAGCGGCGATGAAGTCGACCGAGTTCTGATCGTCGCATGCGATCAGCTTGACAAAGCCTTGATGCCAGCCAGCGTCTTGAAAGGTGGGTGGAGAGTTAGGATGAGTCAAAATACGCTCGTAAAGGCAGTTCATCACTCTGCCTTCAATGAGCCTCCACTTGTCATAGGAGATCTTCCCTTCTTCGTCAGACAGGTCCACTATCGCGACGACGAGGCTGTCCTTGACCGTCTCGGAGAAGGGTTTGGAGCTCACTGAGCTCTTTGTCTTCTTCGAGGCGTTGGACTCCTCGTCTACGGACCTACGTCTCTTGGGCGCTGAGTCTATCGCGACTACGGACTGGCCCCCAGCTTGGTTTGGTAAACCAGATCGACTCGATGTGCCGTTAGCATGGGAGCGATTCTTTCGAGGAGAGGGATTCACTCTTCGATTTGTGGGTTGGCGAGTGCCCCGGGTGGAGGACTGGCGTTAGCCACGGGTGGAAGGGTGGCGTGTGCCACGGGTGGTTGGGTGGCGTTGCCCACGAGTAGCGAAGTGCCGTAGAGGCCTTAGCTGCATAAGCTCGCTAAACTGTTTGGCTCCGACAGCACGGAGCACTCGCTGATGGAATCGTCGATGCATAGATTCTACAGATGCTCTTCCACACGTGTAGTGCTTTTTGAGCTGCCGACGATGTCGGCTATTTCCGGGTTTTTTTGTTGAGGTCCGGCCTCAAGGTCTGGTTTTTTTTTGGAAATGAAATGTTGGTCCCACGAGTAGCTAGGGAAAGGGTGGTCAGTCTGCACAGAGCCCCGCATTATGCAGATAAGGCGGTTGATACCAGAGCGTGCCCGCTGTCTCTGGATACACCGTTAGCGACTGAGCTATTTTTGGTTGCCCTGGGCCCTCATCCAGGCTGATCCTCGGCACGGTACGGTTGACACCTTGATCCAGCCCAGGGGAGAAGTTCGGGGAGGGGGGGTGGGGGGGCGGATGAAGGATAGGAGAGACTAGGTAGGATGGATAATCATCTTTAGTTTTACTTCGAGCCTCTTCATCGCTCATCGTTGCGGCGGTACCGCTTGGGACGTGATACGTCCCCGATGTCAATTTCAAGCGTCTTGAGCTCTAGTATAAGCCATCACACCACGACAAGGTAGATAATCAAGTGATGGAATGTCCTTGTATATGCCATATAGTTCGTCGTTGTACCTTCTCCTCCACTGGCCGTCTATACAGATGGAACCAAAGATCACTCGAAGATCTTTCCTCTCAAAGAAACCAATGTTGACAAAGTCCATGCCTCTGCGCCATACAGCAGAACTGAGGGTGCAATTTTCGTCAGTGCAATTCTCATGTCAGCTGAAGAGTCAAGTCTGTTTCTCTGCTTGTTTTTAATGAGGAGGAGAGCCGAAAATCCTTGATCGCATACATATGTTGTTGAAATGAGCACCAAGAATGGAATAGCAATGTTTCGCAGCCTTGTGTATGATTTCCCGGTTTTGATCCAGAATTCTTCTAGTTCGCTTGTATCGTATTTGTCTTTCAGTGTGCGGTCATTTTTCAAATCGATCACCTCCTCTTCTAATTCGTCTGGTAGTTCATTGATAATAACGGTGAATGGATTGCGCACCATCGTTTTCAATTCTGCCACGTCTTTTTTGTCCTCCGGAAAGTACATCGAAAATTCTTCAGTAAGGTTTTGCAAATGTTGCATTATATCATTTTTTAGGTCGTTGGTTGCTTCTTCTCTGGGTTTTACCATTTTTGCAATGTTCATAAATGACGAAAAACTGTTTGCTATGATTTTTTTCTTCCAAAGACCGATTTTTGAACGAAAGCTCGAATCTTATCTTCATACTTAAAAATATTTGCGGACACATTTTCTTTTCCCGACCCTTGCAAATGTAAATTTAGCTCGTTAAGATGCTCAAATATATCAGACAGGTATGCCAAGCCCAGAAGATTCGTATTACATTGGAACAACGCAAGGATTGGATTTTTCTTTTCGTCCAAAAATGCACTGACCTCATCCCTCAGGTCAAACAATCTCTTAAGCATATTACCCTTCGGAAACCACCTTACTTCAGTGTAGTATCGTATAGCAGTTGTTCGTATTCGGAGCTCATATCTTCACACAATTTTTTAAACAGCCGTGTGTTTAAAGCGCTTCCTTTAACAAAATTGACGACTTTGATCGCTACGCTTAAAGTTGATTTTAATTTACCTGGCAACGTCTTCGAAGCAAGCGCTTGTCGATGAATGATGCAGTGAGTGGTAATCACGTTAGGGTTCTTGTTTTTAATTAAGGTAGCAAATCCGGAATCACGTGCAATCATTGCCGGCGCACCATCTGTACATAACCCCGCAAGCTTAGTCCATGGGATTTCATGCTTATCGAAGTAGTCGCCAATAATTTTCATTATATCAGATGCCTTTGTCGAAGTTTCAACCTTCGCTGAGAGTAGCAAATCTTCCTTCACTACGTTTTCTTCAACGTCTATGAACCGCACAAACACGAGAATCTGACAACATTTTGCGATACCAGTTGTCTCATCGCATTGCAATGCAAAGTATGGAGATTTTTTTTATTTTAACGAGAAGCTGACTTTCCACGTCAGCAGCCATTTCATCAACTCGACGTTTAACGGTGTTGTCAGATAATGGTATTTCCTTGAACTTGTTCCTAGCTTCGACTCCCAACAGAATTTCAGCGGCCTTTAGTAAACACGGTTTGACGAGGGATTCTCCGGTTGTATGAGATTTTTTGATATCGCAATTAAAAGAGAAAGCTCGTAGGAAGCAACAGTAGCTTTTTTGGTATCTGCGTACCTCAGTCCACTTGTTCCTAGCTTTATCTTTTTAAGAGACTCCAGTTTATTGATGAAAAACTCTTTGTGTTTGTCTTTTACGGCGACATGAACACTGGTCAAATGTCTTCTGAAGCGACCTGGTCTCAAAGAATCGTTGCCCAAAACGCCAAAACATATCACGCATTGTGGAACTTCGTCGGAGTATTTTCTTTTCTTACCGGCGGCGGAAGACATGATGAACATAAAAAACAAACACAAACTGAAAGTACGATTCTTATAAACTGTGAATAGTCTGCTTAACACCCTTGATCCAAAGAAATACAATGCAAGTATTGAACGAGGCAGTCTCAATAAACGACTCTTCAATTCCATTACGCATCGATACAAACTACCTCGGAATCAACTTTCAGAGCCGATTTCTCTTCAACAAGCATTTTAGGGCTGCGCTTAATAGGGCAAAAATGGTAGTCGGAACACTAAAAACTTTACTTAATTCTAAATACATGTTAGGAAAATCTAAGATTCTTATGTACAAGACCCTCATAAGACCAATTCTGACATAAGGATTCAGTACATGGTTTTTTTATCACCCACTGTTTTTTTTTTTTTTTTTTTTTTTTTTTTATGAAGGTGAAAATCTCGAAAGACACAGTGGGGTTAGAAACCCAAAGTAGTGTGGGACTCTAACCGCACTAAAAACACCTCCTTGATCGTGACCAATCAACTAGTGATCGACAAAGATTTTATTTTCAACGTTAAGTCGGGTTTGAGAAGGTATTATAATTTAAATACCGGCTCTCGTAATTGTCAAAAAAGTTCATGGGGCTTGGTTCTTCTTAATTTAAGACATCGTCTATCTCAGCATTGATATGCATCTGCAAACGCTCGTTGTGACGCATTGAGTACTTTTTAATTGTATCTGCTACGAGGTCGATCTGCAAATCTCGTTGCAAGTCACTATTTCTAATGTACCATGGGGCATTCACTATTCCCCGAAGGACCTTATGTTGAAATGTTTGCAACATTTGAACATTTGTTTTCTTTGTGCAACCCCATAATTGGATACCATATGTCCAAATGGGTCTTAATATCTGATTGTATAATAGGATTTTATTCTCAATGGACAGTTCTGAGTTATATCCTAACAACCAATAAAGTTTTCTACATCTAATATTTAGATCTTCTACTTTCTTTTTCACATGTTCCTTCCATTTCAGTTTAGCATCCAGATTCATACCGAGATACTTAGCTGTGTTAGAGTAAGGAACTACTTGATTATTAATAACCACGGTAAGATTCGTTATTTTTTTATTTGTAAAATTGATATGGATGGACATTGACTCATTAAGTTTTATTCGCCATCGCTGCGTCCAATCACATATCTCGTTAATTGAATTTTGTAGTTTTTCTGTTGATAGAAGAGCAGTGTCGTCTGCAAATGTGGCTATCATGGTATCACTCGAATGCGGTATATCACTCGTATATAATAAATACAGAGTGAGCCCTAGAATACTTCCCTGTGGAACACCTGCTGTATTTCTTTAAGTTCATACCTTTACCTCTGATGTGGGACATACCTTTGTTTAAAGCAAGCATTAATTATAAGCTTGAGTTTCAACAATGCAGTTGAACGAAGTTCCTTCAAGATTTGAGCAGTTATAAGACCATAACCTGGTGATTTTCTATTATTTAGTTTATGAATACATGTCTCGATCTCTCTTAACGAAACATAACGAATTTCCTTTTCGTCTACTCTGTTATAGAAATCAAGATCTACCTACTGCTACCCTAGGTGGAAACGGTTTGAAAACATTTGAAAGGTGCTGAGAAAAGAGTTTAACCTTTTCCTTTGGATCGCCGATCCATTTCCCATTAGATGTTTTCAACGGGGGATCTTGCGCTTGAAGTCTCTCTAAACGTTTAGCAGCCTTCCAAAGGGAGTAGTCTGTGACTTTATCAGCCGTGAGATTACAAAGGTATTTAGCTAGAGAATCATTTTTGAATTCTTACTTACTTACTTAGGTGGCGCTACAGTTCGGGGTGAACCTGGGCCTCAACCAACAAGCCTCTCCATTTAGCTCGGTCTTTAGCTAATTGCCTCCAGTTGCGCACTCCAAGTTGGTCGAGGTCCCCTTGAACTTGTGCGCGCCACCTACGGCGATGATTCCCTCTACTGCGTCGTCCCTCGGGGTTAGATTCGAAGACTCTGCGGGCCGGAGCGTTGGTGTCCATTCGCTCTACATGTCCTAGCCATCTCAGACGTCCAATACGCAGTTTTTTGACAAGGTCGATTTCGCTGTACAGCTCGTATAGTTCGTGATTGAATCTTCTCCTCCAAAACCCGTCAACGCAAACGGGACCGAAAATCTTACGAAGAATTTTTTTCTCGAAGCGACCAAGGATATCTTCATCCTCTTTTAATAAAGTCCATGTTTCAGCGCCGTAAAGCAGGACTGGGATGATCAAGGTCTTATATAGAGTCTCCTTAGTTGTTCGAGATAGGGCTTTACTGTTGAATTGCCTTATAAGCCCAAAAAAACAGCGATTGGCAAGAGTTATTCTTCGATTGATTTCTGCACTGATTTTGTTAGAAGAATTTATAGCAGAGCCAAGGTAGACAAAGTCCCTTACTACCTCGAAGTTATAGCTGCCCACGGTGACTTTTTGTCCAATTCGTCGGTGTTGGTTTTCCCTTCTTGTTGAAAGCATATACTTGGTTTTGCCCTCGTTTATCGCCAAACCCATTTTGGCCGCTTCCGCCTCAATGCTTGCAAAAGCACCGGTGACAGCCCGCTGAGATCTTCCGATAATGTCTATATCGTCGGCGTATGCAAGCAGTTGTACAGACTTGTAATAGATTGTGCCTCCGGTGTTGGCTTGTGAGTTCCGCACAATCCGTTCAAGTATAATATTGAAGAAGTCACATGACAGCGCGTCACCTTGTCTAAAGCCTTTTTTGACATCAAAGGTCTCGGTGAGGTCATTACCGACCTTGATGGAGCAGCGAGCGTTCTCCATCGTTTGGCAGGGATGTCAAAACTAGACATGGATCTATAAAGCTCTTCTCTATAGATGCTGTCATAGGCGGCCTTGAAATCGATAAAGAGGTGGTGAGTATCGATTTGGAATTCTTGGGTTTTCTCCAGGATCTGCCGAAGTGTGAAGATTTGATCGATGGTGGACTTTCGTGGCCTGAAACCGCACTGATAGGGTCCAATCAGGCTGTTGATAAAAGGTTTCAGGCGTTCACACAATATCGCAGAAAAGATCTTGTATGCGATGTTGAGGAGACTGATGCCTCTATAATTGGCGCAGTTGAGGAGGTCTCCGTTCTTGTGGATCGGGCAAACGATGCTGAGATTCCATTCATCAGGCATACACTCGTCTGACCAAATATTAGAAATGAGTTGGTGTATGCACTCTACCAATTCATCCCCAGCTGCCTTGAAAAGTTCGGCCGGTAAGCCGTCTGGTCCAGCAGCCTTGTTCGATTTTAGCTTGGATATTGCTATCCTCACTTCGTTTTGGTCAGGTGGACGGAAATTTTGACTATCATCGTCTATGTTGAATGGTTCATTCTGCCTGACAGCGGGATGTTGGTCTTCGTCGCCGTTATACAGTCTGCAGAAGTAATTTTTCCATATTCTCAGCACCGACTGTGATTCTACTACGAGGTTTCCATTTTCATCTCTACAGGTTTCTGTACGGGTATTACTTCTCGGACACGTTCTTTTTACCTTTTGGTAAAACTTCCGTACATTGTTCCTGGAGTATAGACTCTCGATATTCTCAAACGCGCGCTTCTCATGCTCTTTCTTCTTCTTTTGGAGAAGCCGATGTTCTTCCCATCTCTTTTGCTCGTAGAGCTCACGAGCAGCTCTCGTCTTCTTTTGCAGCGCCGCTTTGTATGCCTCTTGTTTTGCTGCATGCACTCGCCGGCATTCTTCGTCAAACCAGGGGTTTCGCGGTGGTGGTCGAGCGAGACCCAGCACATCAGTCGCGGCGTTTCTGATGGCATGTTAGCAGCGTTGCCACTGGTCTTCGGTACTTGATGCTGGCGTCAAAGGGGTGATTGAGAGATTTCGGGATACGCGTTCAGCGAAGAGTCTTGCGGTCTCTTGCGATTGTAGCTTTTCGACGTTAAATTTTCTCACAGTAATTCTTCTTTGTTGCTCAGATTGGGATATTCGCATTCGTACCTTGGCTACAACAAGGTAATGATCCGAGTCTATGTTGGCCGCTCGGAAGGTCCGGACATCCAGAATACTGGAGGCATGTCTTGCGTCGATCGCAATATGATCAATTTGGTTGATCGTGACTTGATCATTGGACCGCCATGAATATCGAGATGAGGAAACCATGTGTTTGCTATGGTGACATTTCGCTCCACAGCGAAATCAATTAGCCTTAGTCCGTTATCAGACGTGGTGTCGTGTAGGTTATGCTTACCGACTGCGTACCAAAGACGTCCTTCTTTCCTATTTTGGCGTTAAAATCGCTCAATACGATTTTAACGTCGTATTTAGGACATTGCTCGTATGTTTTGTCGAGGAGCTCGTAGAAACACTCTTTGGTGGCAGAGTCCTTTTCTTCAGTGGGGGCATGAACACATATGAGGCTTATGTTAGCGAATTTAGCCTTGATCCGGATAGTCATAATACGCTCGCTCACGGGTCGGAAGCCTAAGACTTCTTGCCTAAGTCTGCTGCGTATGACAAATCCGCATTCGAATAAGCGTTGCCTGTTGCCTCTGTAGCAATCACCGTAGTAGATGTCACAGTTTTTCATCCTCTTTTTGCCCGGCCCATCCCATCGCACTTCCCGGATGGCGGTAATATCTGCTTTATAGCAGTCTAGGGCCTCTGCTAGTTGTTCGGCTGCACGTGGTCTGTAAAGGGACAGAACATTCCACGTACAGATCCGAAGGTCGTTGTCCTTATTTCGTTTGCTGGGGTCGTCATTAGTTGGGTCATCCTTATCCGAGGCTTTTGGTTGTTTCGGAACCATAGGCTTTTTACGTGGTAGGGAAGTTACCCCGACGGCACAACCCCCAACCCGGAGGGCCAGTTCCTTAATTATTCCCCTAGGACGAGGTGCCGGATACACCGGTGCCAGTAGGCCACTACGGGAGTATGAGCGCTGCCGTTGGCCCATTAAGGGCTCCTCCGCCACCATCTCTATTCCAATGTCCTGACCAACATTGGAAATTCCTTACCGACCTGTGATCCGAATACGTCGAAGCAGCTCGCGCAATGTATTCACTAAGTTCAACCTAACTGGAACTATAGACGCCAACGTTGACTCCGTCTAGGGAATTCGTCCGCTGCCGCCTGGAACAGGAAGAAGAACTCTAGTGAGAAAAGCACTCTCCCCCCCCTCTCTCAACTGCTGCCTCCAAGAATCCTCCAAACGGGGTTGGTTACCCATTTCTTCGATTAAGGTACTAGGCACCCGGCTGTCACCGCGTGGAGGTTGAGAGTAGGTGTTGGTAGGCCTCAGCTGAGTGAAAACGCTTGTGTTTTCATATGATCGCATGCACTACCGTTTGACCAGTAATAATAATTGACTGAATTCAGTAACAGTTTTTTTTAAGCCTATTATTGAGTCTATTAAAAATGGTTTTATCGCCAGGATATCTTGTCGCTTGCCATTTTCTACGAGCTCTTCTCTTTTCAAGTATAAGTTGCTTGATTTCTGTGGGGTATTTCACCGAAGCCTGTTTTTTTTGTTGATAAGTCGGTGTAATATCTTCTGCTGCCTATTGCACATCGGCAATGAATTGTTCTGTTTAAATGTCAATATGTTTGGTTGTGTCTAGTGGGGACTTAAGGTTAATGAAACCTTCGAGAAGTTCTCTGAATTTACACCAGTTCGTTCTTTTGTTTGTTAGTCGTGGGTTTTTTATCTGTTCTATCGATAAACCATTGACTGTTAGAATTACAGGTGTATGAACCGATGACAGAACATCACTGCTTTTAACTTTAACTCCTTTTCTATTAATACCTTTCGTTATGAAAAAGTCGATAACGTCTGGTATTTTCGTTGGGTCAGATGCCCAATAAGTTGGTGATCCAGTCGAAATAAATTCACAGTTAAAATTTCGCCCTGATTTGTAGAGCTTCCTGCCTTTTGTTGTTATTAGTCTTGACCCCCAATATGTATGTTTTGCATTAAAATCACCACCGATGATGAAGTTGTTACCTAACATTTGGAAGAGATCAATTAGGTCTTCCTCTGTAGGCGAGTGCTTGGGTGGGCAGTATATCGCAGCTACTTTAAACTCCTTGCCTTTAGTTTCTATGTTTATTGTCGCTACTTGCATTGTTCGTTTTGCTATTTTTGGCAATTCGTAGTGATCCAAGGTACTTTTCACAATCACAGCACTCCCTCCCCTGGCACTGTCAGCTGGATGAGGATAGTGAAAACAAAGATACCCAGGAATTCTAATCTTAGTTCCCTGTTTGAAATGAGTTTCAGAAATCAGGCAAACATCAATATCTTCGTTACATAGAAAAACCTAAAATTCAGGGATGTGTTGGAGTAAACCATTTGCATTCCACGTTGCGACATTTAGATTATTCTTAATCATTAATATTTTGTTGTTTTTTTCCTGCTACTTTGCTTAGCAGTTTAATAATTTTATCCTGATTGTCCAATCTTTGGATAATAGTAATAAGCATTTCCATTACCGATATTTCCTCTTCCTTTCGTAGCAAAAGAAATGGATATTTTCGAAAGGAAAATCCTGAGATCTTGCTGCGGAGTTTTTAGAGAATAAAAAATGTTTTTCTAACAAAACTATATACGATGCAACCCATACTAAACGTTTTATGAACTACCAAACATATCTTCTTTTAAAAAAGATGGAACGAATAAGTTCTCACCCAAACCCACTAGTAAGATCTTTAATAGACTCCAATATCGATGACAGTCCGGTGGATCAATATTATTTGTCACCGTTTAGCTCATTAAATGAGAGGTCCTTACCTATATTAAGACCAGATTTAAATGAAAAACTGCTAGCCCCGTTTTATGAAAAAGCATCCCCTATTAATTATAGAGGATGATATTGTTTATATAAATAATATAATATAAACCTGAAGAAAAATGACTGCTAACACAAGGCTTTGTTTCAACGCAGAATGCCTTAGATTTCCTTATGATTATATAATTTACTTATGGTATATAGGAAACCATTAAGAATTTTAAGGGTTCTACAATCTTTGTTCGTATGGAGACATCTGCACGCTATTTATATGTTTTGATGCTTTTTTCCTTTTAGTTGTAGTTTTAGTCTTAAGTTCTAGTCGTTAAGTTAAGATTGGCAAAATAGAGCAAAGTAGTGACTATATGCCGTGAACAAGTGCACAAAAATGAAGCGACTTCCGACCTATATTATAATGGATTTTGATTAATATCGTCTTAAATATTTAATAATTTTTCTCTAAGTCAGACGTATCATTAAGTCGACCAAAATTTAAATTGATTGTAAATATTAATGTACTGAATTACATATATCCCTCAATAAAGTTAACTTGTAACTTCTTGTAATACTACAGGGTGTCCGCCGGGAACGTATACTACTTTGTTTTGCCGCCATTTTGGCAGTCGTGAAGTAGACACGTGGCAAATTTATTACGAAAAAATATTCGATAAACCAACGTGTTTTAATCGTTAAAACATTTTATTAAAATCAATCATCGATTACTGTGACGATGAGAAAGTTACGTGAAATTTTTGGGAGAAACAACGTGCCAACAAAACGCACTATTTATCGTGTAGTGAATGATTTCGAAGAAAGAGGGTCTGTAGGTGATAGGCCCAAGCATGGGCCACATCGTACTGCAAGATCGGCTGAAAACATTACTGCCGTTCAAGGAAGTGTTCAAACAATCCATCAACCTCAATTCGACGCCGTGCTCAGGAGCTTGGTCTTCAAAGAACAACTTTGGCCAAGGCACAAGGATTTGCATTTGTTTCCATTTAAGATTCAGTTGACACAAGAGCTTCTTCAAGAAGACCATTTACGCCGCCGTACACATGCCAATACCATGTTACAGCTAGCCCATGACAACCCCGATTTTCATGAAAAAATCATAATGAGTGACGAGGCACATTTTCATTTGAATGGATATGTGAATAAACAGAATAGTCGGTTCTGGGCAATAGAAAACCCTCAAATTATTCATCAGTCACTTTTGCATCCATTAAAAGTAACAGTCTGGTGTGCAATTTGGTCAGGAGGAATCATTGGACCTTACTTCTTTGAAAATGAAAACGGCGTAACGGTAACTGTGAATGGGGAGCGATATCGTGATATGATTGAAAACTTTTTAACGCCACAACTGCGTGCTTTGGGCTTGATTAACATGTGGTATCAACAAGACGGTGCCACATCGCATACAGCCAGGATTACAATGGAATTACTGCGAGACCTCTTTCCACAACAAGTTATTTCAAAAAAATGGTGATGTTGATTGGCCTCCACGGTCGCCTGATTTGACTGCTCCTGACTTCTTTTTGTGGGGATATCTGAAAAGCAAGGTTTATGCAAACAAACCAGAAACGCTTGAGCAACTCAAACAAAATATTCGTGATGAAATTAATGAAATACCGCGTGAAATGTGTGAAAATGTAATGAAAAATGTGCTCAAAAGGGCTCGCATTTGTGAGACTAGCAGAGGCGGACATTTACCTGATATTGTATTTCATACATAATTGCCGACATTAAATAAAACATTTATCAATATAAGATCCATTCTCTTTCATTTAATCAAAAATTATAAACAAACAAAGTAGTATACCTTCCCGGCGGACACCCGGTACTACTGACATGTGTATCGTATTATACTCAACATATACGTTACACATTTCCCATTTCGATGTGTGCTTGCGGTACTTTTCCAGAAAAATAAGCAAATACGAAGAGAGAGTGGGAATATCTGCACACAGTAATAAATATTGAAGCAGGAGAAGGTAGAGGCTATAGGAGCGACTTTCCAGGACGTGTATAAGGTGATAGTGTTTGCCCGAATCACGATCTAGAAAATCGGGTCCTTATGCACAACTTCTGCCTTCGAAATGACATGGAGCACTGGCGATCTGAGAACACTGGTTTCACTGTGTTCAATGAAAGATACATGGCAAACAATGCCGTCGCCGATGAAAGGGTACATCCCCCGTTCATTTCGAAGGCAGAGCTCCAAGCGATCTTCGAATCACTGAGAAATAAGAAATCCGTGGGAATCGATGGTATACCCATCATTGTACTTAGACATCTTCCTCCAGAGGTGGTGAACATTTACACCATCCTGTTTAATAATGCAATGAATAATGCTCATTATCCAGCGCATTGGAAAACAGCGGTGGTGCAGCCCATTCCAAAGAAAAATAAATATAGCTCCAACCCGGGTAATCTCCGATCTATAAGTCTCCTTCCGAACATCAGCAAGGTATTCGAAAAAGTGATCCATAGAGCCTTGGCTAAGTGGGTTGAGGACAGTCATATAATTCCGGATAACCAATTCGGTTTCAAGGCGGGGCATGATACTATATATGCTGCGTCTAAACCGGTATCAGATATCCAGTGGAATAAAATCAAGAAGCAATGCACGGGTGCATGCCTGGTTGACTTGGAGAAGGCCTTCGATACCGTATGGTTAGAGGGACTCTTCTACAAGCTGAGCAGGTTGGGCATAAGTAAACCACTGCTGTACATACTTTATGACATGCTCACCGGTAAGAAGTTCATTGTGAAAAATGGCAATGTGACGTCTGCTGGAACTTTTGAAGTAAAAAATGGTCTGCAACAGGGTGCGGTTAATTCGCCCATCTTATTCAATATTTACACAAGCGATCTCATAGGTTCACTTCACCATGCCATAGCGTACGCAGACGACCTAATAGCGTACAGGTCAGGGCCTTAAATCGAGGTTATTGCAACACTCTTGCAACGTGACTTCGATAAGATTAAGAGATACTGCGATGACTGGAAGCTAAAGATCAATTTTCAGAAGTCGGAGATCATCCTGTTCAGAACGCCGTTGCCTGGGGCCTCTTGGGACACCAGAAAGAATTGGCGAAAGTTCTCTATTGTCGGACAACACGGTCAGCCACTTGCGAGTCGAAGTGTAGTCAGGTAGCTTGGGGTCTGGCTAGATCAATATCTATATTTTAACAAACATATAGATGCTGCTCTGACCAGAGTCAAAGTTGATTGTTTTATAGCAGCCAACTCTATGCGAGGGTGAAGGTAATCTGCTACATGGCCCTCATTCGGCCTATGCTCGTATATGGATATCCCGTGTGGTTCAACGTGGGGCCAAGCTTGTTGGAAAAGATGCAGGTGTTTGAGAGGGCCTGCCTTAGGGCTTGCCTTCGTTTGTACAGAACACCAGAGTCTGAGTACATAAAATTCTATCGTAATGAGGTCCTGTACAACAGGGCGAATCTGATCAGAGTGGATAATTTCATAATCAAGATGATTCGAAGGCACATTGCAAGAGCAATGACGTCGATGAATAGCCTGATCTTTGGGGCTTATTACCCCAACAATCTCTATCACGAGAGTGTGCGCCTTAACGGCTTTGTCCCTCCAGAAGCGTTTCTATATTTCGACCAAAGAGGTCTGATCCGGGATAAGTTAGCAGTGCCGCTAATCTTCCACGTCGCCAGAACAGCTGTGGATAGGCGACTCAACTACGACCGAGACGTCGCACAGAGTAGTGTAGAGCGTCTCCGGTACAGTAGGGCGGTTTCTAACCGCGACATTAAAGATGTTAGTAGGCAGCATGACCAATTTTGGTGGCTTAGAGAAGAAGAGGGAACGTCGTCGTCGTTTCCCCCCAATCTGGGGTAGCCTCTAACTGGGCAAAGCGGGTATTGTTATACAGTTATGGCCGGCTTACATATTTTTAGGGTAGTCTAAGTTTTTACGTTATGTTATAAAAAAAAAGTGCGTATTTAATTACGCAAAGTAGTTAAGTTAGTTAAGATTATTTTAAGTTAGTTTGTAAGTTTTATTTATTTAGGTATAAACAAAAAAGGTCCGTATACTAAGTTTTTTGCGATAAAACATTTTTCTTAGCTTGCTAAAATAGTTATAAAATAATAAAGTTAGTTTAAGTTAGATAAGGTCGAAAGATATAAATTAAGCGTTAGGTTTAGCTTAGAGCGCCCGCATGGGGACAGTAAGTTAACATAAGATACTTTAAGTTAATTAAGCTAATTTTAAGCGTTTTTGTTAGCATGTAAGTTATAATGAATTTAATTAATAAAATGCATTGAAAATGAAAAAACAAAAAAAAAATTGAAGCCTTCAATATTCTATTCTTGCATCAAAAATTTACAATTCAAATTGTGTCCACGCCTCCCTTTTACAATCCGTGCCCCACCGGTTGGGAACCACTGGATTAGACGGTTACAGTGACATAAGATGTGCTCTGTTGATTCTTCGTCTTTGTTGCACATTCTGCAGATGTTGTCTTGTGCTATTCCCATAGCCATGAGATGCTTTTTTTTTCACTCGACAGTGGCCTGTAAGGAAACCTGTTGCTATTCGAATCTGACACCTAGTTAATTGTAGGAGTTGTTTCGTTCTTTTGAGGGAAGTGCTTAGCAGAAAGGTCTTGGCTTGTTTGTTACCTTCAGTTTCCATCCAGCAATGTTGTGCTTTTCTTTTAAATTTTTGATACAGCTTTTTGCCGTACTAATTGGTAATCGTGGGCGCCGTGGCGTAAGTGGTTAGTGTGTCGGACCACTGCGCGTGAGGTTCCAAGTTCGAATCACAGAAAACACCAAAAAGTTCTTCACGGTCCTCTCGCGAACGTCTGACAAACATCCGAAAGTATTGTTGTCTTGAGAAAGCTTCTCAAAACAAATTGCCCTTCGGATACGGCACTAAACTGTAGGTCGCTTCCATTCGTGTGAAAAATATAATGCACACAACATGAGTGGTTGCGAGGAGCTAGGCCCTGGCACTTAAAGAGCTGTTGCGCCAAATATTTATTTTAATTGGTAATCCAAAGAATCATAAAGTTTGACGCAGCTCCTGTTCTGGCTAGCAGGTCAGTTTTTTTTTATTTCCTTCATATCCGCTGTGTCCTGCCACCCAAATGAGATGAACTCTGTTTGTGCTGGCTAGTGATATAAGTAGTTGAAGGCAGTCCCATACAAGTTTGGATGTAATTTCATAAGCCGTAATTATCAGTAGAGCAGCCTTGCTATCTTACTTACTTACTTAGGTGGCGCTACAGTTCGGGGTGAACCTGGGCCTCAATCAACAAACCTCTCCACTTAACTTGGTCTTTAGCTAATTGGCTCCAGTTGCGCACTCCAAGTTGGTCGAGGACGCCTTGAACTTGTGCGCGCCACCTACGGCGAGGAGGTTCACTACTGCGTCGTCCGTCGGGGTTAGATTCGAAGACTCTGCGGGCCGGAGCGTTGGTGTCCATTCGCCCTACATGTCCTAGCCATGTCAGACGTCCAATACGCAGTTTTTTTTTTGATTAGGTCGATGTCGCTGTACAGCTCGTATAGTCCGTTATTGAATTTTCTCCTCCAAAACCCAAAAAATACCGATTGGCAAGAGTTATTCTTCGCTTGATTTCTGCGCTGATGTTGTTCTCAGAGTTTATAGCAGAGCCAAGGTAGACAAAGTCCTTTACTACATCGAAGTTATAGCTGCCCACTGTGTTGGTTGTCCCTTCTTGTTGAAAGCTTGGTTTTGCCCTCGCTTATCGCTAAACCCATTTTGGCCGCTTCCGCCTCAATGCTTGCAATCGCACCGGTGACAGCCCGCTGAGTTCTTCCGATAATGTCTATATCGTCGGCGTATGCAAGCATTTGTACAGACTTGTGATAGATTGTGCCTCCGGTGTTGGCTTGTGAGTTCCGCACAATCCGTTCAAGCCTTGCTATCTGATAGAATATAAATGTTCTTGTTGGTTATAGATCTGTTTATATTTTCTCTGATGCATAGTTCTACCTATAAAGCGAATACTTTGGCTAGGAATACGGAGTTACTTTTTTTCCATGCACGTGTGAACGAAGGTTTTCGTAGTAGTGCCGTATACTCTTGGATCTATCTTGGATCCGTCTGTGTACCATACATGAGAGTACTTGGCAAATGTAGGTTTGCTGTGTTCCCAGTTCAAACCTACATTTCCCTCTGCACTCGAATCAGTACGCATACAGGAAAGGCAAATCCACAGTAGGTGCTCTTCATTATCTCGTCAAAAAGATAGAGGGAACACTCAGTTCTAAGTAAATAGCCTTGTGTGAATTTCTTAACATCGAGGGCGCGTTCGATAACACTGGTAACGACTCGATCGCGAGGGCGATTAGTAGCAGAGGTATCGAAGAATCGACCAACCAATGGATTAGGGCCATGCTGGTAAGTCGATTCATTACCTCCTCATCCGGGGGAGTGTCGGTGTTTATAACTGCAGCCAAAGTCTGTCCTCAAGGAGGAGTTCTTCTCCCCCTGTTATGGTCAATAGTCATCGACAACTTGTTAGTAGATCTTCACAGATCAGGCTACACCACCGTCGGTTATGCTGATGACTTGGCGGTTTTTATCAGAGGTAAACACGGCACGACAATTTCCAACGTCATGCAAAGTGGAATATCTCAAGTTGTAGAATGGTGTAACAAAGAAGGACTAATCATCAATCTTAGTAAAACCGTTCTGGTGCCGTTTACAAGGAGACACAAGTCAACCTTAAACCTATTATAATCAGAGGACCACACTAGTTTATTCCAGCGAGGTTAAATATCTTGGTGTAATTCTTGACAAACGACTTAATTGGAATTCACATATCAAGTCCGCCACCGAGCGCGCTACTAGAGCACTGTGGGCCAGTAAACGCCTATACAGCAGAACTTAGGGTCTCTCTCCTAAGATGATACATAATGATAGTTAGACCCATTATCCCATACGCGGCCATCGTCTGGTGGCCAAAAACTCTCCAGCAGACAACGGCAAACAAGTTGCAGAAGTTGCAAAGATTTCCCTGTCTTGGCATTACAGGTGCGATGCGCACCTGCCCGACGACAGCTCTGGAAGCTATTGGTGGGCTTACACCCTTACCAATCTTCATTAGGAAGATGGCTGCTAGATATGCCATCAGGCTGCAGCTAGATCACGAGTATAAACCAGGTGACCTTGTGGGACATTTAAAGATACTCAACTCAATCCCTAAAAGAGACATGTTCTGCACTTTACCAGATATAATGGTCTGGTAACACTGCTTTGGTAGGTTATTCGAGGTTGAAATATTGGACCGCGAAAACTGGTCCAATGGCGCTCGAACATTGGACTCTAGAAGTCTAGTCTGGTTCATCGATGGTTCGAAAATGGATTCTGGAGTTGGAGCTGGGGTTTTTGGACCCAACACAAGGATTTCGGTACCTATGGGTACGACACCCACTGTGTTTCAGGCTGAAATCCATGCCATTGAGATTTGCGCTAGACACAATCTCCGCAAGGGGATCAAAGGCGCTAAAATACATTTCTTCCCAGATAGTCAAGCAGCACTTATGTCACTGTCGTCCAACCAAATGGACTCCAGAACCGTGAAATGCTGCTACGATGCATTACAATACCTTGCCAAATACAACAGGGTAAAACTCGGTTGGGTACCTGGACATCAAGGGATTATGGGCAACGAATCTGCAGATGAGCTTGCTAGGGCTGGCTCAGAATCTGCGTTCATAGGTCCTGAACCTTATAGCGGCGTCAACTGGGCAACAGCTACAACGCTGATTAACGAATGGGAGAACAAACTTCGTCCAGACCACTGGACCAATGGGCCAGGTCTAAGAAAATCCAAACGATTACTCAAGCCTTATTCCTATAAGGAAATCCTTAACTTAGATAGTTAAATTATTAAGAAGCTCGTGAGCTTTCTAACCGTCCATTGCGGCCTGAGAAACCACCTTAACAAGTTGAACCTGTGCCAAGAGAAGGACTGTCGGTTATGCTTAGAGGAGAATGAAACATCGGAACACATTCTTTGTGAATGCCCGGCATACACTGGTTAAGGAAACGTATTCTCCACAAGGAGATACTTACTTCAGTGGAATTGAAATGCTCCACTGCTAAAGACATACTCACTTTCATAAGGGAGGTAGTACGTCTGTTAGATTAACTCCAACGCTCCGGTACGATAGATCTTTCAGGTCGCAGTGTCGTTGTCACGCGGGCATGGGTTGTACAAGAGGAAAAAAAAATCCTAGTAGTAGGCTGATTTGATTGCTGGGTTGCCAACATTTGTAGCTGGTTCAGTGAGATCCCCGGCTGTTGCTGTCACAGATCAGTCTTCTGACGCCTGCGATGCTTGGTATGGTGGTGGATGTTCTGGATCCTTCTTCTTTTGAACCGTTAATACCAGTAGTGATGGTTTCTACTCGTACTGCCTGGCATTTTCTTTGGGCTTCATCTGCTCCAATATCAATTCTTTTTCTCGCGTCGAGTAGACTTTGCTGAGTGCTGAACTTTGGATGTGCCTTAGTTCTGTTCTCAATCACAGCTTCAGGTTCTTTACTCTGGACCGGCTTCAATAGTACTTTTATTCTCATCAAGACCTGCGAGAGTTAGGGAATATTTTACAACCTTGACTCAGGAAGCAGTCCTTGGATTTCTCATCAACTGTCTCTCAAATTTAAAGTTTCACCCCCGCTTTTTTTTTTTAGAGATCCTGAGGACTCCCCATCCTTTTGTGGAAACGCCGGTGTTCTGGCTTGTAATCCTGGATAGGAATACATCCTTGGTCATGATGTCTTCTTCGGGGATAATAGTAACACATGTGAATAACTTGGGAAATTCGTTACCTTGAGTTATTCTCAAGCTACCTGCTTTCCATGGCTTGATTCGGCCCACCGCTGACATGAGCAATTATTTTTTTGTTTCTGTGTCGTGGGAGGTGATTGATAACCATCCGTCTCTTTCCTCAGTAGCAACAAATTTGAGACCGGGGCATTGCTTGTTTCCTTTGTCCATCTCAACCAGAAGACTTTTTTTCACTAGCTGGATTTGTTCCGTGGTTAGTATTTCCTCCGGATGCATAGAGTGCATGATGGCAACTTTACATTGGGCCATGGTACCCCTATAAGACAGTCCTGACGTGGTGGGTTGTTTCTGTGCTACAACCGTTTGCCTTTTTGATTTCTTTGCTACCACTTAAGCTTTTGCGTGCTTCTGAGTGGGGCTTCAAACCGTAGAACCTTCTTAAACTGAGTTTTTAGTGGCGACCTGTGGAGCAGTTTATGAAGGTCTTTCGATCTCCTCTTAGGTCTCCTCTCGGCATGACTGCGCATGTGTCTCTGCGTGACTCTCTGTGTGGTCTATGTTTTTCTGCACCATTTGAGGAGAGTTATCAGTGGACTTGCAACGCTTGGTATTTCTCGATTCACGGTCCTTGCTTTGTTTTTCTTTTTCAGCGAGGGCCTTCGCATAGGCTCTATTTCCATGCGCCTAGCTTCTTCAGCTGTTCATTGGCTTGGGCTTTGATAACTAAGAAGAGGTTGCTTCTTTGAATCAAAACAATCATTTATTTAAATTCGGTATGGAAATTTACTGCATGGGAAAATGGTTTAGGTTTCCGCCGTGAAGGTTCCCTGGGGTTCGCGATGAGCCCACTATGATGCCTAGTGTCTTATGATAGCCTTATAATCCTATTACATCTAAGTGATAAGAATCACCTTCATGAATTGGTATTTTTGTGACGAACATAAACCGATTTCTATAGCGCACGTATTGCTTGCAATAAAATGCAACAACCAGCAGCTTGGTGCGTTATCTGTTTCGGTCGCCGAACTCCAGACTGAGTTACGTCATGCATAAATCAACCAATGACTTATTATTTGATATCTGTGATTCTTTCGACGGCGTTATCGATAAAATTGATTCTGACAATATGTGTGATATGAAAAAGAATCACATACTTATGTAGAGTCTCTGCCTGAAGCACAGCATCCTTCCATCCTCATCGATCCCGGACAGACTGCTTGCAGTTACGCAGACCAAGTTTTCTGGCATCCGCGGTGGCTTAGTCTTTATACCGGACGCTCGATGACTTTCGTCATCTCAAACCTGGGGCTGTGATTGGGAGGTTCTCTTGGTTGCAGCATTGTTGTTTATTCGTTCCATGTGGTGAACCAATGTACTATAGTCGACGTATCTTAGCTTTTTGGACTACATCCATATTTTGGCACAGCTCATAGAGTGTGCAGTTAAATCTACTCCTCAATTCGCCCTCCTCGAACATGTGACCCAATATCTGACGAATTATCCTCTCGAAAGAGTTCAAAATTAGCTCAGCTTTCTTACTTATTGTCCAGCACTCGGCGCCATACAGCACGACTGGTAAGGTTAGCGTTCTGTAGAGCATTCATTTAACTTGTCGAGTTATGAATTCTGAGCCCAGTTGTTTTGCTTAACAGAAGTAGCAGACATTTTTCATCGTGACATTTGTGGGATTAATATTTACTCCAAGATAGGTGAAATCCTTGACTATCTCAAAGTTAAGCTCATTAATAGTGACATTCTGTCTAACGTTTCGGACAGACAAATTTTTGTTGCCGTATCTCACGAAGAATTTTATCTGAGAATGGGCTAGGACATTACTATACGAAGGAGAAAGTGGTAGTGGATTGGACACACCCTACGGCGCGAAGATAACTTCATTGCGAAATACGCCATGCAGTGGAATCCGCTCACCCAGGCAGGCAGAATAGCGGGACGCCCTAGGCAAACGTAGCACAGAACAGTTGAGGGGGAATTCAGCTCTTTAGGAATGAGTTGGAGACAAGAAAGCGCGCAGGCCTGGTTGATGCCCTATGCTCCCCCGAGGGGTTAATTGGTCTAAGTAAGTAAGTATAACATATACTTGGTTTTATCCTCATTTACTTCAAGACCAACTTGTCTCGCCGAATGCTAATATCATCTGCGCACCCCAGCAACTGGACGGACTTGTCTAAGATAGTGCCTTCCATGTTAACGCCCACTTTGCGCATTAACGGTTCCAGCTCGAGATTGAAGAAATTTCATAACAGTGCGTCCTCTGGCCGAAATCCGGTTCAAGTTAGAAATAGTTTCGATGAGCTATTTCCAAATTGCACAGAGCACCTCGTATTTTCCAGCCGTCGCATTGTAGAGCTCAAGCCGATGAATGCTATCATACATATGTACATACATTTTCAATGGCCCGCAGATCCCAATAGGATTCTCAGTTGGACTTTCCATCCTTCTCAATCCTTCGCCATTGACTCGAACTCATCAGGAGGAATCCCACGACGGCTCTAGGAGAGATGTCTATATCTAGAACTACCGAGGGGTCGGTCACTTGATGGCACGGCAGTCATAACACGTCTTTGAAGCCAGTTTGGGGATATTCGCACTACGTGACCAAATCATTGAAGCATCGATCGTTCCGTTCGGAAAAGCAGTTGCTCAACATTGAGCGCTTTGCGTACTTTGGTGATGCGCACACGATCTCTACGAGTTATTCCACCAACCCCGCGATGGAACCTTATTTCAGCAGCTTGCATCCGCGATCTTATTCTTTCGGTAACTACCCAAATTTCATGACCATAGGTGAGAGTTGGTACATACTCGTATTGGGGGTGGCAATGGTGTAGTGGTAACATCATCAAATGCCACGCTAATGGTTCATGGTTCAAATCCTGATGTCAGCAAGCATTTATTTATTTCTCATGAAATATATAATGTAACGAAGCGTTACGCTTTTTATCGCCTCTACTGTGGTTCACTTTCGCGGCCGCTACTGTCCATAGCAGGTGCAGTATAAACAAACAACATCTGGCGATGATCACGCTATGCGAACATGACCACTTCTCTCAATCTCATTGGCCAAGAGGTTTGCAAAAGTGAATTGCATCCGCTTTTACAATTCGCATTCGCTTTTTGCAGAAAATTGCATAAGGCGGAGATTGAGAGATGTGGTCGTCGAGGTTCCTCACTCAGTGGTTTAGTACCAATTTCGAGTACTTGTGAGCCAACTCTCCGACGTGGTGATACCACAGGAATTTTTCTATCGTTTGTCTCCGGACTTGGACGATTTATAAATCGGACCTGCTGCTGACCACAGCCGATCCGATCGTAAGCTTTTGGGCTCATCCTCCTCAAGAATGGAACACTCACCCTTTCGGAACGTGTGACCAATCCACTGCCACTTCCGCCAGCTCTCCTCCTGGCACTTCCGCCAGCTCCCCTCCGACTCATCCAACAGGGACTTATGGTCCAAACGCCAAAGACCTCAGGATGAGTCTCCCACCTTAGCAAAAAAGACCAAGGAAGTACTTGCCAACACTACCTCCAAGCCCTTCAACCAAGTACTTAAGGCACACTTGGAGATCGCGGTCGTTGACCACAGCGATCCGGATGGTAGCATTACAGCTGACAAATGAAGGAAGGTGGAGATAAAGCTCATTACCAATTGTCTCCAAGTCTTACGTGACCATCCCGGCCCTGATGTTTCTTGCAGAGATGCTGGCTGGTATCAAGGGCACGTAAAAGTCATTGCCTGTGCTGACCAAGGATCTACACAATTGCTGTCTCCAGATTGGGGCAGGTTTGGCCAGGTGCACAGTTAGAGGTCGTGGAAAAAGATCAAATTCCTAACCGTCCTAGGACTCGTGCTACCATTCCGGTCGAACCCTCCGATCCTAGGGTATTCCTGGGTATCCTCAGGATCAGCAACAGCTCCCTCCCTACCCACAACTGGAAGATTGCCAAAGTGGACCAGCCGAGAAGTGACATAAGAAGCGTCATCATTATCATCAATGAAGAGTTCCTGGCCCCCTTGGCATCTTCAAAACGAGTGATTAATTATGGCTTCAGCTCTATCACTCTTAAAGTCTATAAATGCGATGAGAAAGAGTCCGAGAGAGTCCCTCCCAAACTGGACGCTTCTTCCAAACCAGTCGCGAGTTTCTCTCCTTCCGAGTCCATTCCCTCGCTCCCTTCGGAGCCCATTCCCTCCGCTGCTCCACCCCTCTTGAGGGTTGACTCTTCATCGACGGACACGGAAATGGTTGGCGCTCTTCTCAAACTGGACTTTTCCGGTCCCCCTTCTCCCTCACCATCTATCCGTGAGTCCGACTTCGGTTTGACGGACACGGAGATGGATAGCGATCCTAATGGCCCTTTCTTGAGGATAACCTCCTGTCATCAGATTCAGAGGACGGCAACAATACCGTGATAATGGTATCTGAACAAAGAAGTAGCACCAATGCTGCGGATCCTTCAGATTAACCTGCATCACTCCATCTCGGCTTCGGCCTCCCTTATCCTCCGGCTTGCTAAAAACGGGGAAGACTTAGTCTTGATCCAGGAACCATGGGTTGTTGGAAACCGGGTTTGTGGCCTCAAGACTCCAAACTATTGTATAAACTAATCTACGCCAGGATGGAAGGTAAACCGAGATCTTGTATCCTTGTGAAGACCCACCTTAACATCTTTTTACTCTCTAATTTCAGCAATCAAGACAGTCGCTACCTACCTGGAATTGCATTTAAAAAATTACTGGCTGGTTTCGGCCTATTTGGGTCACGATCAAGTGGGCGCACTCCCTCCGGACATCTTGGGGAGCTTGATTGCGAAAGCAAAGAGCCTTAAGACTGGTCTCATCATTGGTTGTGACGCAAACGCTCATCACTCAATCTGGGGCAGTTCCGACATAATTGAAAGAGGTGAGCAACTTTTTAATTTTATCTTCAGTACTAATCTCCTAATTTGTAACCGAGGGTCTAAACCGACCTTTATTAATCGTAACCGACAAGAAGTTCTGGACATTACCCTTGTCTCTGATCATATATATAATCTGGTAAAGGACTGGAGAGTCTCTGAAGAGCACTCTTTCTCAGACCATCGCTACCTAAAATTTAGTTTTGACGACCATCTACCTCATCAGAAAGTTTTTAGAAATTATAGAAAAACTAATTGGTCTCTATACAGGACGCTTATTCCCTCCCTTTTGCCTACTGAACCTACTCGGGTATTACCCGCACTTGCTCTCTACCGTGCAGCAACTCCCTGGTTATAGGAACTACAGAAAAGATCCTCTGGGCCAGCTTCAAGCACTTCAAGCCCTTTAAGTCCCCAGGACCTGACGGCATTATTCCTGCTGAATTTCAAAAATGTGAGGACATTGTGCTTCCATGGCTCAAGGTCATCTTATCGAGCTGTCTTAATCTGGTCTACATCCCCAAGACGTGGACCGAGGTTGAAGTTGTCTTCATTCCTAAGGCAGGTAAGAGCTCGCATGTGGAACCAAAGGATCTCCGACCTATCAGTCTATCGTCCTTTCTACTAAAAACGCTGAAAAGACTGGTTGATATTCACCTCCGTCAGAGCATTAGCCCGTCTTTGCTCTCGCCGTCCCAACATGCGTACTGCAAAGGCAAATTCGTTGAAACAGCCTTACACTCGCATGTGCGCATCATTGAAAAATTTCTGAGCATTAAAGAATATACCATGGTGGCTTTCCTTGACATTGAGGGTGCTTTTAAGAATGTCAAACCAAAGGCAATCACAGACGCACTTGCAAATCTGAAAGTGGATACTTCGCTCGGAGTGTTGATCAATCAATTGCTAACACGCAGGATTATCAACACACAGCGAAGTGGAGCATTGGTTGTCAAACGGTAGTGTATGCGATCATATGAAAACACAAGCGTTTTCACTCAGCTGAGGGCTACCAACTCCTACTCTCAACCTCCACGCGGTGACAGCCGGGTGCCTAGTACCTTAATTCAAGAAATGGGTAACCAACCCCATTTGGCGGATTCTTGGTGGCAGCAGATGAGAGAGGGGGGGAAGAGTGCTTTTGCACTAGAGCACTTCTTCCTGTTCCAGGCGGCAGCGGACGAATTCCCTAGATGGAGTCAACGGTGGCGTCTATAGTTCCAGTTAGGTTGAACTTAGTGAATACCTTGCGCGAGCTGCCTCGACGTATTCGGATCACAGGTCGGTAAGGAATTTCCAATGTTGGTCAGGACATTGGAATAGAGATGGTGGCGGCGGAGCCCTTAATGGGCCAACGGCAGCGCTCATACTCCCGTAGTGGACTACTGGCACCGGTGTACCCGGCCCCTCGTCCTAGGGGAATAATCAAGGAACTGGCCCTCCGGGTTGGGGGTTGTGCCGTCGGGGTAACTTCCCTACCACGTAAAAAGCGCATGGTTCCGAAACAACCAAAAGCCTCGGATAAGGATGACTCAACTAATGACGACCCCAGCAAACGAAATAAGGACAACGACCTTCGGATCTGTACGTGGAATGTTCTGTCCCTTTACAGACCACGTGCAGCCGAACAACTAGCAGAGGCCCTAGACTGCTATAAAGCATCCGCCATCCAGGAAGTGCGATGGGATGGGCCGGGCAAAAAGAGGATGAAAAACAGTGACATCTACTACGGTGATTGCTACAGAGGCAACAGGCAACGCTTATTCGAATGCAGATTTGTCATACGCGGCAGACTTAGGCAAGAAGTGTTAAGCTTCCGACACGTAAGTGAGCGTATTATGACTATCCGGATCAAGGCTAAATTCGCTAACATAAGCCTTATATGTGTTCATGCCCTAACGCAAGAAAAGGACCCTGCCACCAAAGAGTGCTTCTACGAGCTCCTCGACAAAACATACGAGCAATGTCCTAAATACGACGTTCAAATCGTATTGGGCCTACACGACATCACGTCTGATAACGGACTAAGGCTAATTGATTTCGCTGTGGAGCGAAATGTCACCATAGCAAGCACATGGTTTCCTCATCTCGATATTCATAAGCAGACATGGCGGTCCAATGATCATGTAACGATCAACCAAATTGATCATATTACGATCGACGCAAGGCATGCCTCCAGTATTCTGGATATCCGGACCTTCCGAGCGGCCAGCATAGACTCGGATCATTACATTGTTGTAGCCAAGGTACGAATGCGGATATCCCAATCTGAGCAACAAAGAAGAATCACTGTGAGAAAATTTAACGTCGAAAAGTTACAATCGCAAGAGACCGCCAGACTCTTCGCTGAACGCGTATCCCGAAATCTCTCAATCACCCCTATACCGCCAGCATCAAGTGCCGATGACCAGTGGCAACGCTGCCAACATGCCATCAGAAACACCGCGACTGATGTGCTGGGTCTCGCTCACCCACCACCGCGAAACCCCTGGTTTGACGAAGAATGCCGGCGAGTGCATGCAGCAAAACAAGAGGCATATAAAGCGGCGCTGCAAAGGAAGACGAGAGCTGCTCGTGAGCTCTACAAGCAAAAGAGACGGGAAGAACATCGGCTTCTCCAAAAGAAGAAGAAAGAGCATGAGAAGCGCGCGTTTGAGAATATCGAGAGTTTATACTCCAGGAACAATGTACGGAAGTTTTACCAAAAGGTAAAAAGAACGTGTCAGAGAAGTAATACCCGTACAGAAACCTGTAGAGATGAAAATGGAAACCTCGTAGTAGAATCACAGTCGGTGCTGAGAATATGGAAAAACTACTTCTGCAGACTGTATAACGGCGACGAAGACCAACATCCCGCTGTCAGGCAGAATGAACCATTCAACATAGACGATGATAGTCAAAATTTCCGTCCACCTGACCAAAATGAAGTGAGGATAGCAATATCCAAGCTAAAATCGAACAAGGCTGCTGGACCTGACGGCTTACCGGCCGAACTCTTCAAGGCAGCAGGGGATGAATTGGTAGAGTGCATACACCAACTCATTTCTAATATTTGGTCAGACGAGTGTATGCCTGATGAATGGAATCTCAGCATCGTTTGCCCGATCCACAAGAAAGGAGACCGCCTCAATTGCGCCAACTATAGAGGCATCAGTCTCCTCAACATCGCATACAAGATCTTTTCTGCGATATTTTGTGAACGCCTGAAACCTTTTATGAACAGCCTGATTGGACCCTATCAGTGCGGTTTCAGGCCACGAAAGTCCACCATCGATCAAATCTTCACACTTCGGCAGATCCTGGAGAAAACCCAAGAATTCCAAATCGATACTCACCACCTCTTTATCGATTTCAAGGCCGCCTATGACAGCATCTATAGAGAAGAGCTTTATAGATCCATGTCTAGTTTTGACATCCCTGCCAAACGATGGAGAACGCTCGCTGCTCCATCAAGGTCGGTAATGACCTCACCGAGACCTTTGATGTCAAAAAAGGCTTTAGACAAGGTGACGCGCTGTCATGTGACTTCTTCAATATTATACTTGAACGGATTGTGCGGAACTCACAAGCCAACACCGGAGGCACAATCTATTACAAGTCTGTACAACTGCTTGCATACGCCGACGATATAGACATTATCGGAAGATCTCAGCGGGCTGTCACCGGTGCTTTTGCAAGCATTGAGGCGGAAGCGGCCAAAATGGGTTTGGCGATAAACGAGGGCAAAACCAAGTATATGCTTTCAACAAGAAGGGAAAACCAACACCGACGAATTGGACAAAAAGTCACCGTGGGCAGCTATAACTTCGAGGTAGTAAGGGACTTTGTCTACCTTGGCTCTGCTATAAATTCTTCTAACAAAATCAGTGCAGAAATCAATCGAAGAATAACTCTTGCCAATCGCTGTTTTTTTGGGCTTATAAGGCAATTCAACAGTAAAGCCCTATCTCGAGCAACTAAGGAGACTCTGTATAAGACCTTGATTATCCCAGTCCTGCTTTACGGCGCTGAAACATGGACTTTATTAAAAGAGGATGAAGATATCCTTGGTCGCTTCGAGAGAAAAATTCTTCGTAAGATTTTCGGTCCCGTTTGCGTTGACGGGTTTTGGAGGAGAAGATTCAATCACGAACTATACGAGCAGTACAGCGACATCGACCTAGTCAAAAAACTGCGTATTGGACGTCTGAGATGGCTAGGACATGTAGAGCGAATGGACACCAACGCTCCGGCCCGCAGAGTCTTCGAATCTAATCCCGAGGGACGACGCAGTAGAGGGAATCATCGCCGTAGGTGGCGCGCACAAGTTCAAGGGGACCTCGACCAACTTGGAGTGCGCAACTGGAGGCAATTAGCTAAAGACCGAGCTAAATGGAGAGGCTTGTTGGTTGAGGCCCAGGTTCACCCCGAACTGTAGCGCCACCTAAGTAAGTAAGTACACAGATGGACCGAAGGTGGGGTGGGCTGAGGTGTTTTCTCCCAATTGCTCAACCTGAGCATCTCGTTCCGCCTCCCTGATCATTGTAGCGTTTTTCAGGTGGAAATCATGGCGATTAAGGAAGCGCTGTCTTGGCTGAAATGTAATGTATTATCTGTCAGCGATATTAGCATTTTCACTGACAGTCAAGCGGCTATCAAGTCCCTGGAATCGTGCTCCTTTACTTCAAAGACCGTCTTAGACTGCCGTTTGTCTCTTACAGAGATTACAGAGCAGCTCAACATTCACCTATGCTGGGTGTCAGGTCACAGAGACATTCCAGGAAATTGTAGCGCGGATGAACTCGCTAGACAGGGTACTACTCTAAGCATTCTGCCAGATAGGCAAGCCCTTGGTATGCCCCTCGCTACTTGTAAGCATCTACTGAAGCTGAACGCTATTAGCAAGACCAACCTTAGGTGGGATAGTGGCTCTACGTGTCACATTTCGAGGCAGATCTGGCCTAAGCTGGACCAGAAACGTAGTGCCGAGTTGGTTAAACCAAAGCGATTACAGATCAGCTGCGTTATCGGTGTCATCACCGGACACTGTCTAATCGGCCAACATGCCAAAAGATTTGGCCTCTTTTCCAATGACTTCTGCAGGAGCTGTAGGGACGAGGAGAAGGAGGAAACCATTCTTCACTTCCTATGCACATGTCCTGCTCTATCACGCAAAAGAATGCTCCATCCAGGAGCTCCCTTCCTTGACGACCTCAGCGATTTGGCGTCCTTAGACGTCATGAACATCCATCGCTTCATCAAAAGCTCCGGTTGGTTTTATTAGTCCCTGAGTGGTCTAATGGTAGATTCTTGGCATCACAATAGACCTATACTGGTCTAAGTGTGTCTGCATCGTGGTGCAGACAGCCAATCTAACCTAACCTAACCTAACCTCCGCCGTTGAATGGTTGTGCCTGACCAGTTCTCTCGTTAAGGTGTTTATTAGAGATACGATTGGGCCAGAAAAACCTCAAGATATTTCAAATATCGACGCTGAAAGCTTAGCTTCTAACAGTGAAAATCAATTTGGAATTTACGTGCATGGGCTTTTATAATTTTATCAAAACTCAACCGGAGCTGCTACGAAAAATTGCGCAGGCACCTATTAACGAAGCGAGGAGCGTCTTTATATTCCAGAAACCTATCTTCGTCCGGGTACAATAGCCAAAAGTCGTCAGCATGTGATCGTTCCGTGGGCGCCGTGGCGTAAGTGGTTAGTGTGTCGGATCACTACGCATGAGGTTCCAAGTTCGAATCCCAGAAAACACCAAAAAGTTTTTTTCACGGTCCCACCTCTCGCGAGCGTCTGACAAACATCCGAGAGTATTGTTGTCACGAAAAAGCTTCTCAAATCGCCGTTCGGACTCGGTATTAAACTGTAGGTCCCTTCCATTCGTGTGAAAAATATAACGCACACAACATGAGTGGTTGCGAGAAGCTAGGCCCTGGCACTTTAAAGAGCTGTTGCGCCAAATATTTGTTTTTTTTTTTTTTTTTTTTTTTTATGTGATCGTTCCTTATCCGAGGCATAGTGTCGGTTTCTGTAGTGAGCAGATATCGGCAGCGCAGGTTGCTGGCCCACGTTACCTAGTCTAGAATCAAGGTCTTAGACAACCCGCACTTGTAATTTTAGCCTACACGGGTAAGGGTTTATACAAGCATTTGATCACGAATTTGATGGTTGCGCTACTGGCCCAAGCCAAGTTTTGAGCAGTCAGTAGTTTTCCGATCAATCGCAATGCAGGTCCCCAAAACTTATCCACCTGCTTCATTGACACTGCACGAACATGCTGAGTGCATTGAATGGGCACCCTTACATTCATTTCAGTTCCAAACCTTTCGAATGCGAGCTGAAATTTAGTTTGAGAAGACCTAAGGATGACCAAATCATCCGCAAAGAGCAGCTGACTCGTCCTTAAATTTCTGAAGAAGAGAGGTGACAAATATCAGCCTTGGCGGAGTCCAAAAAGCACATTGAAAGATATTGATTCAATGCTATCGTCGTCCCAAGCACAGCTTCTACAGTTTGTATATAAAGACTGAATCGCCATTGACAGAAAACCGTCAATCCCATACTACTGCAGAACACTCCAGAGTTTGCCTCGAGGAACCCTATCATATGATTTCTTCAAAGTCACAAAGCACGTGTAGACAGCCTTAGCATGCTCACAGGCCTTCTAAAGTACTTTTCTGTGCTTCTACCGGGACGAAAACCGCGTTGCTCATCCCCCAAACTTTCCTGAAGCACAGCTCTGGAACGCGTTTCTAACACCTTAGCAAAGATTATTTTTGTTTGCCTAGCGGGTAGTGGAAAAACGCTAATGCGTACGAGAAACAGCAGTCCCACTTTGTTTCAAGTAGTGTGAGACTCGTACTCACTAAAACCCAACTTTCACCTCTTTTCAACCTGACAACATCCACTCCGGGACCGTTTTAGCATTACTTCAGAGTAGTGATGCTTTTTCTTTCCCCTCTAAGGGCCGGCTTTTTCACATTTTCTCCCGATGCGGGTTTATAATATCTTGACGGTAAGGCTTTCATCAATTTGGAAAACTTACTGAGGGTGTGTTTACTTCCCCTCTCTCTTTTTCGATCTAAGTACCGTCACAATGAATAAAGATATTTTATTCCACATGTCGATACTCGAGACCATCTTGTTTACGGTATCTTCTGGAGAAAAGTTGCCTTTCTCTGACTCCAGGCTGTTTCTCTCTGCTGCCCACCTGTTACACGTGAAAAACGCGTGATGCGCGTCGTCTTCCAGCGAGTCTCCGTATTGGCAGGCTGCGCTCCCTACTTTTCTCATCTCGTACAGGTACCGGTTGAAGTAACCATGTCCGGTAAGGAACTGTGTGATATAATAATTCACTATTCACTAATTCACAATAATTCCCGCTCCGTGCATGCAGCAAAGTCTCTGATCAACCGGTAGGTCTACCTTCCCCTCGTTTCGGCGTTCTGTTCCGAAAGTTGCTTTGCTTCTGTAGCTTCTGTTGGCATGCCTTTTTTCGTCTTCTTAACGTGGATGTACTTCCTTGCTGCTGCTAGGAGATCAATTGTCGTCACTCCAGCGGCTACTAGGGCTGCTAGCTCCGACACCGTTCGGTATGAACTCGTTATCCGAAGGGCTCCTATTTGCATCCGTTGCACCGCGACCATTTTCTTCCTGTATATCTCTTTTTGAGCGCGTCAGCCCAGATCTTCGAGTCATACAGGAGTATTGAGTGCGTAACCGACATCAGGAGACTTCTTTTACTTGCCGTGTGATCTCCTATGTTCGCCATCAGGCTGTTTAGCAATAGGCATGTTTTTGTGGTTCTTCGGATGCGGACTTAATTTGTAGCCAGAACTTGAGCTTCGTATCTAGCCTAACTCTTAGATATTTTACTGCTTCCTTAGTGTGTATGACTTCCGGACCCAGCTGGAACTCGATTATTGTCGGTATCCGGTTCCTCGCCAGTAGGACTATCTCGGTTTTCTCCACTGCTATGTAAGCTTAGGCCGTGGTCCTCCATCCATGTGTGTTTTCGGCCATCTCCATGTGAAGAATTCCATCATAGGAGATGTTCCATAAATCCTTGTGCTGCTCTGGCCTTACTCGAGTAGTGGCTGCTCTGTGGGATTACTTGGGCAGCCCTAACCCCCTCTTAAACAACACCTACTATAATATAGAATGATCTTTTCTAAGACCATGCTGCTTCTCAGATTGGTCACCTTGTCTCTCCACCGCCACAGAGAGTCGAGGCTTCAGCATTCTTCAGGAGTTTTCCTGCTGTGTGCAGCATACACATGGGTCTGTACGCTGACGGGGAGTTTGGGTCCCCTTTCCCTTTGCAAATCAGTACTAGCCGCTGTGTTTTCAAGGCTTTGGGAAAGATTCCGTGTTCTAAGCATCTGTTGTATATGTTTAGTAACAGCTGGGGGCACGTACCGGCGATCACTTTTAATACTTTCGCTGGAATTCCGTCAGGTTCGAGGGCCTTCATGCGGCCTTGAAGTCGATAAACAGGTGGTGAGTTTCGACTTCAAATACGTTGGTCTTTTCCAGGATTTGCTTTAGTGTGAAAATTTGGTCTATCATCCATATGCCGGGCCGGAAACCGCACTGGTATGTGTCGATTATTGTGTTGCAGAAGAGCTCACAATTTTCACACATCACGTTGGATGGGATTTTGTATGTGACATTTATTACGGATATGCCTCGATAATTCTTGCAGACATGGGATCGTCTTTCTTGAAGATGGGGCATATTGAGCTGATACAGCAGTCATCGGGCATGCTTTCATCCACCCGTACTTGGCGCTGACTTCGTGCATATACCCAACCAAGGCATCTCCTCCGTATTTAAAAAGCTCTGCGGGTAGGCCATCAGAGCCAACGGCTTCGTTGTTTTTCAGCTTTTTAATAGCTGCGCTGACCTCTTCTAAACCGGGTGGTACTTCTTAATTGACTTGACGTGGGTCCTTCTCTTGCTTCTTCTTTGATGCCCGTTAAGCAACTGTTGGAAATGCTGCTTAGGCGAGGTTAGTTTATAGAAGGGTGTGTGATGGATTAACTCATCACGTTCAATCAGAAACCTAAGGGCTATTGTGAATTCGCTTTTTTGGTGTGAAACAAGAACGAGAAACCAAAGGAATCATACGTATCTTGGTCTGCTTGAAAAACACCGGATATCCGAATTCCTGTAACCCCCGCCATGCTTACAAAGAAACCGGATCCTAAGGTACGTAGACGTCGTTCTTGCAGGGTGGGACAGTCGCATGGCAAATGTTGGATTGACTCAACATCTTCCTCATCTCCGCAGCTTCTGCATATGTCGTTGGACTCTATTCTCCATTTGCGGAGCATGACTCAAATGGCGCAGTGTCCTTCGATTACTGCAGTTAAGATGCGGATAGAGGATCGATCTAGTACCATAAGGCTCTTTGTTTTCGTTTTGCTTAATTTCGGCCATAACGTGCGAGAGATGGCACAATCCTACCTGGATAGACAGGGCGAGTTGGCTCTTTCTCTATAACGCTATACAATTTACCAATCGGTGTCTCCCCTGGCAAAAAATTTAATTATACCTAGGGAAGTACTCTCTGGATAGAAAGAACAGGGGGTCGATGACGTAGTGTCATCCCCACAGTCTTCCATGTCTGGGCTAGAGAAGGAGCTAGAGGACGTTTTACTGGCTAGCGACAGCGAGGATGCAGACAGCATACTCACTGACGCTAGCGCAGTGGGAAGTGAGCAGGCTAGTACTCTCACTTCTGTACTTAAGGGCGGGTACTCCCATCTTATTAGAGCAAGGCACACGTGAGTTGGCTGGTACTCTCACGGAAGTTAAAAAGGGTAGTAGTGAGTTGGCTGGCACTCTCACAAAATGTGGCAAGGGAACAGTGACCAAAGGGACTAGTAGCGCAGCTGACGAGAACTCTGCTGCTCCTAGTTTCTCTGAGGTCGTGCGGAAGGGTAGCAGGAAAAACGCACACCAACTGGAGAAGATGCTTGTGCGCAATGCTCGAGGAAAGGTCGGGAGTGCTAAGCGCAAAGTCGAACAGTTCGGGGGGTGTGACGTTAACTCCTTGAGTGCTTGGGATAGGTTGCAGCTTGATCGGGCTAAGGTAGTCTTAGCCGATGAGGCTGCCAGGAAGGTAGCGGCCGCACAGGCAGGTGAGGCTAGAAGTAGGGAAGAACTGAGGGCCTCTTCGAGTGGAGTAGAGCCTCCCAGCGAAACTGAGGGCACAAGCAGGAAGGGGGAGACTTCAGCTGCAGGGGCCAGTAGGGTGGCGTTCCAAAGTAAAAGGAGCAGATCCTACGATGTCGTGGAACCGAGCGCGGCGAAAAAGGTGAAGGCTGGTATTTTCCCTTCGGCGCGCCCGAACTACGACCCGGAGGACGAGCTTCTTGTTGCTATTGTCAACGAGCAGGAGCCCTGCGGTCGCTTGGGTCGGTCAAAGCTTGGGTCTGGGTTCCACTGCCATACGCCTACCCAGAAAAACAGCTTGGTCTCCTCCACATGCAGAACAGGGAGTTAAAGGCCGATACATGGAGGGTGCTCAAGACAGGGCCTACGAAGCAGTTTGGCCAGCACTTCTTGCTGGCCCTAAATAGGGAATCGCTGCCATCCCTTGAAAAGACCAAAGGGATGGTGCGATATAGCATGGGGAAGGTCATGCTAAAGCTCATGACCAAGGGTGTTGAAGAGGAGGAGGAGCCCAAAAATGATGGAAGTGATGCAAATAAACCTACATCACAGTAAGGCTGCGACGGCATGCTTGATCAACCACATCATCAAGCATGACGTCTCGGCCATACTGGTACAAGAGCCATGGATCAGCGACAACAACCAGACCCAAGGGCTCAAAAACAGGAATTACACGTTGTTCTACAAAGCCAATGAAGGTAAAATCAGGGCTTATATACTATTAAAAAACAACATAAGGGCATTTCTTTTGAATAATTTCAGTGACGGCGATCTAGTAGCAGTCTCCTGTGAAAGAGTGGGAAGTAAACCGCTGTGCCTGGTCTCTGCATATCTCCCGTACGAGCTGGCGGAGATTCCATCTGTGAAGTTGAAGCAGTTGGTAAGGAAGGACAAGTGGCTCTTCATAGTGGGCTGCAATGCAAATGCGCATCACTCGCAATGGGGTAGCAGTGATACTAATACAAGAGGTGAGTGTCTTTTTGATTTCATTCTTTCGACCAAGCTCACCATATGCAATTAGGGATCTACGCCAACTTTTGTAGTAAGGAACAGACAAGAAGTGATTGATATAAATCTAGCTTCTTGTTCTGATTACCTAACGGTAGAAAAAATGGAGGGTTTTGGAGGAGGCATCTCTTTCTGATCACAGATGGATACGCTTTGAAATTAATTTCCAGACTAGGGCTAGCAACAGCTACAGAAACCCTAAGAGTACAGACTGGGGTATGTATACAGAGCTAGTAAGGAAACATCTTAAGGATGGGCCTATTCGCAACGGCGATTCTAAAGATATAGATAAGGTGGTAGACAACTTAGGCAACGTAATGAACATGGCATTCGAAAGGGCCTGTCCATTAAGAAAGAAGTCCAAGAGGTCCCAACCTCCTTGGTGGAGCAAGGAAATTAACTCCAAGAAAAAACAGGTTAGGCATTTCTACAACAGGGCCAAAAAAATAGGGGCCGGTACCACATGGGATGAATATATGGACCGCAAGCGGGAGTTTAAGTACTTAATCAGGCAATCAAAAAGAAAGTCGTGGAAGGAATTTTGTCAGTCCATTGCGGGTACTAGTGAAGCTTCCAGACTTCGCAAGATGCTAGCTAAAGACACTTCTGTCCCAAGCTTCATCAAAAAATCTGACGGCTTGTGGGTAGAAAGTGGCGAAGAAGTTTTAGAAACGTTAATTGAAGCTCACTTCCCAGGAAGTAGATCGCCAATGGATTCTACTACTAAAAGCTCTTGTATAATGGTAGGTCAATAGGGGACGACGTAGAGAATCTAATTACATGGAAGAATCTGCGATGGGCTATTATGTCATTCGTACCATTCAAAGCACCAAGTCCTGATGGAATTTTGCCAGCTATGCTGCAAAAAGCTCCAGCCAAGGTTAGAAGCAGGCTTAGGGAAATTTTAAAACATTGTTTAAGGTCATGTTACGTACCAGTGGCATGGAGGGAAGTGCGGGTTATATTCATACCTAAAGCAGGTAAACCAAGCCACACTTCACCGAAAGACTACAGACCCATAAGTCTCTCGTCATTCCTCCTCGAGACACATCACATCAGAAGTAAGTGTTGCAACGGGATTCTATGCAAAGCTCAGCATGCATATTTGAAGGGGAAAGCGGTGGAAACAGCTGTACACGACGTAGTAGGGAAGATAGAAGGAATTTGCACTAGCAGCCTTCCTAGATATAGAAGGTGCGTTCAATAACGTAGAAGGAAGGGCCATCAAACAGGCCCTAGAAACTATGAATGTCGAGTATAGCATTACCAATTGGCTCTGCGATATGCTCGGCACTAGAAACATTAACTCCACTATCGGAAACAGTTCAATGAGAAAATCCGTTACCAGGGGGACTCCCCAGGGAGGCGTTATTTCACCCCTCCTCTGGGTTTTAGTCATCGATGGGATACTTAAAGAACTAAGCAATACAGGCATAAGCGTCACTGCTTACGCGGACGACGTGGTGATTTTAGTTCAGGGCAAGTTCCTTGACACATTAAGTGAAATGATGGAATCAGCTCCTAATAGTCTTGAAAAATGGGCTAGAGGGTGTGGACTACACTTCAACCTGGATAAAGCCGAATTGGCACTCTTCAGTAAAAAATACAAGATACCACCCTTCAAACTGCCTAAGCTAGCAGGGGTGGAGCTTTCCCTTTCGGATCGCGCTAGATATCTTGGGATAATGCTGGGCAGGAAACTAAATTGGAAACTTAACATACAGGAACGAGTTCGCAAAGCTTATAATGCTCTTTTATCTGTAAGCGGACCGCGGGGAAAAAATGGGGCCTGAAACCCGCAATAATGCACTGGCTATACATCATGATAGTCAGACCCATCCTTACGTATGGGACTCTTGTGTGGTACAAGGCAACGAATACGAAAAACACACGGGATATGTTGGTCATGGTACAAAGAACAGCTTGCATTGCCATCACAGGTGCTCTTCGCACAACACCTATGGCTGCACTCGAGATCTTCCTGTATCTTTTACCATTAGACCTATAAATTAAATTTCAAGCGGGCAACAGTGCGCTTCGGCTCACTAACGTTGGTCTCTTCAGGACTAATAACATAGGACATAGCTCCATTCTCAAGGAATCTTTTCCCGGAATCCCTGACGAATCGGACGATATACTTGGCACCTTAGAATTCGACACACCATACGAAGTACTGTATCCTATTAGAGAGGACTGCCGAAGGAAGACAGTCTCTGTCCATAACGAGATTGCAATGTACACACATGGTTCTAAGACCAATGAGGGCACGGGGTCAGGTATTTACTCGAGAGATACGAACCTACAGGTGGCCCTGAGACTTCCGGACACATGCAGTGTGTTCCAAGCAGAGATTCTAGCTGTACTTAAAGCTGCAGAATTATTGAGATAATCAGGAATGGCCGCACAATGCTTAGGGCATTATGTACGCAGAACCGAGTCAGATTATGTTGGGTACCTGGACACTGCGATATCGAAGGCAACGAGCAAGCCGACGCGCTGGCTAAAAGAGGAGCGGGGCTCCAACGTAGCGATATAGTTGGTAGTATTAAGCCACCAGGGTGCGTGGCTAAGGGAATTATTCGTGATAAAATCATTGACACGGCTAATCTAAGATGGTCAAACTTAGATGGTCACAGGGTGTCTAAGGCCTTGTAGCCTCTGTTAGATCGCAGAAAATCTGGGGAGATAATCAAGTTAGATAGATCGAGGCTAAGAACAGTGATAGGAATACTCTCTGGCCACTGCCTCCTAAGGAGGCATGTCATGAGACTAGGGTTATCCGATACGGATGTTTGTAGGTACTGCGACGACCTACATGTCTCAGAGGATATATATATATATACTCTGTGAATGTCAAGGAATTGCCAGGACAAGGCTAAAGCACCTTGGTAGATACTTCTTCTATAACCTTGAAGAGGTGACGTCCCTAAACCATAACAAGGATCTTTTTAGATTCTGTAGGGAGATTAATTGCTTGGGAGAATGGGTTTAGGTCTTCTGCCGTGAAGGTTCCCTAGGGATCGCGATGGGCCCACTTTAGTGCCTAGTGTTTTATGATAACCTCATAACCCTACCTAACCTAACCGGCCCCCATGGCAGCTGATCTCCTCGTGGTGGGGGCGGGCAAGGTGACTGGGATGTGCAGATGGGGTAACTTGAATCGTTATTCCCATCCATACAATCCAGCCAAGGCTAAAAGAGCGTACATTCCAAGATGACAAGACGACGGAAACGTCCCTCTGATATTGCCAAATCTGGTAAACCAGAGCATCTTTAGAGCCAGGCCTGAAGGGTGCCAGTATGCGAGCGTCTGGTCGTCGGTCTGTCCAACTCGGCAGCCGACCGGGTATAACCCGAAATGGCTACGAGCTTTCTGTCAATGGCCTCGTCAACAATTACGGGGTCGAGGGATGAGCGCGCTATGCACTGACAGAAGCACAGATGGATTCTCTGAATTTCGACAACGGCATCGACTTAGGATAGGCACATGGAACGTCTCATCGTTTACGGGAAAGGACCATGAGCTTGTTGGAAAGTTTTATCACGTAGCCTGGAAGGTTTCAGGGGGTTGACTGTTTCTTTTATGATTTTGGATATATATAGGGATATTTAAGTCTTTTGCGGATGTCAGTGCGTTGCATAAAGTTGATTGAAGTTTCTGTGTTCTTTTCCTATTTAAAGCCTTCTTGACATCAGTGCGGATGGGTGTTCGATGTGGTGAGTTGATTTTCTGAATGTTTAAAGTCAGATAGCAGCCAATCCTGCTTCGGTAAGAATGTTGTTGCTAGAAGTTGAGCGGAGAGCCCTCATACTAGTTCTGTTGGCAGCGTGGTAAGGTGTTGTGGTGAGTTGTAGGGATGATTTGGAGCATTTCCCGTAGACTGGTAGACTATAATCAATATTTGATAACAACATAGGTTGGTCTACAGTGGGCTGAATTTTAATCTCATTGAAAGCAATTCAACATACTTCCTCAATGGCTACTCTCTCCATATGATAGACAAACTATTTAGACTAAGAGGTATTTATTATTATCGTATTGTTAGAAATATATAGGGGATTAATTCAATTTATTTGGATTAAAAGTAAGCAATATAATCTTAGCGGTAAATAGAAACCACGATGATCGCCGCGCCTGACAGTCGTCACTTCTTAGCCCACAAACCCCTTCAGCTGTCAAGTTGGAAGTCGTAAGTTATTGAGTCCGTAACGTTGTTGATTGGTGAATTAACACCCGGATTACTTGTGTAACACGTAACATTCTCCCCCATCTAGACTGAAACCGGCCCGGTTTCCTGACAGTTCGATTGATTTCGCATTGTGACGTCTTTGCCATGGTATTTTGAAGTCTGTCAATGTGCCCAATCTTCGTTTCGTTATTTTTCTCTTTAGGCCTTTTCTAGATCCACATATGTCACATTCCGCGCAATAATCTGCCACATCACCTCTAGTACCATTCCAATAGCAGCGTCTCCTAAGCTTATCGTAGGTCTTTTTAATGCCAAAATGGCCACCACCAACGCAGTCATGGGACATGTTCAGCACATTTTCTCTCATCGCAACTGGAATAATCGGCAACCATTGCTCGTTCTGATGAGAAGAAAGTGGAACCCAAGGTTTGCAGAGTACATCGCTTACTAGGCCGAAAGCGACACACTGGGCCCAATACGCCTTGAGTTCGCCCAGTTCACTTGAAATCTCTGACCAGTCCGGTCGCTCACCAGCAAGTATCCAAGACCTGACTACACTCGTTACTTCATCTGCTTTTTAATGCTCTATCAAGTCTGTAAGTTTAAACTCACAATTAATAGGGGTAATAACATTTACCTGCTCCGTCCGAAATTTAGACTCTTTTCCATCACAATGAAAGTAATTTTGTTCTCAACAAGGACGTCCTGACAGGGCATCAGCATTTGAATTGTCATCCTTTTTGCAGTCGATATACTTTTCGTTCACAAAAACCGACCCAGACTCATCGCAGGAGGTGCTTACATCACTGCGACACTTCCGATGGACCGGTCCTTTGCACTCCTTACACTTCCAGAGGGAAGAACCAGCTAGTATGGCTTTTTAACATGCAATGCACTGTCCGGCACTGCTTTCAATGTCCCGCAAACCCAACTCGAACCGATGTGTTTGGTATGTCCTACGTTTGCCGGTACTAACGCGCATGACGCTCGAACGTCTTCCTGCATTGTCTATTGGCTTCTTCTTTAGAGGAGACTGCATGGTTCCAATTTTTGACGGTGAGACTGGCGCACTTCCAAGAGTTGATTTATCAATCAGCTCCTGCAATGTCTTGGACTTCTGCTTCTCTCGCTTAAGCTCCTCCTGTAGCGTTCTGTAGGAAATCGATGACCCGACTATGTTCGGCGAGATGTGCTCCTTCTTACCGGACATGGTTTCGGTCCCAGAAATCATATCAGCCAGCCTTTTGTTCTTTTTCTGAGACAAATCCTCCACTTTTAGTTGGAGGTAATCAAACAACTTCTTGTGCTGAGCTAAAGTGAATTCACTCTTGATATCTCCCTGGATATAGTAATTCTGCCTCTCCGCCAATGTACCAGAGAGCTCTTCAATCTCCTGCCTTAGATCCGTCACATCATTTCTAGTCGACAAATTAGCTACCAAACATGTATCTTGGACGGGATAGATTGTTTGACCAACGGCAATGGCATCCGTACTCTACTCTGGGATCATTCGAATTTTGCTTTTACCTGCAAAGAGCCTGTTAAATCTGAAGTTGATTACGCATTTTGGTGGGGCCAGAAAATCAGTTCCTATGATTCCATGGCCATTACCTGGAAGTTGGAAGTCTACCACCATGATTGTTAGACTACCTGTTTCTCCACCAAGTGTGTTCATTTTACAGTTCGTCGGCTGCAAATGAATATTCGATGGAATAAGACTTCGGTGTATAAACGTTATGGAGGAACTAGTATCCATGAAAAGTTCGCATTTGATGCCACTCACGATAGCCGACACTTTAAAGCCGCCGCTGTGATCACTCGTTCTATGCCGCCATTGACGCCTATTCCACTGCAGTTGTGTGGGAATATAATACCTCCACTCACCTCTGCTGCACGTGTTGTGTGACTTGACAGTGTACTTAGGCGCGCGGCCTCCAATACAATAGCTTTTGTCAAAGCTTCCGACAGAGTCTTAGGCTCAGAAATGCGCACCATGTCTTGTACGTACATATCCGAATAGTCGGAGAGCTGGTGAACGTTTTTGAAACGTCATTTTAGCACAGGAAATAAATATATTTTTTTGTTAAACTTGAGCTAATGATCACAAATATCAACGTCTGGCAGCTGTCTGTTGGTGCGTTTGGGGGGGGCTGGGCCCCAAAGACGTCGAAAAAAGGGATGCGGTCACGTCATTTCAGCAAAGCCGAATTTTTGTATATGAGTAGTTTACTTGTTTCTGTAACATATTTTACCACTGCCAGACATTTTGGCCGGGTCTAACATCCTGCCAGACGCAAGCGAAGTTTGAATGTCGCTACTAAAGCGATGTGCGACAAATGTATCTAATAGCCGATTTTCATCGAAACTATTGAAGCATTTGAAAACTTACTAAGTGTGTCTTATAGGAAATTAAATTCTAAATAAAATAGTACATACACAAAATGTTCATATATCCAGTAGAACAGAAGATATTTTAAAAAGAGTTTTGTTTGTTTCGTATTAAGATATCATTTTCCTACAAAATGCATCATATGTCTTCTCCCTTCGGCTGCTCTACCTGGGAAAAACAAAACAATCATGCTTTCAATAATTTTCGGTTTTTTTATTGGGTTATAAAATGATTTAGAAGAATATAATTTCCTGTATTACGGTATTTTAATCTTGTATATCATGGTCTTCTTCGTCGTCAGGTTCAGATCCATCATCATATAAATTAAAGAATTTAACAATTTTTTTTAGTTTGCATGGAATAATCAATATGCAATAGTATTGCAATAAAAAAATGCATTATAATATTCATAATGTATGTACCTGAACTCTCGTTTTCATCATAAATATCAGGAGGTTGGATTACAACGTCTTTCACTAAAGCAGGTAATTGATCACCGTCGAACCAAAGAAACTCATATACACCATTAGATTCCAATCATCCATTTTCAATTGGGGATAAATTAGTTGGATTTTTTAAATGTGCATTTCTCCAAATATTTGAAATATAATGAGCCCGTAAGAAATGTTGACGCAGCTCTGATTTACACGGTGGCAAATTTCCAGCGTCAACATTTTTAAATTTTTTATTTAAATCGTCATTCATGTTCATTGCATTACATGGTTTTGTAAATATCTCATATCTGGATTAATTGACGTAATTTATATTACGGTATTATACAAACGACATACAAACTCCTCTAAGACTTCAAAAACTTGTTCCCTTGAGCCTTATACATGTACATCCAAAGTACCAAGCAAGATCAGTAAATGCTTTTTGATATTTGTGGGATTCATTCAATTGTATAAAAGGTCTTCGTTTTCCTTTTCTGTAAAATGTAGCATAATAATCGCAACCAGTTGCTGCATGAAATCCTGGTAAAGAATTACACAAAGACTCTCCTTGAGCATTAAGCAATTTGGATAAATCTACAAATCGTCGTGAATTTCCAACGCCAACCTCCTTCCAAATGTTTAGAGAGCTCTTTAAATGTTCCATGTTACCTAACATAATCGCAATAACGTCTGTATCTGAACATTTTATTAAAACATGTGCATCTTGATCGATGTTGCAAACATGGTAGACGATTTTGGTGTCAGCTTCTTCATGTTTTTCACAAGATAAATTGTCTTCCACAGTTTTTTTTCACTTTTCCATTGTCAGTTTTAAAACAGTAACAAAAGTCATAATTTGTTGAGGTTGTCCAAGCTATCTCTCAGGAGATATTCGCTATCTTCGATAGATGGTGAAAAATAACGATCAAAATGATATCGATTCTGGATGCAGAATACCTAGTAGCCACTTGCAATATTTTTTTTGAGATGTTGCCGAATGTTTTTGGAACTTCCTTTAAGAGATGCAGCATGAAAAAGCCATCGATAATTACAATATCAATATTGCGTACTGCCTGACTATCAACTTTTGCCTCCAACAATTTCATGAGAACAGATTTATCGGTTTTACAAATTGTTCCATCTAAATGGCACATTGATAAAGGAACAGGCATCAAAGGATACAATAAAACTTTTGCAATATCTATATATTGTTCCAGGGTATTGCTATAGGGTTTGGTGCTGCTCGTCCTGTTGCAATGTTATATAAGAAATCGTTACTCAGTTCTGGTGCAAAAGGATTTATATTTTGCTTTATGTAATGGATAAAATTCTGAAGCTGCACGCAACTTTTTTCCATTCTACTTCTTTCCAAGTCTGCTGTAATATCTTGAGCTTTATGCAATCTACATTCCTCAAATACGTGCGATATTATCGTTGATCTTATGCTGTGACTTTTAGACCAGCGTTGACGAGCAGATATCGTATTGGTGGAATGTATAACTCCTTTCAATCTTTTTGCAGCATCTGCATTTATTGTCTGTTCCAACGTCAAATCTATTGGCTGTCTAGAGAATGCTTTTTCGGTTCTTTTCACAACGAAGGACCTGTTCTCAAAAAATTCTCTTAGTCCTGGGTGAGGTTCGTCGATTTTTAATAAATTATCGTGGTACTTGACCAACCACTGTGCGTGCGATTTTGGGCAATATGTATTTAAATAATTCGAAATCTGCAGTACGAATGCTTCGTGTCAAAATTAAATAATAATTAACATCATCTACATAAATCATGTAGAACTGCGGTGTTTTGCCAAATTGTCCATTAATCGTTGCTTCTTGATATGCATTATATTTTCTATACAATTGTATAAGGTAAGGATGGTCCATAGTGAGACTTGATGTCTGTGTAGATTGAAAGTCATTAAGATAACTGATTATATCATCGCCAATTTCTACTTGTTCTTTCTTCATAAAACTTTCAAAACGTAGGATCTGAAAGCCCAAAGTCATTAAAGGATGTAGTCTCTTGCACGTGTTAAAATGCTTTACAGCTATAAATCCAGCTACTGAACCATTTGCTAAAAGTTCACTATCCACCATTACATAAGCCAATCCAGAATCATCTATAAACTTTCCGATGGCTTTGAAATAAGCCATCATAATGTGGAAGCTGCCTAGATGAATAAAAAGGCCATTGAATCTTGGCTTTTTCAGTTGCTTGAATTTGAATAGCGGCTACTGACTCTTTTTAAAATATCTTCTGTTCTACTGGATATATGAACATTTTGTGTATGTACTATTTTATTTAGAATTTAATTTCCTATAAGACACACTTAGTAAGTTTTCAAATGCTTCAATAGTTTCGATGAAAATCGGCAATTAGATACATTTGTCGCACATCGCTTTAGTAGCGACATTCAAACTTCGCTTGCGTCTGGCAGGATGTTAGACCCGGCCAAAATGTCTGGCAGTGGTAAAATATGTTATAGAAACAAGTAAACTACTCATATACAAAAATTCGGCTTTGCTGAAATGACGTGACCGCATCCCTTTTTTCGACGTCTTTGGGGCCCAGCCCCCCCCCAAACGCACCAACAGACAGCTGCCAGACGTTGATATTTGTGATCATTAGCTCAAGTTTAACAAAAAAATATATTTATTTCCTGTGCTAAAATGACGTTTCAAAAACGTTCACCAGCTCTTAGACTAGAAATGCCATCAATGAATTGCATTGTGGCTATTTTATCTTGGGCTTTGCGCGAACACTCTTTAAAAACTGTGCGAACTAGTCGTTCTACGTCCGTAACAAAAGCGGCCAACTCGTCCTTCGGGCGCCTTACTCTCGCAGGCATTTGTGCATGGGATACCTGCTTTACCTGACCCAAAAATCTAAGCTCCAGTCCTTTGACTAATGACGCGTATTGCTCCCGATCCGCTACACTAAGGTTGGAAAGCACAGCTACAGCGTCTCCTCTCAGCGTGGAACCAAGAACGCGCGCTTTTTGGTGGTCAGTCCATCCATTAGTGGAGGCCACAATGTCAAATTGGATTTTGTAGTCCTCCCAGCTCGTGGCCTTTCCGTCAAATTGCTGAGGCTTTAGTTTAATTGGACTTTCAGCTGACGATAGCTGACAATCTACATGGTGACCAGCTTCACCTTCTGCTAACCTCGGAGGTGCGCAATAATCACAACCTTCTTGCTGAACCTCTTGAGCTTGTTGGACCTCACCATGCTGCTGCCCGTGTGTACTCCGAGGTATTGAACTCTCCATGAGTCTCGCAGCAAATGTCGTAGCACAGATAATATAGTTACATAGATATCGCATCCAGTACAAAAAAAAATGGCCAGTTTTCAATCGACTGGGATTTACTCGTGGGTTCGATCGATCTTGGTTGCCACCCCAGTAAAGGAGATTAATCGAACTCTTTCAGACCAAACGAAATAAAATTATGTTGCAAGACCATGCAATAATCTTGCTCTTCAGTGTGTCGTAGAAACACCAAAGCCAACTTCTGTCATACAAAAACCATTTTCTGTTAAAGAACAATATCTATGTACATACAACAAACTGATGGTATGGTATGATTCAATAGCGATCGTGTCATTGGCATGGCTTGTGTGTATCTTACGTCGCGTCGTGTTGTCTTAGAAGGGTTGCATGGCATTTATGTACTTCTCTAGATGCGTATTTCTTGTTTCTTTTGGTAAATACATGGGTTTGAAATTTCTGTCATCGCAAGTTAAAAATTATGTGTATCATTTATTTGAGATCGAATTGCGACAGCGCTTGGTTTTAAATAAAAATAACAAATGAATGATAAAAGGAAATCAGGAGTTTCTTGCACGACATGCAAGTAATCGGCAAGGGGTTTTCCTAATTTAAAAATTGTTGCATGCCCCCCAAAAGAAAAAAATGATATTTTAAATAATTTATGGAAAAAAGCATGTAGTTTAAATGGCGATAACATTTTTTTTTGTTTGCCAAAATCATTTTTGTACTGAGTTTGTGGGCAGGAAAATGCTAAAAAGAGATGCAGTTTCCACACTCAATTAATAAATGATATTGATCAATTTGAAGAATTATAAAATCTTTTTTCAGCGAATAGTAAGAGAAGAAGAAGTTCAAGTTCAGATCTAGGCTGCTTGAAATGCATCAAATTGATGCAATCAATCGAGAAGCGGGAAAAAAACATTTTCAACTAAAAAAAAAGTATTGCTTCTTTCAGTTTGAAAATTAAAACTTTAAAGCAAAAAGTTAGATTAAAGAACAGAACATTAAAAATAAAGAAACAAAATAGGTATTCAGGTTTGGTATCCCAAATTAAGAGCATGGATATGTCAGAGCAGTCTAAGTTATTTTCTTTTATGTTGATGGGGCTTTCTAAATCAAATTTGCATACCCCAGAAGAAAAAGAACTTACACAAAATGTTTTTTATCACTCGCAAAATACATATACATACATTTCTACGCGATGGGTTGGGCTTTCGACTTCCTCATATAGCTTCATTATATCGTTGGGCTCCTGTGAAAGGTCTACAGCCTGGGTACCAAAACATGGCTCAAAATATATTGAAATCTAAAATTGCATCAATGAGTCATCGTCAAAAGTATGCGGTGTTGGTTTTTGATGAGATTCGAATCCGCCAAAATCTGACGTACAACGCTACCAACGACTTAATTGATGGATTCGAAGATTTAGGTTCAGCAAGAAAAAAATCAAATGCTAATGAAATTTGTGTATTTATTGTTAATGGCCTTTTTGATTCATGGAAAAACGTTGTTAACTATTTTGTTTCGGAAAATGGAATAAAAGGGGATGACTTAAAACAGTTGATTAAAAAGAATTTTGAAATATGCAAGGAACTTGGTCTTCAAGCATGCGCTGTTGTTTGTGACCAGGGTCCAAACAACAGGAAAGCGTATCAACTTTTGAATGTGACTGGAAAAAACCCATTTACGACATTTGAAAACCAAAAAATATACTGTCTTTACGATTTTCCTCATTTACTTAAATCAGTGCGCAATCTGTTACTCAAATCGGATCTAAACACCCCCGATGGTTTAGTTTCTTTCGATGTCTTCAGAGAAATATATAATTTAGAGACCGACAACGTTGCCAAACCTTGTTTAAAATTTACTTGCTCACATATAGCTCCTAATGCTTTTGAAAAAATTAGCGTACGCCTAACGACTCAAATATTTAGCAGGACATCTGCTGCGTCCATACAAACCGCTCAACACCTGAATTGTTTAAAATTTACTTCGCAACACGCTCAAGCAACGCAAGCCTTTACGCTGGCATTAAACAATACCTTTGACTGCATGAAAATGCGCTTCAACGTGGAGTTACTGTTGGAGATGCTGCATACCAACAGATAAAATATTTTGTAATATACCTTTTTGCAAGCGATGCAAAATTTTTCAAATGTACCCAAACATTTTTATTTGAAAGGAATGGAAAAGACACTTAAAGCAGTTTTATTACTAAGCGAGGACATTAGCAACGGTACGTTTGTTGATGCTGATTACTTGCTGACAAAGAGGGTACATCAAGACATCTTAGAGAACCTGTTCTCAATTGTCAGAATAAAAGGTGGTAATAATAAGAATCCATCTGCTTATGAATTCAGTGTACTAATGTCAAAAAGTCTTTCGTCAAACCTTATTTCCTTCTCACCTTACAGTAATTGTAAGGACGATGATATTCAGTTTTTGAGCTTAGGTATGGTCCAAATAAAGGGCACTCATGTTGTTTTGCTGAATGAGGAACAAGAAGAAGAAGACTGTGATGAGTTTTTGTACACAGAAATCATAAACAAACTAGAAACAGAAACTGTTGCAATGCGATACTTTGCGGGATATATTGCTTACAAAATGCCTTCAAAGAGCCACTATTCAAATTGTTCAGAAATGAACAATGAGAGATGAAAAAATAACATGCCCTTCTGAGTTTTTTATATTTGCCAAAATTTTTTCCCAAAATAGTGATTTTGGCAGTCTTTTTGCACCATCAGATGAATTGTTTGACTTTTATAAGCTTCATTTTAAAGTTTTCCATGAAATGTTCCGGGATCGCCCTCATATAAGAAAAATAAGAGAAATAATGGCCTCTGAACGCATAAGAATAACAAATATCCGTGACAGCAGCTGGTTTAATGAGAAAAACGAATGCTTTTATCATCGCAAGAGTTGCTTAATTTTGCCCTTCTTGTCTTATTGCGCAAACACTGCTCATGGGAATTAAAAATGCGAAAAATCAGCAAATATCAAAAGGTGCAAATATTATCAAGAAATTAAAAGATGTAAATAATACTCATCATCATCATCATCATTTGAATAAACATAAAATAAATCTATACTTATTCAAATGAGATAACTAATTTTAACCGTTTTCATTACCTTACAAAATGCTTTTAATAATAAAGTTTATTCAGAAAAAAATCAAATAATGAGACGACATAATTTCACAATTGTACCAAGTTCCTACCTTATCAAACTCGTAATTATTTATAAAGCAAACATAAATAATTTAAAAATCGAAAACCTTTTTCTGAGAAATAAAAATTCATTGAAAAGTTTATGTGACTATGTCACCTACATACATACATATGTACCTACGTAGATATTTATTTTTTATTTGATGAAAATTGCTCACACATAGAATCATCCTTTCATACATCTCACAAAACGTGCTACTCAACTCACAACCGTTTGAGCATGGTATACATACAAGATCGATCGAACTGGGACCCACGAGTAAATCCCAGTCGATTGAAAATTGGCCATTTTTTTTTTGTACTGGATGCGATATCTATGTAACTATATTATCTGTGGTCGTAGCTTCTATTGTCCGCAGTTCATCCATAGTCCGTTTTTGTCTATTATATAGCGATTCGAGTTCTTTGGACTGCTTGACCACAGTCTCGTTTAAAATTGTAATCATGGCAAGTATGGAGTCGAGTTTCTCCTTAAATTCGTCCATTGTATTGCTTACTTTTTAGTTCCAAATCCCACTTCTGACACCAATGTTACAAATATATAGGTGATTAATTCAATTTATTTGAATTAAAAGTAAGCAATACAATTTTAGGGGAAAATGGAAACCACTATGATCGCCGCGCCTGACAGTCATCACTTCTTAACCAACAAACCCGCTCAGCTGTTAAGTTGGAAGTCGATGAGTTGGTAAGTTGTTGAGTCGGTAACGTTGTTGATTGGTGAATTTACACCCGGATTACTTGTGTAACACGTAACAGTATGTTCGATATATATCGGATAGGATGGGCAGCTATTGAATTTGTGTAGGCCTAAGAGCTCCGGTTATGATCCTCATCGTTGTGTTGAGTTTGTTGTCTATTTGCTTCGTGTGTGTGCTCCTACTCCACACCGAGGCGCAGTATTTCGCGGCAGAGTAAACCAGTGCCAAAGCAGCGGTTGTAATAGAGCCTGCACTCGCACCCCAGCTAGTACCAGCCAGTCTTTGTATAAGATTATTTCTAGTGCCAAGTTTTAGGGAGACTTTCTTTAGATGCACTCTAAAGGTCAGCGTTCGATCTAACGAAACTCCTAGATATTTAGGGTTTGGATTGAGCGTGACAGCTGTGCCGTTGAAAACAACATTTAGCTGTGTTCTCGCCTGTTGGTTGTCCAGGTGGAAGGCACAAACTTCGGTTTTACTCGGGTTCGGTGTCAACAGCTACATTTTAAAGTACGTGCTCAATGATATTGAGCTCGCGCTTACAAGCCGCGTGACTTCGTTATTGCGATGCGTGGGCTATATCGTCGGCATAGTGAAAAATGTTTGTTAGAGGCAGATCATGGAGATGTAGATTAAAAAACGTCGGAGCCAGCACTGATCCTTGAGGTAAGCCATCCTTCAGAGATCTTCAGCGACTTCTTTTGGGTCGCATAGATACCTGGAATATGTGGTTTGCGAGCATGTCGCTAATCAGTGTCACAGTTTGTTTGCATTTTAAAACTTTTTGAAGTTTGAGTAGCACACCTTGTCTCCAGACGGTGTCGTATGTAGTGCCCAAATCTACGAAAGCGACAGATGTTTTTTGCCTTCTTTGGGATACAGATTCGATGTGGGTTGTCAGTACTAAAACCTGATCGCAGCAGCTTGTAGCTTTTTTGAATTCTTCGGCCAGATTGCCTAAAATGTCATCAAAGAAGTTGATTAGCTATGTTTTTGCAATCTTCCCACAGTGTATTAAAAGTTCAGAAGAGATGCGGCTTTACACGGTTTTACAGATTTCAGAGCGTTGTTTAGCTCACATGACGAGAAAGGAGGCGGAAACGTAATGTTTGGTTCTATACTTGATTTTGTGTGGCGCAGCTCTTTTTTAATCGATCTCTTCCGTTTTTTATCCATAGGTACATTGAACGTTAGTACAAGTCTCCTTGATATGTCATCTGCGCTCACACTGCTAGGGCACTTTTTAGACATCGGGTCCGTGCCCAGTTTACGCATCAGCGTCCAGGGTGAAATCTATTCCAGCTATCTTTTGATTGAGTTGGTTGAGGAGTGCGTTTGCTTTGTTATCACAGGAGGTTGATATGTAGTCTTTATGCAACGATTTCCACTCTTATGACCAACCCGGAATATATGTTTAGCGGTAATCTTTTGGTATTGTTTGCTTAGCCTAACCACGGCTGTTATAGCCCGAGCGAATCAAATAAAGCACGCTGGTTTTGCTGGTATCCATGTGATGATATTGCCCAGTTTTTTAGGCAAATGCACTCCAGTTGGCTTTGTTAAAGTTCCATCTTGGTTTTGGAATCAATTCGATAATACGGATTTGGATACCGTAGTCAGTTATCAGAGGACGGTGTTTGCTTCTTGGGAAGCTGTCCAGTATGCGCCTGTTTGCTAACGAGAGCTCGCCGTTGTGGTATTGCAGACCTTAAAGTACCTTTATTTTTGGCGTTTTATATTAGTTGGAGGTTATGTGCAGCCATTTAGTAAAGCCATTTGGATGGCAAACGACTAACAAAGGCCTCGTAGGGGCAGCATCTCCCGATAGGCGCTGGTCCGCTAAGTAACGAGTAGGAGCCACTGCAGCCGAAAACCTAGCAGCTCTGTTAGTAAGCCCTACTCCCACCTCCTCGTGGTGCCATCTGGGAATTTCTTCGGAAATTTCTAACGGGAGAGGACGAATGGCGAGCTTCCTGCGCCAAAAAACAGGATAAGTGTCGGTTGGTCTGTGGCCCAGCGAGCCGCAACCGTAAAACAAACTATTGCTCCGAAACGGAAACATACGCCTCGGATACGGACTGATCATTTGTTGACGACCTTTGGCTATCGGACACGGACAACGATCGGATTCTGGAACGTAAAGACCCTCCTGGACTCACTCAAGGAAGGGCCTTATAACGCCAGATTCCTCCAATTGGAGCGCGAATTCGCACGGTATAAAATCGACATTTTAGGGCTGAGCGAGATAAGATGGTACGATGCTGGGGAATACATCTCCCCAACAAAAAGCACTGTCATGCTCTACTCTGGTAAACCAGCTGGAAGTGCACGGAGTTCTGGCGTAGGACTCATGCTAACTCCAGCAGCACGTAGTAGCCTCATATCCTGGAAACCCCATAGTGACCGGATATTGACGGCTGGGTTCCAGAGTAGAGTTAGAAAAATTACCATCATACTTTAGCATTGACTACAGGATGGGTTGTGTACCAAACTAAAACTGCAGCGAGGACACCTATTGCCAAAACTGGCTAGCAGTAAATACTCCAACCTGATGTGCTTACGTTCCATAATTATTCCACACAATATCCCAATATTCCAGGATGATCAATTCACCCGGAGAAACATCTAGCATATTCTAGAACCCCTTGTAATTTCCTATAAATACCCATACCACAACCACCTTGGGGACAGTTGTTTATAAGTGAATACAGCGATTACAAGAGATATCCGACCAGTGGTGAAAGCAAGCGACATTGTGAAAATAAATCTGTAGCGACCGTTTATTTTGAAATAAATAAAGAATAAAGTGATTGGCTATTGTGTTAAAGTAAAGTTGGTGTTTGATAATAAATAAACGATTAAAATACACAAAAGAAGGTTTTATTTAAATGAACCCCAGCAAGAATATTACAATACAGTGCTATGCTCCGACTATAGACGCGACTGAGGATGAAAAGGATAATTTTTATAGCCACTTAGGTGCCGCCTACAACCAAACGCCTAATGGGGACATCGTAATGGTAATGGGAGATCTCAATGCCAAGGTGGGAAGCGACAACACCATGCTTAAGCACGTGATGGGAGTCCACGGCGTGGGAGACCGTAATGACAATGGTGAGCGGTTTGTGGACTTCTGCAATACCAACCGCCTAGTCATCGGAGGTGCGCTGTTTAAGCATAACACCTGCCATAAGATCAGTTGGGTCTCTACTGATAGGCAACGAACATCCAACCAGATCGACCACATTGCGATCAGTCGCCGCTTTAGAAATTGTCTCCTGGACGTCCGAAACAGACGTGGAGCTGACGTCGGACAAGAACGAGATCACCATCTTATGGTAGCTCATTTACGCCTTCGTACTGCATCCGTCAACAGCAACCGCTCAAACCTACTTAATATCACCAGGTTTAATATCGACAGGCTCAAGGTTCCCCAAGTGCGCCAACAGTTCAGGGACCATCTTGCCTTAGAAGCAGAAGCAATCAGCAGCATAGAGAACATGGATGACCACTGGAGTGCTGTGAAAAATGCTTTTGCGACTGGGGCACGCACTTATGTCGGTAAAAAGCAGAAACACCACTGCACATGGCTTTCTACAGACACCTGGAGACGGATCGATGAGCGTACAGCAATCAAGGCTCGGATTGCAGCGGCCTCAGCAGTAGAGAGAACCGAGCTTGAAGCCCAATACCGTGCGAAGAAGAAAGAAGTGCAGCGTAGTGTGAGACGTGACAAGCGTCAACATGTCAACTCACTGGCCTCAAGGGCTGAAGAAGCAGCGAGTAGATGCGACAGTAGGACTGTTTACAACATCACTAAGGAGCTCATTGGTGGTCGAAACTCCAAACAACATCCAGTGAAGAGTCTAGACGGTGACCTTCTGATTTCGGATGAGGATCAGCTCACTAGATGGAGAGAACATTTTGCTGCAGTGCTAAATCACTTAGACGACGGCGGTATGATCTTGAATTCGAATGAGCAGTTCGAAGCAACAAATTCCCGAATTCGCACCGTACCTCCCAGTAAAGCTGAAATAATAACAGCAATCAAGTCCCTCAAGAAAAACAAAGCGGTGGGTATTGATGGTATCCCTGCCGAGCTATTTCAAGCGGCGCCAAATACATCGGCAGATTTGCTGCATCCGCTAATACGGAGAGCTTGGGATAGTGAACAATTTCCACAGGAGTGGAAAAGGGGGATGATCATTAAGCTCCCAAAGAAGGGTAACTTGATGGAGTGCGGTAACTGGAGAGGTATATGTGTTCTTCCAGCTGTAGCCAAAATAATAGCTAGAATAATTCTAGAACGAATTAAAGAACATTTAGATTCAACTCTCGATGTCGAACAGGCAGGCTTTCGCGCTGGATCCCCCTGCATCGACCACATAAACACCTTACGGATCATAATCGAACAATGCGTTGAGTATAGGTCTCCGCTACATTTACTGTTTATCGACTTCGAGAAGGCTTTCGACAGCTTGAATCGAGATGCTATCTGGTTGGCCTTGCGCAGGAGAGGCATTCCAGAAAAGCTTATAGCTATTATCAAGGTAATATGTGGGCGGCAAGTGTCACGTCGTGCACAATGGTAAGGTGTCGGAGGACTTTGAAGTCCAAAGTGGAGTACGTCAAGGGTGCATACTGTCCCCACTATTGTTCTTGGTGGTTATCAGCGATGTACTCCGTGCAGCATTGACGGAAGGCAACTATGGAATTCGTTGGACTATGACATCTTACCTTAAACACCTAGATTACGCTGACGATGTTTGTCTACTTTCACATCGGATAATGGATCTTCATTTGATGGCCCAAAATCTAGAAGCTGAGGCAAACAAAGTGGGGCTAAAAATAAACACAGCCAAAACAAAAGCCCTGAGTACTTCCAATACCCGCGCTCAACTTAACATTGCCGGAAAGCAAGTCGAGAAAGTTGATAACTTTCTATATTTAGGAAGTGTCGTCTCGGCTAATCGCGGTGGCACCGAACTGGATGTGTGCAGCAGAATCGGGAAGGCTAAAGCTGCGTTCGGAATGCTGTCCAAAATCTGGAGAAGCAATGTTATTAGCTTAAGAACCAAGCTACGACTGTTCCGCTCCAACGTAGAATCAGTGCTGCTTTATGGGTGCAGTACCTGGAAGGTGGACACCATTAACACACGCAAGCTGCAAGTCTTCGTAAACAAATGCTTAAGAATCATCTTGAGGATTTTTTGGTCGAACCGCATCTCCAACGAACAACTTTATCTGAGAACGGGCCAAGAACCTATAAGCATTACTATACGAAGAAGAAAGTGGCAATGGATTGGACACACCCTACGGCGCGAAGACAACTCCATTGCGAAATACGCTATGCAGTGGAATCCGCTCACCCAGGCAGGCAGAATAGCGGGACGCCCTAGGCAAACGTGGCGCAGAACAGTTGAGGAGGAATCGAGCTCTTTAGGAATGAGTTGGAGGCAGCTCAAACGCGTTGCAGAACTCCGAACACGATGGCGCGCAGGCGTGGTTGACGCCCTATGCCCCCCGAGGGGTTAAAGGACATAAAACATTTAGTAAACCACTAAATTGGCGTCGCTATTATTCGTAGGGTAGCCCTACTGCTCACTGTGGCTGTTAAAATCACCAATATGCACGGGTGGGTAAATGATTTTATTGGCTGTGTTTCGTTGCAATGTATGCTGGGGGGTTTATATACGTAGACAACATTTATGCCAGTGATCTCTGAGGCAGTAATGAAAATAGAGTTCGACTCATCCCTATATATAGCCAACCAATAAACAGCTAAATCAGACCTTACATATGTGGCAATACCATGGACCTTCAATGCTAAGCTGACAGATTCTTAGGTTTGTTCCAACATTTTTCGTTATAAAATTTTGAAAAGGACTGATTCGGTTATTTTGAATGTTCTACATATTCATATTTGTTTGTTTATATCTTATCTTGCTGTGTACTCGTAGCAGCTTCATATTGTAATATTCTTGCTGGGGTTCGTTCAAATAAAACCGTCTTTTGTGTATTTTAATTGTTTATTTATTATCAAACACTAACTTTATTTCAACTCAGTATTCAATCACTTTATTTTAATTGTCGCTACAGATTTACTTTCAATACGTCGCTTGTTTTCACCACTGGTCGAATCTCCCTCTTGTAATCGCTGTATGCACTTATAAACAACTGTGTCCATGGTGGTTGTGGTATGGGTATTTATAGGAAATTGCGAGGGGTTCTAGAACATGCTAGATACTTCTCCGGGTGAATCGAGGATCCTGGAATATTGGGATATTGTGTGGAACAATTGTGGAACGTAAGCACACCAGGTTGGAACGTAAGCACATCAGGTTGGAATATTTACTACTAGTAGGCAATAGATGTCGTTGCACAAAGTACCTGACGATGTACTTGATACTACAATATGATGACTATTAGCTTGTGACCAGGGGGTTTGCTAGTCACGTAACAGGGCGAACCACGTGTAGGTTGTCATCTCTCACCCAAGTGGTGAACTAACAAATCTTTATGTTATTCCACATCGATCTGATCTTCCATTTTTATGTGACCTGTGCAACCTTAAAGAGAGGGAAGGTGTACACCATTTTGCCGGAAGATGTCCCATTTTAGATGTCCCATTTTAGAGATACTTAGGAGTAATTTTGCTGGACTTGGATGAGGTTATCAACGTATTGAACGGTAGTCATGGTTGGGAGGTTTTATACAACTATGCTACAACTGCTAGCTATTGGACCAGGTGACCCTATGGCTAGTACCGATCTACAGAAGCTGTATTTTTCTAAACCACGTTTCCCTGAGCTGGAGACGTGTTCGTGTTATGTTTATCCCGAAAGCTGGGAAGCGGGGTCATGGATCCGCAAAGGATTTCAGACCCGTCAGCTTATCCTCTTTTCTTTTAAAGACGTTGGAACGCATCTTACACATATTCGAAATACGGTAGACAAATATTCGAAATACGGTAGACAAATCCCTTCTATTCAAATCTTAACATGCCACTAAGGGGCGATTGACAGAGACGGCGCTCCACGAAGTTGTGCGTACAATAGAAAAGACAATCCACTTCAAACAATATACCCTACCTACCTTCTTAGATGTTGCAGGCGCTTTCAATAACGTCAGTACGGAATCGATTCAGGAAGCTCTGATCCAACTGGATGTGGAAGAGTTTATTAGCAAATCGATATTGACAATGCTAAAAACTAGAATCATTCAAACCACTCTCGGCAACAGCAGCTCCACCATATCTGTTGTTAGAGGAACTCCTCAAGGTGGGGTCTTATCTTCTCTTCTATGGCTTATGGTCATCAACAAAATCTCGTGCAGACTTGATAGGGATGGATTTAATGTTGTCGCGTATGCGGATGACGTGGTAATACTGGCATCGGGGATGTTTCCATCCGTAATCAGTGAGATTATGGAAGGTGCCTTGGACAAGATTAGCTCATGGGTCACTGGATGTGGACTCAGGGTCAACCCAAGCTGAACTGATGCCCTTTATCACTAAAACCAAAATACCGATCTTCACGCTTCCACGGCTAAACAATCATCTACTGTAACTATCCTCCAGTGCCAAGTACCTAGGTGTGGTACTTGATTCAAAACTAAGCTGGATGCTTAATATTGAGCAACGGATAAAGAAAGCCTGTGTGGCTTTCTATGCCTGCAGCAAGATATTTGGTAAGAAGTGGGGAATTCGCCCGAAGATGGTCTTATAGATGTACACTGCCGTGGTGCGTCTCATTCTTTCCTATGGATAGCTAGTCTGGTGGCCTGCGTTAAGGATAGCTTATAACACAAACTTATTAACAGGGTACAAAGAACTGCGGCTACAGGCGCAACGGGTGCCATGAGAACATGTCCAACCAAAGCCTTGAGCGTTATCCTGCACCTTTTACCACTCGATCTTCACATTATGCATCTATCATCATATAGTGCGGTTAGGCTAACTGAAACAGGATGCTGGCGCACCAATCCGTATGGTCACAACAGTATCCTGAATCTGCTACCGCAGGATCTGGTGGATAATCTGACCGACTGTATAACTCCCACAGCGAACTTTAGAAATGACGTCATGGTCAGATTCCCAACCAGGGCGGAATGGCGAACTGACAAATTGGTTCGAAACAACAATCTTCATCGACGGTTCAAAAATTGATTGCGGGGTAGGGGCGGGGATATTTTCAATTTTTCCTATTCCCTCAATATTTCCAGGTCTTACCGGCTTCCTGATTCGTGCAGTGTCTTCCAGGCGGAAGTTTTTGCTGTACGTGAGGCCTGGCGCCTAGTTAAGCAAACCTTTACACCCCTAAATACCATTGCACTCCTCATTGACAGCCAGGCCGCTATCAAGGCTTTAGTATCTGCCACTACATCACCGAGGCTAGTAGAACAGTGCAAAACAGGAACTTGCCTCGCTAAGTCATCGGTTAAGGATCTGTCTCCTTTGGGTTCCGGGTCACAGCATCGCTGAGGGAAATGAGCGAGCTGATGAACTCGCAGGGTAGGGATCTGCACTTGATGCTTCCCTAGCGAAGGAGGTGAACGTCCCGTTGGGGGTCCTTAAGGGATGCATCTTCGCGCATTATCTGCTAAAGGCTGACAGCGGATGGAACGGGGTGCGGAACTGTGTCATCTCTAGGCAGATGTGGCCCCAAATACTTCCGGAGATGAACGCAAGATCTACTAAACAGAAACCGTGCAGATATCGCAAGAGTTCTGGCAGTTAGTACTGGCCATTGGCCCATCGGGGTTCATGCGGCCAGAATAGGCATTACATTTAATGCACACTGTCGTTGCTGCAATTCTGCTGACGAGATAGAAACAATCTTACACTTCTTCTGCAAGTGTCCGGCTTTAGGCAAGGCCAGACAGCGCACCTTAGGTAAACCCTTTTTCGATAACCTAATAGAGCTAGAGGAGATTAGCATTGGGGATATTATCAGTTTCCTCAATGTAACGGGGTGGATTTGAATAATCCTTAACATTTTTTCCCGCTTTCCCTAGAAGTTAATGTCCTTGTTACATCCGATAGGTCACTTGAGTTGTGGTATTAAAACGGCGCTTCTGCGTTAATTAAGTTTCGGCATGGTTTGTTGACACAACCTACCTACCTACCTACCTTCCACTATAGAGCCCGTATTTTGGAAGGCGATTTTTGAACACAAATAGCAACCAAATTGCCAATCTGGTAGACGGTTAAGCCAAACCATAAACGACTATGTATACACCGTTTGTAAATATAAACCAAACGAAAATTATATGAAGTTTATAGAAAGTCTATCTAACTAGCTAAACTAGCAGAGTTCGAAGGCAAATTGGGAAATACCCTCGAATTTTATTTTAAATCTAACTACAGCCATCTTTAATATTTCTTTAAAAAAGTCAACTGCCACTCTATGCCACTAGCGCCATCGTACGCTCAATCTTCAGAACACTGAAATTTCCCTTTCGAGTCTCGTTGCAATTGACAGCTCAGAGAGAAATTGCAATTTGTTTACCATACAAGTTCTCCGATTTGGGTGCCAAAGTTTCGTTTTCGTGCCAAAAACCTCGATAACGAGTGTGTAAACAAAATCGCAGATTCCCCAAACCTATCTAGAAGTAACGCCAATCACAGTGCGCTAATTGTTATCGCGAAAGTATTCCCAAGTCCGCCGTGTTCCGCCCCACAAAGCTCGTTCAGCTGCCGGTCTTACGGAAGAAAAGTGAATTCCATATCAAATCCCACTCCCCTGGTCTTGATAATGTGCTCTAATCCGCGCTAAGAAGCCGCCCAAGTGTTAAAAAGAAGCTAGTGCCTCCACCTTCACAGAATGTCGCACAGGTTTCGTCGCCAGAGCACCACTCGCCGCCAAAATGAATACGAAGGACTCCTGGGACACAGTAAGTACTTATTCCGTTGCTTATATGTGCCCTAGATAGCCTCTTAAGGGGTCTCGGGGAAGATCTGTAATTAGGGTCAGTTTGACCGATAAGAAAACGCGAAAAACCACACAAAAGTAAGTCAAATTCCAGGTTTTCCAAAGCAATGCAGCTTTGTGGCGGGGAGATTGCTTTGTTATCTGTTTCATTATCGCGGCAGACAAGGGGGTATTAAGAGGCTTTACTATCATGTTTGCTTAAAAACAGCGACGACGACGTTGGTCATGGGACATGACAAATTGGTTGAGAATTAGAGCTGCCAACGATCAGCGGGGGGAGTTACATCACTCCTCAGCACAGATTGTGTGAGGCACGGTTGTATGAAAATCACCGAGTTGCTATACTTGAACTGCTTTTGAAGTGAAATCAATCATAATCGGGCTGCAAAATACGCCGAATATTGCTGACAAGACATTTGAAGTCACAGTCAGTCGAGTGTGCGATACTAGCAAACCAGACAGTGATGCATCTGCGCACCAAGTCGCACAATTCGAACCGATAACGATGAACATGTAAACAAAGCATTTACTGTAACTCATTGTCGGAGTTCTATGTCCATGAGTTCTATTTTACTATGGGTCAGTTGCACGAACTTATTTATTTTAAATGGTGATCAGGATTCCAGCCAAAGTTCGAGGCGATTGTCCATGCTTCTTGATCCACTGCCTCCAACTCATTGCGGGGAATCCCCAGACAGGTGCAGGAGAGGTGGTGCACAATAATATCAAGGGGTTTCTTGCCTGTTGGTAGGTGTAAAGGGTTTTCCAATAGACCTTTTCGCGGTTTGACGTCTATGCTGTCAAATTGTTCTGCTGGCCAACCGACGTACAATCCATGGCGTGCAATCCTTCTATGCAAAGGACAAGTGTAATGCTGGAACATACACATAGACTCTGCCTTCGGTGGAATTTGAGGATCATTGCAAGGACCTGAATATGGAAACCCATCGTATACCCACCGATATACTGGAGAAGGTCAACTCGACTTTGAAACTCTACGAGGGCACAAAGAACTATCACAACTTCACAAGCTAGAAGTGAGTTAACTAGGAATTAGCAGTAATTTTTGGTAAACTTAACTCCCTCGCCATTGCAGAAACTTCTTAGATCCCTCGGCGAAGCGCTTTATAATGTCCTTCACGAGCGGTGAACCATTCCTCAGCCCGCAGGGCTTTGAATTTCTCACGCTCAAGGTGAAAGCCCAGAGTTTCATGATCCATCAGATTGGTACTCGATCAGGTGCACTATGATCGTTACAACGACCGTTATGGTGAGGATGGTATCCATAAACAACTCACTTGGGAGCAATTGGAACCGTAGATCAAGGAAGTCGTCAAAAACAAAAAAAAAAAAAACAAATATTTGGCGCAACAGCTCTTTAAAGTACCAGGGCCTAGCTTCTCGCAACCACTCATGTTGTGTGCGTTATATTTTTCACACGAATGGAAGGGACCTACATTTAATGCCGAATCCGAACGGTGATTTGAGAAGCTTTTTCGTGACAACAATACTTTGGGATGTTTGTCAGACGCTCGCGAGAGGTGGGACCGTGAAAAAACTTTTTGGTGTTTTCTGGGACTCGAACTTGGAACCTCATGCGTAGTGATCCAACACACTAATCACTTACGCCACGGCGCCCACAAGGAAGTCGTCGAGAAGTACATCTATTCCAACATCTATGCGACGGAACAGAAGGACAAGTCAATGTTGGAGTGGTTAGACACTCTCAAGAAGTATTCGTACGATGCAAGGATCTGACAACTCAAACGTCACCGGTTATTATTGAGCAGATAGCCCAATAAAAGTAAATTTATCTAAGAATACAGATCCGATTGCATTTTTTTTTCACACAAACTCAACCAAAGAGAAGGTGACTATCCAAACGGTTGGTAACAATAAAACTCAGACTTTCTAAGAACGCAAGTCAACTTTATAATGTTTTTTTTTGTATAAAAGATGATTTAGTGTCTTCCCTTCTTCTTTTTGTTGTGTCCGACTTTACGGTGCTGCTGACGGGGTCCAGGTGTAACCTCTTGGTACACCGGAGCAACCGGAGAGTTCTTACTCAGATTTTCGACATGTCACTGAAAGGAGAAGTAAGTTAACGAATTTGAACGATGGGTTTATGAAAAAACCAACTACCTATTGATCTGCAGCTCCAGTGGACATTCCCTGTGAACCCTTGACGATATATTTGGCCCTGCGATCCTTCATCTTTTTGAAACCAGTTGTCTCATAGTTGGGCAGCCAGCGTTCTGGATCTTATGGCACTTCAGCGTTGTAATTCTTCGGCAACTTATCCTTCCTCTTGCGATTGGTTTTCTTTTTCTTCTGCACATCTCCTGGCGTGCTTGGTGATTGTTCGATCTTGGCATCGGCAGACATCTTGGTCGCCTTGGTACTCATGATCCAGTTTGCTGCCTCCAAGTCGTCTATTTCGGAAGTTGTAGTCAGTTTTTCAACTGCTGGTAGTTGGTAACTTGCAAAAGTGTCTGTGGCCCCGCCTCGCAAATGGAATTCAGCGGTTTGGCGCCACATGTGTGATAAATCAACGCTGCTGACCTGAAATTAACGAGTGTAAGCGGTCGGGGAAGTCAGCAATAGATCCAACTTACGTTGTTCTTCTCCAGCCCACTGCGGATCTGAGTAGAGCCGAGGCGGCTTGTTTATTGTCGGTGTCCAGATGACAACTAAGGCCGATACAACACCTGGCTTGTACTTGGAGTCTCCAAGGGACAGGAGAACTTCAATAGCTTCTTTACGGTTGCCCTACAAACACTCAAAATTAAGAGGAAATTCGATGCAAGCAATAGCAGAACGAACCTGCAACAGTTGCAATTGGATGATGGCACCGCTTCCTTGTACTTCTTATCCTTGGCCAGTTGACTGCATTTTATAAGTATAGCTTGGAATTCAGCTTCAGCATAGGCCTGGACCACAAATTTCACTTTCGCGCAAAACAACACAAAAAAAAAAAAATCATTCGCCACCAAAAGTGGTTTGTCACTTAAACGTCATAATTTTGACAAGCAGGCGAAAAGGTCTATCTTGCCAAATCAACATGGAGAGTTATAGCGTTCAACAACATGTGCAAATGATTAAATTGTTTTATGAAAGTGAGTCTTCTTTTCGTGCAACATTTCGCGCCCATTTCGGTTGAAAAATCATATTCAGCGACGAGGCCCATTTCCGGATAAATGGGTTCGTCAACAAGCAAAATTGTCGAATTTGGGACGATAGCAATCTACACGAGATCCACCAAATTGCAATGCATCCAGAGAACTGTTTGGTGTGGATTTTGGGCTGGCGGCATCATCGGTCCATACTTCTTTGAGAACGACGTTGGCCAGGCCATCACCGTCAACGGCGAGCGCTATCGGTCAATGCTAACCAATTTCTTTTGGCCCGAATTGGATGATATGGACACCGACGACATGTGGTTTCAACAGGACGGCCCTCCGTGCCACACAGCTGGTGCCACGATGGACATTCTGCACGAGCGATTTCCGAACATGGTTATCTCACGTGGAGGCGATGTGAATTAGGCACCGAGATCGTGCGATTTGACACCGTTAGACATCTGCTTGTGGGGTCTTCTTAAGTCACAGGTCTATGCCAATAAAGCACAAACCACCACTGCCCTGAAAGCCAACATAATCAATGCCAATTCCAGCCTCATTTATGCGCCAGAGTTATGGAAAATTGGACGTTTCGGATGCGCGCCACCCACCATATGTTATATTCCATACATAATGGCATACATGGGCCTTCTAAATAAATAAAAAATTTCAATGATTTCTCACTCACAGTTTGTTTTATTTAAATTTAAAGATAGGAAACGCTTAATGGGAAACCCTTTAGACGCAGATGCATGGCTACTTAATTACTTATTATAGAGTGATACTAGCGTGCTTTGGCACTACCCGTTCAATGAGGACAACCCCAACCGCAGGACTCGAAACTATTCTCAACCTGCTACCGCTAGACATATACGCACGTTAGCTGCCATTAATGCTATGAGAATTAGCCAGTCAGCAAACTGGTAACCAAATAGAATAGGTCTCTCGATGATCCTACTTGATTACTGTGGCCTACCCAAGCAGGGAAGAATGGTAAAGCGGTCAAATGCCTAATGCCGAATCTATAGCCGTCTACACAGATGGCTCAAAAATGAGTACTGGCGTAGGATCAGGCATCTTCTTCGACTCCCTAGGTATAACGAAATAAATACGACTTACAGACCACAGTAGCGTCTTCCAAGTAGATGTCTTAGCAGTTGCAAAAGCCGCCCGTGAGTCTGCGGTAAGGGCAATACCGCCAGAAGGTATCACCATTTTTATCGACAGCCAGGCAGCTATAAAAGCGATTACTGCCATAGAAATTAAATCGAAGTTTTGTGCTGCTTGTGCAGTCGAAAAGAGCTCGGGGTTCTTGGAACACAGCACAAGGTATCGCTCTGCTGGGTCCCTGGACACGAGGGTATCCCAGGCAATGAGAAAACCGACGAGCTAGCAAGAATCGGCTTAGCAGCTTTATTGTAACAAGTTGATCCCCCTGTGTGTATCCCGCCTTCCACACGCAAGTTCGTTACAGGGAATAAACTTATTAGAGAGACGAACACAAGATGGACCTCCATGGAAACGTGGAATTACTCGGAAAGATAGAAAATCCCTTTCCACACTCGTGGGCATCATCACGGGGCACAACACTCTGCGGTACCACTTGAAGAAACTATGCCTAACGGTGGAGGAACTCTGTAGAGGCTGTGGTGACGAGGGAGTTTTTGAGGACACTACCCACTTCCTGTGCCACTGTTCGGGTCTTCAAACACTGCAGGAAAAAGTTCCTTGGTAAACATTTCTTTCAGGATCTTGAGGAGCTCTCATCAGGGTGTATGCAGAAACGAAGTAAGTGATTGAGCGTCGTATAATTTTTCCGGTTTTCACTAGGCCTCAATAGGTAAGGGATTACTTTCTTCCCTATGGGTGTCACAATGGGTCAACGCTGACCTGAGTGTGGCAGAAAGCGTCTCTCCCTGCTAGCCCACTTACCTTACCTAATTACTTAGGTGGCGCTACAGTTCAAGGTGAACCTGGGCCTCAACCAACAATCCTTTCCATTTAGCTCGGTCTTTGGCTAATTTCCTCCAGTTGCGCACTCCAAGTTGGTGGAGGTCTCCTCGAACTTGTGTGCGAGGACGCCGTTTACTGCGTCGTCACTCCGGGCTAGATTCAAAGACTGCGAACCGAACCGTTGGTGTTCATTCGCTCTGCACGTCCTAGCTATCTCAAACATCCAATATGCATTTTTTTTTTACTAGTTCGAAGTCGCTGTACAGCTCGTATAGTTCATCGTTGAATCTTCTCCTCCAAAATGATTCAGCGCAAATGGGACCGAATGTCTTACGAAGAATTTTTGTCTTGAAGCTACCAAGGATATCTTCATCCTCTTTGAATAAAGTCCATGTTTCAGCGCCGTAAAGCAGGACAGAGATGATCAGTGTCTTATACAGAGTCTCCTTAGTTGTCTGAGATAGGGCTTTACTGTTAAATTACCTTATAAGCCCAAAAAAACAACGATTGACAAGAGTTATTCTTCGACTAGTTGGTAACTTGCAAAAGTGTCTGTGGCCCCGCCTCGCAAATGGAATTCAGCGGTTTGGCGCCACATGTGTGATAAATCAACGCTGCTGATCTGAAATTAACGAGTGTAAGCGGTCGGGGAAGTCAGCAATAGATCCAACTTACGTTGTTCTTCTCCAGCCCACTGCGGATCTGAGTAGAGCCGAGGCGGCTTGTTTATTGTCGGTGTCCAGATGACAACTAAGGCCGATACAACACCTGGCTTGTACTTGGAGTCTCCAAGGGACAGGAGAACTTCAATAGCTTCTTTACGGTTGCCCTACAAACACTCAAAATTAAGAGGAAATTCGATGCAAGCAATAGCAGAACGAACCTGCAACAGTTGCAATTGGATGATGGCACCGCTTCCTTGTACTTCTTATCCTTGGCCAGTTGACTGCATTTTATAAGTATAGCTTGGAATTCAGCTTCAGCATAGGCCTGGACCACAAATTTCACTTTCGCGCAAAACAACACACAAAAAAAAAATCATTCGCCACCAAAAGTGGTTTGTCACTTAAACGTCATAATTTTGACAAGCAGGCGAAAAGGTCTATCTTGCCAAATCAACATGGAGAGTTATAGCGTTCAACAACATGTGCAAATGATTAAATTGTTTTATGAAAGTGGGTCTTCTTTTCGTGCAACATTTCGCGCCCATTTCGGTTGAAAAATCATATTCAGCGACGAGGCCCATTTCCGGATAAATGGGTTCGTCAACAAGCAAAATTGTCGAATTTGGGACGATAGCAATCTACACGAGATCCACCAAATTGCAATGCATCCAGAGAACTGTTTGGTGTGGATTTTCGGCTGGCGGCATCATCGGTCCATACTTCTTTGAGAACGACGTTGGCCAGGCCATCACCGTCAACGGCGAGCGCTATCGGTCAATGCTAACCAATTTCTTTTGGCCCGAATTGGATGATATGGACACCGACGACATGTGGTTTCAACAGGACGGCCCTCCGTGCCACACAGCTGGTGCCACGATGGACATTCTGCACGAGCGATTTCCGAACATGGTTATCTCACGTGGAGGCGATGTGAATTAGGCACCGAGATCGTGCGATTTGACACCGTTAGACATCTGCTTGTGGGGTCTTCTTAAGTCACAGGTCTATGCCAATAAAGCACAAACCACCACTGCCCTGAAAGCCAACATAATCAATGCCAATTCCAGCCTCATTTATGCGCCAGAGTTATGGAAAATTGGACGTTTCGGATGCGCGCCACCCACCATATGTTATATTCCATACATAATGGCATACATGGGCCTTCTAAATAAATAAAAAATTTCAATGATTTCTCACTCACAGTTTGTTTTATTTAAATTTAAAGATAGGAAACGCTTAATGGGAAACCCTTTAGACGCAGATGCATGGCTACTTAATTACTTATTATAGAGTGATACTAGCGTGCTTTGGCACTACCCGTTCAATGAGGACAACCCCAACCGCAGGACTCGAAACTATTCTCAACCTGCTACCGCTAGACATATACGCACGTTAGCTGCCATTAATGCTATGAGAATTAGCCAGTCAGCAAACTGGTAACCAAATAGAATAGGTCTCTCGATGATCCTACTTGATTACTGTGGCCTACCCAAGCAGGGAAGAATGGTAAAGCGGTCACATGCCTAATGCCGAATCTATAGCCGTCTACACAGATGGCTCAAAAATGAGTACTGGCGTAGGATCAGGCATCTTCTTCGACTCCCTAGGTATAACGAAATAAATACGACTTACAGACCACAGTAGCGTCTTCCAAGTAGATGTCTTAGCAGTTGCAAAAGCCGCCCGTGAGTCTGCGGTAAGGGCAATACCGCCAGAAGGTATCACCATTTTTATCGACAGCCAGGCAGCTATAAAAGCGATTACTGCCATAGAAATTAAATCGAAGTTTTGTGCTGCTTGTGCAGTCGAAAAGAGCTCGGGGTTCTTGGAACACAGCACAAGGTATCGCTCTGCTGGGTCCCTGGACACGAGGGTATCCCAGGCAATGAGAAAACCGACGAGCTAGCAAGAATCGGCTTAGCAGCTTTATTGTAACAAGTTGATCCCCCTGTGTGTATCCCGCCTTCCACACGCAAGTTCGTTACAGGGAATAAACTTATTAGAGAGACGAACACAAGATGGACCTCCATGGAAACGTGGAATTACTCGGAAAGATAGAAAATCCCTTTCCACACTCGTGGGCATCATCACGGGGCACAACACTCTGCGGTACCACTTGAAGAAACTATGCCTAACGGTGGAGGAACTCTGTAGAGGCTGTGGTGACGAGGGAGTTTTTGAGGACACTACCCACTTCCTGTGCCACTGTTCGGGTCTTCAAACACTGCAGGAAAAAGTTCCTTGGTAAACATTTCTTTCAGGATCTTGAGGAGCTCTCATCAGGGTGTATGCAGAAACGAAGTAAGTGATTGAGCGTCGTATAATTTTTCCGGTTTTCACTAGGCCTCAATAGGTAAGGGATTACTTTCTTCCCTATGGGTGTCACAATGGGTCAACGCTGACCTGAGTGTGGCAGAAAGCGTCTCTCCCTGCTAGCCCACTTACCTTACCTAATTACTTAGGTGGCGCTACAGTTCAAGGTGAACCTGGGCCTCAACCAACAATCCTTTCCATTTAGCTCGGTCTTTAGCTAATTTCCTCCAGTTGCGCACTCCAAGTTGGTGGAGGTCTCCTCGAACTTGTGTGCGAGGACGCCGTTTACTGCGTCGTCACTCCGGGCTAGATTCAAAGACTGCGAACCGAACCGTTGGTGTTCATTCGCTCTGCACGTCCTAGCTATCTCAAACATCCAATATGCATTTTTTTTTTACTAGTTCGAAGTCGCTGTACAGCTCGTATAGTTCATCGTTGAATCTTCTCCTCCAAAATGAGTCAGCGCAAATGGGACCGAATGTCTTACGAAGAATTTTTGTCTTGAAGCTACCAAGGATATCTTCATCCTCTTTGAATAAAGTCCATGTTTCAGCGCCGTAAAGCAGGACAGAGATGATCAGTGTCTTATACAGAGTCTCCTTAGTTGTCTGAGATAGGGCTTTACTGTTAAATTACCTTATAAGCCCAAAAAAACAACGATTGACAAGAGTTATTCTTCGATTGATTTCTGCGCTGATGTTGTTTTCCGAGTTTATAGCAGAGCCAAGGTAGACAAAGTCCCTCACTACCTCGTAGTTATAGCTATCCACTGTGACGTTCTGTCCAATTCGTCGGTGTTGATTGTCCCTTCTTATTGACAGCATATACTTGGTTTTGCCCTCGTTTATCGCTATTGGCCGCTTCTGTTTTTTTTTTTTTTTTTTGATTGGGAGGGGTAATCTTCAAAAGACGAAACTCAGTGCGTCCTGAGTAACAGTGTGGGACTCTTACCCACTAAACCCCCCACCCACGACCGCCCCATTCCCCGCGGTACTGCCGTCAAGCATTTCATCGCGGGGGGGGTTTTAGTCTGATGTATTCGACTAGTGCATGTTTGCATTATCCTGCTCAGCATTGATTGTATTTCGCCGGTCTGATTCTTTCCTTTCCCTTTCTAGGGTTCTTAGAATCTTCATTATGCGCATTGTGCTCCCAGCGACTGCGTCCCATGCCTCCTGGCTTTTGAGCATTTCGCCAACGATGTTTTCTGGCGTCAGTGGGTGGCCGAGTTCACTCCTTAGTGCATTCCTTTCGTCGAGGAATCTTGGGCATTCAAAAAATATATGTTCTGCGTTTTCTACGCAGTCAGCGCAATGCGGACAGTAAGGGCTATTGTCGTGTTTATACTTATGTAAGTACGAACGAAAGCATCCATGGCCCGTAAGGAACTGCGTTAAGTAGAACTCAAGTTCTCATGGCTGGATTTGGTGTATGAGCCTATGGGTCCACATGCCTTTCTCAGAAGCATTCCAGCGTTCTTGCCATTCTCTTAGGCTTTCTGCTCTATAGAGCCGGTTTTCGCTGGCCTCGTTTCTTTCTCTTCTTGCGCAGTACTGACGTTGCTGTTCTACTGCCAGGATATCTATTGGGAGCATTCTCGCTACCACGCAAGCTGCATCGCTAGAAGTAGTGCGAAATGCGCAGCTAGCTCTCAATGCACATATTCGATACACAGATGTGATATGTGATCTGTATGTTTTAATTGCCATGGCCCCGGCCCAAATTGGTGCGGCGTATAGGATTATAGACGTAACCACTCTAGCCAGCAGTAACCTACGGCTATGTCTTGGTCCTCCTATGTGGGGCATGATACGCGTGAGTGCAGCACTTGCTATTGCACCTTTTCGGCCTACATACTTAAGGTGATCTCTAAATGAAAGTCTCGTATCTATCATGATACCTAGGTATTTTATATGTGGTTTAGATGTGATTTCATGGCCGCCGACTATAATGGTGAGAGTTTCTACCTTCTTTCTACTGCTTATCAGGACTGCTTCAGTTTTATGCTCCGCCAGTGTTAGACCAACTGAGGTGAGCCATTTTCGTATTATCCTTATTGTCGCATTGCTTATCTGTTCCACCTCCTCCAACAGTTTAGCAGTGACAATAATGGCGATATCATCAGCAAATCCCACTATTTTTGTTTCTTCGGGTATAGGAAGTCGCAGTATACCGTCATACATAATATTCCAGAGCAAAGGGCCAAGGACTGAGCCCTGTGGTACTCCGCCTGTGATCTTATATTCCTTGGGGTCGCGGTCTGTATTGTATACCAAGATTCTGCACCTGAAGTAGTCAACAATAACGTCTATGAGGTATTGTGGAACTCTCATCCTTCTGAGCGCTTGTAAGATGTGACTCCAATTTGCCGTATTGAAGGCGTTTTTTATGTCAAGAGTTATAACCAAGCAGTACTTTTTGGAACCGCCTCTCCATCTTCTTCCCTGTATAGCCTCTTGTGCCGTTTTAACTACCACATTGATTGCATCTGTTGTTGAGCGAGCTTTTCGAAAACCGTATTGGTGTTCTGAAAGACCTCCAGATTCTTGAATTGCTGCCTCTACCCTGTTACAGATGATTCGCTCCAATATTTGCCAGCCGTATCTAACATACAGAGCGGGCGGTATGATGATGGTTCATTTGGTGGTTTCTTACCTTTGGGAAGAAGTACTAGGTTTTGCCGTTTCCACTGATCCGGGAAGACCCCTTCCTTCAGGCACGAGTTGTAAATGTTAATAAACATTTCTGGGCTTACTTTTATAGCTGTCTTGAGTGCTATATTTTGGGATACCATCTGGTCCAGGTGCTTTTTTATCTCCAATTTTATTGCAAATCTCGATTATTTCTTCTTTGGTTACATCTCGGATTGTTGGTGCCTCTACTATTGGATCATCCGAGAATGCGTTCTCCTGTTGATAAGGAAATAGTCCGACCACGATGTTGTGTAAGAACTCTGGGCAGGTGGAAATCTGTGGCTGGCACTTTTTCAATTTTTTCATGACGATTTGGTAGGCTTTGCCCCAAGGATTTTCGTCAGCTTCATCACACAGCTCGGCGAAACACTTCCGTTTGCTCTTTAGTATAGCTGTTTTTAGTTCCTTTCGAGCCAACCTGTAGTCTTCTTGCAGTTCACTGGAGACGGCCCTCGCTCTAGATCGCGTATATGCCCTTCTCGCTCGATGACACTTGGTACGTAGATGCGCGATTTCTTCATTCCACCAGTAAACTGGGGGACGATGTTCCATAGCCTTTCTTCTCCTCATTGTGGCGTCACATGCCCGTGTAACCTCATTTATGGCCTGCATTGCTTTACTGCCCGCACGACCCGTCAGTACTGCGTTTCTGTTGAAGATACATGTGAATGCTTCCACGTCGAAAGAGTCTGATTTCCAGCCTTTTTTCTGGGGTAGCCTGGCTAGCGGTGTTTGTCTTCTTGCTTCCGGCAGTACTTCACATATTATCGCCTGGTGGTCGCTATGAGTATAGAGGTCACTGACTTCCCACTTTGTTCTTCCTATCAAGGAGCTACTTACGTATATGATGTCTATAATAGAAGCGCCGCTTCCTCTGCAAAACGTGGGTTTATTTCCGCTGTTTACTAGTACCACGTCTAGGGCTGTAAAAGCCTCCAGTAGGGATCTGCCTCGTCTGTTCGTTTCTTTGCATCCCCATTCAGCGGCCCATGCATTAAAGTCGCCAGCAGTGATCGCCGGTTTTCGATCTAAAACATCGTTTACGAGTTTGTCCAGCAGCTCTTCGAACTCTACTATCGAGAGGCTTGGTGGTGCATAGCAGCTATAAATATATATGACGTCGATTTTTGCCCATATAAAACCATCTCCTGATGTTGGCATTCTCTCTTGGAAGGCGGTTTTCCCACAGGTCCAAATGGCCGCTTTTCCCGTAGTGTCCGTTATCCACGCGTTTGCATCGAATTCTTTGTAGGGCTCACTAAGGATTACGACGTCTACTTTTTGTTCGCGCACAGATTGTATGAGGAGATCGTTCGCAGCTTCGCAGTGATTGAGGTTGAGCTGTTTTATCTTCATATAAGGTGTTTCAGGTCTCTTAAGGCTTTTTGGAAGGCTGGGCATTTGCCGCTTCCTGTGACATGGTTGCTATTTGTGTCCTTTTTGTCACAACACAGCAGGCATTTTGGCTCTAGGGCACAAGATTTTGCGGTGTGTCCACTCGCACCACATCTAATACACCGGTCAGAATAATCCACCGCACTTTTGCATGCTCTGGCAGTATGTCCGAAGTCCATACATTTGTAGCATTTTGTTGGAGTGATTTTTCCCGTATTCGGCAGACCACCCAGCCAATGCGCACTTTGCTGGCAGTCATCAGCCTCTCAGCCACTTCCGCTGGCAGGCTCACTGTCGCTATCTGTGTCCCTAAGTAAGCTTTTCGCAGAGACTTTATGGCACTTGTTCCGACATGGTACTCTTTGGATCCCTCTAATTGCTTGGTTAGGGCTTCGCAGATCTCCTCCTTCGTTGTGATTCCGTCCAGATCTTTGACTTCTATGAGTACCTCGTGCGTTAGGGTTTTCACTTCCGCTTCTGTTTCCAAGGCCTTTTCCACGGATGCATGAAGCTTGGTCGTTTCCGTTGTTGGGAGGCTCCTTAGTTTTAAGAGTAGGTCTCCTTTGGCCGTCCTGATTTGGTTGACATTTTGGCCGAGCTCTCTCAATTCAGGGTTGTCCTTTACCTTGTGCAGCATTTCTGCATAAGAGATACCATCCTTAGCTTTAATTACTAAAGCATCTGGGCGCGCTTTCAGCCTTTTTTTGGTACTTCCTCTTGGCTTTTCCCACTTTTCGTCTTTCGTGTTATGGGTTTCCACCTGGACGGGTTTTTTCTTTTCCTATCGGGACCACGGTCTTTTTCTTCTTTGCAGCTGGGAGCTGCTGGCTCGTAATTTTGCTTTCCCGCCTGCGTTTGGGCGTTTGTGGTCGCATCTCACAGCTATCTACCGCAGGCTTTGACGCCTCAGTGGTCTTCAGGACTGCTGCTCGGTAGTTTAACGGTTTTGACTGTATGGTTTGTGTAGTCTTATCCTGCCTTTCAACGTGTAAATGCTCTTGTCGTTCGTTTTCAGGGTCCAATGCCTTTTCATACGTGGTACGAATAGAACTCACCAGTTTACGAATCTCGTGATGCACGTTGTTCTTATCCTTGATGAATTCAGCAAGTTCGGCTATTTTTTTGCCCAGTACAGTCATCGTATCACACTTGCCTATCTCTTCATTGGAGCGTGGGTTGTCTTGAACCTCAGCTAAAGCTATGGTAGCAGTGTCCACGCGTACGATTTGGGGCGATACTATCGCCGCCTGTTCCTTTTCAAGCGGAGTATCAACTGGCGATCTAGCCAATAGTGCTCCCCTTCGAAATGGGTCTTCTATGGTTGGGGTTTTAGGCTCCCCATTTTTTGGGTTTTTTTCCGTTTCTTTTGTTATTTTAATTTGGTTTGTTTTGGTTTGTTTAAGTTTGTTCATTTTGAATCCCACGAGTAAGGGGGAATTGATATCGACCACGCCATAGCCCCCTGTAGCGTGGTAAGGCTTTATTTCAACCAGAGGTCACCAGGTATCTGGAGGGCTCCGTTAGAGATGCTGTATTGATTTTACATCCCCAGCACCATTCAGGCCTCAGCACGGGTCGCGTAACACCTTGCCTTCGGGATAGGACAATTATTTAAGAGCGGCGTCTACTCGCTCTGTCACAGATACTTCACAGGGCTCATGTGATTTTTTCCCTCACACCCTCCATTCTGCCGCTCGTGTTCGGGACTGCTTATTCGTTATTCGCAGCTAGCATACATATCTGAAGGCCGTTCAGCTATCCGCCACTTTGCTGACCCCCCTGGTAGCCTAAGCGTGGCCGCTTCTGCTTCAATATTTGCAAAAGCACCGGTGACAGCCCGCTAAGCTCTTCCAATAATGCCAATATCGTCGGCGTATGCAAGCAATTGTACGGACTGTTGATAGATTATGCCTCTGTTGTTGGCTTGTGAGTTTCGCACAATACGTTCAAGTGGTCTCTGTAGCAATCACTCTAGTAGATGTCACAGTTTTTCATCCTCTGTTTGCCCGGGGCATCCTTTTTTTTTTTTTGAGTAATGCCCGCCTCCTGCATGGTTACGTGCTAAAAACACCCCTCCTACGTATATTTCTCTGTCCTGTTGTTCCCCTGCGGCGCCGCCAGTCAATGCATTCCTTTTCATGGACAGGTTTGACATTTCGTCCTTTCGTATCTTCTCTAAACATTTGTGTGTTGATGTTGTGTTCGCATGTATGAGCATAAGTCCGTCCGCCTGTGCATTTGCGTGGATATATTTTGGTATATACCTGCGTTACCTGCGTGTCTACTCGTGTTCACGATACTACTTCGTGTGTTTTCCTCGCTTTCTCGCTCTAGTCGCCTCAACTCTTGCCATATATCCTAGGCATACGAGCTCACTACGTTCCACTTATTTTCGGAATCTAGCATGTGCGGTACTATATTCTCAGGAGTTAGTGTTTTTCCGAGTACTCGTTGCACTGCTTCTCTTTGTAGTTGGAATCGTGGGCAGTAAGATAATACATGCTCCACATCTTCGGGAGTATCACTACATGATGGACAATTGGGGGAGTCATCATTCTTAAAGCGTGTCATGTCCCGTTAGTAGTTGTTTTATGTAAAAGTTAACTTCACCATTTCTGCAGTTTATCCAAGTCTCAATTATTGGAATAAGAAGGTAAGTCCATCGGCCCTTATGCGAAAGGCTTCAGCGCTACTGCCACTCCCTCAGACTTGTGTTTCTATCTGTTGTGTCCGCATCAGTGTGGAGTGGGATAGCCGTTCCTCCTGTCTATTCTTTAAAAACTTTCTCTGTAGTTCCTCCGCTAGTATATCGGCCGGTAGCATTCCTGCGATGACGCAGGCTGCTTGATCCGAGGTGGTGCGGAAAGCGCTACTCATTCTCAGTTCACAAAGTCGATTTACTGCTACGATCTTCTTTTGTATAAAGTCACTTTCATAGGTCCGGCCCAAACTGGTGACCCATAAACCACTACTGATGTAACTACCCTAGCTAAAAGAAATCTCCGGCTGTATCTCGGTCCTCCTAAATTCGGCATAATCCGCGTAACAGAGGCACCCACACGAGAGGAGTTCTTTAAATGTAAGCCTTGAGTCAATCATAACGTCAAGGTATTTAATAGCTGGTTTGGATTCTATCTCATAATTGTATTTAGTACCACTTCCGTTTTGTGTTCAGCTAGCATGAGGCCGACTGATGCTAGCCACCGTCGAACAATTGAAATGGTTTCATTGCTGATTTGAATAACTTCTTCCAGTAGTTTTGATGTTACAACTTTAGCGATGTCGTCTGCAAATCCCACGATTTTAGACTCGTCTGGTATTTCAAGGCGAAAAACGACATCGTACATGATGTTCCATAACATCGGCCCCACGACTGAACCCTGTGGTACCCCTCCTGTGACTGCGTACTTCTTTACACCATTATCTGTGTCATATAGCACCACTATCCGTCAGAAATAGTTCTTCACAATTTCCCGGATGTAAAATGGTACTCTCATATTTCGCAGCGCTTCCAGGATGTTCTTCCAATTCGCGATGTTGAAAGCGTTCTTAACGTTCAGTGTTATGACGCAACAGTACTGCTTTGCACCTCTTCTTCATCGTCTTCCTTTCATGGCTCTTTGCGCTGTGTCAACCACTACCTTAATGGCATCAACAGTCGAGCGTGCCTTTCGAAATCCGTACTGATGTTCTGACAGACCACCTGCTTTTTTAACGGCTGCTTCCAATCTGTTACCGACTATGCGCTCCCGAACTTTTCCTGTCGTGTCCAACATACAGAGCGGGCGGTAAGCTGATGGATCTCCTGCAGGTTTGCCTCCCTTGGGTATTAGCTCGAGCTTCTGTTTCTTCCATTGATCGGGAAAAACTCCCCCTCTGAAGCAGGCGTTATAGATGTCCACAAACATGTCCATTCTAGATGTGATCGCCGCTTTAAAGGCTACATTTGGAATGCCATCCGGTCCAGGGGCTTTTTTATTCCCAAAACTGTTGCCTGGCCCATTCCATCGCACTTCCTGGATGGTGGTTATATCTGGGGTAACAGTCTAGGGCAATTGATAATTGTTCGGCTGCACCCGGTCTGTTAATGGTTCGAACATTCCACGTATAAATCCGAAGGTCATTGTCCTTATTTCATTCAACAGTTGAGTCATTCTTATCTTCATATGGTTGTTTCGGATGTATGGTTGGTGAGGTGCAAGTCCACTGCGGCCTATAGTAGATTTATTGTGCCCCCAAACTAAGGCTCTAGTCGATGGCTGCTCGATTTAGAGCAGTTCCTCTAGTCGAGCTGCTTTGATGAAATTGAGTATCTGAAGTGCATCCAGTGAACGTAGATCAGTCTCTGATTGAAGACAGGCTCCTAGGTGATTTTTTCTTTTATGAATCACTACTTCGCATTCTGCAGAATATGAAGTGTCCGTTCTTTTCTGTTCCCAGTTTCCTAAGGTGCTCCTTGAGTCTACAGTGCCCCATAAGAATACCTGTCAAGATGCAAAGTCGATTCTTGCTAAGTCTTAGGAAGACTATGGTTGTAATTCCCTAGAATTAATTTCTTTCGCCTGTCTAAATTGGGGGATTTCATCCCAATGTTTGAGAGGAAATCTCATTTTATTTTCTCAGTTCTTTCCGTATTTTGGGTGGTGATTTACAAGGAACAGGGTGCCTGAGCCGTTTTTTGTTAGTTCATCAGCTGCTTCGTTTTCCTCCACTCCTACATATCCTGGCTCCTAGTTGCGAGTTACTTTATGAGTCTGGCACAGTCTGTTGATCTTGGTGATGTATCAGTCTGGCCCTGATCTCGTGTGACTTCAGTGCCTTGATGGTGGCTTGTCTATCTGACTATCTGAGAAGTTAGAGAAATAGTTGCTCAAGAGCGAGTGCCTCACGTACCTTATTATTCCAGCCACACCACGAAGGAATCCCATTTCAGCAGTTTGTATCTGCGTATTTATTCTTTCAGTCACTATAGGTGAAAGTTGGATCAAAAAACGTCATAAAGCGATAACTTGGCTTTGACAAGTTCAGTCTTCCTTATTACATATCGAACAAGCTGTCTCAAAATTGATACAGTCTAACCAATTTTACGGAATAATTCAGCACTGTTCTTTCCACTAAGACAACAATGTATTGGATTTCTCATTAAAAGCACCACATCTTGATTTTTTTTAAACAAAACACCTTATGTATGAAATATCAAACAACATTTTATTTTGGGATAAAGTACCACCAATGCCATCAACTATGGAATACAACATCATTCAAATATCCTCCACGGAAATCCCTGCACGAGTGAATGCGCTGCACTCAATTTTTCATGACTTTTTTTGTACAAATCGGGCGATATGCCGCCAATTTAGCGTTCGATGTTGGATGATGACTTCAGTCATCTAAAATCTCTGGCTTATTGGCATAGACCACTGACTTGACATAGCCCCCAAAAAAAAAGTCCAAAGGCGTCAAATCACACGACTGAGGCGGCCAATTTATTGGTCCTCTTCTGAAGATAAGACAGTCACCGAAGTTAGACTTGAATAACTTGATTGTTTGGATAGCTGCATGGCATATGGCGGTGCCTTGTTGAAACCACATATGCTCCAACTCATCCTCTTTCAATTCCTCCCAGCATGAAACCCGCACCAAATAGTCAATTGTTGTAGGTGTAATTGCTTTTCGTGAATGTCTTTTAGTTGCTGACTTTCTCAAATGCGACAATTTTGGAGCCACAAATGAGTTAATCGTTGAGAACGAGAAAATTGGAGTTAGCGCACGTAAAGTTGTCGTATTTGGACAATTTGTAAACGTTATTGAAGCGTGTACTTCTCCATGATTAAATGGCAAGTTTAGACGAGTTGGAACACCAAATAAACCGGCATCTAACTTGACACATAGCCGAGAAACTCTTTTGTATTGATGAGGTTTCCCAATTGAAGATCCCTATACTTCCCATCTACTTCAATGCATTGAACGGGCGTTCTGGAAACAACCATCGCTTCCGATTTATTCACCTTCACCTTTCATTTTGATTGAAAAATCATCACAGATGGTGTTATGGGCCAGGATTGGGCCACAGAGGCAACTTTGTCGTAGGGGAGGAGGACGGTGGCACGCTTGCACAAGCACGGCTAAGCTCGTCGGACTGGGGTAGTTCTTGTCTCCCCTCCCTCTTACGTCTCCTGTTCATAAACAAAATTAATTGTGCCTAGCTAACTAATCTAAAGAAAGGAGAAAAAAAACTTAAAATAACCCTATGTAGACTGCGGACGGACTTCAAGATTTAAATGGGTATAGAAGAATGAAAAGGTATGGGTTCAAGGCTACCCAGGAGAAAGGACGGAGACATAAATCATAAAATAGTCTAAACCTAACTAACCTAAACTATCCCTAAACTCCCCTTACCATTAATACAATTAATGATTTGTACACTTACCCTATGCTTAACCTAACTGACTTATCACTAACCTAAATCTAGCCCTAATCCTAAACGACCTACGTCTCCACAGTCTCTCTCGGATAGGGGTTCGTTGTGTGCCGGAGACTTGCCCGATGTTATTGGCAATTGTTGACCGGCCCTCCCACATGTCTCTCGACATGTCCTTCGCCATTTCATACGGTCGATGATTGGAAGAAATGGCCCCTAAATGGATCCTTCCAGCCGCTGCCTAGTCTGAAAACTAAATGGTGTTCCTGGTCGTCTCCGTCCTGGTCGTCACCGTCAGTGATTGTCCTGTTACGTCATCGTCGCCTACTTGCCGCAGAAGGATGGCCTAGCCAGGCCTCCACACACCCGTCGCAGGACTTCTAGCACTTCATTATTAAATCAAAATCCAATGCTTTCAAATAAATTCACAATTTTTATTTTTCATTAAATTCATAAAGTTGGCAATGCCACCTAACATCTAACTTATAGTCTACTCATAAGGAAATTAAGAAAAGAAAAAAAAATAAAGAATATTCGAAAAAACTGGCGTACTGCCTACGCCGCGTTCTGCCCTTAACGTGTTATATAGGTATGGATGTTTATGTTTAAGACAAGATAAATAAACTCACAGTTTTACTCGTCCCTCGGTGTCCTGCCGGCAGCACTTTCGAAGAAGACCCTGTGAAAATTCAATCCCGTACGCTGTTTTAACGCCTTTCACACGCACTTAACTATCCTTCCACTTTAAAGGCAAAAGCACACACTATCTTAATTATTTCTTCCTTTTTTTTTCTTTTCCAACTTTACACTTAATTTCTTAAACTAACTTAACTAGTTAAAAATTAAAAAAAAAAAATTTAAAAGAACAAAAAGGGAAAAATTCCAAATTCGATTTTCAAAATTCAAAAAAAAAAAAATTCACTGCATTAGTTTAATTCACTTCAGTATTAATTTAATTCACTTCTTCTAATTATTTTTTTTTTTTTTGGTTTTCGGAGGTCATTGGGGTTGGTGAAAATGTCCAGGGGAGTACCCCGTCCAGTGCTGGGTTGCGAGTTTGCGAGCGAACGGTCGGGTGCTCATTAACGGTGAGGTTGCCCTTGTCCGTTGCTCCTGTTGTGCACTCCTGAGTAGTGCTCGCCAACTGTACAGGCTTTCTTGTTTAGCTGCATCCGCTGGCGCAGTTATTTGGGGGTTCAGCAGCCTGGGTCACCCTTTTTGGCGTTTTTAGGGTGTCACGCAAGAAACCCAATCACTACTTCCGGGGTTCTTAATCCTCGGTTTTGGGACGCACGTTCGGTATTATTCTCCCCTGGTTGGTATGGTGGCTCTGACTGCCGCTTTCTTTCGCTTGGTGCTGGATCGGTCAGTAAAATTCTAGCACAATTCAAATAAAATAATGCGTCAGTTAATATAATTGACTATGTATACACGTATGTATATTATTTTCTTTTACATTCGCCCACTGGTACTTACAGCAATTTTCTGTGCCTAATTCCTCCACAAAGGTTATGTGGTCCATTTGGATGGTCTTCTAATTTAAAAGTGACCATGAAACTCTTTGTCGTTGGTCAACGGTCTTTGTCTCCGTATGTCTGTCTGTTCTTTCGGAACATCACCGTAGGGGGAGGAGAACTCTCCCACTTTCCAGTGAGTGCTCCACGTCAAGGTAGGGTCTTATTGTCTATCTCTGTCCCACCTATACATATACTTACTCTACATAGTCATACACAATACATAAATACATAACGCCTTACTATAATTTAGTCTTAGATACTATCTATTTTATACCTAACTATCATTTAAACAACCCCTATCTTTATTCATTATTCAAATTATTCTCGCTTAAACTGGTCTAATCTTAGTAGAGACCAGTGCGATCTATTACATCTAAGTCCTATTTCCCTAAAAGTGCGCGAAACTTTCGGGCATGAGTGAAACCACCCGACTTACGCACCCTTTATTAGAGGAGTGCGAAAGCATATCCTCCTCGCAAAAAATCTGAAATGTCAGATTTGTTTACATTTGTCAACATGGATGGAGGTAAGTCTTGGTGTAATTTGCAATTTCTTTCCTTTTTATGTTTGATCTTTTGTTCCTTCCAGCTTCTATAGGATTTGCCGACACCAGCTGGCTTTGTCCATCGTTCGAAACCTTATTTGCCAGGGTAAGTATTTTTGGTAATAGTATATATGGTTTTTAGTTCCAATATGGTTTCTTCTTTCAGATGGTGGACAGCTTCGGCACAAGTGCCGCGTACAGGAACAGACTCTCGGTAACCGGTGTATCAAGAATTGGCCATGCCATATGGAAGCCTTCGCCCAACAACACCATCTGGTCACCGCGGGGTCATTGACCTTTGCCTTGCCGTGGCATATAGTTCATCCACCTTGGCGTGGACGCTACGCCGGGTACGCAACAATGGCTACAAATCTATCGACGTTCAGAAATTCGGTTTGGGACGATCCAAGTGTGACCAAACCATCCGTAAAGAGCAAATGACTTATCTTTCTCTCAATCTCAATTTGGAGCATTCTCCGCCATGGCTGCGCTGTAACATCTAGTCCATATACATACATATATAATAAAGAGAAGAGGTGACAAAACGCTTCCCTGACGTAGTCCAAGACCCGCAGAAAAAGGAATTGATTTAACGCCATTTAACCGAACACTGTTTCTGCAGTTCTTTTCAGAGTTTGCCTAGAGAACCCCAATCTTATTCCTTCTGCGAATCTACTACTCCTAAGCCTTATCAAACAGTACTTAGCTTAGATGGGGCTACAGTCCGGGGTGGAACTGGGCCTCAAACAACAAACCTCTCCAGCTAGCACGGTTACGAGCCAGCTGCCTCCAGTTGCGCACGCCAAGTTGGTTGAGGTACCCCTCCATTTGTTTGCCCCACCTACTGCGAGGTCGTCCTCTACTGCGCCGGGGTGGATTCGAAGACTTTCTTGGCGGGAACGTTGGGCTCTTTCCGCTCCACATGACCCAGCCATCTTAGTCGCTGTATGTGAACTCTTCTGGCTAAGTCGATGTCCTTGTACATGCCGTATAGCTCGGCATTGTACCTTCTCCTCCACTCACCGTCTATGCAGATCGCTCGAAGAACTTTTCTCTCGAAATAACCAAGGGCATCCTCATCCAGTTTTGTCAAAGTCCATGCCTCTGCGCCATACAGCAGGACTGGGATGATTAGTGTCTTATGCAGAGTTACCTTAGTAGTTCGAGATAGGGCTTTGCTACTCAATTGCCGTTTTAGCCCATAGAAATAACGATTGGCAAGAGTAATTCTCCGTGTGATCTCCCTACTGATGTCATTTGCGGAGTTCACCATAGAGCCTAGGTAGACAAAATCCTTTACTACCTCAAAATTATATCTGTCTATTGTGGCGTTCTGTCCAAGACGCCGATGTTGGGTGTCCTTTTTTGTAGACAGCATATATTTTGTTTTGCTTTCATTGACCGCTAGACCCATCTTTGCTGCCTCGATCTCAATACTCGTAAATGCCCCATTGACGGCCCGCTGAGTTCTTCCGATTATGTCAATGTCATCGGCATAAGCGAGTAGTTGTACAGACTTGTAAAAGATTGTACCTCCGGTGTTGGCTTGTGAGTTTCGTACAATTCTCTCAAGTACTATATTAAAGAGATCGCATGATAGCGCGTCGCCTTGTCTAAGACCTTTCCTGACATCGAACGGTTCGGTGATGTTCTTACCGACTTTGATGGAGCAGCGAGAGTTCTCCATTGTCATTCTGCACAAACGGACGAGCTTGGCAGGGATGCCAAGACTAGACATGGCTCTGTATAACTCGTCTCTATACACGCTATCATAGGCAACTTTGAAATCGATAAAGAGGTGGTGCGTATCGATTTTGTATTCATGGGTTTTTTCCAAGATCTGCCGTAGTGTGAATATTTGGTCAATGGTGGACTTTCCCGGCCTGAAACCGCACTGATAAGGACCTATCAGGTTGTTGACGATCGGTTTTAGGCGTTCACATAATACGGCAGACAGGATCTTATATGCGATGTTGAGGGTTTGGTTGACAGTTTTTTGATCAAAGGAGAGCCATGTTCCTTTGTGAATGTCGAGACGTGGGAACCGCGTACTAGCTACGATAAAGTTTCGCCCCGCCACAAAGTCGATTAGCCTTAGTCCGTTGTCGGGTGTGATGTTGTACAGGCTGTGCTTTCCGACCACGCTACTAAAGACGTCCTCTTTTCCTAGCTTTGCCTTGAAATCACCTAGGATAATTTTAACGTTGCACAGTGTGCAATAATCAAAATCTAGCGGAACTTTATTAAAAAGGTGAAGTTGGTTCCATGAACGAAAACTTTTTTTTCCGTTTAAACCGTTTGTTTAAGCCTATTCTTGCTGTATATTTGCATAATTTATTGTGCAGGAAGTGGTTAAAGTCAAGTTTCCCTGTCAAAAAAAGTTAGATTGGGTTGGTCAATAAGTACTGCGGTTTTTTTTTTGGTTAAAGTTAAATACACATTTTCGGTTTAAAATCATATATTGAGTCAATCAAATATTGTCCATTCCGATCTATTACATTCTTCCAACGTTCTGGAACAGGCATTATTCCTCTTTTGTAAAAATCAGCAGACTTTTGGCTAAAAAAGTTTTCCAGGTGCTTTTTTATGTCCTCATCGGAATTAAATTGCCTTCCGTCCAAATCGTTCTGGAGAGAGCGGAATAGGTGGTAGTCAGACGGCGCAAGGTCTGGAGAGTACGGTGGGTGCTGGATTACCTCCCAGCCAAAGGAATTCAGCTTTTCTTTTGTCACAAAAGCTGTGTGTGGTCTGGCGTTGTCATAGTGGAAAACAACGCCCTTCCTGTTCACTAACTCTGGCCGTTTGTCTTCCACTGCCTGCTTCAAATTGTCGAGCTGAGAGCAATATTTGATGGCATTTATTGTCTCATTGCGTGGAAGCAACTCGAAGTATAGGACACCTCGCCAATCCCACCAAATGCTCCAATGCACCAAATGAGTTCGTGAGGAACCCAAACATCCACCTTTTTCGACATTCCAAGCCTCTTCAGTCTCTGTGAAACGGTTGTATGGGCAATGTTAAACCTCTGACCGATCTCTCGTGTCGTCAAATGTCTGTCAACGCTAACTGCAGCTAAGATTTGATCATCGTCTGTGGTGGGTGGACGTCCAGAGCGAGCAGCATCAGCAAGGTCTGTATTGCCGGAACAAAAGTGTGTAAACCAGCGCTAATTGCCAAATCTCCATACACGCTACATATCTCCCGTTGCGCCTCTGTCGCTTTGACACCTTTTTTAAAGAAAAAAGCAAAATATGCCTATAATGCACTTTTTTATCTTCCATTTAAAAAAAAAAACGCAGAACTTATTGAACAACCCAATATATAGAATTTTTCAATTTATTGAAATGATATACTGAATATTCCAGTTTTAAATCCTTAGTGGTTCTGACAAAAAATTTAACAATTATTTTATATCTACAATATTTACACTTTACGCGAAAGTAAATAGATTTTATTTCTTTTTCATTTTTTTATACTTTTTTGTTCGATTTCCACTCATGCTAAAGAAAAAAATAAACTGAAAGCATGCTCTTTGGATAGAGTTTTATTATTATTATTATTATTATTTATTAACAAGTAATTACAAATTACAGGCTAATACTTAGAATTAATGAGCAACTAGCTGCAAGGGCTTTCGGCTCTTAGGTGGTAATATTAATTTTATATAATGATTTTAGCTTTATTTATAAATTCACTGATTCAATTTATGTTATCTTTGGTAGGATTTTGCAATATATCGTAAAGAGATACTCCTTTAAATAAACTATTTCTTAGTGCGTTTAATGCTGTACAATGTTGGAGAATATGCTGTATGTCAATGGGTATGTTACAAGAGGGGCAAGTCTGGGGATTGCTCCTATTTAGCAGATGTTGGTGTGTAGTAGTTAGTATTTAGTATGTCCCAATCTCAGTCGCACAAAGTTGGTTAGTTTACACTTTAAGATGTTCGGCGGGTAAAATGGGTGCAATCTATCGGGGTTTATTTTCTTGTAATGATGGGTGTAGGAGTTCCATCTGTCCTGTTGGAGTTGATTGAAAGATCGGTGTATGTAAGTAAGCAGATCGGACTTACTAAACGCTTCAAATGTATATACTGGAGCTTTGTTTGCGTATGTAGCAACTTCATCCGCGAACTCATTTCCTTTAATGCCACAATGTCCTGGAATCCACATGATTTTGGTTTTGTTGCGAGTCTTCGTAAGAAGGTTTCTTGGGATTTTGTATGGCTTTTAGTACCGAGAGACTGTCTGTACATATGACATGTTTACCGCGCATTTTGGAAGCTGCCTTTCCGGCTTCCAGAATCGCAAATGCTTCTGCGGTGAAGATTGATGCAAATTGCGGTAAGATGCCAATTTGTATGGTCGCTCCGTTTTCCAGTACCACAGCAAAGGAGGTGTTAGTAACAGTTTTGGAACCGTCGGTAAATATGAATTTCCATCCAGATGATTTCAGGTCTGAAGAAATGCTGGCGAATAAAGCGCGGTATATTGTAGAGTTGGTGCTGGTTTTACTATGGTCTGCTAGGGACATTACGAAGCTTTCCGGTGATATCGACCATGGAGGAAACGTGGGTATGAAATTGCAACAACGCACTCTAGGCAACATCATGGACGCGTATGTCTGCAAAATATTATCAATACCCGAAGCTATTCTTTTTGAAGACCTACGAGCCAAGGATAGTCGAATATCGTGGTCAATGACAGAATTTCTACAAAACATGAGTTTTGCGTACAGTTTTGAAATCACTGTGTCTCTTCTATCCTCGATGGTGGGAAGGCCTGCTTCAACTAGGATGTTTTTTATTGGAGATGTACGAAACGCATTTATGCTTCTTCTTGCTGCTTGATGATACTCTGGTTTAATGATTTTTAATGTAGTCTTGGGACAATTCCCGTAAATGTAAATGCCGTAGTCGAATTTACTAAGAATTAACTTTTTTGATATATTACATAGAGTATTTCTGTGGACATTGCTTTTTTTGCTAGATAACTATTTGACAATATTAGCCCTTGCAGCGATTGATTTTTTAAGATAAAGACAGTGAGACTTCCAATTATACTTATTATTAAACATTAAGCCTAAAATACATAATTCAGTGACATTCGTAATTTGAACATTATTGAAACTTAAATCTAATCTTGGACAAGAACGTTTACGACATATATGCATTATTTTACACTTATCTATTGAGAGTTTGGCGCCAGAAATTTTGCACCAATTTAGGATGTCATTGAGTGCATTTACTAAGTATTCTTTATTTTTATCTAGATCGTTGTTTTTGCATAGAATGTATACATCATCCGCATAAAGACAATGATCCAGATTTCTGTGTTTCGATAACATTTTGCTTATGTCATCGAAAGCAATGGAAAATAGGACTACCGACAATGGCGATCCTTGAGGAATACCATTGTGCAGCGGAAATGAATTGGAAAAAGAGTTGTTTAGTTTGACACAGAGTTTTCTATTAGACAAAAATGATTTGATGTAACGAAAGATGTTTGGACCAATACCCCAATCTCTAAGCTTATTTAAAATTATATGTACCCCGATCCGGTCGAAAGCTTTTTCGAAGTCAAGAGACAAAATGGAGACATGGTTTTTGGCGGATAATGCATTAGAGATTATGAAATCTATGTGAAGTAAAGCATCAACACATCCTCTGTTTGGTTTAAAACCTACCTGGTTGCGGCTAATAAGATTCTTAGTTTCGGTGAACCAAAGTAAACGTTTTGCCACCATTTTTTCCAATAACTTGGCTATACAGGGGAGAAGGGAAATTGGTCGATACCCGTCAATTGTGCTCTTATCCTTATTTGGTTTTGGAATTGGGAGAATGGAGACAAGTTTCCAGTTTTGAGGAATTATTCCAGTGTCTAGCACGTTATTGTATAGTTGAATAAGACGATTCTTGGTTTCAGGAGGTAAATTTTTTAACATTGGGTATGAAATCCGATCTCTACCCGGTGTTTTCCCTTTAGCTTTGCAAAGGCTCGCTTCGAATTCTGTAAGTGTAAAGTGCTGTTCAATGCGGAGGGCAACACGGTCGGTCTGATAATGGGTTGAGGTGGAGTTGAAGAAATCGTTCTTATGCGTAATGAAATCATTGGAGAAGTTTGAGTCTTGAGAATACTCTGACCAGGTTCGAGCGGCAAAGTTACAAATTTTGTTTGGATGAGAGACTGAACCGTCGGGTGTTATAATATAAGGTATTGTGTACGAGGAGGGATTTCCAGTTAAACATCGAATTTTCTGCCAGATTTTAGTAGGGGAGGAATTGGGGTTAATGTCGGACGTGAAATCGGCGAAGGATTTTGCTTTACTCTCTTTAAGTAATCTCCGCAATTTTGCATTCGATTTTTTATAAAGAATTAGGTTTAATTGATTGGGATGTTTTTTAAATTCTTTCCAGGCAGTCATCTTTTCTTTTCGCCGAAACGTTAATTCAGGATTCCACCAAGGGACCGAGCGTGAACTTTGCCCTGAATGTGTTTGTGGGATGGTTAAGTTGGCTGCCGATCTAATTGCTTTTAACAGAGTAGCTGCTTCCTTATTGGTGTTTAGAGTTTTGTTCTTGCCCTCTAGACAAGACATGGGAAGTGAATTTCGGCCAGTCGGCTAAGTTAGTTTTAAATTTTGGGTTGGAGGAATTGAGTGCTATGGTAATACCAGTATTTACGGTCATAAATATGGGAAAGTGATCACTATTATGTAGATCGTCCAGAATTTGCCAAGAGATCTTGGGGAACAGTTCGGGCGAGGAGCAGCTTATGTCGATATGGGTAAAGGATTTATGAGTTGAAAAATGCGTAGGAGAACCGTCGTTGAGGCCAATTAAGTCCGTGTCCAGTAAAAAATCCTCTGGAATGGCGCCTCTGGAATTACTGCGAGTCGATCCCCAAAGTGTACTCCAGGAATTCACATCTCCTACAAGTATAACTGGAGTTTTAACTTGGCAAAAGATGTTAACCAGATCGTTTTTTGTGAAGGTTTGATCGGGCAATATGTATATGGAAATGAGAGTAAACTTTGTGGCCGTTTGTATTTCAATAGCAATAGTAAGTATATTAGAGTTAATTGTTACCCTTTTATGCGGCACATTGTTTTTGACTAGTACACCGATGCCTTGTTTTGCTGTCATGTTGGTGGGAAAATTTTGGAAATAGCCTTCGTATGTTTTTGGTAGAACGGGCTTATGCACAACAGAACAGTGGGTTTCTTGCAAGGAAATTATATTAGGAGAGAAATTTTTAATTAGGATGTTAAGCTCATCATAATTATTTGCATAACCTTTTACATTCCATTGTAAAATTTTGAGAGCTTTTCGTGATAAGTAGGACGGTAAGGAAGACTTTCTTGCAATATAATTCGAGTTATATTGCAAAAAGCCTGAATTGGGGAAAGACAGTGGGTGAAGAATGGTATTCTGCTGTCCCGAGGTTGAACCATCCGGGCTCTGTGGAGAACCCGGGTGATGCAATCTCTGGACAGCAGATATTGGGTTTGACAAAAATTTTCTATTATTGGGAGTGTTCATTGTTCATGAATTCATCAGCATTTACGTAGTATTGGTTAGAGTTTAAGAGTGATTGAGTGACTACCGAAATAGGTGAGTGAGTGGTTGTAGCATTGAGGGTGACAGGTGGGAGAGTTTGAGCGGTTCTGTTTGTTTGGACAGAGTCGGGAGTGAATGGATTGCCTGAGTTGATTGAAGTTGAGTGAGAGTTAGTGTTAAGGTTGGGTTGATTGTTGGAGTTTGTTTTTGAATTTTGATATGATGTTTTTATGGATGATTTTGAGGTTGAGCAGGTTTTGTTTACATTTTCGTGGGAGAGTGAGTGATTACTTTTGTATGATGAAGTGGACGGTTGGGTGGGAAGATTAGAGATTAAAGAATTGTTGTTGGTGTTATTAGATGGATGATTTACGGTTATTTTATTTTTAATAGATGATGTCGAGGGTTCAGGGTTATTGGAAGAATTGGAAGAAGATGGTGGATTGGCGGTGTGGTCTAAAACTTTTACCGAAGTGTTTTTTAGAAGAGTTGTCTTTGGTTCTGATTGGGGCGCTGTCTTAGCGACTGTGGAGTACGCTAATGCCGGTGTTGCAGCGGCGTGTTCTTGTCTGAATATTTGTTTCGCTTCTGCCATGGTACATTTATTAATTGTTTTTATTTTTAATATTTCTTTCGCTTGAAGGTAGCGTTTGCAGGTTTTAGATGATGACGGGTGCTCTTCTGAGCAATTAGCACAAGCGATACGAGTTCATGGGTCAGGGGAGTGGGGAGGCAAGTTGCAGGTTTCGCACGATGCGACCCCAGTGCATCTTTTATTGGTATGGCCTAACAACTGGCAAGTTCGACACCGCATGGGGTTAGGGAAATATTCTTCTGCTTTAATATTGTACCAGCCAACCTTAACCGCGCTAGGGGGTCGGAAGAGATCAAATGTCAATAAGATGAGTCCAGTGGCACGTTGGTTACCGTTATCAGATTTAGTAAACTTATAAACATCAGTGACACCTTGAGACTTCATTTCATTGACAATTTCAGACTCGGGGACATTAATCAGGCACGGGGCGTATATGATTGCCTTAGATGCGTTAAGAGTGGAATGAAGGGAGACTGAGATTGGGCATAAGTTTGACAGTGTTTGCTTGGAACAGAATAGCTCGGCAATTTTCTGCGATTTCACAAGAATCAGAAGATTTCCGTCACGTAGCTGGGAAATAGATTTATAAGCAGTACTGATGCCATCAATGGCCTTTTTAAGTGCGAAAATACTAAATGAGGAGAATGGCTTATCTTCTTTAGCTGGAGAAATCAAAATGAATTTGGGGTTATTCGCTGTTATGTGAGATGGGAAAGCACTATTCAGGTCGATAGTGTTGGTAACTGGTTTTTTCCTTTTTTTGTTTTGGGGTTCGGTTAGCGGTTCTATATCCAACCCGCTAAACCGATTCCCAATGCGAACATGTGGCCCGGAGGCCATAACGTGTCAAAATTTCACTATTTATTGGTTTTCAACAATGCACTAGCGCGTAGAGAAAAGAAAAAATAAGAATGTACCGGAGATAACTGTTGGTACTAAAGTGACTGATGCACGAAATTAGCAAAGAGAGCACAATAGAAGAGAGAAGTTACCGGCTTGAAGGTTAGTCGGAGACTGATAGAGTTTTAAAATTCTAGACACGTGTAGAGAAGCTAATTTTTACATTTTCTGTTTCTTTGATCATTTTAAAACCAGAAAAAAAGGTAATCTCGTGCACCTTTGTGCTACCCCCATATATTGTTTTTCAATTACTATCTACTAGATGAAGAGGCTAGATGTTTTTGAGCTATGGCAACAAACTGCGAAAGAAGTAAAACTCCGAAAGATAGTGCAACTAGTTGATCCTCAAAACGATGTGGTGAGTTCTACTAGAGCATTGGAGATGTTTGTAAGTAGCCTGATTGGGAGAATAAAAATCAAATGGGAAAAAAGTAATAGAAGGTACCCAAGATTCCTGCAACAATATTTTATTATTATCTTACTTTATAAGTACAGTAAAATTCCAAACTTGCAATGCTATAACACAAAACAGCTTTTTTCAGTTAAATTAGGCTACAAGAGAAGCCAATAGTAAGATTTGGAATTAAGTTCCGCTAGAATGCGAAAATTTCACACTGTGCGTCGTGCCATTCGCCGCTCCAGCTTTTCAACGGTTCATCAACACAGTGCTCCGAGGCCTGGATTTCGTTATTTATAACATTTTTAAGGTTTTAATCGCATCAAGGAAGCCAGAAGATCGCAAGAAGCGCCTGAGATATGATCTTGAACTCTTACAGCAACACGGGCTGACCGTAAAGGCTGAGAAATGCCAGCTAGGGAAACCAGAGCTCAAATATTTAGGCTATCTAGCATGGTCGCAGGTTCGAGAAAGAACGACACCGTCCTTCAACTTACAACGAGGAAACGCAACATGTTTTTGAACATGCAAATGGGTAACACTGCATAAATTCATTGCAGATGCATTTTGGTACCGCTCATCACCGCATATCAGTTTAACTCATAAGTTCTTATTATAGAAATAGCCTCTCTCTCTCTCCAACAGACGACAATATGTCATAATTGTAATGTTTTGTAAACCTTTTTTTTTTGAAAAAATAAACAAAACAATTTATTATTATTATTATTATTATAGTACAAAAATTTGTCTAAATGGACACCTAGATAGTTCACAGCAGTTTTTGATTCGATCCGAAGACCATTGGATCTCGTGATACATTTTTCCAGTTGCGTCTCAAATCTGAATTACCGCGTCTTACTGCGGAACAATATGGTTTCACATTTCGCGTGGTTGATCTTAAGCTTCCATTCGGAGCACAATGTTTGGAGCTTATCAACATTATTTTGAAGTTCATTATCTTGTATTTTTTAGCCACTTGCATACAGAATAACGTCGTCAGCAAACATTAGAGAATTATCCAAACCCCTTAGCAATTCGGAAACATATATGCTAAATAGAAGGGGTTCTGTAACTGTGCCTTGCGGAAGCCCATTGGTGACATTAAAAACTTTAGTCGTCGTGTATTGTCCATCTGTTACCACAAATTTCTTCTCATACACCATTGATGCAATTTTATATATTAATACGTGAACACAAAAATTATCGTACGTTTTTTTTTTAGTATTTATTATAAAAGGAGTCGGATGAAAATTATATTATTCGAAAGGTACTGAGCCATAGATGTGCAGAAAAAAAACCGTGTGCGTATGTTACCGTTAAGTCAGGTAAAATAAAGTGAACATGCACGCATGATTTGCCCACACAAAACGCTTTAACCAATTAAATGAGACCATTTTGGTTAGGTTCATGGCTGTATGAGCTTAAATCCCTTTGCCTTCCCTGCATGCAAGAATATCACAAAAAAGAAGTTATAGAAACAAATACATAGCGTTGTTTCTCTCGCTGTGTGTTTTTTTTCCCGTCGGTCCATACGCACACTAGTCATATTTATAAGATGATACGAAAATTCATATCGGATAAGTTTATGTAAAAGCCAGGCTTTTTCGATATCCGCCAGACAGGCAGCTTTACATATTTTGGCGTTAAGATTCCAACTAACATCAGAAATCAATTCTGTAAGAGCGTGCATCGCCGAATGGTTTCTCTTGAACCCAAATTGGTTCCGCGGTATAATCTCATTTCCTTCGCACACGAATAAAATAGACTTACTAATAACTACTTCAAAAACCTTCCCGATATTAGGCCTGGAAAAGAAGATATTGGAAGACAGTGGAATTTTCAGTTTTGGAATTTTACGAGGCTTGAACATCTGATTAACTTTAGGAAACATGTTACTGGAATCAGACTTTAAAATATTTTCGGCGCGATGACTCCAATAATGGTTGACACTATTCCGAAACTGCTGACTTAGCAATGTCCTCACATTTCTCAGGAGAGAAATATGCGAGTATAAGTCTGTGGCAATACGACATAATAGCTTAAGTCGACTTAAGTCAAAATTGTTCCCAATTACATAAAGTATTTTCCCTCAATTTTTTAGTTGCATACCTGTAAAGATGGTTGAGTTATGGCTGTAAGAGTAGAGGTGCAATTCAAAAATTTCATACGATTTTCGCGTAAGCCACAACTTTAAACCATTCTCCTGAAAAATCGTACAAATCGACATAAGCTATTATGTCGTATAGCCACAGATATGTTTGGTGATGGAGCCGACAATCTACTATTCAATATTCTATTATTTTATTGTGCTATTTCCAAAGCTTCCTTGAAATACAGCATGAGGTTACCATGGTCATTGATTAATCGGTCTCTTTGTTTCCGTTGGCACCCTTTGTCCCGGTACCCAACACAGTGTGACGTGGTTTTGAACTGAGAGATCTTAGTTTGGCGTGCTAATGTTTAAAAACTTTTGATTGCTGCTTACCTGTTTTTATACGTAAAAATCGATGTATCTTCATACATGTGTCGGAGAAGTCGAGAAGTCTGCAATTGCTGGAAAGTCCGCTTAGGAAGCATTGCTGTGTTTTAGGAACCTCTTTGACCAAGCAATAGCGGGCTCTAAGGAACAGTCGCATCCATTTTTCACTCATCTGTAAAGATGGTTATAATGCTAGAACTTATGACCTTTTAAGTGTTACTCATAGCGATGACAACCGACTTACTTATCATTCGAGCACACGCAACGCATTACTTCTACCATCTCATTGATAACAGCTAACCACAAGACCTCATTCGTTGACGTTATTTACTCGTAAATTCATAATTCTAAATAAAATACATTTGCACATACCAACGAAGTCACAGTTCAAATTTAAGTACTTCCCAAGCCATGGAATTATAATAAAAAGTTACGGACTTCCCCCCAAGCCTGTGGCAAAATATGTTTGCAAAAATAATATTGAGATGACGCCATGTTGCACTAATTTCACATATTTCTATAGAAACACCGATAAGGATAAAGTTATTTCATTTAAATACGCGATAGTAATCCATAATTGGAAATTGTTATTTTTTTTATGAAAAGGGTAATACCCCAGATACTACATTATACTAGGGCTTTGTACGCACTGCGAGCTATAAGATCTATTGTCGCAGCCCGGAGTTTTGCCAAAAACTGAGTTAAGGCTCTTGATAAACCTCAACTTAGCTGCAGGTTCAATATCCCAATTTACTGTGGGGCTCAGTAAAGCCCGCATATGGTGAAGAATTGTTTTTTTTTTGCGGCCATTCACAAAGAATATGTTCTGCCGTCTGTTTTTCCTCTCCAGATAGCCGGCATACGTGTGTATCTGCTACTCCTATTTTGTGCAGATGGTACCTGAGTGGGCAATGACCAGTCAGATAGCCTATTTGCTGAGCTCAAGTTTCTTCTTAACCTAACAACGGATGTGGTTAATAAATGTTGTTGCTTGTCTTAAACCCTTGTGGTAGTGAAGGACTTTGTCTATCTCTATGGTGAGCTCCGCCAATTATACCAGTGCAGTGGGGAGATCAAACGAAGAATTACTCTTGCCAATCGGTGTTTCTATGTGCTAAGAAGGCAATTGAGCAACAAAGCCCTATCTCGAACTACTAAGGTAACTGTATAAGACACTAACCATCCCAGTCCTGCTGTGTGGCGCAGCGGCATGGACTTTGTCAAAATCGGATGAGGATGCCCTTGTTTATTTTGAGAGAAAAGTTCTTCGAGTGATCTTTGGTCCCGTCTGCATAGACGGCGAGAGGAGAAGAAGGTACAATGCCGAACTATATGGCCGACTATATGACTATATGACCCAGCCATCTGGGTCATGTACAGCGGATGGAGCCCAACGTTCTAGCCAAGAAAGTCTTCAAATCCAACCTCAGATGGACGCCGCAGTAGAGGACGACCTCGCGGTAGGTGGCGCAAACAAGTGGAGCGGGACCCCAACTAACTTGGCGTGCGCAACTGGAGGCAGCTGGCTCGTAACCGGGATGGCTGGAGAGGTCTGTTGGTTGAGGCCCAGTTCCACCCCGGACTGTAGCGTAGCCTAAGTAGAAGTAGTAGGCCCTTGAATTTGGTCCAGTACTCTGCATAAAGCACAGCTTCCCATTGTCTTATTTTATTCAACGAACACCCAACTAACAACAACCGAAACATTAGAGCAACCATAAGGAAACTCCACCATCTTCCCTTAACAGACGAGCAGCCCCTCTTCACAGCCGATCAAGTCGCGGCCGTTATCCAAAAAGCAAAACCGTCCAAGGCACTTGGTCCCGATGAAATCTCCATGCTGATGCTCAAGAAAATCGGCAGTACTGGACTTAAGTACCTAACATATCTGCTTAACTTGTCAACATTTACTAACTAAATCCCAGGCATTCTGAAAAGTAGGTAGAATAATATCACTGCCAAAACCCGGAAACCCGGAAACAGACCAATGCAGATCAGCAACGTCTAAACCAGGCGAGACCTTGCCACAGGACGGTATTAGTGGCCATAGATCTGTCAAATGCATTCGACACCATAAGTCCCGCTACATTGCTTCATGATATCCTAGTGTCAACATTCCCTAACTATCTCAAATGCTGGCTGTCAAACTACCTTTGTAGTCGACAAACCTACGTAGAATTTAGAAATACAAAATCAAAATATAGGAAGATGAAGCAAGGAGTCCCATATGGTGGGGTCCTCTCCTTCCGCCACCTCCCGATGGTGTTAACATAACCTCTTATGCTGATGACTGCACTGTACTCTCAATCGGACCAAATATCCACGAACTGTGTACAACTATAAATGCATACCTACGCAACCTCGAACATTTCTTCAACGGGCGCAATCTAACCCTCTCAGCTGAGAAATCAACTGCGACCCTTTTTACAGCCTGGACCACTTCTTTGGTCCAAAAATCAACCTTGACATTACAGCAGCAGATCGACGAATACCAACCATCACACAACCGAAGCTTCTTGGTGTCAACTTCGACAACATGCTCACCTTTGCCTACGTCGCTAACATCAGGAACCGACGCAACAATATCATTAAATCACTAGCGGGTAGCTCGTGGGGGAAAGACAAAGAGACGCTCGGCCACAATTGGTAGATCTGTCCTGAATTACGCGGCAACCATTTGGACACCTCGGCTAAGTGATACTAACTGCGAAAACCTCCAAATATGTGACAACGTAGCCATGAGCACCATCACCAGTTGCCACCTGATGTCAAATGAAGACCACCTCCACTCAGAAACAAAAATGCTCCCAATCAGAGAACACAACACCATGCTATCTAAGCAATTCCTAATGGCTTGCCACCTGCCACAACATCCTAATAACATACTCACGACATTGGGAACCCCACTACGCAACATTTGCAAAAACACCACCACCTATAGGAACGACATCGCACTATACCAACACAACGACGACATCAATGATGCAAACTACAAAAGCTACATAAACCAGCTACACCAAACTGCAGTTTCCAACGCTCTGGCCAACTACCACCCAAACGTCATTCTCGGTGGTCGCCCCCACCTATAGCGAAATAGGAACGCTCATCCGCCCGTTCATTGTCCTCGAAGCCTTCGTATCCTGATATCCAGGCCACAGTGACGGTGAGCTTTGATGCGAGATCTTCGAGTAGATTGAGACAGTTCCATAATTTTTTTTTGATTTTAGAGCCATAAGTGCTGCCTGGCTTTCCGAGAAGACATAAATACGAGTACCCTCGATCATTCTTCGCAAGTATTCTCGTACACAGAGTTCGATTGCATGGACTTCCGCCTGAAATACTGTTGGTGATATTCCAAGCGCTGCTATACGTTGGAGTCTGGGTCCATAAAGCTCTGGGCCAATGCTACCATTTTCCAATTTGGAACCATCTGTGTACCAATCTTGAGAGTTTGGTAGTACTACAAGCCCTTCATTCCTCCATGTACGACGGTCGTCTATGACCACCTTGATTTTTCTGAAGAACCGGTATTTCTTGAGCATGGTATCTGGGATTTTAGAAATAGGGTCTCGTTGAATCTAGGATGTTCTTCTAGAATTTTTAGATGTCCTGTAAAGTTGGCGATTATAGGGCCCGAAATCTTGGGCAGCCGAAGAGCTTCTTTATGTACTGCAATGTGTAGTGGTGTGAGGCTAAGCATTGTTCCCATTGCTGCTGTGGGACACATTTCCATTGCTTCTATGATACCCAGACAGGCAAGACGATAGATTTTATTCAACTGTTGGGGGTATCACAATGGGTCTATATTGATCTGAGTGTGGTGAGGATTGAGTCCTTGAGTCCTCTCAAACCGAACTGCAGCGCGCACTCGAAAGGTTTGTAGCAATTTGTGATGATGCTGGAATGAAGATCAACGTGAACAAATCGGAAGTAATGATCGTTTCCAAAATACCAATTCAATGCACTCAGCATGTTAGTGGAGTTCTACTGCATCAGGTGGCTAACTTTAAGTACCTGGGGGTCTTATTCACGATGGAAAGAGCAATGGCGAGTTATCCTGTAGAATTGGTCACGCTGGATTCATTTTGTGAGAGCTTGATCAATCTGTTATAAGGAAGCCTGAACTTAGTGTTGAAACGAAATTGTCGGCTCTTAACTCGGTATATGTTCCAACTCGCACCTACAGTCATGAAATTTGGGTAATGACCGAAAGCATAAGATCGCGGATACAAGCTTCCCTCCCGGTGTTGCTGGAACAAATCGTAGGAATTGTGTACCCAATACTAGTGTACAATGTTTCTTTCAAATATGGTCTGGAAATATTCTGTATAATACCATCGTATTTAAATTGCAATCATTGGCATAGTGATTTTGAGAAGCTACACGAAGTATAGCGATGTGCTGCGGTAACCGACACGTTTCTGTGATAGGAGATCTGAACGCAAGAGTGGACAAAGAAGAAGGTATGGGAAACAGATAAGCTGGAATAAGTCGTCAATCTAAGGATCAAATTTGTAATGCAAAGGGTATGCAGTTGTTGGAATTTTGTGATTCGTTTGGACTACGAGTGCTGAATGGTACAAGTCTGAGTGACAAACAGGGAGAGTTCACATTTGTGGGAGGACCAGGGACATCCGTCAACGATTATTGTTTAGCAGGAGGTAAATGGGGCACCCTTATAAAGCGGCCCCTAGACGCTCAATATTATTGTACAATATATTGCACAATATTATTTGCTGGTTGCCCTAGACGGTGCAATATTTTTCTCAATAATTTAGTTAACGACAGATATTTGTGTAGACAAGATGTTAAGTGATATAGATGAGTAAATTAACGGCAGCTGAGATGAAGATGCTTCGCATGACAGCAGGAGTGACAAAGCTTGATCGAATAAGAAGTTCGAAGATCCGTGGAAGCTTTCACATCAAGGAAACCATCGTACAAAAAATAGAACGTGACCGGCTCAGTTGGTATTGCCACGTTCAAAGAAGAGATCATTTGAACCCTGTTAAAAAGGCAATATCAATGCACGTTCCAAAGACATCGCGATTTAGGAAAGGCAGGCCTATAAACGCCTGGATCAGACAAATGCGACGACATCGGCATTTCATTGGCCTCAGTAACCGAGTGATCCAAAATCGGCAGGCCTGCCGATATTTTCTGAGGTCAAATAGGCGAACCCCACATGCGGATCAGTAGAAATGCGGTGAAGTGGGAGGGTTGTGATCCCTTGTTTTCGGATCATAGCCTCGCTGATAAAAGGAAGAAGAAGAAGAAGATGTTAAGTGATATTGAAGTTTGTTGTGGGGCCATTGCTCTGGCTGTGTGCTTAAGAAAGAAAGAAAGGAAAAACCGCAGATGGATGAAGGAGTGGTACAAAAAAAGAAATGCTTCAGATTCTTGTCCTTCTCCTTCGTCCATTACTAGGATACTATTTTGCAACGTGCACGGTTCCTCTAGGTTTTTCAGAAACTGCATCGCTTCAAAATACCACAAGTTTGGCTCCACTACGTTGTCTACACCTGCACCACTCCTTTCAGAGTCAGAAACTCTCTTCAATTCTTTTCTGAAGTTGGTGCGTAAAGAATTGAGTTTTTAAACTAACTGCGGTTTATCAGCTTCGGTATATCTTTCCCTATATTTGGAGAGCATTATTCCATATTGTTTGTTTTTTTATTTATTTTGCTGTAGTCCTTGCTCCTTATATTCCATAAATCCGGCAGAGTTTCATACATTTACATTTACATTTCATACAATTACTCGCGGAGGTGTTTACTTCACGACACTTGAAATAGAAGTGAACAAATATTGCGCAATATTACCCACAGACGATACAATTTTTCTATATTGCGCAATAAATATCAAACCCATTTTGATTTTGTACAATATATTGCACAACCTGCAATATTATCTATAGACGATCAATAATATTGTGCAATACCTGATATTGGACAATAATATTGATCGTCTAGGGAACGCTTAACAGACTTCGAAGTGATGCGAGTTCCATATTCAGATCATTTCCCTATTGTTGTGACCTTTGAGCTGATAGTAACGGGTGACTTGGGTACAAGGAATATGAATATTCTCCCGAAACTAATATGGAACAAGGCTAAAGCATCGGCATATAGAAGGCAATTGGAGGAGCAGCTACAATCCCGGAATTATATGGACTTCGACAGAATTGAACATATTATAAAGGAATTGTTTCCAATACACAACAAAATTACAAAAAACAACGATACGAAGAACTTTGGTTTGATAATGAGTGCAGTAAAACGAGGCGACTGTCGTTCAGATGGCTGAAATTATTCCGGATTTTTAATGAATCTGCAATGAAAAATTCATACATTAAGGCTAATATAGAGTTTAAAGAGCTTTGCGCAGCAAAAAGGAGAATGCATTATGAGTCAGAGGCTCGAAGACTAGTGCAGTGTAATAATCCCTCAGAATTCTGGAAACTGTCTAAAAAACTAAATGGTGGAAATTATGTCATAGACAGGGCACTAATCCTCACCGTCCTTCAAGCTCATTTTGAGAGGCTTCTAAACGCATCTGGCAGTACGCTTAAAATGCAGTATGCCATGCCTGGCTTCCAGAACGAAATGTTGGATAGGCCAATTGTATTGCAGGACGTTGTTGAGGCACTTAGTAGTATTAAGGATGGCAAAGCTGCACGATCGGACGGGATACCAGCCGAATTTTTCAAATATGGTACTAACGAACTGAACACGAATCTTACCTACTTGTTCAACAACATTTTGGAAAATGGGATAATACCACAGCGCTTCAAGGAAGCCCTGATCTTTCCGATTCATAAAAAAGGTTGTATGACGGACCCAGGGAAATACAGAGGCATTTCATTCTTAAATGCGTCATATAAAATTTTTACATCGATATTGCAAAGTCGACTAAATGCATGGATAGATACCAATAATCTGCTCAAAGAATATCAAGCGGGTTTCCGACCAGGATATTCCACTGTTGATCACGTGTTTGTTTTAAATAGTATTGTGGACTCCTTTCTCCTGAGGAATAGGAAACTATATGCATTCTTCGTGGTCTTCAAGGCAGCTTTTGACTCAGTGGACCGAAATGCTGTATTCTACAAACTCTTTGGCATGGGCATGTCGCTGAAGTTCGGACGTGTCATTAAAAATCTGTACGAGGATACCAAAGCAGCTGTATGGAATAGTGAGGGCTTATCAGAATGGTTTCGTTCGGGATCAGGGGTAAGGCAAGGTTGTGCTCTCAGTCCAAGTTTATTTGCACTCTTCATTGAGGATATAGTGGATTTTTTACCTGGAGGGCTTGAATATAGAGGTGTATTGATTAAAGCCCTTCTCTTTGCAGACGACGTAGTGCTTTTGTCGTACTCACCCGAATCTCTACAGCTTACAATAAACCGACTCTCCGAATACTGCAAAATGTGGAATCTGGTGGTAAATTTGAGTAAGTCTCAAATAATAATTTTTAAAAGAGGTGGTGGCAGAAACTGCGCGAATGAAAAATGGCACTTTAATGGGAAAACTATCCAAGTGGTGAAGGAGTATAAGTACCTCGGAGTGTATTTTACGAGAAATCTCAATATGGAAAGGCACCTCAAAGAGAAATTGGCGAAATCGAAAATAGCCATTAACATTGCTTGGAGAAAATGTTTGAACAACAAATATATAGCTCATAGCAGCAAATATAAAGTTTTTGAATCAGTTTCGCGGTCCATTCTCTTCTACGCTGCTCAAGTATGGAGAGGAAAACAATTTGAAACGGTGGAAAAACTCCTTAGGTTCTATGTAAAGAGAGCATTTCATCTGCCACCGAACACGCCAAATTACATGCTCATGTTGGAGACAGGCCTATCACCACTCTTTGTAAACACCCTAAAGCTACAAGTGGATTACGTGCTTAGAGTACTAAACATGCCAGACTATAGACTTCCGAAGAAAGCAGCTCTACAATCTATAAGAAATAAAACTGGATGGTACAAAGAGTGGCTGGAACTAGCTAGTGGATGTGGAATGGAGCTTAGTGTAGAAGGTGCGAGGAGTTGGAAGCCTAAAGAAAGATTTCTAGAGGAGGCATCAGGGTCACTCCATAGAGGAGTCTATAGCCGGTTATGCCACAACTTGCAGCACAATAATTACTTCCGGGATGAGTTCAGCATAGAAGAAATAGCAACGGTCCTAAAACTGCGTGGAGAGCTCCTGAAACTGAATTATGTACTCCATAGGGATGACCTACCGATAGTCTGTGGCATGTGCAATTTATCTGAGAGGGAGGATACTTTTCATTTTGTTGGCAAGTGCCCAATTTTGAGAGAAACAAGGAAATCTGTGTTTGGAAACGATGTCTTATCGGAGAACCAAGTCTTGCAAATCCTTAATGAAAATAACGTCACGACACTTACCAGGTACTGCAAAATTGCTTTACAATACAGAGAAAGTGTTTTGAATGGAAACTTCTGAAGAAAAAGGAAAAGAAAAATAAGAAAAATAACGAATTAAATAATTTCTGTGCTATTAGGCTATAATTCATAATTTATTAATAATTGTTAACTTTCTGTCAACCAGGCAGACGGCAATGCCATGCTAACCGATTTTTGTTTATACACTGTTTTGTTAAATTTTTTTTAGTGTAAAAATAAAATAAAAACCTAATCTACTAGTGTAGGCGAGGCGCTCGACGTTGATCAGCTTCTTCTCCGAACGGAGCGATCTATGTTGGAAATCTGTTCAGTTAAGATAAAATCAAATGGGCAATCGGTTCATTTAAACCTTTTAAGGCACCCGGCAGTGATGGTATTTTTCCAGCCCTTATTCAGAAAGGTCTAGATTACATCCTGCCGGCCTTGGTAGCTGTATTTAGAATAACTTTCAACCTGGGATACATTCCACTAACTTGCCGGTAGGTAAATATGGTGCTTACCCCTAAGCTAGGTAATAAATCCAGTAAGCTACCCAAATCCTACCGTCCAATCAGCTTGACATCGTTTTTCTTGAAAACCATGGAAAGACTGCTAGACATTCGCATGAGAGGCATTCTTTATTCATTCTATACCTTTGCACTCTAGTCAATATCCATACTCAGTAAACTACCTAAATCCTACAGTTAAAATTTCAGTACTACCCATGCCATGGAATTATAATTAAAAAATAATGGACTTCCCGCCAAGCCGGTGGCAAAATATGTTTGCAAAAATAATATTGAGATGACGCCATGTTGCACTAATTTCACATATTCATATAGAAACACCGATAAGGATAAAGTTATTTCATTTGAATACGCGATAGTAATCAATAATTGGAAATTGTTATTTTTTTTTATTAAAAGGGTAATACCCCAGATACTACATTATACTACGGCTTTGTACGCACTGCGAGCTATAAGATCTATTGTGGCAGCCCGGAGTTTTGCCAAAAACTGGGTTAAGGCTCTTGATAAACCTCAACTTAGCTTCAGGCTCAATGTCCCAATTTACTGTGGGGCTTAGTAAAGCCCGCCTAACGAGAAGAATTCTTTTTCTTGCGGCCATTCACAAAGAATATGTTCTACCGTCTCTTTTTGCTCTCCACATAATCGGGATACGTGTGTATCCAGTTCAGTTCGAACCTCCAGTGAATAAAGTCAAGTTTTTTTAGTCTCCTCCATTGCCCGACTCTTTTCATTCACCCTTGCTTGCGAATTTTGCCTAATCGCGCATTTTTTTCCTTACTGACCCCTGACTGAGTTGTGTTATCGTTTCTTTTTTTTCTCGGCTACTCCACTATTTCTGTGTCACTGCGTACATTCAACCCTGCGTATAAACAACCGTGCTTGCTGACCTATATCTTCGTTTCGCTTTTGTTTACAATCGTAAACTTTTTTTCGCGTTCGTGCATCTTTTCTGCACCTCATCGTATCTGTGTTACTGTGTCGCGTACATTCACCCTTGAATTTCACCATGTCGTCATGTGGATCCAATAACTGCACCATCTCGAACTCCGCTGACATGATAGCCTGCAAAGGTACCTGCAATAAACTCTTCCACCCTATCTGCATTGGCCTGACGAGGAATGCCAAAGCTCATCTGCAGGAGTATAACAGCCTTTTCTGTTTCTTCTGCAACGAATGTAAAACAATCTCTTTGGCACACATAATGCTTGCAATTAAATGCAATAAAGAACAGTTATGTACCCTTACGGACTCGGTCGCTGAGCTGAATCCTCACAAAAAATTGAAAGGAGATATGATCACTTGCTCACACTCATGAAATCATCCACCGCTGGAATCGATGAAATGAAGAGCAGGCAGACCAAAACCGACAACATAAAATGGTCTTTCGCCTCCCCTGTTCTCAAAGACATACACGGCGATATGTCAACCATATCGGAGTCACTTTCCGGCCATACCACCTCATTAAAGGAGCTCGAGACTAACATTGCCCATCACGCGGAATGTATTGATGAAATTCATCTGGCCTTGAATTCCCTAATTGAAGAAGCAACTGCGACGAAGCTTTCAAGGTTAGCAACGAACGACATCATTGAGGGACTAAAACTAGTGTCGACTAAACTCAACTTCATCCAATCTGCTACGCACCCTTCCGAAAACAAATCATTGCATGAAGAGATTCTACACATTGACCTCAATGATATCCCATCTCCCTCAACTCCTGCGCCTTTGATTGCCCTTCCACCCCCCGTACGCGAAGACCAACCACAATCCAGCAATACTTCATCAGATATGACTGCTAATACCACCAACACCATATCGAAATTTGGGACCACATGGACGCAATCTGAATGGAACAGTAGGCTCAGGAAACTTACTATTTCTAATGAGATAAACGGCCTTTCAGCTTCTTACTTCCTGACTGGCGCTACGCGTTCTGCCGACGAGTCTCGGGTGCGTAACATGTTCCAACAACAGTATCGCATCTCCAATATCAAATGCAAGAAGATCTTATCCAAAACACCCGGATGCTTCAAGATCGACCTTCCCGCGAAATATAGCTGGCTCTTCCCAAAGTCCCCGAAAGATGTTCTTGCTCTTGGCAAAATGAGGATGACTCGATGTACCGATAAGTTAAATTCTAATATTAAGCCCAATTGTAATTCTAAGCCTTACTTTAAAGAGACTAATTTTAAACATATTTCTAAGCCAAATTATATGTCCACCACCCACCCAAAGCCATCTTCCCTCCTCCCTTCTCTTCCCACTCGTAATAATCCACCCGTGCCTCATCCAAATTGGCAAATGAAAACTCTTAACCATTCAGCTACAACCGTCTCCCAGTCCTACTACCGTTTTTCCAACCTCTGCGAATCCCTTTATCGCGAATACCTTGATAGAATGCAATTAAGTCTAATCACAGATCCTAGGCGCTTTTACCAATTTATTAATGTCAAAAGGAAGTCCGATGGTTTCCCTTCCACTCTAAAGTTACTTAATACATCTTCTGTTGACCCTAAAGAAATCGCCAACCTCTTTGTGACCTTTTTCACCCTTTCGTACAGTGACCATGTACACGATCCGGACCTTGACTATTTCTCCTACCTGAGTAACTGCCCACAAACCTCCCTAGTCTCAATTGACATTAGGTCTGATATGGTGCGAGAAAATATTAATAGACTCAAGGATGACTTTTCCCCCGGTCCCAATGGTCTACCTGCCATTTTCATAAAAAAATGTGTCAACGTCCTGTGCCAGCCCCTTACAACTCTTTTTCGACTCTCACTCTCTCAAGCCGTTTTCCCCAAATTATGGAAGGACTCCTTCATTTTCCCCAACCATAAAAAAGGCTGTAAAAGTGACATATCGAACTATCGACCCATACCCAAACTCTCCTCTATCCCCAAGCTCTTCGAAAGCATTGTATACGACTCACTGTATTTCCACTGCAAATCCATTTTTACCCCACAACAGCACGGTTTTTTAAAGGGTAGGTCCACTACGTCTAACCTAACCGAATTTGTTTCCAAAACACTGCAAGCATTAGAGGAATGCCATGAAGTGGATGTTATTACCACCGACTTCAGCAAAGCCTTTGATAAAATCTGTCACCGTACTATTTACCTTAAACTTAATGCCCTCGGTTTCCCACCCTCTTTCATTTCATGGCTGAGATCGTACCTCGAGAATCGCCAATACAGGGTTCTCTTCCGTTTTTCAATCTCCGATCCCATTGACGCCACTTCCGGGGTTCCTCAAGGCAGTCATCTTGGTCCGCTGATCTTTGTCTTAACTATGAACGATGTTGGTCACATATTAAAAGACTCAGATCTGTCTATTTACGCGGATGCCATGAAAATCATCAAAGTTATATCTACCCCTAACGACTCACTGTTACTTCAAAACGATCTAAATTCATTCCACACATGGTGCGTAAAAAACTTCTTAGAACTTAATGTCGCCAAATGTCAATCCATAACATTCTCCCGTAAACGCCTCCCCCCTCCCCTTAGAAGCTATAACTTTAATAATAAGCCCGTTCCATCAGTCTCCTGTATACGCGATTTGGGTATTATTTGTGATAAGGAACTAAACTTCCGTTCCCACTTTGATCAAATTATACACAAGGCCAATTCTTCTCTCGGTTTCATAAAACGCTGGTCTAAAGAATTCTCGAACCCTTACGTAACTAAATCCCTTTATATCACCTTTGTCAGACTCCACCTCGAATATGCCAGCCAAGTTTGGTCACCTTATCACGACACCCACTCCCTTAGAATCGAAGCTGTGCAGCGTAGGTTTATCCGCTTTGCCTTACGCGGTCTCCCATGGACCGAAAACTATATCTTACCCCCCTACGAAAATCGGCTAAAATTGATTAACCTGCAAACCCTTACAAAACGTCGTGAGGTTGCCGACATACTCTTCGTGCACCAATTATTAACTGGATCGATCGATTCCCCCGCTCTACTAGAAATGATTTCCCTTCGCACAAACCCTCGTAACCTTAGGACTGTACCCCTCTTTCGTCTTCCTTACCACCGCACCAACTACGGCCACTTCGAACCAATCACCAGAATGTTACGTCTTGCCAACAACGCACAGAACACCCTAGACTTTCACTGCAGTCTATCCTCCCATAGAAAATCCCTCCACACCTCATGACCTCATGACCTTCTTCCTCCCTAGCATTTAAGATAGTTTTTAAGAGATTAATTAAAAAAAAAAAAAAAAAACAATTATTTGCGGTTCACCTACCCCTTTTCACGCCCTCTACCTCCTCCCTTCGCACCAAAATGCTGTTAGTTTAAGTTTCTAAGTTTTTTTGCCACTAGTTGTAAGTTTAGATTGTTTAAGTTTTTTTTTGAGCTTGTATTAAGCTAATAATAAATAAATAAATAAGTATCTGCTTCTCCTGTTTTGTGCAGATGGTACATGAGTGGGCAATGGCCAGTCAGATAGCCTGTTTACTGAGCTCAAGTATCTTCTTAACCTAACAACGGATGAGGTTAATAAACTTTTTTGCTTATGTTAGGCCCTTGTGGTAGTAAAGGACCTTGTCTATCTCTATGGTGAGCTCCGCAAATGACACCAGTGCAGTGGGGAGATCAAACGAAGAATTACTCTTGCCAATCGGTGTTCTATGCTAAGAAGGCAATCGAGTAACAAAGCCCTATCTCGAACTACTAAGGTAACTCTGTATAAGACACTTGTCATCCCAGTCCTGCTGTATGGCGGAGAGCCATGGACTTTGTCAAAATCGGATGAGGATTCCCTTGGTTATTTTGAGAGAAAAGTTCTTCGAGCGATCTTTGGTCCTGTTTGCATAGACGGCGAGAGGAGAAGAAAGTACAATGCCGAACTATATGGCCGACTATATGACTAAGATGGAGCGCAACGTTCCAGCGAAGAAGAAAGTCTTCGAATCCACCCCGGATGGACGCCGGAGTAGAGGACGATCTTGTCCACACTCCAGTCAGGAACACAGAGGGGGTGGGTATCTCATCTGGTGGTACCGCTCGCAGTGCAGCCCCCTCCCAGAGTTTAAAACCGCGAACTGTGGCCTTCGCGAATTCAAGTGATAACTGAACTTTGCAGTCTTTCAAAATGACTCCACGATGCCACTTCGCTCTCCTGAATGTGGGTGCAGTTCCAACAGTCTTCTTTTGAATACGTTCAAAAACTGCTTCAGCTAAGGCCTTCTCAATCATTTGACCGCATTCTTGGTAATACTGGCCACTGGCTCTTCTAAGCTAGCTGAAGTGAACTTCGAATCGCCCCGCTGAAGAGCATCCCCGTATCAGCCTTCGATCTTTTGGGGGGATTTTTTGTGTCCTCCGAGGACCGAAGCCTCTTTGACACAAAATCCACCCTCCTAGTCTCGGCCATCCTACGACGATGTTCAGCGGCCTTCGAGGTTGCTGGCTGATCACCAGCAGGATCTGCCTTAGCGGCAGCGGTCTTGCTGGTGGTTTTAGTCGTGTTGGCTACTCCTTTTCCATCGAGGTTTGCCTTAAGGGCATCGACCTTAGTTTTAGCAACGCTCTGGTTAGGCGCAGGCCTCGTCACAGCATCCTTTGCTATTATATGGATATCACAGGCCAGGGAGTTTTGTTCCCTTTCGGAAAGGGAAGAGGGGCCCTTTGCATCCAGGATCGATTCGACATGCGTCGCTCTACGGAAAAACTGCCGTCTCATCTGATCTGGAGATACCTTTTTTCCCAACTTTGATTTTCGGGGACTCTCGGATAGAGATCTCCTCATCCGAGCAAGCTGCCGATGATGGCTGCAGCTCAACCAGTTTCGGTACGCCCACGGGTAGCGTGTCAGCTTCCGAACTGGTATTTTTGTTTTCTGTTTGGTTTTTGTTTTGTTTTACGTTGTCATGCATCTTGTTCCCACGAGTAAGGCCGGAATGTATACTCGCCCCGCCAGAGCAGCCATGCCAGGGTTAGGCATTTATTCTGCACAGACCTCGCCAGGGCATCTGTGAGAGCTCGTTAGTGGTTGGTTTATTTTAATCCCCGCAACCTTTCATCTTTCGGCATAGTTTTACTTGCTCACACCACCGGTAGAATTAGGGAGCCTATCTCTTGGTTTTCGGACCTCAGGGAGTCGAGGAGTCATCAGCACTCGCCGACACAGAAAACCTTTGGTCCTACTTAAGCCCCAGCACTACGATAAGGTCATCGCTAAGGTTGTTGAATTAAGTCCGACATCTCTTCTGGATCCGCCTAGGGATATCTCCTGATGAGTTGGAGTCAATGGCCAAGGATCTGAAAGATGAAGAGTCCACCTGAGCATCCTACACCCGCGACCCTCATGAAGGATTAGCGGGCCATTGACAAACATATCTCGTTTACCTTAAACGAATTTTCTTAAGAATTAAAAAGAAGAAATATGTGTTTACGTTATTATTTCCTTTAAACATATACTTAAGTATATATAATGCAAACATAATTTCATTACCTCCAAACATATGTTTGTTCGTAAGGAATCTAGTTTTCTTTAGTTCTTCCATTATACAACCATGAGATTACTTTGCAGTTCCTCTCAACAGAGCGTAATAAATAAAAGTCTTATTAATTTCTTTATAGGAAAGAACTGGTTAAAAACAGCGTTAAAGGCAAGCCATAGCCATAAGTGGAAAACCCTCTTTCTATGTAAATCGTCCGTAGTCTCTGAAAAAAAAACACTTCTCACTCCTCATGCAAAGATACCAAACCCCTTAGGGAATGATTTCGTATTCTAGTGCCATTGCTTTTTATGACACCACACGTTGAGAAGTTTTGTGTTCAAGCATTTCGCATTGTATTGCATTGCAGTGTTGCTCTGTATTCAGTTTTTGTATCTTTTTGCTTTATTCTTCCTCATTGTGGTTTGCTTTCATTATGAGGTCACAGCAGGAATCATAGATTACAAATTAAAAAAGAAAGAAAGATGCATAGATACCTACTATGTCGACACCAGATATACGAGTATTTAGAGCACAAAATGTTCTAATGTTTGCACTAAATGTGGGTGTGTCTGTAAAAGTCATGTGAGTAGGTGTTCATGTTACCTGAATCCACGCTTAAGAAACTCCGTCTCCCTCCTCCTCCCCCCTCCACATTTAACTCGTCGGAATCATACTAAAATTACAAATGCCCATAAGGTCATGGCTGCAGGCTAATCCCATTAAAGTGACCCTCTCCCGTCCCATTCTAGTTAATCATTGCGTGTACAACTTTAATCCACCACCTCCGCCATTAGGGGATCCCAGTATCCTTTAGTTTTTTTTTTAAGTGAATCAGGAGTAATGAAGGAAATTAACTTTGCTCGCTCTTAACATAGCCAGGTCCACGGGAACCAACCAAACACTGTTTATGTTGGTGTCATGGCCATCCTAATGGCGAAACTTTATGACAATATCCGTTTCGCGTATAATGTTCAAATAGGCCAACAATACTAGAAAAGCAACAACACAAAACAAGGAGAAAGCAAATTGCTCATCACAAAAGCACATCAGGGCGCGTCCGCCCATCCGTTTGTTGTTTAGTCTATCCACAATGGCAAACAGATAATGGTTAGTCCTGACGGTCTTCTTGTCTTGTTGATGAAAATTGGGTGCGGCGCATGGCGCCGCCTTCACTTACTAATCCAAAGGAAACATTAGACCAGCCTGTAGGGTTTGGGGATGTCCTTTCAAATACAAACTGCGACTCGTTAGCAAAATCAAAGATTACACGTTTTAAATTCACATTCCCTGCGGATGCAGTGGTATGAGACTTATCGCAACTATCTTCGAGTTAATTTCCGTGACGGTTAATTGTCCGCCCACATGAAACTGAAACTGAAAGCCGTGTAATTATTTATTTACACTTTGTCGTACCGCTTAGCTCACGGTCACATCTACTTTTAAAACATTTTGTAATTAGATCGCAAAATCAGTTTCGCTCGATTGCAGCGTTTGGTTATTAAGTTAATTGGTGGTTAAGCACAAAGTATCTGAGTTTGAGTTGATACAAGTTTTCAGCATAGCGGGCAATATATTGACCGTTTCGATATCTAGGTGTTCCTCTGCTTTTTTTCAGGCGTCGCGTCGGTCGCTTAGTTAGATTTTAGGTTTACTGTTTTCGCAAATGTACTATTGCAGTGTTAATGACTGCGGGACATAATTGGTCTTACACATGACATCGTGGGCGATTCTGTGACATTGTTTATGCCCATCTTATCAGGGTTTTAATTAGAGTTTTTTGTTTTTTAGAGATAATATATGGCAAAGTTGTCAGGGTCAATAGGATGGATAGTTTGTTAAATTGGGGAGCAGTTTTAGTAGGTATGCTTGGTATGCAGGTAGTTACTGAATGAAGATGGGGCAGCGGACACACAAATCTATTGTATGAGTCAGCAGGCCATTCAAATACTCTTATTGCAGATAGGTGAAACGTTCAAAAGGAAAAATTTTTCGATAACTAGTGGCGTGAAGAAGAAGGTATCAGACTTTTTTTGTTTCTATAAAACCAAGGCTTTTGGGTTTTTCAGGAACCATAGAGGTAAAATCGCTTGGGTCTTCCGTTATGACCAAAGGACTTTTTTTTCTGGAAAGTTGTGTATATTCTTATTTAATTTTAAAGTACATATTCTACCATTAAATGTGGAACACGATATCTGAGAAATGTCCACCTCGCCCAATTGCGGCTCGGTTTCGCGAATAACACCTTTGATATTATTTCTGAGCACTTGAACCGTTTGTGGATCATTGGCGTAGATCACATCTCTGACTTATCTTTAAAGAAAGATGTCCAGTGATGTTAAATTATACGATTTAGGCGGCCAAGAAAACGTAGAACAGAGGTTAGAAGATTACATAATAAAGCAAGAACAAGTAAATCAGAGGTAGACTGGCCCACATACAGGCCCCTACTTAATTTTTACACACGTAATACTAGAAGAGCAAAAACACAGCCCTTGTACAAATATTGTGAATCCATTGAAAACACTAACGAGGCTGTCAGACTACGCAAGGTTTTATCCAAAGACCCATCTTAAGCGCCGCTATAACCCTGGACGGAGTCAAGCCAAGAATCGTTAGAGCTGTTAATGGAAACACTTCCCAGGGTGCAGCGACCTCGTGTCAAACGCTACTACCCTTCAATTCGTTCCAAACTCAGTAACAAATGAAGATGACGACAATGATATCATTACAGAACAAAAGATACTCGTAGCATGGGCGAAGAAATCGTTTAAACCTTACAAATCTGCAGGACCAGGCAACATCACTCCAACCATGCTTTAACATTTTTTATTTATTTCTTTTTTTTTTGAGAGTAGGTGAAAAATCTTCCATAGACACCATGAGAATATCAAGCACGTGCTCATTGTAGAGTCAGATTCTTACTGACTAATAAAACACCAACCTTCGATATAAATTCAATAGATATCGCAACTAAGTAATAACTTATCAAGCAATTTTTCTATCACGAAATAAAAACGTTTGGCAGGTTACTTTCCACTGAAAGATAATGCATGTTCCGCAATCTAGACGCGGTTAATCCTTATCTCGCCAAGTCGAAAGGTTTCGTCCTTCGTAGTCGGCACAATAAATTGCTCTCATCCAAAATTTGTAGGACAATATTGTTCACGTGTCCGTCTAATCGGTTTCTATGCTTTCTCGCGAAGCTTCTAGTTTCAGCTTCGATTGTCGGAATTCCGAGAACCCTGTGGATATCGTCGTTTCTACAATACTATACCACGGTGCTTGGACAATTTCTCTTACCACACCGAGATTTGCAAATTCTTCAAGCAATACGGAGAAGAATAGTTGAGTACTTTTTTGGTGTGTTTCGTCCTCTTTTCATCGCCAACCCTATGGCAGAATTCGTTTGCGGCAATTCATAGCTCGTCGGCGTATATGGTATATCTGCCGATAGTGCAATGTCCTAGTAGGCTGCTATTCCTATGCTTATCTGAATGTCGTGAACCGGTAGATCAACGTTACTTTACCGTTTGCTCGAATGTAACGAAAATGTGTAACGGAGTGTAATCAGGAAAGTATAGACGCATGCTGGTGGTTAAATTAGAAAAGGCACACTCATTCCGTTGAATTGTCTTATTTTATTTCACAGCTTCCAATGCGATGACATTTTGAAATATGTTTGCTGGTCGTAGTTTTGAAAAGCACGTCCTGTTCTTCAATAGCACTGTGTTCATTCATTCTTAGCGGTAATTAAGTAAAAATCAGGGGCAGCTAGGGCATTGTTCAGGTTTTTAAAGCGAAAGTTCTTTACGAGAGTAAATTTGCTCAAATGTAATGAAAATATGTAACCGAAGTGTATACATGTAATAAGAAACGCCTACTTTTCTCGAAAATGGAATGAACGATTTGTAACAAGTTTTATATCTTAAGTGGTTTACTTACAATCACTTCTCCTTTGCCTGGACTCATTGTTGTCAACAAAATTCTAAAGATCCTCAAAACCAAAGGAATTAAGCCAGTTGCATACGCAGACGACATAGTAATCACGATTAGTGGGAAATACTTACTCTCCGACCACCTGCCTATAACTGTTTCGATAAACCTAGCGATAAACCCACATCCATCCGCAGCACATACAAGGTTATTACCAAAGATTTCCTGGAAACAGAGTTTCGCAGAGAGATATAAAACCATGCTAAACCGGAAAGTTAACACTATATATGATGATGAAGTCAACTCCATACGTGGCGCGGATGTTCTTGTTTCCTGCATATCTGACGCGCCAAAGTCCTTTCAAGCTAGAAGAAGATGTAAGAGAAAACAACTGTGGTCTGACTGGGAATGTGCGGCAGCTAGGAAAAAATCGTTCGCCTACTTGCGATTAATAAGAGAAACAGGCTGCAGTTTTGCAAAAATTATGTACCAGCAGACCAATAAAACATACAAAACCATGTGCAGGGAGAAGCAAAAAAGGTACTCTCAACACCTGACTATGGAGCTTGCATGAATTAAGGACAGTCGTTCGTTTTGGAAACTTGCCCGAACCGTCAATGGCTCACTCTTCGCACGGAGTATTCAAACCGAAGCAACTATTCTGGCTTATCATTTTGAACAATTGCTGAATCCATCTTGTAGCACGAGCGAACTGCACTATGTGCTTCCTTTTCAGAGAGTCGATGTATTGGACCGTACCATACTATTCCAATATGTTTGTAGAGTTGTATATCGATGCAATCTAAATAAAGTTCCAGAAGAAGATCGTATCCCCTACGAATTCTTCAAATCGTAAAGCTAACAAAGGTCTACAATTTCATTTTTGACGTGGCTGATGTACCGACCAGCTTCAGAAAAAATATAATTTTTCCCTTATATAAAAAAGGAGATCCCAAAGATCCTAGTAATTACAGAGGAATATCTTTTCTGAACACAGTAATGAAGATTTTCACGGGAATCATTCTAGAACGTTTAACAGAATGTGTACAGACAAATGACCTACTTAGCGAGTTCCAACTGTGGACAATATATTTACACTGACAAGTATTGCTAGGACTTACCTGGACAAGCGCATGAAGCTGTATGCGTTCTTCGTATATTTTAAGGCAGCTTTTGACTCTGTTGACAGAAGGGCGCTCTTTTTCAAACTAAGCAATCTGGGAGTCTCTACAAAGTTGCTCAAAGTTATACAAAGCCTTTACAAAAACAAGACAACTGCAGTATGGGATGGAGTCAACATGTCAGACTGGTTTAAGTCAGAAATAGGTGTCAAGCAAGGTTGTCTTATGAGTCCTCTTCTGTTTTCGCTGTTCCTGGATGACTTCTCAATTTTCCTGCCCGGTGGAATCGAGTTCGCTGGAATTAAGATAAAGTTGCTCCTATACGCTGATGACATTGTCATTCTGTCGGAAACACCAACGATGATGCAAATCATGATTAACAAATTAGAGCAATATTGCAGTTTGTGGGACCTAAAAGTCAACACCGCCAAGTCCAAAATAATGGCTTTCCGAAATGGTTCTGGTCGTTACGCAAGGGATGAAAAATGGACATGGCAAGGCGAAGAACTAGAGAAGGTGAAGGAGTATAAATATCTTTGAGTCATGATAACACCTCGGCTAACTTTTAACAATCACCTGCAAGGAAAACTAAAAGAAGCCAAAAGGGCAATAAATTGTAGCTGGAAAGGCATACTTTGTAAAAAGAACATTGCATTAAGCACAAAGTTCAAAGTCTCTGAAGCAATAGTAAGGTCTATTATGTGCTATGCGGCCCAAGTATGGGGTATTTTTCAGAATGAAGAAGCTGAAACACTGCTGAGATATTTTATCAAATAAATCTTCAGATTACCTGTAAATACGCCAAACTATATGCTTCACTTGGAAACCGGTTTGCCACCACTGTATATTTTTACAATAAAGCTCCCGAGTCAACGCCTTCCGTATATAGTTGCAATGCACTTACTACGAGGGAAATTACAATTCTTCAGTGAATGGTTTATGTTGTGCAGCGAACACGACATTCGTGGAAAGAATCTCTTCAGGATCTGTTCATGAAGATCGAACTATCTACCCGTGTCACTTTTAGAGAAAGAGCGCAGGAAAGCCTTACCCGGAACACGTACCGAACTCTTGAATACGACCTCGGGGGAAAAAAATATTTTAACGACCAAAACAGCATATGTACAATCTCTTTAATTTTCAAGGCTAGAGGTGAGCTTCTCAGATTAAATTATATGCCGTATAGGATTGAAGGAAATCCGGAATGCAGTTTGTGCAATCTACGAGCTAAGGAAGACATTTATCAGTTCATTGGAATATGTCCCATATTGAACGTGATCAGGAGAATTCACTGGGGAAAAAGCAGCCTGTCGTCAAACGAATTTATTTCAATCCTGAACGGCCAAAATTGGAGTGTGCTGGCGAGTTATATAAAAACTGCTTTAAACTACCGGAAGCAGATACAAGATGAAGCATTTTAAATACTATTATTTAGATAGGATAGGATAAAATAGCTATATTGTATAAAAATAATCAAATCTAATAATTACATGTTTTAGACTATAAATCTCTCTTTTCGGGCTGACGCAAATGCCAATGCTATACTTTGTGAATTTATATCTATAGATTCTTTCTTTATTATACAATAAAATCACATATTTAATCTTAAATCTACTTACACTCCGTCTCACTTGATTACGAACAGGCAGTTTTTTGTTTTAATTTTACGATATTTTTCAAACCCTTCGCTAATGTGGGAAAAACCAATTGCACAAGGAATGAAGGACATATTATTTTTATATTATAAACAAAAATAATGTTCTTGTGTAGAGATACATAGAGTGCTGTCAAATAATCTAGCGAAACTTCGGACCAGGCTCGTTTTATGGCTTCAATAATCTCTTCCGTTGCATCATATTGCCTTCCTCCTTCGTAGACTTTTCTTGAAAGCCAACCACACGTTTTCCATGATGTTTCGGTCGGGTGAATATGGCGGCCATGCAAGTAGGTTTACATTTTAGTTCTGAATCCAGGCTTTTGTTGTCCGTGGCGTATGTATCGGTGCATTGTCTTGTTGGAAAGTCCATCGCTGTCCACCAAACATCTCCGAAAACTGCGGAACAGCTCTTTCCAGTATCGATTTGTAAGTGATTACCGTCATTTTGGAGCTTTGGAAATCCAGCTCCACAGTTCCGTAATAGCTTATTGCTCCCCATACCACTACACCACCTCCTTTGCTGTGCCGCCTTTGATGATGCATCTCGATTCCACCTGATGTGACTTGTTGCAAAATCAAGCCGCTGAATTTTACGTGCCGCATTCAATGGTGATAGTATCCTCTTCATTTTTTCATGCCGAATATGGCTGGCCTTCTGTATCACGCGATGAACAGTCGATCTGCTAGCTGTAACTCCACTTTCTGCCTTAATTTTACTTACAGAGAGCCTTGAATTTGAAGCAGCTCTCAGTCTTTCCTGACATGTTGTTGCTTTGCTGACTCTTCCTTTGCGGTTTTTTCCATACTTCTCCGGGTCCTTAATAAAGCTGTGTACAACAGTGACGCCTCTTCCAATCTTGCTGGCTTTGGAACGGATGGATTTTCCTTGTTCCCGGTAAGCTCGAATTCGGCCTATTTCCTCCTTCGTTAATGTCTTTCATTTACCCATAGTTGTGGATTGTATAAGTTATTTCTTGAACTAAGCTCCCTAATACTCGAAGTATCCTTTTATTTGATTTAAAACATGGTAACAGGTAGATTTAGCTACTGTTCGTTATCAAGTGAGACAAAAAAAAAACAGGCAAATTTTATGACCTTTTTGGGAAAAGCGTCCTAAAAGTTACATTTATCAACTTAATCCAATTTTTTTTTTACAATATAAAAATAATATATCCTTCATTCCTTGTGCAATTGGTTTTTCCCAGAATAGCGAAGGGTTTGAAAAATATCGTAAAATTAAAAGAAAAAAATATATTTGGCATTCCATCAGTACATGCTCTGCGTTCTGCACTTCTTCTTCACAGTGCTGGCAGAATGGCTTATCCGCGTGCTTGTACTTGTAGAGATACTCCCGGAAGCATTCGTGCCCCGATAGAAATTGTATTAGGTAGTAGTTTACCTTCTCATGCTTTCTGCTAATCCATTCATCAACTTCGGGGATCAATTTGTATGTCCATCGCCCTTCGGTTGTGATGTTCCACCTATGTTGCCATTCTGCTTTTATAGCTTCTATAGCTGTTGTTCCGTCATCGTGCTCGTTTTTACGTAGCGCCGCAGTCTTCTTCGCGTCTAGATCGGTAGGCATTCGGCCTGATATTACTCTTATCTCAACCGATGATATAGTTCTAAAGGCGCAGCATACCGACCTGCATGGTGAGGTGCTCCACTTTCTTACGGCTGCTTATGAGAACGGCTTCGGTTTTGCGATCCTCTAGCTCTAAACTTGATGTCTGTAGCCATAGTTTCACATTTGCGGTCTTTTGATTGCAGTTTTGCACAACTTCCTCTAATTTGTTGTCCACTACTACAATTGCGATATCGTCGGCGTAACTGATGATGTCTACTCCGTTCGGCCTTTGTGTTCCTAGAATGCCATCGTACATTATGTACCATAGAGTTGGTCCTAGGACCGATCCTAGTGGAACTCCTCCCGTGATTTTATACCTCTTTGGTCCCTCTTCGGTGTCATAGTAAAGGGTTCTGTCTTGGAAATAGTTCACAATTATACGCAGAAGGTAGTTTGGTACCTGCAGGTCACTCAGTGATTTTAGTATACAGCTCCAGTCGGCTGAATTAAATGCGTTCTTGGCATCGAGTGTCACCACAGCACAGTACTGTTTTGTTCCTCGGATGCATCTTTCTCCCGCAATTGCCTCATGTGCTTTATCGCACACAGCTTGTATTGCATGGTTGGTGCTTCGTTTCTTTCGGAATCCAAACTGTCGGTTACAAAGCCCCGAGTCCCCTTCCCTGTATTGCTCTAGTCTTGTCCGTATGATTTTCTCGAGCACTTTCCCCAGTGTATCTAGCATGCACAACGGCCTGTACGACGATGATTGCTCAGGTGGTTTGTCGCCCTTTGGTACAAGGACTAGTCGTTGCCGTTTCCACTAAGACGGGAATTTTCCTTCTGTTAAGCATGCTGTGTAGAGGTGTGTAAAGACATCTAGTCTGCTTATGGAATCTGCACTAAAAGAATTGTCTTCCTGGGCAGAACAAAGTGGTCTAAGTATAAATCCAACCAAAACTGAACTGGCTCTGTTTACCAAAAGAAGGAAAATAAAGGAATTTCTCTGAATCTCTCCACAACAGCTAAATATCTCGGAGCCATTCTTGATTTGATGCTCACCTGGAAAAAGAACACAGAAGAAAGAACAAAGAAAGTACGTTGCGCATTCTATGCGTGCAAGAAAACATTTGGTAAACAATGGGGTCGGCGTCCGTCCATGACCAACTGGATGTACACAACGATTGTCAGACTCGTCCTTACCTACGGAATTATTGTATGGCGGAATGCAACTGGCAAAACTAGCTATCTTAAAACACTCACAAAGGTACAATGATTAGCATGCATAAGTATAACAGCAGCACAGAGATCAACACCACAAGTGGGTTTAGAGATTATGCTAAATATTCCTCCCCTAGATAGGTACATACGATGCACAGCTGCCAAAAGTGCGATTCGTCTCCTATGGACATGGATCTATACTCAACAGGTATAGTATAACCGATCTCCACAGAACAACAGATTATATCATACTCTACATAGATTTCGACAAGAACTACTCCACTTTTATTCCCGAAAGACAGAAGTGGGACCCCAACTAATGTACAGGACATTCAACTCTACACTGACTGGTATAAAATCGGTATCGAAACTGGCTCTGGTGTTTTCTGTGAGTCACTTAAAATCAACGACTCGTACATACTCCCGAATGACTGTAGCATCTTTCAAGCTGAGGTCTTCGCCATTGATAGGGCTGCACAGACTATACATAGCAGAAAGCTAAATCCTTCCAAGATAACAATTTTCTTGGATAGTCAAGCGGCAAGGAGGAGTCATTTCAAAAAAAATTTCCAGATGTTATAATACGTTGAATAGAACATGCAACACCCATGACGTAACTCGCTGCTGAGTTCCTGGACATAGTAATCTTCTTCTTTCTTTTATCAGCGAGGTTATGATCCGATAATAAGTGATCACAACCCTCCCACTTCACCGCATTTCTACTGGTTCGCCTATGGGGTTCACCTACTTGCTCTCAGAAAATATCGGCAAGCCACCCTATTTTGGATCACTCGGTTACTGAGGCCAATGAAATGCCGATGTCGTCGCATTTGTGTGATCTAGGAGTTTATAGGCCTGCCTCTCCTGCCTCGCGATTCCTTTGGAACGTTCATTGATATTGCCTTTTTAACAGGGTTCAAATGAACTCTTCTTTGAACGTGGCAATACCGACTGAGCCGGTCGTGCTCTATCTTTCGTAAGATGGTGTCCTTCACGTGAAGGCTTTCACGGATCTTCGAACTTCTTATTCGGTCAAGCTTTGTCACTCCTGCTGTCATGCGAAGCATCTTCATCTCAGTTGTCGTTAATTTACTCTCATGCTTTTTATACATCGTCCAATATTGTGAACCGTATGTGAGCGCTGGACGCACAACTGCTGTGCAGAGCCTTCCTTTCTACTTAGGTGGCATTTTTCTGTCACAGAAGATAGCGGAATTTTCTCGCTAATTCATCCACCCTACGCTTACGCGATGATTGATGTCGTCATCACAGCTTGCTTTGCTATTGATCATAGATCCCAGATATTTGAACTTATCGCACTTGGGAAGCACTGTTCCATTCAAATAAATGTGTGGAATAGGCCTGAGTGGATCAGAGAACGGGCAGCACAAGTACTCTGTCTTTTTTGAACTAATGCGATACTCATTTCCCTCCAAAACGTCCACCCGCACATCAAGTGCTCGTTGCAGGGATGTAGGATCCTCACTTATGATAGCTTCATCGCCAGCAAAGAATAACTGATGTACCTTGGGGTCCGTCACTTTACCTTCAAGCAGATAATCAAGGACTGTAATAAAGACCGAAGGACTTAAAACGCTTCCCTGGTGCACCCCGACTTTGATTGGGAACTCTTCGGTTACTCCAGCGGGACATCTTACTCTTGTCTTTGGTCTTTCGTACATGTCCATAATCATCTGTACATAGGCTTCTGGAACCCCTCGATGTCTTAGCGCCACCCATATAAGATCTCGTGGTTGTCTGTCGAATGCCTTTTCAATGTCAACCAATACAATATGCAAATCCTTTAAGGAATCACGATGTTTTTCCATTATGATCCTTATACTTTGGATTGCATCTGTGGTTGATATACCCGAGACAAACCCGCACTGATCATCAGGTAGCCGTATTCTTTTTTGCAGTCGCCCACCTAATACCCGCTCAACGATCTTCATGGTGGACATAGTAATATAGATGAAATAGCTAAAAAGCGATCATCATTCGATTTTCAACATACTCGGATGTCAGTAGAAGCTCCAATTGGTGAACTAAAAAGAAAAATAGACCTAAAAGCAAGAAAACTGATTAACTCCGCAGAAGCGACTGTGTCATGTCTCACAGCTTATGGCCGACAGTGGATGAAAACAGAACAAGAAGCCTATTGGTGATGAATAAAAAAGAAATTCGCATCTTGATAGGCGCGGTAGAGGAAATGGCCGCTAGATTAGGCGTCAACACACCCGACCACTGTAGGAGCTGTCAAGATATAGAGAAGACAGAAGCCTTCAAACATTTATTATGTGATTGCCGAAATTTTCAAAACAGCCGCCTCCGTCATATGGGAAACAGACTTTTTGACGAACTAGGGGATCTCGTAGAAGTCCCACTTAGGAACATGATAGGCTCCACAAAGAGCACATGCTGGTTTGCAACAGAACCGACCGCAAGACAAACGTTTTAAATATAGGTTGCACACAACAAAAGGGAAACACAGTGAACTATATGGCCCCCGTGATAAGCACTTAGGTGCACTTCCCTCCAACCTAACCCTAACCTAACCTAACCTAGGCGGCCAATTGAAGTCTCCGAAACGCGAAATTAAGCGGTCAGGAAATTTCTCGAGCAATCTTTTTTTCTATTTCGGCGAGGTTATGATCTGAAAGCAAATGGAATGACCCTGAATTGATCAGAGAATGGGCAGCACAAGAACTCGGTATTTTTTTGGACTAATGCGATACCTATTTCCCTCCAAAATGCCTACTCATACGTCAAGTGTTCCCCCTAGGGATGCGGGATCCTCACGTATGACGGCTCCATCGTCAACAAATAATTGATGTACATTGGGGTCCGTTACTTTACCTTCAAGCAGATAGTCAAGATCTGTAATAAAGAGCAAAGGACTAAAAACGCTTCCCTGGTGCAGCCCGACTTTGATTGGGAACCCTTTGGTTACTCTTGTCTTTGCTCCTTCTTACATGTCCATCATCATCTGTACATATGTTTCTGGAACGCATCGACGTCTTAGAGCTACCCATATCAGATCTGGTGGTTGTCTGTCGAATACTTTTTCAAAGTCAATATGCAAATCTTCGACTGTAATGTCGGGTATTTCTTCACAGTTAGGCGTGGCTCTTGGAAAGTATGCAGCATTTTGCCGTCATCCGCAAGAAGCTGGCCCTGAGCATTGTTAATGAACTTTGGCGAACAAATCTCCTGAGCATTACTCCTTCCTTGTGTGGCTATTTTGAAGATGGTTGCGGCCTTGTTCATATTGCCTGCATTTTTCAACCCCTACGTCGCTAAAACCCGAAGCTGATCTCCATAGATTCATCTATTTTGCCTTAAGGGGCCTGAGCTGGAATGAACCATTCTGCTTACCTCCGTATGAGAAGCCTAAAACTTGCACATTCAGCTGTTAGCTGAAGCTATTGATAGCCCTCACTTGCTGCAACAGGTCTCCATTAATACTATCCCTCGCCGCCCCTATCCTGCCTTGTCTACCATTGTGCCGACTATAGCCAGCGTGTTCCTTTAACTAGAACGCTACTTATAGCAAATGAACTCCCCTATGTATTTGATTTGCATTTCAGTAAATCTACACTGAGTCACTCCCTACGTAGCTTACCATCACCCTAAACTTGCTGTGTAACTCGTTATCTTCTCTTTATCTCTTCATAATCTGCAGTTCCATGAGCGCAAACAGCGTTGCGGGTTCTTCTACTGCACCTGACATCTCATATGTTGGCATGATCTTTAGACTGGCTCCTTCCCAACCTTCCAGTCCGACTATCTTTAGTGATAGATTGTACCGGCTACCCTTAAGACCGAACCTCATGAAGTTCAGCCATGCTTTTGGCTCTGCGCAAAGCATTTGATCCAGTACAACGTTAAGTTGTTGCACTGGTTAAGGATCAGGTATCTTCTCCGACCCTCTAGGTGTATCAAAATCCATACGACTTCCAGACCACAGCAGTGTTTTCCAAGCAGATGTCTTAGCAGTGCCAACAGCCGCCCGTGAGTCTGTGGTAAGGGCAATACCGCCAGAAGGTATCACCATCGTCATCGACAGCCAGGCAGCTATAAAAGCAATTACTGCCATAGAAATTAAATCGAAGCTTGTGAAGTGTTGTCGAGAAGAGCTCAGGGTTCTTGGAACACAGCACAAGGTATCGCTCTGTTGGGTCCCTCGACACGAGGGTATCCCAGGCAATGAGAAAACCGACGAGCTGGCGAGAATCGGCTCAGCAGACCTACCAGAACAAGTTGACCCCCATGTGCGTATCCCGCCTTGCACACTCAAGTTCGCTGCAGGGAATAAACCCATTAAAGAGGCGAACACAAGATGGAACTCCATGGAAACTTGCGCCATCTTTCGACAAAGCAAGGACCGAGAGACACTCGGAAAGATAGGAAATCCCTTTCCACCATCGTGGGCATCATCACGGGGCACAACACTCTGCGGAACCACATGAAGAAACTACGCCTGACGGAGGAGGAACTCTGTAGACACTCCAGGAAAAAGTTCCTTGGTAAATATTTCTTCCACGATCTCGAGGAACTCTCCGGCGTTTCGACAGAAAAGATGCTGAACTTCATCAAATCATCAGCGTGGTTTGTATGCCGAAATGAAGTAAGTGACTGAGTTAGTAGTTTTTAGTTTCATTGGGTAAAAGATTACTTTTCCCCCCAAGGGTACCACAATGGGTCAACGCTGACCCGAGTGTGGCAGAGAGCGTCCTCCCTGCCAGCCCACATACCTGACCTAACCTAAGTTGTACGTTGTTGTCCTGGAATAGCTCATCTTTTTTATTGCAGACCACCATCTCCATGATTTATATTTGGTAATTGGTAGAGCGCTCTATCATGACCTTGGAAGACTCAGTAATGCATGATTCGATATGCATTAAGCTAGTCCGAAATAATTCAAATCAAACGAGGACAACAGCGAAAGGGAATATCGATTCGTTTGAAATCTAAGAGATGAAGTTAATATTTTATTATACCACTCCATCCACTGCATCTTCTAATATATTAATCTACTCCTTGATGTCTTCGACTTCCAGTTCATCCTCCTCCTTTAATGGATTATGCCAACATCGTTCACAGGACATTTTTGCATCTCGTAACTGCTCAATTGTACCCAAATCTACTGTTTTATCGCCTCAATTTGGACTCGCCGCTACGATATTACAAGTGTGTGTGTGCCATAACTTAGGCACTTAATGCGTGGTAAACACTTAATAAAACTGATCGTCCTGGCGAGAGAAACTGTGCCCAATTAGGCAACAGACAACACGGATTTTAATGCGCTATACCACATTTTATTTGCGACAAATTGTGTTATCCTCCTGTCCTCCAAAATGAAAATAAACTCATCCCTATGGATGAGTTGAGATGTTTTGCATTCTCCTCTCTTGATTATCATCATCATCATCTTCATCGTCGTAGTCGTCGTCATCTCGGAAGAAATTCCTTAGACATTCTCCACCACACACTTCTAGAAATTATATTACCGCAGTCAGCCAGTCTGTCGTCAGTGAAATTGTAGAATTGTCGTACTGTTCTACTCCTTTTCTAGTCCACACATTGTGGATTTCCTTTTCACTCCGCCACCTCCCTCACATAGTACTCGTATAGTAGTAGAGAGTAACCTACAAATTCCGATTGCCGACTGCCGTCGCGTCGTCGTTGGTCGTATTATCCTTTTTTGCGCTGCTATCTACTATGAGCTCTGACACAGTGTGTGGATCGAATATTCGTTCTCTGTTTCTGTTCGCGCGTCCTGGCATGTGAATGATTGTGGTGTGTGGTAGCTAGCTCCTCTGTGCAGCCAATGTTAACAGCAACAGCAGCCAAAGGACTTTTCAGTTCGAGTGTTAGTTGCACAGTTTTGCTTTGGTCTCGGAGAGGAATACACTCCTTGCTGAGGTCTCTCGTTGAAAAAATAAATAAAACGCCTCATCGGGATAGGTTTGTTAGTCCTTTTTCTATTTGTTTTTGGTCCGATATTACATCGTCGTCGTCATCGTTCGTCATCCACATCTCCGCGTTGTGTCCTAATTTGTTGTGTGTTTGGCGGATATCGTGGCGTATACGTAACATTTTTTTGGTTCGATTTTTCTGTTCGTATGACGTTTTGCTTTGAATATTAAATTGAAAATATAAACAAAGTTTTGACTGCGCTACAACGTGTCCTTTTCGTGATTTTTCGTCGCTTCCCTAATTTTAAGTGTGTGCTGTCCTTATTTCTTGTTTCTTCGTTGAGTGTGTGGAAAGAATTTGAAATTGTTTATGGAGACGAGTATTGTGTTCGTGTGTTGAAATCGATTGTACAAGACACTCAAGTGGGGAACCTTTATCCTTTTGGCATTTATTTGTTTTCATAAGGATCGTAATTATAATTGTATTCACTCATTTAACGGTTGAATGAGTGCGATGAATTGATTAATTGATGTCTACGCCGTGAGATGTGTACTCGGTAATGAACTTGTATGGTGGTGTTGTGGATATACACGTGCAGGGTGCAGTGCAATATATTGTGGATTTACTATCCAGGACGAACATATATTATGTTGTTGTGGCGTGGTAGTTAGTATTCTCATTCCCATCACACCTTGCCTGACCGTTGGCATTAAACATTGATAGCTGTCATCATGTGTGACTTTTGGCAGTAGTTATACCCACATGATAGAGACTTAACCCACCGACAGGAAATGACTGTTTGGCTTTGTGACATGTACTTCTAGAATTTTGCATTCATATGAGATAAACTGATTTCAAAACTGTCCGTGATATCTGTTGGTTCGACTCTTACCCTGTTACAATGTTTACGCTGAATGCAATGAAAACTATCCGGCTGGGGGAGTTGGAATTTGTATAAAAAGTAATCTTAAAGTTGCTGATGCTTCTACGCCTGATTTTAAAAGTGCTGTTTGTAACTAACAGCTGCAATGGATCCATATGGATATTTTCCTTAAAGACTTAGATGATCGGCTGGGCGGAATTTTTTTTTTTTCCGAGGGTAGGTGAAAAATCTTCCATAGACACTATGAGAATATTAAGCGCGTGTTCATAGTAGAGTCAGATTCTTACTGACTAAAAAAACACCAACCTTCGATATAAATTTAATAGATATCGCAACCAAGTAATAACTTATCAAGCAATTTTTCTATCACGAAATAAAAACGTTTGGCAGGTTACTTTCCACTGAAATATCCTGCATGTTTCGCAATCTAGATGCGGTTAATCCTTATCTCGCCAAGTCGAAAGGTTTCGTCCTTTGTAGTCGGCGCAATAAATTGCTCTCATCCAAAATTTATAGGACTGTATTGTCGACATGTCCGATTAGTCGGTTTCTATGCTTTCTCGCGAAGCTTTTAGTTTCAGCTTCGATTGTCGGAATTTCGAGATCCCTGTGGATATCGTCGTTTCTACTATACCACGGTGCTTGGACAATCTCTCTTAGCACTTTACTTTGAAAAGTTTGTAAAATATTGGCATTTGTTTTTTTGGTGCAACGCCAAAGTTGTATACCGTAGGTCCACACCGGCTTTAGCACTTGCTTATATTAAAGCAGTTTGTTCTCAGTACTGAGTTAGAAGTAGGTAAGGTTAGGTTAGGTTAGGTAGGATTATGAGGTTATCATAAAACACTAATCACCAAAGTGGGCCCATCGCGATCCTTAGGGAACCTTCACGGCAGAAGACCTAAACCAATTCTCCCGAGCAATTATTCTCCCTACAGAATTTGAACAGATGCTTGTTGTGGTTCAAGGACCTCACCTCTTCCAGGTTATCGAAGAAGTATCTACCAAGGTGCTTTAGCCGGTAACAGCCCGCTGAGTTCTTCCGATAATGTCTATATCGTCGGCGTATGCAAGCAGTTCTACAGATTTGTAATAGATTGTGCCTCCGGTGTTGGCTTGTGAGTTCCGCACAATCCGTTCAAGTACAATATTGAAGAAGTCACATGACAGCGCGTCACCTTGTCTAAAACCTTTTTTGACATCAAAGGTCTCGGTGAGGTCATTACCGACCTTGATGGAGCAGCAAGCGTTCTCCATCGTCAGCCTGCACAGACGGACAAGTTTGGCAGGGATGTTAAAACTAGACATGGCTCTATAAAGCTCTTCTCTATAGATGTTGTCATAGGCGGCCTTGAAATCGATAAAGAGGTGGTGAGTATCGATTTGGAATTCTTGGGTTTTCTCCAGGATCTGCCGAAGTGTGAAGATTTGATCGATGGTGGACTTTCCTGGCCTGAAACCGTACTGATAGGGTCCAATCAGGCTGTTGATAAAAGGTTTCAGGCGTTCACACAATATCGCAGAAAATATCTTGTATGCGATGTTAAGGAGACTGATGCCTCTATGATTGGCGCAGTTGAGGGGGTCTCCTTTCTTGTGGATCGGGCAAACGATGCTGAGATTCCATTCTACCAGTTCATCACCAGCTTCCTTGAAAAGTTCGGCCGGTAAGCCGTCAGCTCCAGCAGCCTTGTTGGATTTGAGCTTGGATATTGCTATCCTCACTTCGTGGAAAGGTGGACGGAAATTTTGACTATCATCGTCTATGTTGAATGGTTCATTCTGCCTGACAGCGGGATGTTGGTCTTTGTCGCCGTTATACAGTCTGCAGAAGTAGTTTTTCCATATTCTCAGCACCGACTGTGATTCTACTACGAGGTTTCCAATTTCATCTCTACATGTTTCTGTACGGGTATTGCTCCTCTGACACGTTCTTTTACTTAACCCGTGTGCTGGTTACAAAGCCAATTGGGCCAATTCGATGTTGATTCGTTGTCACACGACATAACTTTGAAGCCTTTGAACGTGGTGAGCTGTTCGAAGAAGGGGATAGTTCCCTGGTTCTTGACTATGGCGTCATTAACTCCATCGAGTATACGCAGTTCCATCAGCCTCCGTTGATCTCCATATAACCTGCCGTCAAGGTTGCTGAAATCAACGATCGCCACCTGAAGATTAGTTTTTACTATTTTAGATGCCATCTTGGCTTTTTTGCTGATTCTTCGTGATGGAAGTGAAAAGGGGAACAACCCGAAATCGGCTCGGATGTAGAGCTTGTGTCCCTACTCGAGACGTTTGTCGGGGGCTTGAGTCTGTATGCGGGCGATGTGGCGTAAGTGGTTAGTGTGTCGGATCGCTACGCATGAGGTTCCAAGTTCGAATCCCAGAAAACAACAAAACGTCTAACAATCGACCCAGGTTTTGCCTGAATCGGCTGAAAGCGGTTTAGGTCTATCCGCGGCTGAGGTGGATGGCAAGAGGCGTTCTCTCCTTACCGCGGTCAGTCCCACGCTAGTTCCTGTTGCAGGTGAGTCAATGCCTTATTGGAGCAGTTTGTAGCCATCTCAGGTTCGGTTGAGTCTGGATTGGTCACTGGCTGCAGTCTCTCCGCGGCTGAGGTGAGGAGCAAGAAGCTTCCCGCCCTCGCCTTGCCGTGATAGTTCTTTCCTTACGGCTCGTCCTGTTTTGTCGGGTGGACCCTTTCAGATTTAGCGTGTTACCAGCTCTCTCCAGAGCTACTCTTTCCTTGTCCGTGTATGACTACGGATCACGGTTCTTAAGCCGCCGTATTATCCAGATAGCATTACGTACACGGTTGCGTATAGTCGTATGCTTTGTGCAATTACTATTGTCGCCAGTCCTTCCTATTTTGGACGATGGTCGGGCTAATACTAAGCCATGGCTACCTACGCTGACTACTGTCGCGAACTATAGGCCGAAGATTCAATCATAGATTCAGCAGGACTGCATTCGCCTGGCTGTTGAGGTGTTGACGTACCCTTCTCGCGTGAGTAGCTGAGGCTTGTCACGCTGGAAGTGCCTATCTTGACCCCAGCATCCTCCAGAATCCCCTTCTCATCCAACAGCGGGACTACCCCAGTCATTTAATCAGAGGCTTCATCTGTCGGCTTCTGCTTTGCCACTGAACCACAATTATGCTCCGGATTTGCTGATGTGATCACCTTATATCCTGACTGGCAGAAGCTTATCGCAGACCTAGGTGGTCCCATCAACCCTTCCTCAATCGCGACTTCCGCCGGCATTGTTCTCTTTGGAGGGCTAGCATTAGGCTTACGTTCCACCGAGGACTGTTCCTACAGGAAGGCTCGTGCGTTATAGAGCCTTTTCTGCTCAGATTCCGTAAATTCCTCCCACTTCTTGGTCACTAATCTCCGGACTGTCAACTTGCTGTTTCAAGACCGCTTGAAGGATGTTGACATGTTGGAGAAAAATGAGCTGGCGAAAAAGCAGTTGTCCCTTGATTCTAAAAAGAGGTTTTCTAGATTAGCGTCAATCACCCCAACACTGTCCTCATCTGAAGTACGGAGAAGAATAGCTTCTTCATCCACTCCTACAACTTGATCGGTTTTTATAGAGCTAGGAGTGCCCAGTCAATTTACATTCTTCGCTTTCGAATTTTTATTTATTGATTTTGGCATATGGGTTTGGGTTTTACAGTTACAACTCGCTGGGCCACAGACCAACCTACATTTATCCTGTTTTGTGGCGCAGGAGGCTCGCCAATTTCTGGAGAAATTCCAGATGGCACCACGAAGAGGTCGAGTAAGACTTACTAACAGAGCTGCAAGTTGTTCGGTTGCAGTGGCTATTTCTCGTTATTTAGCGGATCAAAACCTATCGACTGATGCTGCTCCTACGATACCTTTGTTAGTCGTTTACGATCTATTGTGGGTATTAGTCAGTTACTTATATTTTGTAAGGTGACTGAAATATGTATCTCGGTGTAGTCGAGTTTGCCAGACTTTATGGCCCACCCTGTACGTTGATATTGGCCGCCCGTTGTCGTCGTTAGATTTGCCTAACCTGGTCTTAGTATTTCTTGCTTTCACTCATACCAATGATTGGCACCCTGGCCTTTTATTGTCAGATTAGTCTTGTATCGTGACTTACGAGTTGCTTCAGATCTGTAAATGATAACTCAGAGGGCCCGTTTTTCTCTGCAGATTTTATGGACAACCGGTATGGAAATGCTAATATAACTCGGTTTTGTTCTATCGCCCTTTCTACTGCAAATTGTACGCAGAATAAATTTTGCTTTTCTAAAATAAGCACAAGGCTGAAAGCCAAATATTTCCAACATTCAACCACATAGTTTCCCGAACCGTCTGCCACGTCACAACTCTTGAAATGTATTACTACTTATCCGAGTACCATTATCCTTGCTAGAACGTGAAAAACGTTCATAACAGCGTCTCATTTTAGTCGAATACCACCACTAGACCACACTCTCGTGGGGAAAAATATGCCTCGCACACCACCACAATTTATTAGAAACGATTTTTACGCTTACATTGCACTACAATGCCTTCTACGACTATAGACCGAACCGACCAATGATTTAAAAAAAAATTAAAAAAATAAAAATCCTTCATGTGCCGAATTATAAATATGTGCCTTTTGTATAATTGAACAACAACTACAACTACTCTATAACACAACAAGAAAAGTGCCTTAAAAAAACCAACAACCCTACAATGTCGAAAAAGCCATTAGCAACGACCAGCAGCAACCGTTCACGTCACAGTCTCGAGATGCGTGGTGTTAAGCGACAGGATTCGTGGTTTCGCCACTCAATGCCACCAGCCATTAATCGAGATTTCGAATCAATTGAAAATCTAACCCAATCACGTTCCATAGACAATACAAAAATCCCGAAGGCAATTTCCTCGAATTCAGGTAAAAATATTACATCAGGTGTGTCTGGGGTGACAACAGCCAGTTCAACATCACCTGTAACACAATCGTCACATCCTATAGCGTCACGAACATCGAGTAGTCGCAAGGAGTCGAAGGGTTCAATTCTATCGAAGCTGAGTGGGAATAGTGCGAAGAGTCGGAGTTCAGGGCTGATGGGCAAAGGTCTTCGGATTACAGCATCGTTTCTGCGAAAGAAACGGAAGGAGTACGAAGGTAAGTAGGTGTGACGACAGTTGGTCACTTCCATTTGCAGAAAGTTATCATGTCATCTCGGTTGACGTAGTTTTACTCCGTTTTTACTGGATTTTTATTGAGATGGGAATATGGTGAAAGTCTCCTTGGAATTGCGCCAAGATTTCAATTGGAAATACCATTTTGGTTTTTTTACTTCATGATGTACATAAATTTATTTGGGGGTAATGATGTAAATGTGGATGAGTTCATGATCATCTCTGAGCCTAGGTGACTTTAGACAATTGCACAGCGAGCAAGAAAAATGCAGATCATTCCGATACGGTCTGAAATTAATTGTTAGGTTAGGTTAGGTTGAAGTGGCTGCCAGCTTACGCCAACACACATAGACCAAGAAAGGTCCACAGGTCCACGAAGGATCATGTAATCCCAGCCTACTCGTTAGAACCAATTAGAGCTTCTGATGAAGCGAAGGAGGCTCTTGTGTCTAAATCTATCAGATCGCCTAAATCATTAAAATAGAAAGCTAACAGGTGAAGCTTCCTTCTGTGAGAGAGAGCTGGACATGCACAAAGAAGGTGAGGAAATGTTTCTTTCTCTTCTTCGTTCGTGCAGCTTCTGCAAAAATCATTTGAATATACGCCAAGCCTTGTTGCATGCTTACCTATTAGACAGTGTCCGGTAATTACACCTATAATAGAGCCAAAATGCAGTCGATTGAAAGAGATCAATTTATTACAGCGTTTTAGATCCAAATTGGGCCAAATCTGCTTAGTCGTTAGACATATACCACTTGTCCACGGTAGTGCATGGTCAAACGGTAGTGCATGCCATCATATGAAAACACAAGCGTTTTCACTCAGCTGAGGCCTACCAACTCCTACTCTCAACCTCCACGTGGTGACAGCCGGGTGTCTAGTACCTTAATCCAAGAAATGGGTAACCAACCCCGTTTGGCGGATTCTTGGTGGCAGCAGATGAGAGAAGGGGGGAAGAGCGTTTTCTCACTAGAGCACTTTTTTCTGTTCCAGGCGGCAGCGGACGAATTCCCTAGACGGAGTCAACGGTGGCGTCTATAGTTCCAGTTAGATTGAACTTAGTGAATACCTTGCGCGAGCTGCTTCGACGTATTCGGAATTTCCAATGTTGGTCAGGACATTGGAATAGAGATGGTGGCGGAGGAGCCCTTAATGGGCCAACGGCAGCGCTCATACTCCCGTAGTGGACTACTGGCACCGGTGTACCCGGCCCCTCGTCCTAGGGGAATAATTAAGGAACTGGCCCTCCAGGTTGGGGGTTGTGCCGTCGGGGTAACTTCCCTACCACGTAAAAAATCGATGGTTCCGAAACAACCAAAAGCCTCGGATAAGGATGACTTAACTAATGACGATCCTAGCAAACGAAATAAGGACAACGACCTTCGGATCTGTACGTGGAATGTTCTGTCCCTTTACATACCACGTGCAGCCGAACAACTAGCTGAGGTCCTAGACTGCTATAAAGCAGATATTACCGCCATCCAGGAAATGCGATGGGATGGGCCGGGCAAAAAGAGGATGAAAAACTGTGACATCTACTACGGTGATTGCTACAGAGGCAACAGGCAACGCTTATTCGGTTGCGGATTTGTCATACGCGGCAGACTTAGGCAAGAAATCTTAAGCTTCCGACACGTAAGCGAGCGTATTATGACTATCCGGATCAAGGCTAAATTCGCTAACATAAGCCTAATATGTGTTCATGACCCTACCGGAAGAAAAGGACCCTGCCACCAAAGAGTGTTTCTACGAGCTCCTCGACAAGACATATGAGCAATGTCCTAAATACGACGTTAAAATCGTATTGGGCGATTTTAACGCCAAAATAGGAAAGGAGGACGTCTTTGGTAGGGCAGTCGGTAAGCATAGCCTACACGACACCACCTCTGATAACGGACTAAGGCTAATTGATTTCGCTGTGGAGCGAAATGTCACCATAGCAAGCACATGGTTTCCTCATCTCGATATTCATAAGCAGACATGGCGGTTCAATGATCATGTAACCATCAGCCAAATTGATCATATTGCGATCAACGCAAGACATGCCTCCAGTATTCTGGATGTCCGGACCTTCCGAGCGGCCAACATAGACTCGGATTATTACCTTGTTATAGCCAAGGTACGAATGCGGATATCCCAATCTGAGCAATAAAGAAGAATCGCTGTGCGAAAATTTAACGTCGAAAAGCTACAATCGCAAGAGACCGCCAGACTCTTCGCTGAACGCGTATCCCGAAATCTCTCAATCACCCCTATGCCGCCAGCATCAAGTGCCGAAGACCAGTGGCAACGCTGCCAACATTCCATCAGAAATGCCGCGACTGATATGCTGGGTCTCACTCGCCCACCACCGCGAAACCCCTGGTTTTGAAACAAGAGGCATACAAAGCGGCGCTGCAAAGGAAGACGAGAGCTGCTCGTGAGCTTTACGAGCAAAAGAGACGGAAAGAACATCGGCTTCTCCAAAAGAAGAAGAAAGAGCATGAGAAGCGCGCGTTTGAGAATATCGAGAGTCTATACTCCAGGAACAATGTACGGAAGTTTTACCAAAAGGTAAAAAGAACGTGTCAGAGAAGTAATACCCGTACAGAAACCTGTAGAGATGAGAATGGAAACCTCGTAGTAGAATCACAGTCGGTGCTGAGAATATGGAAAAACTACTTCTGCAGACTGTATAACGGCGACGAAGATCAACATCCCGCTGTCAGGCAGAATGAACCATTCACCATGGACGATGATAGTCAAAATTTCCGTCCACCTGACCAAAACGAAGTGAGGATAGCAATATCCAATCTAAAATCGAACAAGGCTGCTGGACCTGACGGCTTACCGGCCGAACTTTTCAAGGCAGCTGGTGATGAATTGGTAGAGTGCATACACCAACTCATCTCTAAGACTTGGTCAGACGAGTGTATGCCTGATGAATAGAACTTCAGCATCGTTTGCCCGATCCACGAGAAAGTAGACCTCCTCAACTGCGCCTGTTATAGAGACATGAGTCTCGTCAACATCGCATACAAGATCGTTTCTCCGATATTGTGTGAACGCCTTATGAGTGTGGTTTTAGCTCAGGAAAGTCCATCATCAATCAAATCTTCACACTTCGACAGATTCTGGGGAATACCCAAGAAGTCCAAATCGATACTCACCATCTTTTTATGGATTTCAAGGTCGCCTATGACAGCATTTTTGGGGAAGAGCTTTATAGGGTCATGTCTAACGGGTGGGCCATCAAGTGATTTCTTTTTAAATCACAGGTTATTTTGACACTGACTGCTGTTTCCCGCTCGACATCTTGACAGAAAGTCAGTATCATACCTCCGCGGAACGAAATGAGTCGCTTTACGCTTGAACAACATTGGGAAATATTGAAATCTTATTTCCAAAGTGAGTGCTGTGTAGCCCAAACAGTGGGTTTTTTGAAAATAAGTTTTGGCCGAAATGAAGCACCCACCGCGCCTGCTGTACGCAAGTTTGTGCAAAAAGTTCGTGGGACTGGTATGCTAGTGGACAACCCGCACGTTATTGTCGAGAAGCCAATGCATACACAGAGAGTGACAGTTTGATGCGGATTGTGGAGTGGTGGTATCATTGGACCATTTTTCTTCGAAAATGAGGCTGGGAACAACGTTTCGGTCAACGGTGCTCGTTACAGAGCCATCTTAAGGACTTTTTTTTTACTGAAATTGAAGACATGGATTTGGACGACCTCTGGTTCATGCAGGATGGCGGGCCATGCCACAATCGGTCTTTTGCGCACCAAATTCCCAAATCGTGTTATCAGCCGTCTTGGCGATGTCAATTGGCCGCCTCGGAGCTGCGATTTGACCCCTTTGGACTTTTTTTTGTGGGGAACCGTGAAGGACCGATGTTATGCCAACGATCCGGAAACGATTCAAGCACTTAAGGCCAATATCATCCAAGCAATCCGTGAGCTACAGCCCGAAACCATCAACAAGGTCTTGGAAAATTGGAGTAATACAATGCGCTACTGCGAGGCCAGTTGAGGCAGCCACTTGAACGACGTTGTGTTCCATAATTATTGGGAATGTTTGCTCTTACTAATAAAACCATAATACATGGAATAAACTTCATTTTGTTCATTTGATTGCATATTTAAAAAGAAACTTGTAGTTGGCCCACCCTGTAGTTTTGACATCCCTGCCAAACTTGAGAACGCTCGCTGCTCCATCATGTCAGTAATGACCTCACCGAGGCCTTTGATGTTAGAAAACGATTTAGACAAAGTGACGCGCTTCCATGTGACTTCTTTAATATTGTACTTAAACGGTTTGTCCGGAACTCACAAACCAAAACCATGAGCACAATCTATCAAAAGTCGTACAACTGCTTGCATACGCAGACGATATTGATATTATTGGAAGAACTCAGCGGCCTGTCACCGGTGCGTTTGCAAGCATTGAAGTAGAAGCAGCCGCAATGGGTTTGCGATAAACGAGGGCAAAACCAACTATATGCTGTCAACAAAAAGGGAGAATCCACACCGACGAATTGGACAGAACGTCACAATGGACAGCTATAATTTCGAGGTAGTAAGGGACTTTGTCTACCTTGGCTCTGCTATAAACTCGGAAAACAACATCAGCGCAGAAATCAAGCGAAGAATAACTCTTGCCAATCGCTGTTTTTTTGTAGCAAGCGAGTAATACTAGCGTGAGCTCGCACTTGCTATGTGTAGTACGAGTTCGCGCTCTCTTGGAATTTTAAACTGGTCGATTAAAATTTAGCTAATTAACGCTTCAGTTTCTGTTTGGTTTCAGTGAAGTGCCCAACATGTCGCTTTTTTAGACGAAGAAATTTTGTTAACAGAGTGCGTAGTTGAGATACACATTTTTAAAAAGAAAAAAACAGCGTATCCATCCTATAAACGAATTGCGGTCTCAATTAGGTGAATATCACCACTTGCACAAAATGCTTAAGGAAGGTGGAGATCGGTTTTTCAAATATTACTGACTGAGTCCTTCCTATTACTGTATTCTTTTGTTCGCATGTCCCACAGACAACGCAGTTTCTGCACTTCACTTACTAATTTTTCACAGTCCATTTTCGGTTGGTAGCACTTTTCTACTAAGCTCGCACTTGCAAATGAAATTCAGTTCACTGCGCTTGCTTGCTTGCGCTTGTAAAATTATGGTACATAACCACAATGCCCTGAAAAAATGAATTTAATTTTAAAGCGCGACCTCGCGCTTGCTAGCGCTAGTATTACTCGTTTGCTACATAACCACAGCCTAAAACAATTCAACAGTAAAGCTCTATCTCGAACAACTAAGAAGACTCTGTATAAGACCCTAATCATCCCAGTCCTGCTTTACGGCGCTGAAACATGGACTTTATTGAGAGCGGGTGAAAATATCCTTGGTCGCTTCGAGAGACAAATTCTTCGTAAGATTTTCGGTCCCGTTTGCGTTGACGGGTTTTGGAGGAGAAGATTCAATCACGAACTATACGAGCTGTACAACGACATCGATCTAGTCACCATGGACACCAACGCTCCGGCCCGCAGAGTCTTCGAATCTAACCCCGAGGGACGACGCAGTAGAGGGAATCATCGCCGTAGTGGCGCGCACAAGTTCAAGGGCCTCGCACCTCGACCAACTTGGAGTGCGCAACTGGAGGCAATTAGCTAAAGACCGAGCTAAATGGAGACGCTTGTTGGTTGAGGCCCAGGTTCACCCCTAACTGCAGCTCCACCTAAGTAAGGAAGCCTGTTTCCTGTAGTTTAATGTAGCTTTTATCGCTGCACTCCAGCTACTTTTGTCTTCCCATCTTAGCGAAATGTTCACATTGCAATATTCGCTGAGTTGTTCCCATTATCTGAAGAGTAAGGCTTTTCTATTGAGAAAATAACGAAGTGAAATTTAAGGAAGCACTTGAAGTGCAATCCCATGGTGTATAGGCTCATCATAGACAGTTTTATCTCTACATACAACATATGATATCTTTGCAGCGCCTCGAGTTCATCATGTTCCTCATAACCCCACAATTGACTGACTTACTTACTTACTTTAGTGTCTAGACTATACTAGACATGCCTCCATTTAGGTTCTCTCTATATACATATGATGTCATAGGCGGCCTTGAAATCGATAAAGAGATGGTGAATATCGAATTGGACTTCTTGGATTTTCTCTAGGACCTGCCGAAGTGTGAAGATTTGATCGATGGTGGATTTCGCTGGACTGAAACCACACTGATAGGGGCCAATCAGGCTGTTGATGGATGGTTTCAGCCGACAGCTCCAGCAACTTTGTTTGACTTCAGCTTGGATATTGCTATCCTTACTTCGCTTTGATCAGGTGGACAGAAATTTTAACTATCATCGTCTATGTTGAATAGATCATTCTGCCTGACAGAAAAATGCTTGCCTCCGTCACCGTTATACAGTCTGCAGAAGTAGTTTTTTTCATATTCTCAGCACCGACTGTGACACTTGGCTTGCGTAGCACATAATTGATCTTGCTTTGGATTGAAAGAGCTTCACTGATAGATCGTTTCTTCCAAAAGCCCTTATTTTCTACTCCTTCAGCTTCGCACTACGGTGGCTTGTGTACAATAGTCTCTTTAAGTGCCTGGGCCTAGCTTCTCGCAACCACTCGTGTTGTGTGCGTTATATTTTTCGCACGAATGCAAGGGACCTACAGTTTAGTGCCGTATCCGAAGTGCTGTTTTGAGAAGTTTTCTCGAGACAACAATACTCTCGGATGTTTGTCAGACGTTCACGAGAGGTAAGACCGTGAAAAACTTGTTGGTGTATTCTGGGATTCCAACGTGGAACCTGATGCGCAGTGGTCCGACACACTAACCACTTGCGCCACGGTGCCCACACTATCTCCAGCTGCTCAAGTGCAAACTATCGCTTCTCCTCTCTGGTATATCTTCCAGAATTGTTTCAAAATATCAAGACTTTCGATTAAGCGGCGTTTATACTGAGGTTCCATAGCTTACAATACTCCTCCAGTTTGTTAATCATAACCTGCTGGTCCTCATCCGAAATGAGCAAGGAGCCGTCTGGGCTTTTCACTGGGTGTTGGCTGGAGCTGCAACCACCTGTCAGCTCTTTGGTGATTCTGTAGACGGTCCTGCTGTCACACCTTCGTGCAGCTTTTTCTGCTTCTGTAGCCAGTGCATTGATGTAGTTGCGCCTGTCACGTCACACGCTACGCTGAACTTCTCTCATCTTCAGGTTCCATAGCTTACAATACTCCTCCAGTTTGTTAATCATAACCTGCAACATGTTTGGCGATTCTGCTAGACTGATGATATCGTCAGCATAGAAGAGTACTTTGATGGCAAGTACGATGCTAGATCATCTAAGTATAAACTAAACAAAAGAGGACTTAACATGCAGCCTTGATTGACTCCTGCACTTGTGGAAAGGTCCGAATATCGTTCTATAAGCTTTGTATTATCCTTAGCCCTTTTCAAGATATACTCTGTAAACTTAGTGCTTTCCTCTGTACTGTATCGAAAGCAGCACGAAAATTGACAAAAGGGCATACCGTGTTTTTCCCCACTTGCTTTTTTCCCTCTCAGTTTGTTCCTCTATTCCCTGTTGTTGTGGGAAAAGCTCCGTGACTTCGTTTTCGAGAAACACTGTGGACGTGGGCGAGGGTTTTCGACCACCCTTCAACTTTATCAAAACTACTTGATAGGCTTTCCCCCATGGATTGTGATCAGCTTCGTTGCACAGTTCGACGAAGCTGCTCTTTTTACCGTCTTTAATTGCATTTGGGTTTTCCGAGCAGTTATGCATCTCTCGAGGAGTTCTGCGTGGCTGCTATGTTCCCTGGAGCGCTGGTACAATCGGCGCGCCTTGTGACACCGCGCGCAGTCTGGTGATTTCATCGTTAATCAGTATACTGTTTGGTGTTTGCTGTTTTCCGTTCCATGGAACCGTCACAGTCTTTTGCCTATCCTCTTGTGAGCTGATTTGCCCTGTCGGCGACTGATCCACAAAGGGATATACTCGTATTTTCCATCATCAGCTGAAGTACTTCAAGTCCAGAGTGTGTGTTTTTTCGTCTCGTTTTAGGTGGCTGCCCTCTCTGTTCTCCTCTATTTTCAATGGGATTGGGTCGTAGTTGGAACTTGATTGTCTGGTGATCGCTGTACGTATACTTACAAACACGTGCTTATAAAGGTGATGTCTACTATTGACCGTCCTCTGCTTTTGCTGAAGGTCAGCTTGCTTCCGGAATTCGCGAGAACTATGTCCAACGATGCGAATGCCTCCAGGAGTGCTCTTCCTCTGGCGTTTGTGGTACGTGAACCCTATTCTACCACCCCCGCATTGAAATCGCCTTCAATGACGACGCAATTTCTTTCTCTTGCAGCGGTTTTGATGTCAACTATTTGTTCGAATCAGTCGTGTGTGATGCTGGGAGGTGCGTAGCAGACGAAGAAGTATGTGCCATTTACTTTGGCCCACATGAAGCCTGCCTGGCGCGTACCCATTATCTCTTTGAATTCTCATTAGCCGCTTATCCATATCGCGGCTTTGCCTAAAGTGTCCGCCGTCCATACACCTTCATTCAGCTGCTTGTAGGGCTCGCTAAGTATTGCGATATCCGCATCGTTCTCTCGGACTGTGTAAGTAGTTCCTGAGCAGCCTCGCAATACTTGAGGTCTAGTTGTATAATATTCATGTTCGCTTCTGGGAAGCGTTCAGCGCGAGATGGAATGTAGGGCATCTTATGCTTCCAGTACTGTTCTTGGCGCTATGCCCACTTGCTTTACAGAGCATACATTCCGGTTCGGAGGAGCAATCATTTGCCTTTTGATCCTTTGCACCGCATCTGTAGCAATGTTCTGACTGGTCCTCGCTCTTGTAGTCCTTTGCACAATGATCATACCCGAGGCAACGGCAAAGTCTTTTCAGGTCCGGTTTTCCTCTTAGTCGGCAATTTGTGCAACCGATTCTGTTTTTTCCGACCGCTAGCGGTTTGTTGGCGATGCTTTCTGGCGACTTACCATTGCTGTCTGCGTTATAGGGGCGGTTGCAGTATTGGCCTAGAATACTACAGCCGTCGGCCCACAGCAGTCAAGTCCAATCGATAGTCCGCTATACCGTAATTAAGACTTTCTTGGGCTCGGTCTAAATGCCTAACACACAGGTTTCGTGGGCAATATAGAGTTCCACCGTTGCCACTCCTTGCAGTGGGTGGCACTTATTTCTCGACGGCACCTGCCGCAAAGAGTTCATAGGGTTTCTGAGACGGTTTCAGCCTCATCCTGCTTCTCTGTCGCTTTTTGGTCATGGAATGCTTATTGGTTATTCGCAGCTAACCTACATATCTCAAGGCAGTTCGACGATCCGCCACCTGTTGTGTGCTGAGGGAGAAAATTAAAACTCGACTCTCTGAATGTTGATTAACGAATGATAACTTTATTTTTCTCAACTCTTTACCCGTCTATTCTCCCGTATTCCCCCTTATTTGCGCGTGCCGGATGCTCATGTGCAACGTCAATACTTTTGCGCTTGAACTCAACTTAACCCAAGTGAGTGAATATACTTAAATTAGAAATTCAGCATAAACGCACACCTAAACTCGATGGAACCCAAATTCATGCACTCGTGTTGCACATGACCGGATTGGAATGAAACGGTGTTATTTACAACACACCCGTCGACCCCCCTTGTGTCTTAAGCTCAGCCCATTTTGTAAACGTTGCTGCACTATAGTTTTGGCAGCAAGCATAACGTTTTTGGTACGGTAGGACTTGATCCTGTATTTAGATGCAGTATAACAGGCATGTCGTCCGAATGTATTAGCAACTCAATCTTAAGGCCCATTGCATACTTAAACTACTTATTCCCCTTCTATTTCATAGGTTGTCTTATGTTGGCTAAATTTTTGCCCAATGACAATTGACAAAGACTTTGGCTTTCGGTGGATACCGCTCAGATTTGTCCACTTTTATGTCATTATTTCAAACTAAAGACATCATTTCGCAATCTACTTAACATTTTTAAACTTTGTACGATCCTAAGACAGAATACTGTTACCTTTACGTTCCAAGCGAAGTAAGTGATCATAGGATGAGAAGGACAACTCTTGAAACAAACTGTTTCTTAACTTTAGCTAATCTTCTACGTCCTTTAACTTGACTCAGTAATGCACATTTATAAAAGTTTTTTTTTTTAATTTGTTGAAATGATCTATACAAACAAAAAGTTTACAAATAATACGATATTCGTTCCAACCACTTGATTCCCTTGTTGCATCCCCAGTAGATTCTTTCGCAATCAACTCCATGTACTCCCTCTTGTTTGGCGTGGACATATTTATCATCAATATTCGCGACTGTTGGACTAAGAATTAAGAAATAGAAAAAAAAAAATATTTATTTACATTATATAATATTTGAATTAAAAAATCCGAATCTAAAAGGTAAAAGCCTGTCTGCTTGTCTGTCTGTCTGTCAGTACCACATAGACTCTCCTTTTGTGAAAATGGTACTTGAGTGGGCAATGATCAAGTAGCATGTTAAGGTCCTTGAGTCTGCTAAGGAGTGGTGGAAAACGCTACTGCTCACGAAAAACAGTCCCGCTCTGTTTTAAGTAGTGTAAGACTTGGTACTCACTAAAAAACCACCTTTAACCCTTTTTTTTCTACTTGACACCTTCCGCTCCGGAACCGCTTATGCATTACTCCGGAGTGGTGTCGTTTTAGTTCCCCTGTGGGGACCGGCTTTTTCATGTTTAACTTCTTCTGCGAGTTTATTCTTTCTTGCCGGTGAGATCTTCATCAGGCTTATATATCTTGCGAGGGTATGATTTGATCTTCCTCTCTCTTTTTTGGCTTTAATACTGCCTCGACAAAGGAGCATATTTTATTCCATTCGCCTATACTGGACAGCATTTTTCCACTACGTTTTCTGGGCTTATATCGCCTATCTCGAGCTGCAGCCTGCTTCTCTCTGCCGTCCATCGTGTGTACCTAAAGATCGTGTGCTCTACGGTGTCATGTGGAGAATCATCGTACTGGCGGGGGGTGGCAATGGTGTTGTGGTAACTTCGTCAATTGCCACGCTAATGGTTCATGGTTCAAATCGTGGTGTCAGCAAGCATTTATTTATTTCTCATGAAAAACAATATATAAAGTCAGTCCGATCATTTGCGAAAGCTTGAGTGAACACTACTGCGAAGGCATAACACTAGCAGTAGCTTGGTCATATGGCTGGAAAAATTGTTCGCTCTGTTGATGGTGATTTGCCCTTGACATCGGTTATCGTGCAAAAAGTGCTGTGAATCAGAAGCAAAGACAAAAAATAACTAAAATCTCCCCAGTTATCTGGACGCCACCTATGGCGCCATCTATGAAGCATAACTGACTACTGAGCTTCAAGAACCACTACACGAAAATCTTTCTTTCTCTCTCTCTCTCTATCCATCCTTTCCAACGCCCGCACTGTGTGTAAACATGTTAAAGGTATTCATAACCATTTAAGTGCGCGCAAATTATAAAAAAAAAAAAAAAAAATGGGGAAGCTGGGCTTCCCACTTTCCCCATGTTATGCAGGTACGCGTTGAAATATCCGTGCCCTTTAAGAAACTGAGTTAGGTAGAAGTTTACTTCACCATAGATCCTTTCCGACCATTCAGCAACGTTGTTGATTAATCTTGCTGTCCATCTACCTCTGGTTTCGGAGTTCCAACGTTCTTGCCAGCGTTCTTTGGTGAGCTCTTTAGCTTCAGCTTTCGCTGCATATTTTCCAAGCTCAGCTTTCTTTTGGTGAATATGCATTCTTTTCGCTGCTAAGAGATCGATGGGAGTCATTCCTGCGATTACGAGGACTGCAGGCTCTGATACCATGCGATATGAGCTTGCTACCCGTAGTGCTGCTCTTTTTTGTATTGCTGCAATTCGCTTTCCATACTTTTCTTGTCTGGTCGCATTGACCCAGATTTCACTGCCATATAAGAGTACGGCATGTGTGATCGACATAAGAAGTTTTCGCTTACTTGCCGTGGGGCCTCCAACGTTCGCCATTAATCTGCTCAACGATGTGGTAACCTTTTCGGCTTTCTCTGCCGCGGCCTCAGTCCCAGGTACTTTACTGCGTCCTTTGTTGTTATTATTTCCGAGTTCAATTGGAACTCAGAGATAGCAGGTATTCGTCTTCGTGTTAGCACGACTATCTCTGTTTTTTTTCTGCTGCAAGGCTTAGACAATGATCTTCCATTGACCCATCTCATGAGTTGGTTTAGTCTTCTCTGTGCATCCTCTGTACTTCGTGCAGTAATCACTACGGCAATGTCGTCCGTGTAGCCGACCAGGAAGCTGTCGTCGGGTACCTCCATGCGTAGGATCCCTTGGTAAGAGATGTTCCATAAGTCAGGGCCCAGGATGAAACCCTGTGCTGCTCCAGCGGTGATTTGCCTTCTACGTTGACCTTCCGTGGTGTCATATGTGAGCCATCTGTCATTGAGGTAGTCTTTTACCATCCCTAGTAAATACTCCGGTACTCTGAAAATGCCTTCTAGAGCGTTTAGTATGTCTCTCCATCTGGCAGAATTGAAGGCGTTTTTCACGGCTAGCGTTGGTAATACATCTATCTTTCTGAAGTAATGGTTTCCCTGCTGAGCCCTCTGAGCAGCTATAACCACTTCTTCCACAGCTCCTATTGTAGAGTGGTTTTTCCTGAAGCCATGTTGCCTTTCAGATAGATCTCCTGCTCTCTGAACTACCGCAGTGAGTCGCGGCTTCAGCATCTTCTCAAACGGCTTTACGGCGGTGTCCAACAAGCGCAGAGGCCTGTACGCTGATGGCGTGTACGGATCTCCGTTTCCCTTGCTGATTAATACCAGGCGCTGAATTTTCCAGTTTTTGGGAAACACGCCTTCCATTAAGCAGCTGTTGTACATATTGAGCAACAGCTGTGGACACCTTCGGGTGATTACCTTCAAAGCTTCTGCTGGTATACCATCGGGGCCGGGGACTTTTTTTGTTCTGCATAGTTTTAGCGGCCATCATCAGCTCTTCTACACTATAGTTTGGAACCTCTTCTTGTTGATAAATGAGTGATTCTCGCTCCCTAATTGGATGTGTGCGGAACAAAACGCTGACAATATTTTCCATTTTATTGGCGTTTAATGTTGGGCAAGCCGCTTGTGCCCCTAACTTACGCATAACTACTCTATAGCCTAAGCTCCAGGGGTCATTATTCACATCACGTCTCAGATTTTCCCACTTCTGCTTCTTGCTCTAATATATTTTCCGTTTGAGCTTCAGCTTAGCGGTCTTGTACTCTGATAGTACATTCATAATTTCTTCAACGTTTCTCCTCCTCCCTCTGGTGACTCTGCGCCTAACATGTAGACATCTCCTCCTGAGCTCCGCGATCTCATCTGTCCACCAGTAGACCGGTTTCCTGTGGCTATTTCCATTGTTCAGACGAGGCATCGCAGCGTCGCATGCTTGGTGTATCATCATCGTCGCATTCACTTTTCTCTCGGCAGTACCTATCATTCCTAAGACAATATCCTTTCCACTGTCTATTGCAGATGTGAGAGCCTCTTCATTTAGTCTGGCCGTATTCCACCTGAATGACCGCCGCTGACTTTCTCTACGACGTCGATGATTTCTGTGCCATACGCTCTGATGCGAAGGTAACGTCTGGTATAGTCTGGCGATAACCAGTACGTCTGAAGGTAGGTGTGCTTCCCTCGTTCATAACATTAAGTCCAAGTATGGAGGCCATCTCCAGAATAAGCCTTCCTCTCGAGTCTGTAGTGGTCATTCCCCATTCTAGAGCTCTGGCGTTGAAGTCTCCTGCGACTAGGATAGGGTCTTTGAATTCCCTTATAGTGTCTTTCAGGCCATCCAGTTTTCTCTCGAATTCACCCATACTCTCATTTGGTGTGAGGTAGCAGCTTACAATTGTAATTTCATCATATCTCACCCAGACGAAAACCCATCCTGCACCGTGGTTTCTTATGGAGACTGTTCTTGAGTTCGAGACCCATATAGCAGCTGTTCCAAGCGTGTCCATAAACCAACTGGTTCCATCCCTGTTTTGGTATTGTTCACTTATGATCACTATGTCAATTTCCAGATCACGACTAAGTTGCGTGAGAAGAGCGTCAGCTGTTCTGCTCCTATGGAGGTTTCCTTGGAGTATTTTCATCATTGCGAGATATTTTTCTTTGCTTTAATAAGTGCCTCTCTAAACATCGTTTTTGTTTTTGTGTTCCTTTTCGCCGCACTTGATGCAGAATCCTTTATTCCGCCGGTCTGGTCCTCTGCAGTCTGTTTGCTGATGCCCGTATCCGAAGCATTTATAGCAAAGTGTGACCATTGCTCTTCGGTGAATTCTGCAGTTTACCCATCCAATTTTTATTCGAGGGATTATAAGCAGTTCGTTCCCTTCGCGCACGCTCATCTCAACTATAGCTATTTTTTGAGCCCTGGTATTTGGTTTTGTTAAGAAGACGGGTATACTCCACCCGTAAGATTTTTCAACTAGCCTCTTATTGCTTCTATTACTTCGTCTTCCGTTGTAAGCTCATCCAAGTCCCTGATCTCCAAGGTTGTTTTGGGTTCTAGGCTACGAATGGTTGCCTTCTCTCCTAAGATGTTTTTCAGGGATGCGCTAAACCCTTCTTTGTCTTTTTTTTTTTGCCCTCAGGTTGAGTAACATCTCTCCCGCTCTTGTCTGGCGTACGGTTTTTATTTCGGTTTCCGTGTCCTCTGGTTTGGCTCTACTACGAATATCTCGTAGTGTTTCTGCATAGGTTTCACCTCCTCTAGGTTTTAAAAGAATTGCTTCAGATCTGGGTTTGGGTTGCCTTTTCTTCTTTCCGTTTCTCTGGGTAGGCACCTTGTCTCTGGTTTAGTAGCTTCTTAGCCTTACAACGGTTGATGTTAATAAACTTTTGTGCTTGCCTTAGGCCATTAAACTTGGCCTAGTACTCTGCATGGCAATCAGCTTCCCGTTGTTTTAGTTTGTGGTTTGTGTTACTCCGTGTCACTCCAAGACAGGGTATAGGGCTGACTAGTGGGCGGATGGCGCCTCTACTCGCTAAGCAGTCCGCCCGTTCATTGCCTCGAAGCCTTCATGTTCTGGTATCGAGGCCACAGTGACGGTGTTTTTTTTATGCGAGATCTTGAGTAGATTAAGACAGTTCCATACAGGTTTGGATCCTACCGTGCCGGATTTTAGAGCCATAAGTGTTGCCTGGCTGTCTGAGAGGATGTAAACACGGGTGTCCTCGACCCTTCTTCGCAGGCATTCTCGTACACAGAGTTCGATTGCATGGAATTCTAGTGACAGATTAAGTACTAAATAAGTAAATAGTTTTATTGTTTAGTTCTGTTCAGTTAAGTAATTGGTGTTTACACGACATCTCCCCCCTAAAATCTTATAAATCCATATATTTGCCTGAGACCTCTTTGGACATATCAAGGTGCTTAGGTGGTATGCGATTTCTGATCGGGCGCTGAGATTGCCCTTCCGGACAATGTTTCGTCTATGGAACATGAACTATGCCAGGAAACCAAGATTGGCGTCCGTTAATATAGCTACGAGCATATATAAGTTCATCTGGCTGAAATTCTTTAGATCTAGTTCCATGTCTGCTGTTAAACTGCTGCTCCATTTTTAAGTTCGGCTGCTGTACTTCGTGTGTTGATGACTGCAGTAAACCAAGATGAATTTTCATTTTACGACCAAGCATTGCTTCTGTTGGAGTGATCTTTTCTGGTAACTGTGCATTTGGAGTGGATCGATAATACTGAAGAAATGTTTGAAGATTGCCGGAAGTCATTTCTTCCGTCTTCAATCCGTCCATCCCCCGTTTAAAAATGTCAACAAACTTCTCCGCCTGACCATTTGATTGTAGGTGAAAAGGTGCAGTCCGTATACGAGTATGTTGGATGCCTCCTTGATCATAGAAATCGGCAAAATCACCCGAAGTAAACTGCGTTCCGTTGTCCGACACTATAACGTCCGGCAATCCGAATCTGACGAAAACTTCCCTTCATACGGCAATCTCCGCAGATGTTTTCGTAGACTGCATTCAAAAATCTCCGGCCACTTGGAAAATTGTAAATTAAGTACTACTTCATAAGGCCCCACACTTGAGCTCCATACAGATTGATTTAGAAACTGCCTGGAATATCTGATCTCTGATTTTCATGGATACATATATGTTTATCCTCCAGGCCATTTTTCATTTCTAGCATACCTCCCGCTTCCTTTTTGAAAAAGCCATTGTTTTGGATTTATACATATATGCTAACTTTGAACCTCTACTCTTCGCAGTATTTTTGTAGCTGATTTGTCATTCTTTGTAAGCTCTCCGGAGAGTCCGCAAGTAACACAAATCATCTGCATACATTAAAACTTTTATGAGAGTCACGCCGATCCTGACATCGCCACAAGGGTATTCTGAAATGTCGTCGATAGACATCACAAATGCTTGAGGGCTTAAGTTGCATCCTTGTTTTACTCCGGTAATGGTTTCGATAAAATTCGATAGTTGATTACCGTCCTCAACAGCTGGCGATGTATTTTCGTACAACTTTTCAATTAGTTTTCCAAATTTTCTTGATGTATGCTGACGATATAGTTTTACTCGGTGATTCTCCTAATTTACTACAGCAAATGATTTATTGCCTTGAAGTATATTGCAGGACTTGGAATCTCTCAGTGAACCTAAATAAATATAAGTCCATGGTGTTCAGAAGAGGTTATGGACGATACGCCCGCACTGAAAAATTGACATTTGAAGGTCAGCCCGTCGAAATCGTCAAGGAATACAAGTACCTGGGTGTATTAATAAGATCAAACCTGAGTATATAACATCACCTCAACTATAGAACAATTTCTGCCAAAATAGCCCTAAACTCAACCCGGAGCCCCTGCATAAACAACAAACCCCTGAATTCCTCCGTAAAATATACACTGTTAACAGCCACAGCAAGGTCTGTTATGTTTTATGCCGCGCAAGTCTGGGGAGTTAAGGAATTCGAGATAGTAGAAAAACTGTTAAGATACTATTTAAAAGGAGTAGCTGCCGTGCAGGGACGGGTTAAGAATATCATTGATTGAGGGCACTACCACTGCTGCGCATGGTACTGATCCTGGACCGAGCAGAAATGTTCGGGTCAGAACTATACGGATTTCGGGGGCTAGCAAAGTAATGAAATAGTTTGAACGAAATTTGAGGGTCGCGAGTTGGAACATTGGAAGCATGACCGGTCGAAGTTACGAGCTGGAAGAGACGATGAATAGAAGGCGGGTGGATATCTTGTGTGTCCAAGAGACGAAATGGAAAAACACCGGAAATCGGGCGCATTTCTTGGACGTTAGGACAAAAGATTACAAGATGTTCTACTACGGAACGGAAAAGGCTAGGAACGGAATCGGTATCACCCTTGCGGCAGAGCTACTTGATAACGTCTTGAGCATTTCGAAGTCCAGCGACCGTTTGATGTCTCTCAAACTAGTAATTCAAGGAGAGGTGTGGAATATTGTCAGTGCATATGCTCCCCAAAATGGGTGCAATCAGAGAGATAAAGATGCATTTTGGGTAGATTTCCACAATCTCCTTAAGAACATCCCAAAGGAAGAATTTCTGTTTGTTAGATTAGATTTAGATAGATTTATTGAATTTTCAGATTGTACAAAATTTACATAAAATAAAAATACTTAAATCTTAAAGACATGGCTCAAAGCCGTCTGCCAAAGACTATCAACCTTTTGGTACAATTTTAATAACTTTTTCAGTAATGTTTACTTCTAACTTTTTAATTTTAAAAATCTTCTTCAATGATCATTCTTCTATAACCTAGCGTTGATTTACAGTATGATATGAGAGCTTTCCAATTAGAACCATTTAATAACTCAGCTACTTCTTCGCTCGACAATATGGCTTTTCCAAAGTGAAATCTCCTGATACCCCGGAATATTATTTCTGTTTGTTGGAGGAGATTTGAATGGACATGTCGGGAAATCAAACGAAGACTATGAAGACTGCCATGGAGAAATAGGATATGGCACCAGGAACCTTCCTGGTGAAGACATCCTAAGCATGTGCAAATAACACGGTCTTATCGTGCTAAATACCATGTTCATCAAACAAAGCCGACACCTTCACTTTCAGCAGTGGTGGAGATGAAACCCAGATTGACTACCATTTGGTAGCCAGTTTCATGAAGACTCAGATTCCAAAGTGATTGTGGGGGAGGCGATCGCTCGGCAACACCGTCTCCTGCTAACAGAAATTTTTGTAAAAACACAAAAGAATAGCAAACAAACAGGGGTCGCTGAGAAAATCAAGTAGTAAAATCTGGACAGAGAAAAAGGCGAGGCTTTTGCTTTCGTGATGAGAAATTACCTCTCTCACACCATCAACGGAGCTGAGCATGAAGTGTGCAGAGCACGAAATATGTGGGATTCCCTACAGCGAACTTGCTTAAAGAAATCCAAATCACTGCTAGGAGCTTCAAAAAACCACCACCAACACGCCAAAGAAACATGGTGGTGGTGTGATGAAGCTAAGGAAGTGATAAATGAGAATAAAGCGGCTTTCAAAGCTTGGTCAAAGTGCACCTGTAATAAAAGTGACGAAAAAGTTCGCCTCAAAATGCAGATGTTGCGAGAAAAAAGCGAAGAAAAAGTGCGCCCAGCTTCAAGCAGAGAATACGGAGGGCCTGTATCGGGAGCTGGAGAAAATATCTTCCCCGGTTGCTGATGCAAACCAGGCTATCCAGGAGCTGCGAAGACACAATATGAACAAGAGCGCACACATCTTAAAAATAGCCGCCCAAAGAAGGAGGAATACTCAGGAGATTCGTTTGCCAAAGTTCATTAACAATGCTTATGGCCAGCTTCTTGTGGATAACGACGAAATTCTGCAGAGGTGGCGGTAGTACTGTAAAGAACTTTTAAATGAACATTTTCTGCGGCTATACTTTCCAAGAGCCACCCCTAACTTTGAAGAAGTAACCGACATTACAGTCGAAGAAGATAGTGAGGCGGTCAAATACTCCAAGAAACGAAAAGCGGTTGGGCCAGACGAGATGCCCTCTGAGTTTGGATCACTCGGTTACTGAGGCCAATCAAATGCCGATGTCGTCGCATTTGTGTGATCCAGGCGTTTATAGGCATGCCTCTCCTGCCTCGCGATGTCTTTGGAACGTTCATTAATATTGCCTTTTTAATGATCTCTTCTTTGAATGTGGCAATACCAGCTGAGCCAGTCGCACTCTATTTTTCGTAAGATGGTTTCCTTAAAGTGAAGGCTTCCACGGATTAAGCTTTGTCACTTCTGCTGTCATGCGAAGCATCTTCATCCCAGCAGTCGTTAATTTGCTCTCATACTTTTTATACATCCTCCAACATTGTGAACCGTATGTGAGCGCTGGACGCACAACTGCGGTGTAGAGGATTCCTTTCAACTTAGGTGGCATTTTTCGGCCACAGAAAATAGCGGAGTTTTCTCGCCATTTAATCCACCCTACGCTTACGCGATGATTGATGTCGTCATCACAGGTTGCTTTGCTATTGATCATAGATCCCAGATATTTGAACTTTTTGTACTTGGGATGCACTGTTCTATTCACATAAATGTCTGGAATAGGTCTGAGTGGATCAGCAAACGGGCAGCACAAGTACTCTGTCTTTTTTGAACTAATGCGATACCCATTTCCCTCCAAAACGTCCACCCACACATCAAGTGCTCATTGCAGGGATGTAGGATCTTCACTTATGATTGCTCCATCGTCAGCAAAGAATAACTGATGTACCTTGGGGTCCATCACTTTACCTTCAAGCAGATAATAAAGGACTGCAATAAAGAGCAAAGGACTTAAAACGCTTCCCTAGTGCACCCCGACTTTGATTGGGAACTCTTCGGTTACTCCAGCGGGGCATCTTACTTCTGTCTTTGCTCCTTCGTACATGTCCATGATCATCTGTACATAGGTTTCTGGGACCCCTCGATGTCTTAGCGCCACCCATATCAGATCTCGTGGTTGTCTGTCGAATGCCTTTTCAAAGTCAGCCAATATAATACGCAAATCCCTTAAGGAATCACGATGTTTTTCCATTACGATCCTTATACAAACCCGCACTGATCATTAGATAGCCGTATTATTTTTCGCAGTCGGCCACCTAATACTCGCTCAACGATCTTCATGGTGTGTGACATCAGCTTGATCGAACGGTAGTTATCACAGTTTCGCGTATTACCCTTCCCTTTGTATACAGGGAGAAGGTAACTTTCCCTCCATTGATTCGGCATTCGATCACCTCTCACAAATTTGGAGATGAGAATTCTCAATTTCAAATCGATCCGGCAAATATGGTATTCTTGGAAATACAAGCACATTTGTAAGGACGTCCCGGAGTGTGTCTTTTGAAACTTTGAACGCGTTTTTCTCAAAACAGTGTTTTCAAAGTCGGTGAGCACGATTTCTCGAAAACGGCTCAATCAATCAGTTTGAAATTTTAACACAACCTTCTCAGATATATTCTTCAGGGATTGCTCGAAGGAATAAGATTTTTGGAAATTATTTCCATTTTTTTTTAAGCAATTTAACGAAAAAATGTTTGTCGAAAATCGGAATTTTTTCTTTTTGGATCCGTCAATTTGTCAAAAATCAAAAATTCGACTATTCCTTCGATCAATCCCTAGATTTATCTATCCACTAATAGAATCTTTTTAGTTTTTTTATTTTAAATAATCTAAACCGGAGATATCGTGCTCACCGCCAGACACCTTTTTTTGGAAGACCTCCAGGAGATCGTCTACAGGAGCACTGTAACTCAATATTTTTAAAAATTGAACATGCCGATATAAGAGTTACCACTATATGTGTTAATACTTCTTGTCCCAAATTTGGACGGATTGACATTTTCGTTAAATTGGGTTTAAGACTGCATTCAAAACGAATTGTAACAATTACATTAGCGGTCACAGCGCTTTACTGTCGCGTCCGCGCGCGAAGGACGGCCGGACGCGGCGCGGTTACCGTTTCGCGTCCAGTCGCGTTGCGCCACGCAACCACGCGCGGAGAAGCTAGGCCCCGGCACTTTAAATAGCTGTTGCGCCAAATATTTGTTTTTATTTGTTTGTATACATAAGTCCACAATGCATAAACAGTGCAATGTGTAAGGGGGGGCATGCTGCCCCCTGCAACCCCCTGCTTGGGGTCACTGTTGGATTTGAGGTGGGTGCGAGGATGCGTGTATGCAAAGATTCGCACCCGCCTCAAATCCAACAGTGTCCCCAAGCAGGGGGGTTGCAGGGGGGCAGCATGCCCGCCCTTAAACATTGCACTGTTTATACATTGTGGACTTATGTATGCCCCATCTTATTTGGCCGTTGTTTTTCTTGTGAGGTTTGTAGGTGGGACATAAGACCCAACATTTTATGTCCCAATGCCAAAACTTATGCCCCGGGGACTAATGTCCCTGCGCCCAAAATTTCGGAAAATAAATGTTTTCAACCTTTTTAAATTTGGTCGTCTTTTCTGACCTTCCTATGTGTTGGTATTTTCAAATTGCGATGAAATGCCCATGTCTGCTTTGGGTGATTTGACATTTCATTTCTTGGTCGATCTGTCATAGTGTTAAATCGCCCAAAAATGTTGGGCGATGTGACATTTTCCAGATTTGGGCGATTTGGTGTTGTTCGATATGACACAGATCCCTCTTAAGATAGCCGAAACACAAAATCGCCCAAAATCACTTTTTTGGGTGTTTTGACATCATGTCAAATCGCCCAAAAAATAAAAATGTTAAATCGCCCAACCTGTGTTTTGGGTGATTTAACATTTTTTTAGTTTTTTGCATTTTGGGCGATTTGGTTTTGGGCGATTTGACACCCAACCCTTCTTCATAGGTCAATCTTTAGTACGCTCTGGTATGCTCTATAATGAATCTTATATTAGAATTAAAATTAATTCTTTTGTCTAAGACAGTTTCTAGGTATTTTATTTCATTGGAATAGTTTAATGTGGTACCTTTGCGAATTCAAGGTTCAATTCTCCTCCTGAAAGGTACTAGAACAGTCTTATAAGCATATTTACAGAGATCTTCTTTGTTGTAAAATTATAAAATATATTGTAACGCGCATTGCATGATTTGAATTATTCTAAAATAATATTGATAAACATAAATTTCTTCCAATTACTTATCTATTTCTTTCTTGTTTTCAGGTAAGTCGTCTTTTTTGGCATTCATTATCTACTATAGATACTTTAACATGTGGGTAAGCATTATGAAAGGGAGAACAAAAAAAAATGCACATAATACAAGTAGCAAGCTTAAAAAACAAAAAGTGATAAGTTGACAAGAGTCAATAAAGCGGTTACAAGCCGTGCACGGACAGTGCACCATTCCAAAATAAACTTGCAATTTTGAACAGGTAATACTTTTGCAAGAAGCCTATACTCTCCTAAAGATTGATAGCTGCCTGATATATTTAAGACGAAGAGTTATAAGCTTGCATATTTCTAGCAACTTTATTTCGAAAAGAATCGTCGAGATCTTTTTTAGAACGAATTTCATTCTGAGAGGCTGATTACAGACGTCACGGCTTGGACAGAGCGGGAACACGGCGAGGTGAACTACTTTGTCACTCAATTCCTAACCGGTCATGGGTATTTCAATCGATACCTCCACAAAATGGGTAAAGTAGAGAGCGCAGCCTGCCAATATGGAGACTCAGCGGAAGACGGCGCTTTCCACAACTTTTTCATCTGTAGCAGATGGACAGAGCAGAGGAGTAGACTAGAGTCGGAAATAGGCGATTTTTCGCCGGAAAATCCTATAAGCAAGATGACCTCGAGTACCGACACGTGGAATAGAATATCTTACTTCATCGAGACGGTACTAACAACATTCCCTCACAAATTACATAAAGTAGATAAAAGCCTTACCGGCAAGAATGTATGAACCCGCACCAGGAGCCGAATATGAAAAAGCCGATCCCCAGAGGGGAGAGAAAATGACACCACTCTGAAGTAATGCGATAAGCGGTTCCGGAGTGGATGGTGTCAAGTAGAAAGAAGGGGTTAAAGGTGGTTCTTTAGTGAGTAGTGAGTCTCGCACTACTAGAAACACCGGGACTGTTTCCCGTGCGCATTAGCGTTTTTCCACTACCCCCTAGGCAAAAAAAAAAAAAAGAAAAGAAAAGAAAAATAGGTCGGTACTTGCCATGGGATCACCAGGTCCAGTATTTTTAGCAGCATTACGGGAAGTATATCGTCAAGACTAGGTTTATAGGAAAAGAAGCTGTAAATAGCCCAGGAGGTATTAACTTCCGTAATTTTTGTCTTAATGTCATGCCAGGATGAGGATTGCGTGGCCTGAAGATTTGGTAAAAATGTGTTTGTATTAAAACTTCCGGGGACCCGCTAGACGAGTCCGTCCAGGACCCAACCGGGCTTTTAAAGAAGGACGGGCTGGAGTGTTCCTTAGACAGGATCTTACCCAACCTGGCACAGTCCTTTATTGTTTCAATGCACTGACAGTAGTCCATCCAAGCCAGAGACTTGGCTTCTTTAATGGATTTCTTGTATTCTGTAAGACAATCCTTATATGGTTGCCAAAGCAAATATTGAAGATATCTCTAGTAATCTTCTTAAGATTAGATAGACCTTCGTTCCACCAAATGGCACTTTTTTTTTGTTTTTAATAGGACACGAAACCTCAAAAGCCGCATCCAACCGCGTCAAGTTCCTCAACTGGTTCAGTTCTCAAGTCAGGTATTGTACGGAATACAACCTGATCCAATTTCTGCCAGTCAATTCTCTTAGGGTTTCTAAGTGGTTTAGGAGCCCCGACCTCAAGACTCACATTGTAGAGGATCCATTTATGGTCAGAGACTTTAATTTTGGTCCTTTTGCGCATCTATAGAATCAACAAACGAAGCATCCCACCTAAGAAAGGTCCTGGCCAAGACACCAACGCCGGAATCCAATATTAGGAAAAGCGATGCCACCTGGGCAGAATCAGACGAGGAAACGCTGGACATGCTACTGAGTACTCACTTTCCCGGATGTACATCAATCTCCGGAGATGATCTAACCATTCCAGAGACGACATTGGGAATAAGCGCGGAAGAGGTGGGTTATATAATAGCTGATGACAAGATAGCTTATGCAATTAAATCATTTGCTCCATATAAGGCACCAGGAATGGATAACATTCGTACTGTGATGCTGCAAGAGTCAGTGGATATTGCTATTCCATGGCTCAAGCGTATCTTCACAGGATGCCTTAAGCTAGGTTATGTTCCTAAAGCATGGCGGGAGGTGCGCGTTGTTTTCATTCCGAAAGTAGGGAAAGCGAGCCATTTTTTTTTCTTTCTTATAAAAAGGAAACCCAAATCCCAGAGCACTCAGACTCTCCGGTCCATTGTACTACTACTAGACAGGAGCCTTTCTTTGGTGTAGTGGTTGGAAAAACGTCGATGTAATTCCTTTTCCTCTATACTCGGGTGACTGATGATTGCTGTTCCCCGCTGGGGCTTGAACCTGAAAACATTGGTTAACGAGCAAACACACTACCCATTGCATCATACACACATCAAACACAAAAGACCTGAGACCTATCAGTCTACCGCCCTTTCTGCTGAAAACTTTGGAACGTTTAATAGATGTATATATAAGAGGTGTGATCGGCGATGATTACCTATCTGGTAATACTGAAGGAAAACAGCTTCAACGTGACGTCCTATGCGGACGATGTCGTTATCCTGGTTTCGGGAAAATTTCCTCCAGTCCTAAGTGAAAGGCTCAATTTCGCGCTACAACTAGTGGATAACTGGGTCAACAGCAAGGGCTGGGAGTGAATTCTTCAAAGACAGAGGTAGTTCTCTTCACTAAGAGGAGATCAATTCCTACCTTCAGACCCCCAAATATTGGTGGCATTGAACTAAGTATCTCAAGTTCAGCTCGGTATGTGGGCGTAGTTCTAGATTCCAAACTTAACTGGAAGGAAAATATTGCCGAACGCGTTAAAAAAGCAAGCGTAGCTTTCTACTCCTGCAAAAAGGCTTTCAGTAATACGTGGGGCTTCAAACCGGCTGTGGTGTGCTGGATATACACGGCGGTTGTAAGACCCATTCTCACATATGGTTCACTAGTATGGTGGACGGACTTGAGAAGCAATACCTGCTTTCAAACCTTACCAAAATCATGGGGTGCTCCGTGCTTCGGAGTCATGGGGTCAATGAGAACAACACCAACAGCGGCAATGGAAACCATGCTTACTTTCATTCCGCTTGACATATATTGCAGCAGTCTGGCGGCGAAAACCGCTGTAAGACTGAGAGAAGGCCGGTTGTGGTCATCAACCCTTTACGGCCATGCCTCCAGTCTGTCCCGATGGGGGATCACCAGCGGATTGACGGGAATTGATCACATGAACCCGATGTTAGCATTCGAAAAGAGATTCACTACAAGAATTCCCGATAGAATATACTGGAAGAATCGAAGAACCATGAAGAAAAAGGAGTTGGCTTTCTATACCGACGGTTCTAAGATGGACGTTGGCACGGGAGCCGGAGTTTATTGGGAGGCCCTAGGAATAAACCGCTCCTTTAGAATAAACCGCTCCTTTAGAATAAACGACGACTGCAGCGTCTTCCAGGCCGAGGTCGCAGCCATTATACAGGCTGCTGAAATTATACGCGAGAGTAATATCGTTGGTAAAACGATCACGGTCTATATAGACAGCCAGGCTGCCGTTAATGCTCTGGACTCTGCCGTAATTAGGTCGAGGCTTGTGAGAAGCTGTAAATCACTCTTGAACGAGATATCTAGAGCCAATGCGGTGACCCTCTGCTGGGTACCAGGGCATATGGATATCGAAGGTAACGAAAGGGCTAACGAGCTTGCTAGGAAAGGGACGGCGCTGCACTTATCGCGGGCCCTCCCCTCTGTAGCAACCCCAATCAGTTCCTTGCGAAAAAAATAGAGGATGAAGCCACCGGTCGAGCAAACAGGCGCTGGGTTCATCTGGAAACATGCGCAACGGTCAGGGCGCTACAGCAAGAAGAGATCAACCTCTCTGGTAAGACTTAGTCGTTATAACGCACGGGTCATTTCTGGCATAATTACTGGACATTGTGCCATTGGCGTTCACGCGGAGCGACTCGGTGTGCTGCATAATGACTATTGCCGAAGTTGCAGGGACGAAGAAGAAATTGAATCTGTTCGTCAGCTGTTGTGTGACTGTCCTGCCCTATCCGTCAGAAGAATGAGGACTCTTGGTAGTCACTTCTTCTCGGAGCTGGAGGACTTGGGTAGTGTTGAGCTAGCGGACCTCCTGAGATTCATATCACTTTCTGGGTAGTTCTAACGGCGGATTTTCTTTACAGCGTTTCCAGGGTTAAATGATTGGGCACAATGGACCCGTACTGTTGTTTTGGGTGAGCAGTGACTCTTTGTCACAAGGCATCCATCTACCTAACCTAACCTATGGTTAGAAAAAGACATGCGTTCGGATACACGTCAAATTTCTACCCTAAGGTCATCATTGTTTGTTTTTAGTGTGATGTGTAAAACCGACCCACCCTTTGAAATTTTCCGAACTCGGAAAAACAAAAGTTGGGTGTTACCCACGTTACACACAGAAAAGTTGGGCATCACTAAGAAATCAAATAGGGACTCACCGTGTTCGTTAATTTCAAAGCTACCCCAAGGGGAAGGAAATCCGTCTGCTTTTTTTCTCACACAGGCAGACAGATGGACTAAAAAATTTCTGTTATCGAAGCTCAATAAATTTTGCACGAAAACCCTCTTCAAATGTGAATAAACTTTAAAAACTTGCAGCACTTCCATTACAATTACTTTTGCTTGAGCGAACCAGACCGAATCTTGTTAATTATAGATAAACTCACCTGAATATCGCGTTAATTATTCCATGAATGGCATTGTTCTCGTACACTGGTCGCTGAGATATCTCACAAATTGTTCGAAGCAGACATCTCTCCCCGGGCCATCCTTTGCTGTGTGCGTGTGTGTGTGTGTTTGAATAAAAGGTACCTCATCTTGACAATTTATTATATCAAGTGTACCTACCTATTGAAAACCATTTCAATTGCTTTATAAACACCAAATCGGCTCATATCGTATGCGATTCCTGATGGGCGATAGTGTCGTTGAACAAACGTACCATAGTGTCTTAAATGCGGATTGTGGTGATAGTTATGTTTGTGGACTTCAGCTCCTTCATTTGAACGGAGCTCCTTCGGGCGCCTTTGCCTGCCACTAGTTCGTGTATGTGCCCATGCAGGATTATTCACGAAATACGTCCACCAGTAGACAGGTTCTGTTGGTGGATTGTATTGGCAATGGAATGCGTAGCTGAGCGCCAATTGTCGATAAGGATGTCTATCCAACAAGTTCAAGGGTTGAGAGAATCCAAAGACGAGCTAAATACAATTTGAAGAGATTGAAAAAGAAGAAAAGGTAAACCGACGAACAAACCTTAAGGACTCCACCTCCTTCAGAAATCAGGAAACGCTTACTACGATTGTTTGACTTCGTATTGTTGCAAAAGTCACACGGCGAAGTAGTGAGATTAGTTTGAGAGGAATATGTCGGGACGGTGCAAACAAAGATGCAACATAATATTATCAGCGATAGTCGAAATGCCATTTCCGTAAACCGAATACAATGAACTCACATGAGATAGTAAAGTTGACATTGAAGTGTTTGCAGAGTATCTGGTCGAGGAGAAAATTTGTACGATACTCTCTTGTAAAGTTTACACAAGACGTGGTCTAATTTAGATTGCATGCCATCGCCTGCTGTGTGGAGATGAGATTTATTTGCATTGACAACTAGACTCGATTCTAGTTGTGGTTGTTTGCAATCATCTCAAAGAACCGTACATATTTGCATAGTCTTCAATTAACAAAGAACGTACAGTATGTCGAGCAAGTCACGTATTGAAATTGGCTCTAAGAATGGGCTTAACAATTTTTTTGATTTCCGCACCAAGGCAGTCAGAAGCCCATGCTGGACTGGAGCCTCGTTCAACAAATCGCCACATTCTGCACTGGTAATTTACACTAACACGCGTCGCGCGACTAATACACGCGGCGGAAACTATCGCAGATCAAGGATGGCTAGGAGGGAGAAAGCAGTATTGCGCAAAAACGCATTCAACTCAGCCAGCTGGAGCTACGTAGTCAGAGCGCTAAGAAACCTGCATATACCTAACTATCTGCTGAGAATCATAGGCAGTTACTTCAGCGAGAGAACCCTTCTTTATGACATGGAAGAGAGGCCTAAGACGTACAAAATGACAGGAGCAGTCCCCCAATGGTCAGTGCTAGGCCCAGTCCTGTGGAATATAATGTACGATGGCATACTAAAAACGTCAAGGCCGAGCGGAGTTGAAATCATCGACTATGCTGATGAAATTGCAGTAATCATCGTAGCAAAAACGCTAGAATAAGTGTCCGGAAACTGTAGCCAAATAAAGAGCCTCCAGGGCAGTAGTGGCACTGTCAAGATTAATGCCAAACGTTGGAGGACCCGGGCAGCCAATTAGAAACCTGCTAGCAACGGTAAGCAAGTCGATCCTTATGTATGCGTCTCCCATATGGGCACAAGCGACGTACCGGATAACGTATATGAGACGGATGAACTCTGCCCACAGAATCGCATCGCTAAGAGTGTGCTGTGCCTTTCAAAGGGGGCCCGTGGTGGCGATTAGCGTAATCCCCGGTCGAATGCCAGTAGATTTGGAAACTAAAAAGCCCGCAGCAGCCAGCGAGGCTGTACAAAAGGTGGAACACCACAAAAGAAGATGGACCCATACGCTGATTCCCAACGTAGAGGAATGGATCAGCACGAAACCTGGAGAAGTAAACTTCTACATGACACAGTTTCTATCGGGTCACGTATGCTTTCGGGAGTATCTCCATAAATACAAACACGTCGATGACTCATACTGCCCGCACTGTGAAGGCAAAATCCAGAACGCGGAACATGTTTTGATGGAATGCCGGATGTATATGTATATTAGAGACAGAATGCGGCAGCCAAGTGACTCCGAGAGGACTAATAACATTCATGCTGACGACAAATGAAGCCTGGAACACAGTAAACGAAATCATCACCAGCATGATGCAGCAATTACGTCTGCAGGAATGAGCAGCAGCGATCGAAAGACATCGCGATGTAGGAAAGGCAGGCCTATAAACGCCTGGATCAGACAAATGCGACGACATCGGCATTTCATTGGCCTCAGTAACCGAGTGATCCAAAATCGGCAGGCCTGCCGATATTTTCTGAGGTCAAATAGGCGAACCCCACAGGCGGATCAGTAGAAATGCGGTGAAGTGGGAGGGTTGTGATCCCTAGTTTTCGGATCATAACCTCGCTGATAAAAGGAAGAAGAAGAAGAAGAAGAATGAGCAGCAGCGATAAATGAGGGTCCCAGAATACTGGAAGCTGAGAAAACAAAAGGGTGGAATGTTAACTGTGCGCAAATACTCAATAAAGTAGAAACTCACAAACAGACACACAATGACATATGAACGCACACAGTAACAGAAACTGGTGCATACATACGAGTAGTGAATGCGGCACCAAGTCGGACGGGCTGGTGGAGCTAAGCTCAGGCAACTGTGGGGGTCACAGGTGGCTGATAGTGAACGGTCTGCAGAATTGCAGTGCCTCCGTGATCTTCGAACCTTTGCTTATATGTGCTGTGCGCTGAACTGCCATCACCACCCCATTTACATATTAAAGTTAGCGTGGCACCATCATCGACGTTATTAGAAATAACGCGGTCTTGCATTTTCAATAAACGTGCGGTGGTGTCGTGGAAACAGTCTTTCTTAGCTTTTCCTAGCCTAGGTTAGGTTAGGTTAGATTGGCTGTCTGTACCACGATGCAGATACACTTAGACCAGTAAAGGTGCATTGTGATGCCAAGGACCATTAGACCACTCAGGGACTAATAAAACCAACCGGAGCTTTTGATGAAGCGATGGATGTTCATGACGTCTAAGGACGCCAAATCGCTGAGGTCGTCAAGGAAGGGAGCTCCTAGATGGAGCATTCTTTTGCGTGATAGAGCAGGACATGTGCAAAGGAAGTGAAGAATGGTTTCCTCCTCCTCCTCGTCCCTACAGCTTCTGCAGAAGCAATTGGAAAAGAGGCCAAGTCTTTTGGCATGTTGGCCGATTAGATAGTGTCCGGTGATGACACCGATAACGCAGCTGATCTGTAATCGCTTTAGTTTTACCAACTTGGCACTACGTTTCTGGTCCAGCTTAGGCCAGATCTGCCGCGAAATGTGACACGTTGAGCCAATATCCCATCTTAGGTTGGTCTTGCTAATAGCGTTCAGCTTCAGTAGATGCTTACATGTATCGAGGGGCATACCAAGGGCTTGCCTATCTGGCAGAATCCTTAGAGTAGTACTCTGTCTAGCGTGTTCGTCCGCCCTACAATTTCCAGGAATGTCTCTGTGACCTTGCACCCAGCATAGGGGAATGTTGAACTGCTGTGTCATCTCTGTAAGAGACAAAATGGCAGTCTAAGACGGTTTTTGAAGTAAAAGAGCACGATTCCAGGGACCTCATAGCCGCTTGACTGTCAGTGAAAATGCTACGAGTAATATCGCTGACAGATAATACATTACATTTCAGCCAAGACAGCGCTTCCTTAATCGCCATAATTTCCGCCTAAAAAACGCTACAATGATCAGGGAGGCGGAACGAAATGCTCAGGTTGAGCTTGTCGGAGAAAACACCACAGCCCACCCCACCTTCGGTCTAAGAGCCATCTGCGTAGAAGTGCACCGAATTTCCATCATCAGGGGGAGAGCTATCCCACTCATCCCGTTCAGGGATACTCGTACGGAAGTGTCGGTCAAATCTCAGTTTCGGTGGGGTGTAGTCCGTGTTTTCATGTGTGAAGTTGAGAAGATCAAGGATCGAGGAGTGGCCAATGTGATAACTAGACCACTGAGAGGAGGCTTTAAGACGAACAGCCGCACTGGCAGCAGTCTGTCTGTCGAGGATATTCAGGGGTAACAGGTTAAACATAATGTTCAGTGCCTTACTTACTTACTTAGGTGGCGCTACAGTTCGGGGTGAACCTGGGCCTCAACCAACAAGCCTCTCCATTTAGCTCGGTCTTTAGCTAATTGCCTCCAGTTGCGCACTCCAAGTTGGTCGAGGTCCCCTTGAACTTGTGCGCGCCACCTACGGCGATAATTCCCTCTACTGCGTCGTCCCTCGGGGTTAGATTCGAAGACTCTGCGGGCCGGAGCGTTGGTGTCCATTCGCTCTACATGTCCTAGCCATCTCAGACGTCCAATACGCAGTTTTTTGACTAGGTCGATGTCGCTGTACAGCTCGTATAGTTCGTGATCTTCTCCTCCAAAACCCGTCAACGCAAACGGGACCGAAAATCTTACGAAGAATTTTTCTCTCGAAGCGACCAAGGATATCTTCATCCTCTTTTAATAAAGTCCATGTTTCAGCGCCGTAAAGCAGGACTGGGATGATCAAGGTCTTATATAGAGTCTCCTTAGTTGTTCGAGAGAGGGCTTTACTGTTGAATTGCCTTATAAGCCCAAAAAAACAGCGATTGGCAAGAGTTATTCTTCGATTGATTTCTGCGCTGATTTTGTTTGCTGAATTTATAGCAGAGCCAAGGTAGACAAAGTCCCTTACTACCTCGAAGTTATAGCTGCCCACGGTGACGTTTTGTCCAATTCGTCGGTGTTGGTTTTCCCTTCTAGTTGACAGCATATACTTGGTTTTGCCCTCGTTTATCGCTAAACCCATTTTGGCCGCTTCCGCCTCAATGCTTGCAAAAGCACCGGTGACAGCCTGCTGAGATCTTCCGATAATGTCTATATCGTCGGCGTATGCAAGCAGTTGTACAGACTTGTAATAGATTGTGCCTCCGGTGTTGGCTTGTGAGTTCCGCACAATCCGTTCAAGTACAATATTGAAGAAGTCACATGACAGCGCGTCACCTTGTCTAAAGCCTTTTTTGACATCAAAGGTCTCGGTGAGGTCATTACCGACCTTGATGGAGCAGCGAGCGTTCTCCATCGTCAGCCTGCACAGGCGGACAAGTTTGGCAGGGATGTCAAAACTAGACATGGCTCTATAAAGCTCTTCTCTATAGATGCTGTCATAGGCGGCCTTGAAATCGATAAAGAGGTGGTGAGTATCGATTTGGAATTCTTGGGTTTTCTCCAGGATCTGCCGAAGTGTGAAGATTTGATCGATGGTGGACTTTCCTGGCCTGAAACCGCACTGATAGGGTCCAATTGGGCTGTTGATAAAAGGTTTCAGGCGTTCACACAATATCGCAGAAAAGATCTTGTACGCGATGTTGAGGAGACTGATGCCTCTATAATTGGCGCAGTTGAGGGGGTCTCCTTTCTTGTGGATCGGGCAAACGATGCTGAGATTCCATTCATCAGGCATACACTCCTCTGACCAAATATTAGAAATGAGTTGGTGTATGCACTCTACCAATTCATCCCCAGCTGCCTTGAAAAGTTCGGCCGGTAAACCGTCAGGTCTAGCAGCCTTGTTCGATTTTAGCTTGGATATTGCTATCCTCACTTCGTTTTGGTCAGGTGGACGGAAATTTTGACTATCATCGTCCATGTTGAATGGTTCATTCTGCCTGACAGCGGGATGTTGGTCTTCGTCGCCGTTATACAGTCTGCAGAAGTAGTTTTTCCATATTCTCAGCACCGACTGTGATTCTACTACGAGGTTTCCATTCTCATCTCTACAGGTTTCTGTACGGGTATTACTTCTCTGACACGTTCTTTTTACCTTTTGGTAAAACTTCCGTGGTCTTGCTAATAGCGTTCAGCTTCAGTAGATGCTTACATGTATCGAGGGGCATACCAAGGGCTTGCCTATCTGGCAGAATCCTTAGAGTAGTACTCTGTCTAGCGTGTTCGTCCGCCCTACAGTTTCCAGGAATGTCTCTGTGACCTTGCACCCAGCATAGGGGAATGTTGAACTGCTGTGTCATCTCTGTAAGAGACAAAATGGCAGTCTAAGACGGTTTTTGAAGTAAAAGAGCACGATTCCAGGGACCTCATAGCCGCTTGACTGTCAGTGAAAATGCTACGAGTAATATCGCTGACAGATAATACATTACATTTCAGCCAAGACAGCGCTTCCTTAATCGCCATAATTTCCGCCTAAAAAACGCTACAATGATCAGGGAGGCGGAACGAAATGCTCAGGTTGAGCTTGTCGGAGAAAACACCACAGCCCACCCCACCTTCGGTCTAAGAGCCATCTGCGTAGAAGTGCACCGAATTTCCATCATCAGGGGGAGAGCTATCCCACTCATCCCGTTCAGGGATACTCGTACGGAAGTGTCGGTCAAATCTCAGTTTCGGTGGGGTGTAGTCCGTGTTTTCATGTGTGAAGTTGAGAAGATCAAGGATCGAGGAGTGGCCAATGTGATAACTAGACCACTGAGAGGAGGCTTTAAGACGAACAGCCGCACTGGCAGCAGTCTGTCTGTCGAGGATATTCAGGGGTAACAGGTTAAACATAATGTTCAGTGCCTTACTTACTTACTTAGGTGGCGCTACAGTTCGGGGTGAACCTGGGCCTCAACCAACAAGCCTCTCCATTTAGCTCGGTCTTTAGCTAATTGCCTCCAGTTGCGCACTCCAAGTTGGTCGAGGTCCCCTTGAACTTGTGCGCGCCACCTACGGCGATAATTCCCTCTACTGCGTCGTCCCTCGGGGTTAGATTCGAAGACTCTGCGGGCCGGAGCGTTGGTGTCCATTCGCTCTACATGTCCTAGCCATCTCAGACGTCCAATACGCAGTTTTTTGACTAGGTCGATGTCGCTGTACAGCTCGTATAGTTCGTGATCTTCTCCTCCAAAACCCGTCAACGCAAACGGGACCGAAAATCTTACGAAGAATTTTTCTCTCGAAGCGACCAAGGATATCTTCATCCTCTTTTAATAAAGTCCATGTTTCAGCGCCGTAAAGCAGGACTGGGATGATCAAGGTCTTATATAGAGTCTCCTTAGTTGTTCGAGAGAGGGCTTTACTGTTGAATTGCCTTATAAGCCCAAAAAAACAGCGATTGGCAAGAGTTATTCTTCGATTGATTTCTGCGCTGATTTTGTTTGCTGAATTTATAGCAGAGCCAAGGTAGACAAAGTCCCTTACTACCTCGAAGTTATAGCTGCCCACGGTGACGTTTTGTCCAATTCGTCGGTGTTGGTTTTCCCTTCTAGTTGACAGCATATACTTGGTTTTGCCCTCGTTTATCGCTAAACCCATTTTGGCCGCTTCCGCCTCAATGCTTGCAAAAGCACCGGTGACAGCCTGCTGAGATCTTCCGATAATGTCTATATCGTCGGCGTATGCAAGCAGTTGTACAGACTTGTAATAGATTGTGCCTCCGGTGTTGGCTTGTGAGTTCCGCACAATCCGTTCAAGTACAATATTGAAGAAGTCACATGACAGCGCGTCACCTTGTCTAAAGCCTTTTTTGACATCAAAGGTCTCGGTGAGGTCATTACCGACCTTGATGGAGCAGCGAGCGTTCTCCATCGTCAGCCTGCACAGGCGGACAAGTTTGGCAGGGATGTCAAAACTAGACATGGCTCTATAAAGCTCTTCTCTATAGATGCTGTCATAGGCGGCCTTGAAATCGATAAAGAGGTGGTGAGTATCGATTTGGAATTCTTGGGTTTTCTCCAGGATCTGCCGAAGTGTGAAGATTTGATCGATGGTGGACTTTCCTGGCCTGAAACCGCACTGATAGGGTCCAATTGGGCTGTTGATAAAAGGTTTCAGGCGTTCACACAATATCGCAGAAAAGATCTTGTACGCGATGTTGAGGAGACTGATGCCTCTATAATTGGCGCAGTTGAGGGGGTCTCCTTTCTTGTGGATCGGGCAAACGATGCTGAGATTCCATTCATCAGGCATACACTCCTCTGACCAAATATTAGAAATGAGTTGGTGTATGCACTCTACCAATTCATCCCCAGCTGCCTTGAAAAGTTCGGCCGGTAAACCGTCAGGTCTAGCAGCCTTGTTCGATTTTAGCTTGGATATTGCTATCCTCACTTCGTTTTGGTCAGGTGGACGGAAATTTTGACTATCATCGTCCATGTTGAATGGTTCATTCTGCCTGACAGCGGGATGTTGGTCTTCGTCGCCGTTATACAGTCTGCAGAAGTAGTTTTTCCATATTCTCAGCACCGACTGTGATTCTACTACGAGGTTTCCATTCTCATCTCTACAGGTTTCTGTACGGGTATTACTTCTCTGACACGTTCTTTTTACCTTTTGGTAAAACTTCCGTACATTGTTCCTGGAGTATAGACTCTCGATATTCTCAAACGCGCGCTTCTCATGCTCTTTCTTCTTCTTTTGGAGAAGCCGTCGCCGATGTTCTTCCCGTCTCTTTTGCTCGTAGAGCTCACGAGCAGCTCTCATCTTCCTTTGCAGCGCCGCTTTGTATGCCTCTTGTTTTGCTGCATGCACTCGCCGGCATTCTTCGTCAAACCAGGGGTTTCGCGGTGGTTGGCGAGCGAGACCCAGCACATCAGTCGCGGCGTTTCTGATGGTATGTTGGCAGCGTTGCCACTGGTCTTCGGTACTTGATGCTGGCGGCAAAGGGGTGATTGAGAGATTTCGGGATACGCGTTCAGCGAAGAGTCTGGCGGTCTCTTGCGATTGTAGCTTTTCGACGTTAAATTTTCTCACAGTAATTCTTCTTTGTTGCTCAGATTGGGATATCCGCATTCGTACCTTGGCTACAACAAGGTAATGATCCGAGTCTATGTTGGCCGCTCGGAAGGTCCGGACATCCAGAATACTGGAGGCATGCCTTGCGTCGATCGCAATATGATCAATTTGGTTGATCGTGACATGATCATTGGACCGCCATGTCTGCTTATGAATATCGAGATGAGGAAACCATGTGCTTGCTATGGTGACATTTCGCTCCACAGCGAAATCAATTAGCCTTAGTCCGTTATCAGACGTGGTGTCGTGTAGGCTATGCTTACCGACTGCTCTACCGAAGACGTCCTCCTTTCCTATTTTGGCGTTAAAATCGCCCAATACGATCTTAACGTCGTATTTAGGACATTGCTCGTATGTTTTGTCGAGGAGCTCGTAGAAACACTCTTTGGAGGCAGGGTCCTTTTCTTCTGTGGGGGCATGAACACATATTAGGCTTATGTTAGCGAATTTAGCCTTGATCCGGATAGTCATAATACGCTCGCTCACGTGTCGGAAGCTTAAGACTTCTTGCCTAAGTCTGCCGCGTATGACAAATCCGCATCCGAATAAGCGTTGCCTGTTGCCTCTGTAGCAATCACCGTAGTAGATGTCACAGTTTTTCATCCTCTTTTTGCCCGGCCCATCCCATCGCACTTCCTGGATGGCGGTAATATCTGCTTTATAGCAGTCTAGGGCCTCTGCTAGTTGTTCGGCTGCACGTGGTCTGTTCAGTACCGCAAAGGGGGTAGTTCTTAGTGCACCACTGATGCACATGCAAGCGGATCTTTGCACTTTAGCTACCTGAGAGAGGTGAACAGCCCTGTCAAGAGCAGGCCACCAAAAGATCACACCATAGAGTAGTATAGGCCTGACAACAGACACGTAAAGCCAGCGAGTGATTCCAGGTTTCATACCCCAGCTCCTGCCTATAGCCTTTTTACAGGAATAGAGAACTCCATTGGCTTTCCTTACGCGTTCTAGTAGATTGTCTTTCCAGTTCAGTTTTCTGTCCAGAATAAGACCCAGGTATTTTGCATTAACAGTGAAGGTGCGTCTCACCTCACCTATGCCATTAATCATAGGAGGGTCTACGAGGGGAACTTTATATTTCCTTGTGAAGAGAACAAGTTCAGTTTTATGAGGGTTAACCCCCAATCCACATTTGGAGGCATATTGGAGGATTTCCTTGAGAGTGTATGGGTGATTGCCAGACGCAGCAATCGCAATGCCATCAGCATAGGCAATCACTCTACAGCCTGACCTGTCCAGGTCCACTAGTAGCTTATTCACTACAAGATTCCACAGGAGGGGGGACAAAACTCCACCTTGGGGTGTTCCGCAACAAGTAAGTCTTCTGGCCGATGCTCCACCCAGCTGTGTGTTGATAATCCTGCGTGTTAGCAATTGATTGGTCAACACCTTGACCTTGAGCAATGGAAGCACAATGTCCTCACATTTTTGAAATTCAGCAGGAACTTGAAGGGGACTTGAAGGGCTTGAAGCTGCGCATGGCCCAGCGGATCGTTTCTGTAGTTACTATAACCAGGGAGTTGCTGCACGGTAGAGAGGAAGTGCGGGTAATACCCGATAACGAAATAGCCACAGGGGAGCTCCCAGGGAAGTGAGTAACCAGGAAGATGTTAATGGATTCCTTAGCAGAGGTGGTCCAGTGACCGTCTGGATGTAAGAGGTAGCTAGGTGTTGGAGGGCTTTTTGAGAGGATTTTTCGCAACCTAGAGGCTTTCGAGGATTCTTCAATGCTGTCGCAGAAAAGTCTCCAGGAGCGTCGTTGCTCTTTCCTCAGTGAGATTTTATATTTCCTGAGAGACAGTTTGTAGGTGTCCCAATCGGCCGTCTCGCGAGAGCTTTTGGCAATATTAAAAAGGAGTCTGCTGTCTTTCCTAAGAGTACTAAGATTTGCATTCCACCAAGGTGGTTTCTTCTTACCTCGAGGAGTGCGGTTAGGGCACGCCACAGACAAGGCACCGTTAAGTGCCGATGTTAAGGTGTTGACCAACCTGTCAAGATCATCCGTACTAGTAGGTTCAGTAGGTAAAAGGGAGGGAATAAGCGCCAATACGCGCTTCCTGTACAGAGACCAATTAGTTTTTTTTATAATTTCTAAAAACTTTCTGATGAGGCAGATGGTCGTCAAGACTGAATTGGAGGTAGCGATGGTCTGAGAAAGAGTGCTCTTCAGAGACTCTCCAGTCCTTTACCAGGTTATATATATGATCAGAGACAAGGGTAATGTCCAGGACTTCTTGTCGGTTACGTGTAATAAAGGTCGGTTTAGACCTTCGGTTACAAATTAGGAGATTAGTACTGAGGATAAAATCAAAAAGTTGCTCACCTCTTTCATTTATGTCGGAACTGCCCCGGATTGAGTGATGAGCGTTCGCATCACAGCCAATGATGAGACCAGTCTTAAGGCTCTCCGCTTATGCAATCAAGCTCCCCAAGATGTCCGGAGGGAGTGGGCCCACTTGATCGTGACCCAAATAGGCCGAAACCAGGCAGTCATTTTTTGAATGCAATTCCAGGTTGGTAGCGACTACCATATGTCTTGATTGCTGAAATTAGAGAGTAAAAATATGTTAAGGTGGGTCTTCGCAAGGATACAAGATCTCGCTTTACCTTCCATCCTTGCGTAGATTAGTTTGTAGCTTGGAGTCTTGAGGCCACAATCCCGGTTTCCAACAACCCATGGTTCTTGGATCAAGACTAAGTCTTACCCGTTTTTAGTAAGCCGGAGAATAAGGGAGGCCGAAGCCGAGATGGAGTGATGCAGGTTTATCTGAAGGATCCGCAGCATTGGAGCTACTTCTCTGTTCAGATACCATGATCACGGTATGTTGGCGTCCTCTGAATCTGATGACAGGAGGTCAGCCTCAAGAGAAATGCCATTAGGATCACTGTCCATCTCCGTGTCCGTCAAACCGAAGTCGGACTCACGGATAGATGGTGAGGGAGAAGGGGGACCGGAAAAGTCCAGTTTGAGAAGAGCGCCAACCATTTCCGTGTCCGTCGACGAAGAGTCGACCCCCAAGAGGAGTGGAGCGGCGGAGGGAAGCGAGGGAATGGGCTCGGAAGGAGAGAAACTCGCGACTGGTTCGGAAGAGGCGTCCAGTTTGGGAGGGACTCTCTCGGGCTCTTTCTCATCGCATTTATAGATTTTCAGAGTGATAGAGCTGAAGCCGTAATTTATCACTCCTTTTGAAGATGCCAAGGGGGCCGGAGACTCTTCATTGATGACAATGATGACGCTTCTATTGTCACCTCTCGGCTCGTCCACTTTGGCAATCTTCCAGTTGTGGGTAGGAAGGGAGCTGTTACTGATCCTGAGGATATCCAGGATCACACTAGGATCGGAGGGTTCGACCGGAATGGTACCACGTGTCCTAAGTCGGTTAAGAATTTGGTCTTTTTCCACGACCTCTAACTGCGTACCTGGCCAAACCTGCCCCAATCTGGGAACAGCAATTTCATATAGATCCTAGGCTATAAATTGAAGGATACAATAAGTGACTTCTGGCAAGAGATTGCTTTCTTAAAATTTTCTAAGCATTAACGGTTAATTTTGCGTCTATATACAATGCAAGTGCTTCTTCACTACTGTACGACCTTAGCGATTGTATTTTCTCCTGGCACTTTTATAATTCCTTCGCTACTTGGGGAGATTGTGAAACATCTTTTATGACATCTGCTGCCAAACGATTGCCACTTGCACGTGTATCCATCTGTGCAGCGTATAGCAACTTGAATCTAAGGGATCACGAACCTTGGCACGCTTTGAGTTTTCTCCACAATTCTCAAATGATTTTGTTGGTCTTCCTGCCATAAAGTGGGCTTCACAGTTGCTATCTTCAACACTTTGGTGGTCAAAACTGTCAAAATTGTTCTCATCAATGCTTATAATAAAATGACATTCATCAAGCCAATCTTTATACTTAAGTATGAATCTTTCTTTACGTGAACCAGCTGATTTCCATTTTTTATCAAAACTTGTGAAATTGGAACATAACCACAGATCTGCAAATAAGATGTTCTGGCGACCGTCCGCCGACTCAGAGGAAAAAAGTTGAATATCATTGAAGGAGTCAAATCTAAAGACGGTACACTTCTTTCCAATGAGGAGGACATCTTACGCAGATGGAGCGAGCACTTTTCAGAATTGCTCATTCCCGAACAGGGCACCGAAGATGACAGACCTATGGTCGAAAGTGGGGCGGAAAGCAGTCCTACGGTAGAGGAAGTAATTTTGGCGATCAAATCGCTAAAAGTTTGCAAATCTGCTGGTGTGGATGAAATCCGGTCAGAAACGCTCTTTAGGTAAAGAGGGAGTGCAATGGCTCTCGCGTGTCATTAAAGTGGCCTGGGAATGCGGTGAAACACCTGGTGATTGCCAAATGGGGGTGATAGTTCCTCTTTCTAAAAAAGGGGACAAAAGAGATTGCGCCAGCTATAGGGGTATATGCCTTTTAAGTCGCCGTGGAAAAGTCTTCGCTAAGATGCTAGAAACGCATTCCAGAGCTGTGGTTGAGGACAGTTTGGGGGATGAGCGGTGCGGTTTTCGTCCCGGTAGAAGCACAACCGACCAGTTATTCACTTTCAGAATGGTTCTTGAGAAGGCCTGGGAGTACTCGTATGCTAAACCTGTCTACACTTGTTTTGTGGAATTGGGAAAAGAATATGATAGAGTTCCTCGAGGCAAACTCTGGAGTATTCTGCAGGAGTATGGGATTGATGGTTCCGTTTTAAGGGCGATTCAGTCTTTATAAACAAACTGTAGAAGCTGTGTTCGAATAAACGGTGTTAAATCAACGCCTTTCACTGTGGGTGTTGGACTCTGCCAAGGGTGCGTTTTGTCACCTCTCCTCTTCATTGCATATATGGATAGAATGTTGCAGCGCAGCCGTGGCGGGGAATGTTTCAAAGTGGGAGACCTAAGGATTAGTCATCTGCTCTTTGCGGATGATTTAGTTGTCCTTGGGTCCTCTCACACTGAACTTTAGCGTGAACTCGAAATGTTTGCGATGATGCTAGAATGCAGATCAACGTGAACAAGTCTAAAGTAGCGGTCGTTTCCAAAAGACCAATTCAGTGCTCTCTGTATGTTTTTTTTTTTTTTAAACAGGTGTGTGACCACGCCCAAATGGCGTATAGCCACTGGGACTAAGGAGATGTATTGTGCCATATGCCACTTTTAGGGCAGCAGTACTTCTACTCTCCTTATGAAAGCTATAATTACGGCTGCGGAGGAGCTCCTTAAGTCTATTGGAGATATGATCTCTTTAAGAAAAACGCTTCTCCTAGTACTACACAGAGCTACACACTCACATAGTATGTGTTTTGCGGTTTCGTCCTCTTCTAGGCAGAGGCGGCAGGTGATATCCTCCGAAATTTTCATTTTGTTAAGGTGGTAAAGAAGTTGACAGTGACCGGTAAGGAAGCTCACAAGCCTTCTTATATCATTTCTGCCGTATTTTAGGATATCAACTGCCTGTCTTTGGAAGGGTTGGACAGCTCTTTTAGCCTGCCTGAGACCTTGCGAGTTATTCCAGTGGGAGATGCACATGTTGCGTTCCCAGTTGTTTAGGGTAAGTTTAAAGGCGGAATGGGTTATCCCGCAGAAGGGTTCAGGTCCAGTGAACAACTCAGAGGAGTCCTTCCTACCTAGCAGGTCTGCAGTTTTGTTGCCGTCAACGCCTACATGACCCGGTACCCACCACAATTTTACTTTATTTTATAATCTTGTAAGCTGTCGAAGCAGCTTAGAACTGATTTTGAACTGATCAAATGGGAGATCAGTGCTTTGTGCGCCACTTGGCTATCGGTGAGTATATGGATAGAGGCACCTTTGATGCCTGAGTACAGGTTAATGTTAGCACAAGTTTCAATGGCGTAAAGCTCGGCCTGGAAAGCACTAGGACTCTTTCCGAGTGATTTCGAAATTTTATGGTTGGGTCCATACACACCGGCGCCAACTCCTGAATCCATTTTTGATCCATCGGTGTACCACACTATACCTTTTGGATCAAGCGACGGTCCGCCATTATTCCATATATCATGGCTTGGGATCACAATCTCAAACCCTCTACCAAAGTAGGGTGATTTGGGCGTAAAGTCCGAAATCGTGCTGAGCATGTCTAGCTCGGGGAAGTCGGACAATAGCTCCATGAGATCCACTTGATCCCGTGTACTATTAGCACCTGATTTTCTAAGACTATGTGCACTGCGGATTGCCACATTTTTTTTATAAATATATGTAACGGAGTAAGTCCGATTATGGTTTCAGTGGCTGTTGTGGGACAAGTATGCATAGTACCTGTGATACCGAGGCAAGCTAGTCTTTGAAGTTTAGTGAGTTTGTTGTTGGTTGTGACCTCTTTGGTTTTCGTCCACCAAACAACGGTTTGTAAGAATGAGCCTTTGGCCGCAGAGACCGTCACAGAGACCTCTCCAGACGAAGATGTTATTATGCGGCTATCGAGCATGTTCCTAACTCATCTGGTAGTAGGTTCGTCCCCTGCGTCTCATAGCACTAGTGATGGATTCATAACCAGTGTTATCAAAAGCGCCTTCTATGTCAAGGAATGCATGAAGGGCAATTTCTTTGGAGCTGTAGGCAGCTTTGATCTCTGTGACGAGATAGTTTTTTTTTTTTGGTTGCGCCAAGGGATGTGGTAATATTCGAAAGATACTAGTAGCCCGGGCTACTAGCATGTACGATTCGCAAGCCCGAATAATCGATGCCAGGAATGCGCCTACGTACTAATCCACACCCTCTACCACTCTCCCCGCGGGACTGGTTAGCAATTAATGCTATGCTTCTTGTATTGTTGCTTCAGCTCTTCTTGCTCTCTCAGTTATTCGGAGCTCTTTTTGCACATTCATTATAAGGGTACAAATTTCCAGCCAATTCTCCTCTGACCGCAGCATTTGGTCTATAAGTAATGGTGGACTTGGCAGGTTACTTCTCCATTCCGTAAAGCGATTGCAATGGAATATTGCATGCTCTGTATCTTCCTCCTGGTCTGGACAATGTGGACAGAAAGGTGAGTTATCATGTCCAAATCTGTGTTAATATTTGCGATAGCCACCGTGACCCGATAGCAACTGCGTAAGGTGATAGTTGCAGTCCCCAAACACTCGCTTCGTCCAGACCCCAATGGTGGGGATCAGTTTGTAGGTTCATCTACCTTTTGTAATGTTATCCCACCTGACTTTCCACATAGCTAGTGATGTTGCCTTCTCCTCCGCTTTTATCCTCTTGACGATATCTGCTGACAATACCTCTTGATGACTCGAGGTTCTCCTTTCGTAGATCCTTACCATCTCATTTGCGAGGATGTCGACGGGGATCATTCCGGCTATGAGACAGGCTGCTTCGTCCGATATTGTTCGGAAACCGCTGATTTTTCTTATCGCGCATAGCCTGTATGTTGGCGATAGTTTTCTCCGTGTTTCTATCGTCGCTAACGCCGCCGCCCAAACCGGTGCAGCGTATAGGAGAACCGAGCTAACCACTCTGGATAGTAGAATCCGTCTAGCATATCCAGGGCCACCGATGTTTGGGAGTATTCGAGAAAGGGCTGCCTGCAGAAATGAAACCTTCTTGCTCGAGTATTCCACGTGTGTTTTAAACCCTAACCTGTTGTCGAGCATTACTCCTAAGTACTTAACTGCTACCTTGGTTCTTATAGTCTGAGTTCCGACTTGAATATTCGCATATTCAACAGCTTTTCGACTTGTTATAAGATCACGGCACTGTGTGCTGTGATGCTTGTTATGTGTAGATCTAAAGATAGAAGATGCAAAAAGACTGTTAGAGCATCGGTCGGCGTTGACCGTAGAGCGCCTGTGGTGCCTAGACATGCCGTTTTTTGTACTTTGTAAATTTTGGTTATATTATAGGCAGCCGGCCTCCGTACTATTGACCCACATGTGGGAATTGGTCGTACCACGGCTGTGCACAGCCATAAGGTCAATTTTGGTTGCAGTCTCCATTTTTACGGAATGTTTTGTTACAGGAATAGAAATCTATACGCGCCTTTTTTACCTGTTGTTTTATGTTTAGCCGCCAGCTGATTTTAAGATCTAGAATAACTCCTAAATACCTAGCACTTGACGATAGGGAGAGCGGTTGGCCATTTAGCCGACGAAGTGCGAAGCCAGGTATTTTGGTTTCAGTGGTGAAGAGCATCAGTTCAGTTAATCAGAGCATTTTACGTGATTTTGCTTAGCGTTTAGGAGAAATTTCCTGATACTACAATAGTATGACCATGTCGTCTGCATACCCGACTACCTTGATTCTTTCCCTGTCTAAAGTTAAAAGGATGTCATTCATGACTATAAGCCATAGTAGACGTTAGATAACACCTCCATGCGGTGTTCCTCTACTGGGAAATTTGATTATATTGCTATTGCCTAGTTGTTGGCAACGCCGCCAACATCAAGAACTCCATCTAGGAGTTGACAGTTGAATTTCGCGATCGATTGCCAACTTAACGAACGCAGCCAAGAAATTTAATGACTGAAACCTTGGAGCGAGGGAGAAACAAGATTCGATGAAGCAGAAAGAAAAGAACCACGACGACGGCAACAACACAAAATTTAAAGCTCTGTCTTTCTTTATTTAAAATAAATATTCCATACGTTTCCTATAAAATGAAAGTTCAATAAAGTAAAACGTTATATACGTGCTGTTAAATTTATTAATCTCAGTCCGTCAATAGTTGCAGTTCGCAACACTAGTGTTGCTTGAATAATTCTAGTGCTAAGCATAGAAACGATCCATTGACTTAGATTGCTTTCTGTCACCAGCTCCGTAAAGGACTCTAGAATTGCTTCAGTGTGTAAGTTATTGAAAGCCCCTCATGTCTAAAAAGGTAGCTAGAGTGTATTCTTTGAATTGTATGAAGTTTTCTTTAGTTCGCACTACCTCACTGTCTCTGTCGATCTTTTATTGGTATATGCGGGCTGTGCTTTGGAGAGTGATGGTCCTTGTATGAACCTTAATTAAATAAACATTTTACAGAGATACATTTTCCTAGCCTCCAAATGTCTCTAAAGATATTTTTCCTCTGCAGTTGCTATAATTTATTGCATCTAGAGGTAATCGATAGAGATGTGAAGGTTATGAGTTGCTTAGCAAAGTGGTATTCATAACTCCAACCATTCTGGCAATGGTATACCCGAGCATTTCAAAAAGTTCGCGTATAGACATAAAATTTAAAAATAAAATTGTTGCCAGTGCTTACTTTGAATTCCAACTATTTCCGCGTCCTTGCTTGCAATATGTACTTCTCGGAACATACGGCGTTGTTTAATTATTAATTTTTACTTCAGGCCCTTATTTTATATGCAAAAGGGTTTTTTTTTCAGAATTTATTTCCGTCGCTAGAATTGCCTTTCGAATTGAATTACCCACTCATGCTATACGATTTCGGCGCTTTTTATACATATCCTTCGGCCGTTTATTTTCCATTCATTCAAAATTCATTACAACTTATTTACGTTGAATGTATTCGTTGCGTTGAGTTGTACATCAGTTAAATTAAGTTTGCACGAAGTCTATCTCCGGCATAAGTGGAGCATTGTTACTTCAACGAGAAGTTCTTCGTGACACACATTCCGCGGTCTCTTCCGAGCAAGAGGCACTCATTGAAATTCAATATTTGCGTTGTGCGAGTTGTTAATAAGTTTTGTGGTGTACCCTTACATTAGAACCGATAGTTGTGACATTGTTAAACTTCTTCTTATGGCTTTCTTCATTCTTACAGATATGAACAGTGTGAACTGAAAGTTTTCGAACATTTTCAGATGAGATCCAAATAATTTGGTTTGTGAATATGGTATTTGCAAATGAAGGAAGGACATGGATATCCGCATTCGAACCTTAACTGCAACCAAGTTGTGGTCCGAGTCTACTGTGGCTTCTCGAAATATGCGAACATCTAATATTCTGGATGAGTGATCAGAATTATCATTTCTTAGACCACCATGCTTTATGTTGCAGATTTCGAGAGAAGGGAATCGTGTAGTTGCTACCACAATGACTCGCCCCCGAAAAGTTGAGTTTTTTTTGGTTGCGCCAAGCGATGTGTAATCTTCCAAAGATAGGATGGGAGGAATACGCTAACGTACTAACCCACATTCTTTAACAACTCTCGCCGCGGGACTACCTTTAGGTATTACTTCGCGGAGCAACTTATGTTATTCTTTCCCCGTTTGCTGGTTCACAGCGATTGCCATTCTTTGTTCTATGAGAGATGTGAGGGCTTGGTTTTCGCTGCTGCTCTGCTCGATCGCCGAAGTTCTTTCACCGCATCCCATGTTATGCTTGATGTTATTATCAAGTCTACAATATTCTGTGGAGTTAGCGTCTCTCCAATTCTTTCGTCTAGTTCTCTGCGCTCTATACAGAAACGTCTTCTTCTTCTTTTTCCTTTTATCAGCGAGGTTATGATCCGAAAATAAAGGATCATAACCCTCCCACTTCACCACATTTCTACTGATCCGCCTGTGGGGTACGCCTATTTGACCTCAGAAAATATCAGCAGGGCTGCCGATTTTGGATCACTCGGTTACTGAGGCAAATGAAATGCCGATGTCGTCGCATTTGCCTGATCCAGGCGTTTATAGGCCTGCCTTTCCTGCCTGGCGATGTCTTTGGAACGTGCCTTTGATATTGCCTCTTTAACAGGGTTCAAATGATCTCTTCTTTGAACGTGGCAATACCAGCTGAGCCGGTCGCGGTCTATTTTTTTTAACGATGGTTTCCTTGATATGAAAGCTTCCATAGATCTTCGAACTTCTGATTCGATCAAGCTTTGTCACTCCTGCTGTCATGCGAAGCATCTTCATCTCAGCTGCCGTTAATTTACTCTCATACTTTTTGTACATCGTCCTATATTGTGAACCGTATGTGATCGCTGGACGCACAACTGCGGTGTAGAGCCTTCCTTTCAACTTAGGTGGCATTTTTCTGTCACAGAAGATAACGGAATTTTCTCGCCACTTCATCCAATCTACGCTTATGCGATGATTGATGTCGTCATCACAAGTTGCTTTGCTCTTGATCAGAGATCCCAGATATTTGAACTTTTCGCACTTGGGAAGCACTGTTCCATTCAAATAAATGTCTGGAATAGGCCTGAGTGGATCAGAGAACGGGCAGCACAAGTACTCTGTCTTTTTGGAACTAATGCGATACCAATTTCCCTCCAAAACGTCCACCCACACATCAAGTGCTCGTTGCAGGGATGTAGGATCCTCACTTATGATGACTCCATCGTCAGCTAAGAATAACTGATGTACCTTGGGGTCCATCACTATACCTTCAAGCAGATAATCAAGGACTGTAGTAAAGAGCAAAGGACTTAAGACGCTTCCCTGTTGCACCCTGACTTTGACTGGGAACTCTTCGGTTACTCCAGCGAGGCATCTTACTTTTGTCTTTGCTCCTTCGTACATGTCCATGATCATCTGAACATAGGTTTCTGGAACCCCTCGATGTCTTAGCGCCACCCATATCAGATCTCGTGGTTTTCTGTCGAATACCTTTTCAAAGTTAACCAATACAATATGCAAATCCCTTAAGGAATCACGATGTTTTCTATTATGATCCTTATACTTTGGATTGCATCTGTGGTTGATTTAACAGAGACAAACCCGCACTGATCATCAGATAGCCGTATTATTTTTAGGGGACTCATCGAGCCCAAACCTGTTCAGATACTCTCGAAAGTAGCCATGTCAGGTAAGGAACTGGCTTAGTTAGCAATCCACTTCTCCGTGTTGCCGGTCCATTCATTTTTGGATATTCGGTAAAAATCTAACGGGTCCATCCTCCCCTTCGAAGGCTGGTTCCATCTCTCATGCTCCGCTGCCTTTCTTCCAGATTGATATCTGCGACTTAAGCTTGTGGTTGCTGAATTTTGGCATCGTAGGTCCTTTGTAGTCCATTCCTTTGTAGATAAAATTCCGGCGATGGCATATAGCATCATCTGACACCATCCGAAATGCACAGCCCACCCTCAGCACAGATAGTCGATTGAAGGCTAAGTCGTTAAGGATTTTCTGGCCCAATCGTTTCTCTAACGAACACCTTTACGAGAGAACGGGTCAGGAACCAATAGGCACAACTATCCAACGGCGGAAGTGGCAGTGGATTGGTCACACGTTCCGAAAGGGTGACAGCTCCATAGCGAACCATGCTATGCAATGGAACCCTCTAACTCAGGATGGCAGAAGACCTGGCGGTCCGAGGAGAACATGGCGCAGAACAGTCGAGAAGGAGGCACGGCAGTTAGGGAAAGTTGGGGAGAACTCAGACACATTGCCAGAAACCGTACACGATGGCGCGTAGGCGTAGTAGAGGCCCTAGGACTCACAAGGGGATACAGGACATAAGTAAGAAGTAAGAAAGTAAGTCGTTTAGCACTATTGCATGATACTTCCTCAATCTTTTCAGCTGATTCTTATCTGATGTCGTACTTAATTATTTACTAAGGCGCTGCAGTCCGGGGTGAACCTGGGCCGCAACCAACAAGCCTCTCCATTTAGCTCGGTCTTTAGCTAATTGCCTCCAGTTGCGCACTCCAAGTTGGTTGAGGTCCCTTTGAACTTGTGAGCGTAACCTACGGTGAGGAGGCCCTCTACTGCGTAGTCCCTCGGGGTTAGACGACGTCTAATACGCAATTTTTTTGACTAGGTCGATGTCGCTGTAAAGCTCGTATGGTTCATTATTGAATCCCTTTTCCAAAACCCGTCCGCGCAAACGGGACCGACTGTCTTACGAAGAACTTTTCTCTCGAAGCGACCAAGGATATCTTCATCCTCTTTTAATAAAGTCCATATTTCAGCACCGTAAAGCAGGACTGGGATGATCAGAGTCTTATACAGAGTCTCTTTAGTTGTTCGAAATAGGGCTTCACTGTTGAATTGCCTTATTAGCCGAAGAAAACAACCAACCAATGCTGTCATAAGCGGCCTTGAAATCGATAAAGAGGTGGTGAGCATCGATTTGGACTTCTTGGGTTTTCTCCAGGATCTGTCGGAGTGTGAAGATTTGATTGACGGTGGACTTTCTTGGCCTTAAACCGCACTGATAGGGGCCAATCAGCCTGTTGATAAAAGGTTTAAGGCGTTCACACAATATCGCAGAAAATATCGTGTACGCGATGTTGAGGAGACTGATGCCTCTATAATTGGCGCAGTTGAGGAGGTCTCCGTTCTTGTGGATCGGGCAAACGACGCTGAGATTCCATTCATCAGGTATACACTCGTCTGACCATATCTTTGAGATGAGTTGGTGTATACACTCTACCAATTCGTCACCAGCTGACTTGAAAAGTTCGCCTGGTAGGTCGTCAGATCCAGCAGCCTTGTTCGATTTTAGCTCGGATATTGCAATCCTCTACAACAAGGTAATGATCCGAGTCTATGTTGGCCGCTCGGAAGGTCCGGACATCCAGAATACTGGAGGCATGCCTTGCGTCGATCGCAATGTGATCAATTTGCTTGATCGTCACATGATCATTGGACCGCCATGTCTGCTTATGAATATCGAGATGAGGAAACCATGTGCTTGCTATGGTGACATTTCGCTCCACAGCGAAATCAATTAGCCTTAGTCCGTTATCAGATGTAGTGTCGTGTAGGCTATGCTTACCGATTGCCCTACCAAAGACGTCTTCCTTTCCTATTTTGGTGTTAAAATCGCCCAATACAATTTTAACGTAGTATTTAGGACATTGCTCGTATGTTTTGTCGAGGAGCTCGTAGAAACACTTTTTGGTGGCAGGGTCCTTTTCATCCGTGGGGGCATGAACACATATTAGGCTTATGCTGGCGAATTTAGCCTTGATCCGGATAGTCATAATACGCTCGCTCACGTATCGGAAACTTAAGACTTCTTGCCTAAGTCTGCCGCGTATAACAAATCCGCATCCGAATAAGCGTTGCCTGTTGCCTCTGTAGCAATCACCGTAGTACAATACATGTCACAGTTTTTTATCCTCTTTTTCCCCGGCCCATCAGATGTCGTTGGTTAGTGTCTGTACTTTCAGTTACTCGGTAATGCTGTAGACAACCCCACTGTCGCACCTGTTTGCTGTTTCTTTAGCCTTTGAAGCAAGTATTCGTACATATGTATATTGATGTATCTACGTTTGCTATGCGTTACACGCTGCATTTCTTTTCAGGATATTCTGGGCTTCAAGTTTAAGTCTCCCGCTACTGAATCCGAGCTTCTGCAATCCGAACCTTGAGTGAAAACCGATCCATCTCCATCTGTTTGCTGATGGCTATGTGCTACGAGCCTCCACCAAATGACAGCAGATGTGGAGAGGGAGGCAGGTGTCGTCGGGCTGAAAATCAATACGACAAAAACTAAAATCATCAGCCTTGGAACTAACTCATCGGCTCAAATATGCATTGCTGGACAACCGGTAGAGAGAGTAGAGGATTTTCAGTATCTTGGGAGTATTGTCTCGACCGATGGTGGAACCGAACTGGATATAACCAACAGGATCGCCAAAGCAAAGTCCGCGTTCGGGATGTTGTCCAAAATATGGCGAAGCAATGCAATCAGTTTGAGCACCAAAATAAGACTGTTCCGCTCCAACGTTGAATCCGTGCTGCTATATGGTTGCAGCACGTGGAGAGTGGCCATTACTATCACCAGAAAGCTGCAAACGTTCGTTAATAGGTGTCTGCGCAATATCTTACGGATTTTCTGGCCCAATCGTATCTCTAACGAGCACCTTTACGAGAGAACGGGTCAGGAACCAATAGGCACAACTATCCAACGGCGGAAGTGGTAGTGGATTGGTCACACGTTCCGAAAGGGTGACAGCTCCATAGCGAACCATGCTATGCAATGGAACCCTCTAACTCAGGATGGCAGAAGACCTGGCGGTCCGCGGAAAACATGGCGCAGAACAGTCGAGAAGGAGGCACGGCAGTTAGGGAAAAGTTGGGGAGAACTCAGACACATTGCCAGAAACCGTACACGATGGCGCGTAGGCGTAGTAGAGGCCCTAGGACCCACAAGGGGATACAGGACATAAGTATGTGCTACGAGTATGTCTTATCTGCTTTTTGCGGAGACAGCTGCAAAAATATTTTTTTTATTTACATTCCGTTCCGATCTCCTGCATTGAGCTGCTGATTGTTTATGATTTTAAGGCAAAGCCGTTCTTCAATTGTTGGTGATCTAGTAGATCCTGAAGTCTCTCATTGTTGTATCTGGTTATTGTCAGTAGGATGGATGCAGTACGAAGGATTATACTCGTAAATGCTAGCACAGGTGATAGTGGAGTGACATTCCAATGCGGCTCAGTTTTCTGCAGTCAGGACAAGGTAATATGCACTACAAAAACCGTTCATGATCCACCTCGGAAATGTGCCTCCAATAGCCAGGTGAGGTGAGAAGATAGATCCGAATATTAAGGTAATGAATTTTTTGATTCCCGACTTGCACCTAACTACGTAAGTTGCTTCCCAAACCCCTATAGTACTCATGTATCTAAATGAATCCCTACTGCATATGCATCTGATAGATACAAGTTTATAGAAAATTTTGTAAACTCATTTCACCTGAAGGCGCCAGGACTAGCAATTGCTCACGACGTGTATCTAATTGCAGCCTTGCTTATATTTTGCATGTTAAACTGACAATACCCTTTAGTGTGTGAAATACATTCTAACAAAAAAAAAAAAAAATGTCAGCATTGGTGTCATGTGAGGACGTGTGTATATTTTGCTACCCCAGCTCGTTAGCTTGGCTGGTTATGAAAAGTTTAAGGCGCCCCAGGGAAATTAATGCAAAATTAATTTATATCTTTGCTCTATAAAATGTTTTTCCTTATTAGTTCGACCTAACGAGTACGAGGGGGGCTATTATATGCGCGACTCCTTGAAGTTCAGTGGAAATGTCAAAAGGAAGCTAAGTAATTATGCTTTCATTAGACAGATACGTAGGGTAGGTATTTGAATAATTAATTTTGCCATTAAGGTGCGATAAAAGTACTTGGTGTTGTCAATAAATACTTGTCGAACTGCATTGCGCGTATGTCCTTGATAAAAGCTTCTAATTACAAATTCCACAAAGACACGCTGTGATGTTCTATCTGTCTAATTTAATTCACTTATTTCCACTCTACTCAGCTCATATTTTATTCCATTTCGAATATTGACTTACAATATCCCCCAATTAGGACATCGTACTAGATTGCATTTGTGAAATTTACAACGACGTAGTCGGAGAGGAGTTCGATTCACGTGCCTGTGCCTCTGACCCTTGCCACCAGGACTTCACTTTAAAGTTAGTGTTATCGATTTTTCTTTCAAGGTAATCAGATTGTTATTATTGATTGTATTTACTGGCTGGGAATTTCTAGTTTATTCGCTGCGAAGGGCTAGCAATGATGTACTTACACCGCAGGACGCAAACGAGAGGACACAATCAGGTTATGTAAAATTAATGGCATAATTATATAGAGGATGGTCGATGGCGGAGGGTGATCCAGTACTGTATTGAATATGGTTTTGAACGCTTACTCGTAAGTGGGTGTGGATATTTTTAGACTTAAAATGTGCGTTGTATGCTTTGGGTTTTGTACTTGCGGAGGTTGAGCTGTTTTGAAACACTTTTCTTCAAGTCTGCTGATTGTCCTGACGTCACCCACATGTAGAAAGGAAAAGTACGAGTTTTCACATTATGTTGTGCACAGAACTCCAGCCTTAGACACTCGGCTCGTTCGTGTTGGCAGCCTCCTGCGCTGCGTTTCCTTGTCGCTCCTGTCTTCGCTGCTCCTTCATGATGGTTGCTACATTGTCTCTAACTGCTTTCCAGGCATCTTCCTTTCTCATCATCTTTCTGGTGATGTTGTCTGAGGTTAGATCCTCACTCAGTTTGTTCACCAGCAGGTGTCGTTCTTCATAGTATCTCGGAAAATGGAACATGAAGTGTTCTGCATCCTTCACTGCTTCCGTGCGCGTTAAAATTCATCAGGAAAAAATTAAATATCGCGGTTGCGTTGAAAATTCTCCTGAATTGTCATTCATGATACCTATTTCTTTTCCGCTGCATTATTTCCTCTTTTTTGATACGTTTCGTTAACGTATGGGTGTTGGCTGATTGTTCACTGAACTAGTCGACTCAAATTTGGCCACCAAACGTTTAATAGTAGACTGAGACGGATGACCATGTAAACCGTAAAATGGGCGCAATGCGCGTATCGTTGCCACAACAGAACACCCATTTTGATAATAAAGTTTTATCAGTTGCACGTGTTGCTCGATGTTGTACGAGTAACTTGCGTGACTAAAAAATAAAAAAGTAAGAAAATGAACAACAGATAAAACAACATACTTACTTACTTAGATCCTTTAACCACTCGGGGGCCATAGGCGTCAACCACGCCTGCGCGCCATCTTCTTCGAAGTTCTGCAACGCGTTTGAGCTGCCTCCAACTCATTCCTAAAGAGCTCGATTCCCCCTCAACTGTTCTGCGCCACGTTTGCCTAGGGCGCCCCGCTATTCTGCCTGCCTGGGTGAGCGGATTCCACTGCATGGCGTATTTCGCAATGGAGTTGTCTTTGCGCCGTAGGCTGGTCTAATCCATTGCCACTTTCTTCTTCGTATAGTAATGCTTATAGGTTCTTGGCGCGTTCTTGTATAAAGTTGTTCGTTGGAGATGCGGTTCGGCCAAAAAATCCTCAAGATGATAGTTAAACATTTGTTTACGAAGACTTGCAGCTTGCGTGTGTTAATGGTGTCCACCTTCCAAGTACTGCACCCATAAAGCAGCACTGATTCTACGTTGGAGCGGAACAGTCACAGCTTAGTTCTTAAGCTGATAACATTACTTCTCCAGATTTTGGACAGCATTCCGAACGCAGCTTCAGCCTTTCCGATTCTCCTGCACACATCCAGTTCGGTGCCACTGCGATTAGCCGAGACCACACTTCCTAAATAAGGAAAGTTATCAACTTTCTCGTTTTCCTGTCCGGCAATGTTAAGTTGAGCGCGGGTATTAGAAGTGCTCAGGGCTTTTGTTTTGGCTGTGTTTATTTTTAGTCCTACTTTGTTTGCCTCCGCTTCTAGCTTGTGGGACATCAAATGTAGATCCATTATCCGATGTGAAAGTAGACAAACATCGTCAGCGTAATCTGTAATAGTTGTTTAAGGTAAGATGTCATAGTCCAACGAATTCCAAAGTTACCTTCCGACAATGCTGCACGGAGTACATCGCTGATAACCACCAAGAACAAAAGTGAGGACAGTATGTACCCTTAACGTACTCCACTTTGGACTTCAAAATTCTCCGACACCTTACCATTGTGCACGATAAAACAACATGGCCGCCATCTACTGTCAAAATCTACCCGTCCCTTTTAAAAGCCCTTTATTGGACTTTTGAGATGGTCAGGACACGTAGAGTGGATGGACACCAACGATCCGGCCTGCAGAGTCTTCGAATCTAACCTGGTGGAATGACGCAGTAGAAGTCCTCTTCGGAGTAGGCGACGCGCACAAGTTCTAGGGGACCTCGACTAATTTGGAGTGCATAACTAGAGGCAATTAGCTAAAGACCGAGCTAAATGGAGAGGCTTGTTGGTTGAGGCCCAGGTTCACCCCGAACTGTAGCGCCACCTTAGTAAGTAAATAACTGGTCTGCCTGGTAAGACTTTGAAAGTGAAGTTTCTTCTGTTGAGATCTTCCGAACATCTCCGAGTATCTGCGGAACAGGAATAGTTCTGCCACCTTCATTCGATGAGCCAACGATTGACGGCTGGTCGTTAGGTAGGTAGATAGAGTGGCAGTTTAGAAAGAACCCAATTAGCGCTAAGGATTCCCCGTTTTGTTACCACAAACTAAGTCGGAAGACACACCGTCGACAACAACCTGAATTGATTTGTTCTGAAGAAAATGTTCCATCCATCTGCATAGATCTGGTAGTTCATAGGAAGTTTGCTTAGGAGAGCACTATGTCGGACTCGATCAGACGCGTTTGCAATGTCTACTGCAACCGCTCTTCGTTCGTTATATTGTTCAATAGCAGATGAGAGAAATAGATGGGAGGGCACAGGATTAGGTATATTTTCCGAATCACCCATGATAAATGTAGCTCTCCGACTTCCGGACCACTGTAGCATCTTTCAAGCGGAAATATCGGCTGTTCGTGAAGCAGCGCGCAGACTCTCTATGCACCCGATATATGGTGGCTAAGATAATAGCTAAAATCATCCTTGAGCGAATCAAACAACATCTCGAAGACACACTCGATGCCGAACAAGCAGGTTTCCGATCTGGATCCTCCTGTGTCGACCACATCAACACCCTGCGGATTATCATCGAACAGTGTGTTGAATATCGATCGCCACTGCACCTGCTGTTCATCGATTTTGAGAAGGCGTTCGATAGTGTCAACAGGGAGTTTATTTGGCGTGCCTTACGCAGGAGAGGCATTCCCGATAAACTAATTGCTATTATCAAAGCTACATATGAAGGCTCCAAATGTCACGTTCTGCACAGAGAAAGGTTGTCTGAGGAATTTGAAATCCAAAGTGTGGCAAGACAAGGCTGTATCCTTTTACGAATATTATTCCTATTGGTGATTAGCGATGTGCTTCATGCAGCTTTGTCGACGGGAAACGGAGGAATTCGATGGACTCTTACATCTCAACTGAAACATCTTGACTACGCTGACGATGTATGCTTACTCTCCCACAGAATTATGAACCTCCACCAAATGACAGCAGATGTGGAGAGGGATGCAGGTGTCGTCGGGCTGAAAATTAATACGGCAAAAACTAAAATTATAAGCCTTGGAACAAACTCATTGGCTCAAATATGCATTGCTGGACAACCGGTAAAGAGAGTAGAGGATTTCCAGTATCTTGGGAGTATTGTCTCGACCGATGGTGGAACCGAACTGGATGTAGCCAACAGGATCGCCAACGTAAAGTCCGCGTTCGGGATGTTGTCCAAAATATGGCGAAGCAATGCAATCAGTTTGAGCACCAAGATAAGACTGTTCCAAAAACGTTGAATCCGTGCTGTTATATGGTTGCAGCACGTGGAGAGTGACCACTACTATCACCAGAAAGCTGCAAACGTTTGTTAATAGGTGCCTGCGCAATATCTTAAGGATTTTCTGACCCAATCGTATCTCTAACGAGCACCTTTACGAGAGAACGGGTCAGGAACCAATAGGCACAACTATCCAACGGCGGAAGTGGTAGTGGATTGGTCACACGTTCCGAAAGGGTGACAGCTCCATAGCGAACCATGCTATGCAATGGAACCCTCTAACTCAGGATGGCAGAAGACCTGGCGGTCCGCGGAAAACATGGCGCAGAACAGTCGAGAAGGAGGCACGGCAGTTAGGGAAAAGTTGGGGAGAACTCAGACACATTGCCAGAAACCGTACACGATGGCGCGTAGGCGTAGTAGAGGCCCTAGGACCCACAAGGGGATACAGGACATAAACGATAGATGGTATGTCTATCTTCCTTTACATAGACAGTCAGTCAGCGATTAAAGCTCTGGAAACGCCAACAATAAGATATAAGTTGGTCAAACATTGCCGCGAATCTCTTAACGATATTGCGGACAGTTGCAATATTACTCTGTGCTGGGTCCCGGGACACAGAGATATTCCAGGCAACTGTAAAGCGGATGAACTAGCTAAACAAGGCACCGTACTACCTCTAGATGTCAATAGAGAGGTACCAGGACCACCAATACAATTGCTGAAACTCCGTATGTTTAATGAAGCGCAAGCTATTGCAAACAATAGATGGAGTAATCTAGCTACGTGTGTATCGACCAGAAAGGTCTGGCCTTTACTAGACGCAAAGAAAACCAAAAGTCTCCTTTCATTAAATAGAAGGTACGTACGCCTCACAGTAGGAATAATCACAGGACACTGCTTGTTCGGTAGACACGCCACTAGAATGGGTGTCCAAGCAAACGATTTCTGTAGAAGCTGCAGAGATGAAGAGGAAGAGGAGAATAGTCTCCACCTCCTCGGCACATGCCCAGCGCTAGCCACACTAAGAAAGAAGCTACTAGGTGAATACTTCTTTGATGACCTAAGTGACCTGTCTAACATAGACGTTAGAAACTTACATAGATACATACGTAAATCCAACTGGTTTAGCTGAAATGCCCCCCACACCACCACCACGCATCCACCCCTCGTTATTGGTTACTATCAATCCCCAAGAGGTACTGCAACAAACACCTCCCAAGATCGATAGTTAACCTTCTCATATCACTAGACCAATGCCTGTAAATAATAATACTGCATAGGAGTAACAGAGATTGATTGAGTCAAACAATCCCCCTATTACTCCCATGCACACCACCTACACGGTGAACTAGGTACTAAGGGTTTGACTGAAGCAGTCACTCTACCTTGCCAAACCATTTCCTAAAGTTCGACTGCATACTAGTGCAAGATTGACTGTATCAGTCATCTCGCTCTACTTTGCATTTCCCACTATTTCCACGGTCCACATAGGTATGGGTTCGATTGAAACAATCACCCTACCTAGTCCACACATTATGCATAGCAGTACTTAGAGTTCGATTGAATCAGTCACTCTACGTACGTTTATGCTCCTCTGCACCTACACGGTCCACCTAGGTATGAAGGGTTTGACTGAATCAGTCACCGCACCTAGTCAATAACATGCATAACAGCAATTAGAGTTAGACTGAATCAGTCACTCTACTATACTTATGCACCTCTACGCCTACACGGTTTATGAGACCTGCCAATATAACTTCCACACACTGTATAGGGGGTTCGATTCAATCAATCACCCCCATCACTTGTTGCACACTATATCTTCTCGGTACACTTTGACTTCAGGGTTGACTGAGTCAGTCACTCTCTCTAACCTTTACAGTCAGCATTCTCAGCCAACACCCTCATGAGAAATGTTAAGGTTCCCCCAGTAACCGGTGACTCGACCGGTCACTACTCATGTGGTATCACAATGAACCCAAGCGGTCTAAGTGTGTCCTGACCCTGGCAGGACAGCCACCTTTACCTAACCTAATCCTGGAGATTTATATAGGAAGAAACTGTTAACAGCCCAATGAATTGTATGGGTGTTTATTACGCCAGCCGGAACGTCCATGATTGAGTGGTGTTGAGGTATAAATATATATGTTTGTATCTATAGAGTTTCCTGGGAAATGCGTGTCCATGAAAAGGTTTAATATTTCTTCTGTGGACATGGTCCGTCCAGTCTCCGTTAGGTTTCTGGATAAAGCTAGGGATATGAGGAGATTTGGAAAGTAATTTCCTCAATCTGCTAGAATCGTTTGTCCTTTCGATATTGCTACAGAATAATCTCCACGATTCTCGCTGAGCTTTCCTTGTCTCTCTTTTAAAAACCCTGAGACTGTTCTTATAGTTATCCCAGGCTTCTGGAGCTCGTGAAGACTTAGCTATATTGAACTGCTTCCTACTAGCATTTCGGAGTTTTGCTATGTAAGTATTCCACCAAGGTGGTTTATTACCGTTTCTGTGCCTGCTTATCGGACAAGCTTTCAAGAAGGCTTGAGACGTTTTTTTTTTGGTGTACGTGGTTTCATTAAACAGCCAACCATTTTCTTTCTATTGAAAATTCATATATCGTGCGCATCTTACGCGTTCATTTGTGAATCGGCAATCACGAAAAATCGCGATAAAAATAATAAATGCCTTTATTAGCTTTATTGTTTTAAAATGAAAAATTGCACTAAATGCACAAAAAAAAATTAGTGGAGAGTCGAGAATATCCTGCATGGGTGTGTGTGGCAAAAGTTACCATCTCACCCTAACGTGTAGCGGACTCGATCGGTATAGTAGCGATGTGTTTGATACTTCCCCGATGATTCGGCTTATGTGTAACGATTGCATGCTCTATATATCAAATGTTGACTTGGTGTTAAAAGACATGCAAGAAGTAGTTATAAAAAAACACTAAATATTTAGAAGAGTATAAGAGCGAATTCGGCGAAGCACTAAAAAAGAATTAAGAAGAGATCAAAACTTTATTGCAGGCAATCGAATCTACGTATATGACTAGACTTAAAGCGATGAGAAATGCACAAGAATCATGTGAGAAGAGTTAAAGGAAATTGAAAAAATGAGTACATTTAGTGAGAGTTTTAAAGAGCAGAGCGAAAAACTATGTAATGACGTGGGAAAGATAACTAAATATAACCACGTTGTACTGGAGAGTGTGCGTGAAATAAAAAATGATATAGTGCGGGAAATGAAAAATAGCGGGAATAAAACAACCTCATATGCGTCAATGTGGGCGCCGTGGCGTAAGTGGTTAGTGTGTCGGATCACTACGCATGAGGTTCCAAGTTCGAATCCCAGAAAATACCAAAAAGTTTTTTCACTTTTTCACGGTCCCACGTCTCGCGAGCGTCTGACAAACATCCGAGAGTATTCTTGTCACGAAAAAGCTTCTCAAATCGCCGTTCGGATTCGGCATTAAACTGTAGGTCCCTTCCATGCGTGTGAAAAATATAACGCACACAACATGAGTGGTTGCGAGAAGCTAGGCCCTGGCACTTTAAAGAGCTGTTGCGCCAAATATTTGTATTTGTATATGCGTCAATACTAAAACAACCATCACTAAAAGTAAATAAAAGTGAACCAGCTGTTATTGTTTACCCTAAGAAAAAGCAACAATCAGAAGAAACGCGAAAGGAATTAAAAAGTAACATTGATCCGACCTATCTCAACATCAATCGAGTTGTCAATAAAAATAATGGTGGTATAATTATTAAATGTGATGACAAAGAATCTTCTGAGAAACTAAAAAAGGAAATTGAAAATAAATTAAATGACGGTTATAAAGTTGAATTGCCTAAAATGATCAAGCCAACAATATGTGTGATGAGTTTAGAAAACGATGAAAGTTTAGATGGAATAGTTGGGAAGATACAAAAACAAAACCCTGAACTATGTAACTCTGAATTAAAGATAATTAAATCATTTAAAAATAAAAACAGGTGGAGAAATCTTAATGTAGTGATGGAAGTTGACAGTGAGAGTTTCAAAAAAATAAGTGAAATGAATGTTATTAAAGTAGGATGGGTGAAATGCTATGTCAGAGAGTACTTTGGCGTAAGGAGGTGCTTTAATTGTCAAGGTTATAACCATAAAGCAAGTGATTGTAAAAATAAACCGGCTTGCATCAAATGTTGAGGTGAACACGACGTTAAAAATTGCAATAGCAGTGAAAAGAAATGTGTCAATTGTACTAAGCTTAACGCTTCTTTAGGTATGGACAATGACTGCAATCATAGTGCAAATGATAAGGAGTGCTCAGTTTTCAACAGGCATATCAAAGTACGTAAAGAAAAGACTGAATATTAGCAATTAAAAAACATTTCGTGCCTTTATCTAAATGCTCGAGGAATTACGACAAATTTTAACGAAATTGAATCCGTGATAATAAATAATGACTTTGATATCGTAGCTCTATCCGAAACTCATTTAATTAAAAATATAAAAAATAAAGAGATCAATATTGTAAATTATTGGACGCCGCTAAGATGTGATAGTACTAGTAGAAATACTGGTGGTGTAGTTCTATATATAAAAAAAATCTTCAATACAGAGAGCTAGAAGTAACAAGTGTTCAAATGAAAATGTGGCTACTCAGTGTAGAAGTATATTCAAATGAATTTGCAGAAACTATAGCTATATTATATAGATCACCTAGTGGTTCGGAACGCGATTTTTGTGATTTTCTTTCAAATTGGTTGGATCAAAAGCTCCTTACTTGTAATAACCTAATAATGATGGGTGACTTTAACATTAACTTACTAGAAAATACAATATACTCCAGAACTTTAAATGAAATGTTCGTGATGAATAACATTAAACAAATAGTAAATGGATACACAAGGATTACTGAAACAACAAGATCTCTAATCGATTATGTTTTAGTACCGGTAGAAAAAAACGTAACCGTGAATATTGAGCAAGATCTTATAATCAGTGATCATGAATCGTTAGTTATTAATGTTCCTGTGGAAAGAAGTGTGCGCAACGATGATTGTAAGATGGTTGATGTTTTCAAATACCGAAGTGATGTATTTAAATCCGTGTTAAGTCAAAAATGTGCTGCAATGATAACAAGTGATTTTCATGTCCTTTCGGAAAAAATACAAAAAGCCCTTGTCGAATGTGTTCAATCTGTTAAAAAACGTATTGGTGACCTTAATAATAAATGGTTCGCGTCGGATCTTAACCAAATTAAAATTCAAAAAAACTAGATCATATAAACGAGCAAGAATTTTCAACAACGCAGACGATTGGTATGAATATCGCAGACTAAGAAATTTATATAAAAATAAACTTCATTTAGCTAAACGCAAATATATTTGCAATAAAATTCTACTTGATTGTTTTAGTGTCATTGGCCTAGTTATAGTTAAAATTATTAATGAATCCTTTAGTAGTGGCAAATTTCCGCGTAATTTTAAAGAAACAACAATAATTCCAATACCCAAAGAAAACGATACAATTAATTGTGAAAGATTTAGGCCGATAAATATGCTACCCATTGTGGAAAAAATTATTGAAAAGTCGGCTTATGATCATTTTTTTAATTTTATAGTGAGCAATAATATTTTAATGGAAAACCAATCAGGTTTTCGTCCTGGTTATTCTTGTGAAACTTCCTTGAATTGGCTTATCATGAACTTTAAAGAGCAAAGACACGAGGGCAATATAATAATAATAACTGTATTCCTTGACTTCCAAAGAGCTTTTGAAACCGTTGACCGTGAGATTCTTTTAGAAAAACTATCTAAATATGGTGTAAAAGACAGTGAGTGTCGGTGGTTTAAGTCTTAGCTTAATAACAGAAATCAGCGAACCAAGATAGGAAGTGCTCTCTCAACAATAGTGCAGACGACTTTTGGAGTACCCCATGGTACCATATTTGGCCCTTTGTTATTTCTGGTATATATTAATGAAATCGCCAAAATTCTAAAATATTGCAAGATCTCACTATTTGCAGATGATGCCTTACTGTTTGTGTGCGATAAAGATATAAATGTGCTCAAAGAAAATCTTATATATGACTTGAATAATTTGCATAAATGGCTCGAAATGAACAAACTAAAACTGAATGTTAATAAAACTAAATGTATGGTGTTTAACAGTGAATGTAACGTGAATTTAAATGTAAACGGAGAAATCATTGAACAAGTTGACGAAGTAAAGTATCTCGGTATAATATTAGATAATAATCTCAAATTTGAAAACCATTTCTCCTTCGTTACTAAAAAAATTTCCAAAAAAATCGGTTTCCTAAAACGAATACGTAAAAACATCACTACAATGTGTGCAATTAACATTTATAATACAATAATGAAACCCCATTTTGAATGTTGCTCCACAATCCTTTTTATGGGAAATATGGAGACCATAAGAAGACTCCAATTATTGCAAAATTAAGCTATGCGAGTAATTCTCAAATGCAGTCTACACACGCCAATTGAATGGATGTTGTCTTGCCTACGATGGATAAACATTAACTAGCGAATACAATTCAATGCAATAGTGTTCATATTCAAGATGAAATACAACTTACTACCTAACTACCTGTCAGCGAATTTGCAGTTTATACAAGAAGTGCAACCCTACAATTTAAGATCAAATTTAAATTTCCGATTACGCTTTTATAGGGATGATGAAAGAACAAAAAATATGTTAATGTATAAAGGTTTAAAGTTATTTAATGAACTTCCCAGTGAAATAAAAAATGAAAATGTTTTTACAATTTTCAAAAAATTGTTAGCAAACCACATAAGATCTTATGTTTTGTAACGTTGAATTATTTATTGTAAACTAATAGTTTTATATATACTAAATAAATATACACATACATACATACAAGGATTTCTTCATAGTTTTGGACACTTTGTCTACCATGTGGTCGATTTCAAATGGTGAGCTTGGTTGAGTTATCTCGGTGTTGAATTCTCTATTTAAACATGTATCATAAACCTGCCAGTTAGTATTCCTAGGATTCCGAAAGGTTTTTAGTGTAGGTTTGGTTAATTCCAGACTAAATTGTATGTAGCTACGAGTATGGCTCGAAAAAGAAACATCTTTCGATACCATCCATTTACTAATATCTAGCTTTGAGAAGTTGGTGGCTAAAGTGATATCTAATACTTCTTACCTAATTTTGTTAGTAAAAGTAGGTTTAGAACCTATATTACATACTACGAAGTTAGTTTCTAGGATAAAGTCGAAAAGACGCTCACGTCGATTATTTTATCACTGCTTGTTCAAAGGGCATTGGCGTCAGCGCCTATCACTATGGGGTTGTTGCTTGCTTGGGCTGATTTTATCAAGCAAGAGTATAACCCACCCACCTTATACATCGGCAGTACAATGGACCTATTTCTGGTCTAAGTGCATCCTCATCGACGGCCGATGTTAGCCAATGTCTACCATTATTTTTTACTCCAGTTCTTGCAGTACTTCCAGATTCTACATTCGAGTACAGAGGTACATAAAACTCAATTAAACTAGAGCCTACGATTTTGAGCGTGTACTTACTAAACACGTGTACACGTAGTCCGGGTACTTAGTATAAGCCAATTTAAAATCCGTGTTCTTAAGACACGTGTAATTAATCACTTTATTATTCGTGTACACGGATTTTAAGTACACGAGTTCCAAATACACGGATTTTTTTTGATTCGTTTTATTGTTGGCTGCATTTACAATTGATATGTTTTTGATTTTCTGGTTTATCAGTCAGTTGACAATTAATGAGGGATAGAGAGATAGCCTACTACGTGTTTGGCTAAAACTAATATTATAGTATGACTGTAGTTTGGCTATTTTTCAGTTAATACGCCATGGACTTCAATCAAAAATGAAAAGTGAGTAAGGTTTTATTATACGTATGTATATCAAAAATAAAAAGAATATTCTTCACATGTAAGTATGTATGTACATAGACCGTATATTTTAACAAGACCAACCAACCCTGCCTTCTATGGAAGGCGCCCTTCACTATCTCGTCACAGAGATTAAAGCTGCCTACCGCTCCAAAGAAATTGCCTTTGTGCATTCCTTGACATAGAAGGTGCTTTTGATAACACTGGTTATGAATCCATTACTAGTGCTATGAGACGCAGGGGAATAGACGAACCTACTACCAGATGGGTTAGGAACATGCTCGATAGCCGCATAATAACATCTTCGCCTGGAGAGGTCTCTGTGACGGTCTCCGCGGCCAAAGGCTGCCCCCAAGGCGGCGTCCTCTCGCCACTCTCATGGTCACTCGTGATGGATGGCTTATTGAACACACTTAATAGTTCAGATTTCACAACCATAGGCTATGCAGATGATCTGGTGATCATCATTAAAGGCAAACATGAAGACAATGTGTGTCAACTCATGCATAATGCACTCCTTGTGGTCTCGGACTGGTGTGCTGGAGAGGGCCTATCGATTAACCACAGCAAGGCAGTCGTTGTACCGTTTACAAGAAGAGAACTCTGAATATTGGCTCAGTGACTCTAAACGGCACAACAATCATTTTTTCCGATGCGGTCAAATATCTAGAATTTGTGCTGGATAAGAAGCTTAACTGGAATTCCCATATTAAGCATAAAATTGCCAAGGCGACTACTGCCTTGTGGGCCTGCCGCCGTATGTACGGCAAGACCTGGGGCCTGTCTCCAAAGGTCATTTTCCGGTTATATGCCACGGTTGTAAGACCCATTCTGACATACGCGTCCGTAGTCTGGTGGACAAAAACCAAAGAGGTCACAACCATTAATAAACTCACTAAACTTCAAAGACTAGCTTGCCTCGGTATCACAGGTACTATGCATACCTGTCCCACAACAGCCATAGAAACCATAATCGGACTCACTCCGTTACATATATTTATAAAAAAAAGTGGCAATTCGCAGTGCAGTTAGTCTTCGAAAGTCAGGTGCTAATAGTACACGGGATCACGCGGATCTCATGGATCTATTATTCGACTTCCCCGAGCTGGACATGCTCAGCGCGGTCTCACTTTACTTTGGTAGAAGGTTTGAGATGGTGATCCCAAGCCGAGATATATGGACTAAGGGCGGAGCGTCGCTTGATCCAAAAGGTATAGTGTGGTACACCGATGGATCAAAAATGGATTCAGGAGTTGGCGCCGGTGTGTATGGACCCAACCATAAAATTTCGAAATCACTCGGAAAGAGTCCTAGTGCTTTCCAGGCCGAGCTTTACGCCATTAAAACTTGTGCTAACATTAACCTGCACTCAGGCATGAAAGGTGCCTCTATCCATATACTCACCGATAACTAAGCGGCGCTCAAAGCACTGATCTCCCATTTGATCGGTTCCAAATCAGTACTAAGCTGCTTCGACAGCTTACAAAATCTGACCCGACACAATAAAGTGCTGGGTACCGGGTCATGTAGGCTGGGTACCGGGTCATGTAGGCAATGGAACTGTAGACCTGCTAGCTAGGAAGGGCTCCTCTAAGTTGTCCTCCCAAGGGTCTCAGACAGGCTAAGAGAGCTGTCCAACCCTTCCAAAGACAGGCAGTTGATATCCTAAAATACGGCAGAAATGACTTAAGAAGGCTTGTGAGCTTCCTTACCGGTCACTGTCAACTTCTTTACCACCTTAACAAAATGAGAATTTCGGAGGATATCACCTGCCGCCTCTGCCTAGAAGAGGACGAAACCGCAGAACATATACTACTCGTATGTTAGTGTGTAGCTCTGTGTAGTACTCTTGGGGCTGAGCTTAGGCTACCAGGGGGGTCAGCATGGTGGCGGATAGCTGGACGGCCTACAGATATGTAGGTTAGCTGCGAATAACCAATAAGCATTCCCCGACCAAAAGCGGCAAAAACGGAGGGTGTGCGGAAATAACACATAAGCCCAGTGAAATTTTTCTGACAGGGCGAGTAGATGCCGCCCGTAAATAAGCATCCTGTCCCTAAGGCAAGGCGTTATGCGACCCGTACCGAGGCCTGAATGGTGCTGCGGACGTAAAACCCATACAGCATCGCTAACGGAGCCCTCCAGATAACTGGTGCCCTCTGGTTGTAATATAGCCTTACCACATTACAGGGGTCTCTGATTTCCCCCATACCCCATACTCGTGGGATCCAACTATGAATCAAACAAAAACAAATAAAATAAAACAGAAAAAAAATAACAAAAAAAAGTACAAACCTCAGGAGACGAAAGTACAGAGGAAAATCCGTTCAGGAGAAGCTCGGTACTGATGCGATCACCGCCGTTAAAAATAGCGGATGGACCGACGCAAGATGATAACACAAACGCGGAGATGCCGTCTGAACCAATAAATGAACAGACAACCTCGCAAATGCCGTCGAAATCTCTCCCCAGTGAAATATTAACTGGTAGTCTGAAGTCCGAAACCAACACGGAAGTAAAGGCCAAAGAAACCAGCGAAGAGAGAGAAAAACGTGAAGCCATGCATTCCCTGGGAAAGCACATCTCGGCACTCATGGAATTCATTAAGGGAAAAAACAATGTGCATCATGAGATTAGGAGACTGGCTAGTGCAATTCGTAAACACTACAGCTGCGCAGTAGATTGCGAAATAGATAAAGTGGTATGCAGTAGAGTGTCTAAAGCCACTCAAACCATCCACTCTCCAGAAATGAGTGAGTTGGCTTTCCCTTCTTCGTTGGAACAACTGCCAGACCCAAAGCGAAAAAGGACGAGATCTCCAAATACCGAAGAACCCTCCACACTGTCATACGCCGAAATTGTTGCGGAGAAAACGGAAATGGAGGTGAAATAAAGCGTGCATAAGGACCAGAAAGAAAAAAAAGGCCACAGGGAAAAACCATGGACAGACAGTGAAACCCCGGATCGAAGAACCAGGTGCAGAAACTACTAATTAAGTCGTTTGGACAAGAGTAGAAAAAAGTCGAGGCAAGATATATCCTAAGCCTGACGCACTGGTGATTAAAAAGATCGGAGAAATTTCCTATTACGACATACTCCGAAAGGTGAAGACCAACCCCGAGTTGAATGGATTGGGGTGTGATGTAACTCGCATAAGAAGGACAGCCAAGGGAGAGCTACTGCTTGAGCTCAAGAAAGCAGCTGATGGAAGAACATCAGAACACTAAGCACAAGGCATAGAGATCTCATCCATCAAATCTATGAGGACAGCCTATGCAGGGACGCAAACTGCTGTCATTAGCCTCCCGATAAACACTGCCAAAAAAGTTCTGGAGGTTGGAAAAATAAAAATCGGATGGATGGTATGCCGAATACGGGAGAAAATAATACCGCTGCGATGTTTTAGGTGTCTTAACTTCGGGCACCTAGCAAAGGCGTGTAAAAACACGTTGGATAGGAGTGAGGATTGCGTTCGGTGTGGACAGAAAGGCCATGTATCCAAGAACTGCAGCAATGATGCAAGGTGCGTCCTTTGCGAAGAAAAGGGAAGTAGCAACATCAAACCCGCGGCAGGAAGCATAGTATGCCCGGTATACCAAGAAGCTGCAAAAGTGGCAAGAAGAATATGAAAGTGCTGCAACTAAACTTAAACCACTGCGAAGCGGCACAGGACATCTTGACACAAACCGTTCGCGAGTTAAAGATAGATGTTGCCGTATTATGCGAGCAGTACAAAAATCTCGATGATACAGTTTGGGCTGCGGATGACTCAAAAAGAGCTGCTATTTGGGCCTGCTGAGATTGCGCCTTTGAAGAAAAAATGATGACACCCGGAACAGGCTTCGTGCGAGCAAAGGTCAAAGGAGTGCATGTCTATAGCTGTTATGCATCTCCAAACAACACCATTGAGGAGTTCCAAAGTATGCTTGATAGGCTCGTGGATGATGCTAGAGGTCGTAGCCCAACGATTATAGCTGGAGACTTCAATGCATGGGCCACGGATTGGGGCAGCGCACGGACCAATAGAAGGGGAGAAGCTCTCCTAGAAGCCGTATCGTCACTAGACCTAATATTGCTAAATACAGGAAGTGAGCACACTTTTAGTAGAAATGGTGTAGGCTCCATAGTTGATATCACCTTTGCAACTAGTTCCTTATCGAGAGGCGCCAACTGGAGAGTCAGTAATCAATATACTCACAGCGACCACCTTGCCATCCTGTTTGAAGTACAACCTAGGAGACCAACCCAGGAACGCCCAAAGAAGGCACAACGAATGGGGTGGAAAATAAGCACCATGGACAAAGACACTTTTGCCCTGATTTTTGCAGAGTCAACAATAAGCCCAGGAACAGCAAACGCTATGGCCGTTGAGGTTACCAAACAAGTAACTAGGGCTTGCGACGCATCCATGGCCCGAAAAACGTCAACAAATCGCCTGTCACCAGTATACTGGTGGAACCAAGAGATAGCAGAGCTACGCAGCAAGTGCCATAGAGCCAGAAGACTATTCCAGCGATCCAGAGGTTTCTCCACACATCAGGACCTACGGGTGCAATTCAAAGATAGGCGAAGAGAGCTAAAACTAGCCGTCCGCAGAAGTAAGAGCAATAGCTTTAAGGAACTCTGCGAGCAAGCAGATGTAAATCCTTGGGACACCGCCTATAGAACAGTAATGGCAAAACTCAAAGGCACTAGGGCACCCTCCCCCTCATGCCCTCTCCTTATGCAGAAAATTGTATCGGGGTTGTTTCCACCTCAAATACCAACAGAGCGTATAGAGCCACCTCCGGAAGTACAGGACATCCCAACTGTCACGCAAAGGGAACTCCTGGATGTATGCAGACGATTCGAGGATACCAAGTCACCTGGATTGGATGGCATACCGAACAAGGCCCTTAAATTAGCCATTAAAACAAATACGCAACCATTTGTGGAACTCTACAACAAGTGTCTAACAGAAGGAGTTTTTCCAGACCAATGGAAAAGCAACGTCTAGTGCTGCTGTCTAAAGGGAAAAAACCACCAGACGAGCTCTCGTCATAACGTACCATATGCCTGTTAGACACAATGGGTAAAATAATGGAGCGAATCATATGCAACCGATTAGAAGTGGCAATTGGTGAAGCCGGGGGACTCTCCAACCAACAGTACGGCTTTAGGAAAGCTCGATCTACAGTAGACGCAATAAGAAGGGTAACTACAACCTTGGAAGAAGCTATTCAAGGCAGGAGATGGAGAGGCGGTGCAAAGAAATACGGTGCCGTAATAACATTGGACGTCAAAAACGCGTTCAATTCTGCGAATTGGGGACTGATAGTGCAATCGCTTAGGTCAATGATGGTGCCATGGTTCTTAATTAAAATAATACTGAGCTACTTCGAGAAACGGTTTCTGCTCTTCGATACCGACGATGGAGTAAAGCAGTACCACATATCTGGCGGAGTTCCACAAGGATCGGTATTAGGCCCTATCCTTTGGAACATTATGTATGATGGGGTTCTAAGGCTTGGAATCCCAAATGAGGGAAAAATCATAGGCTTCGCCGATGATATTGCAATTGTCGTGGTTGCAAAACATCTAGAGGAAATAGAGGATATTGCAAATGAATGTATCCGAAAAGTCAAACGGTGGATGGCAGCAGTCGGGTTAGAGCTCGCCGAACATAAAACAGAGGCAGTATTCGTAAGCAGCCGCAAGAAAAGAGAGGAGATCACCATCAGAGTAGGAGATCATAATACGACATCAAAATCGGTTATCAAATACCTAGGTGTGATGATCGACGCGAGGCTCACTTACAAGGAGCACCTTGAAAGAACGTGTGACAAAGCGGCTCGGGTGAGCGGTGCCTTATCAAGAATAATGATAAATATAGGAGGACCTAGGCAACAAGTGAGACTTATTCTATCCAGGGTGGTGTAGTCCATCCTTATGTATGCGGCACCCATATGGGCCAAAGCTATGGCGAAAAGACGCAAGAAGGATAAACTCTGTCAACAGACTATGTGCGCTGAGAGTATGCTGTGCCTTCCGTACGGTGTCAGACGAGGCAGTATGTGTCAGCTACAAAGGACCTACGACGCCAAAATTCAGGAACCTCAAGCGTCAGTCAAAAATATCAAGCTGGAAGAAAGACAGCGAAGCATTAGAGCATGGCAGGAGCGATGGAACCAGTCCTCAAAGGGAAGATGGACCCATCGACTTATACCGGATATCCAAAAATGGATGGACCGGAAACACGGAGAGGTAGATTTCTATCTTAGCCAGTTCCTAACCGGACACGGCTGCTTTCGAGCGTATCTCAACAGGTTTGGGCTCGATGAATCTCCCAACTGTCTAAATTGCGGAGAGGCCTCAGAAGACGCTCAGCACGTATTTTTTCAGTGCCCACGTTTTCATATAGAGCACAGAGAACTGGAGGAAAAAATTGGAGAAATACCAACCCCCGAAAACATTGTGCAATATGGGACGCGGTGAAACAAGTTGCAGCGATAATCGTGCAGGAACTTAGGCGGCTGGAAAGAGTCAGAAAGAGCAACCAAGTCCAACCGGCAACACTTTTGGAACAAGGAGCGAAAGACAGCGAAATAGCTAACCAGCCCCGCGAAGTAATACCTAACGGTAGTCCCGCGGGGAGAGTGGTTGAAGTGTGCATGGTGTGGTTTAGTACGTAGGCGTATTCCTGGCATCGAGTATTCAGGTTTGCGAATCATGCATGCCAGTAGCTAGGGCTACTGGTATCTTTAGAATATTACACACCCTTTGTCGCAACCATAAAAAAAAAAAAAGGATCATATCTCCAATAGATCTAAGGAACTCCTCCGCAGCCGTTATTATAGCTTTCATAAGGAGAGTAGAAGTACTGCTGCCCTAAAAGTGGCCTATGGCACAATGCGTGGCCACACACCTGTTAAAAAAAAAAAAAAAAATGTACATATGCATGTTAAAAAAAGCTTAAAAATGTTTAAATCTCTCAGCCAATTAATTTTTAACGAACAGCATATATGTATGTGCAAGTACGTACGACTCGGTCATGCACTTTATTTGTTTTGTTAAAATTAACTGTTTTGGTCCGTCGTGCCAAGACTTTCATTTTAAGTGTTGTTTAGTTAATTCTCAGTCCATTGCGGTTTGATCTATTTATAGCTGGAAAGGTGAAGTCTTGTTTTAATTTTTGAAGCGTTTGTTTATTAATTAAAGTTAATATTTTAGTTCGTATTGCTTTCTATAATAACTGATCGCATATTAGGTCCTAATTGGAATGTCTAGCAAAGCAATAACGAGTTTTCGTGCGCTGGCGGAACGACAGGTGTAATAGGCTGACATTTGCTCTTAATTCATAAATTAAAATGTGCAAATGTGAACGAAACAAGTACATCAACAAGTATTGACAACGAGTCACACAACACCGATGAAGAAAGTATGGTAGTTACTGAAAGTGTAAATCAAGCTAACGAAGAGTCTGTGGCTGAAGAAAATTCAAAAAGGAAAAGAAAACGCCAGAGACAATCCTATGATCGTGACATAATTAAGTGAGTGTGTAATCGAGAAAGAACAGAACAAATACATGAGACACTGGCCAGATTGATAGCCGTAAATCAATTGCCACTTTCGTTCTGTTCAAGTATTGGTTTTCAAAACTTTATGTCTGTTGTTGAGCCGAACTATAAGCCATGCAAAGAAGAAGCAATTAAAAGAAGATTAATTGCAGTAAAATCCTCAGTTGAACAAAAAATAAGAAGAAATTTGGATGCTGCTACAAGCATAATCTGTACAACTGATTGTTGGTCGTCGTTATCACAGGAAACCTATTTGAGTGTAACTGCACATATTATTAATGCTTATTGGTGTACAAAGTCCTATACTCTCACTTCGCATGAACTAGAAGAACGACATACAGGGAACAATTTGGCGGACGACCTACAAAACATATTTTCTGACTGGGGAATTACTGATAAAGTTCACGACTGTCATTTCAGATAATGCTAAAAATATTATTAATGCCATTTCCTTACTATCCGGAGATGTTTCTAGCGTAACATGTGCGGCCCACACTCTTCAACTAGCCATTAATAGTGCACTCAAAGACGAAAACTTGCAACAACTGTGTGAACACTACTGCGAAGGCATAACACTGGCAGTAGCTTGGTCATGTGGCTGGCAAAATTGTTCGCTCTGTTGATGATGATTTGCCCTTGACATCGATTATCGGGAAAAAAGTACTGTGAATCGGAAGCAATGACAATAATAACAAAAAATCTCCCCAGTTATCTGGACGCCACCCCTGGAGAATAGCTGAAGCATAAACAACTGAGCTTCAAGAACCACTACACCAAAAATCTTTCTCTCTCTCTCTCTCTGAAACAAGATCAGCTTGGTATGCCAAAAGCATCATTAATGCAATCTTGTTCCACTCGTTGGAACTCGACATATACAATGCTAGATCGGCTATCTATGAATCGATGTTCAGTATCTAATGTCCTAGTAGCCGATCGAACAATCACCAACGCAGTTACAGCACATAAGCTAGAAATCGGAGAGAGTCAATGGGCAACTATTCAATCTTTGCTAAGAAGCCTAAAACCATTGCAAATTGCAACAACCAGTGTTTTGCGGGGACAACAACTCCTCAGTTTCAATGGTCAGACCATTGCTTACGAAAGTAATTGAAACGCATTTAGAATTCTTAGAAGGCGAAGAAGAAATCATTACAAATTTCAAACAAACTTTGATTCAAGAAATCAAACAACGTTTTGATCTTGATTGAAACAGAGAAAATATATCATTAAGACAATGTGCTTCCTTTCTGGATCCAAGATACAAAGATTTGGATCATGAGACTCTAGCTGCAAGAGAAGCAATTAGAAACAATGTTAAACATTTACTTACTTACTTTACTTATGTCCTGTATCCCCTTGTGGGTCCTAGGGCCTCTACTACGCCTACGCGCCATCGTGTACGGTTTCTGGCAATGTGTCTGAGTTCTCCCCAACTTTTCTCTAACTGCCGTGCCTCCTTCTCGACTGTTCTGCGCTATGTTCTCCTCGGACCGCCAGATCTTCTGCCATCCTGAGTTAGAGGGTTCCATTGCATAGCATGGTTCGCTATGGAGCTGTCACCCTTTCGGAACGTGTGACCAATCCACTGCCACTTCCGCCGTTGGATAGTTGTGCCTATTGGTTCCTGACCCGTTCTCTCGTAAAGGTGTTCGTTAGAAATACGATTGGGCCAGAAAATCCTTAAGATATTGCGCAGACACCTATTAACGAACGTTTGCAGCTTTCTGGTGATAGTAGTGGTCACTCTCCACGTGCTGCAACCATATAGCAGCACGGATTCAACGTTGGAGCGGAACAGTCTTATTTTGGTGCTCAAACTGATTGCATTGCTTCGCCATATTTTGGACAACATCCCGAACGCGGACTTTGCTTTGGCGATCCTGTTGGTTATATCCAGTTCGGTTCCACCATCGGTCGAGACAATACTCCCAAGATACTGAAAATCCTCTACTCTCTCTACCGGTTTTCCAGCAATGCATATTTGAGCCGATGAGTTAGTTCCAAGGCTGATGATTTTAGTTTTTGTCGTATTGATTTTCAGCCCGACGACACCTGCCTCCCTCTCCACATCTGCTGTCATTTGGTGGAGGTCCATAATTCTGTGGGAGAGTAAGCATACATCGTCTGCGTAGTCAAGATGTTTTAGTTGAGATGTAAGAGTCCATCGAATTCCTCCGTTTCCCGTCGACAAAGCTGCATGAAGCACATCGCTAATCACCAATAGGAATAATATAGGTGAAAGGATACAGCCTTGTCTTACCCCACTTTGGATCTCAAATTCCTCAGACAACCTCCCCCTGTGCAGAACGTGACATTTGGAGCCTTCATATGTAGCTTTGATAATAGCAATTAGTTTATGTTAAACATTTGCTTACAAGTATTTCACCGCAACCAACAGATAAAGAAGAAAATAAATCTTCCAAAAAGAGTGCTTTGCAATTTTTATATAGTGTTGAAAATAACGATGTGCCTGACACAACAATACGGTTCGAAAGTTATATGGCTGAGCCTCGATTAAGAGTCAACTTAGACCCCTTCGAATTGTGGAAAACGCAAAGTACCCGAGAAAAGCAGAACTAGCAAGAAAATACTTAGCAATACCAGCAACATCATCTAGATCAGAGTTATCTCTCTCAACTGCGGGAAACATTGTTACATCGAAAAAAAAAAACTGTCTTTTGCCTAAAAATGTTAATATTTTAGTTTTTCTATATCTAAATAGACAACTTATTGAATAAAACGTTTTTTTTTTCAACCAAATTGTTACGAACTAACTTCGTTTAAAGCGTGTTTTGATATTATTATAAAGTGACTAAAGCAAAGATATTTCAGTTACACGGATAATTTATTAAAAATACGGATACCCGTGTATTTAAATGTCCATGTACTTAAAAATATCCGTGTTTTTATAAGTACACGGACTCGAATCCGGATACATTAATTACACGGATATCCGTATATTTGATTATCCGTGTAATAGAGAGCACTGAATTAAACCAATGTCTCATCTCCGCAATCGTCTTCTAAGCTTACATACAGAAAATAATCCTTCGTGCATATTAAACAGTCAATTCACTGAAAATGGACTCTGTCACACAAATACAAGTCACCCTCTAAATCCAGGCGGCAATCCTCTTTTGTGAAACAGTAGCAAATTATCGTAGCGCCTAGATGTCGCCTAAGAAGTACTATGCATGTAGGTATAGCTACACAGAAACTTTGCTCTCCGAGAAGAATCAAGGATTTACTAACTAAACGCAAAGCATAGCTATGATTAAAACTCGCAATTTTCGTCATCTCTACCCCAATTAACTTCTTCCTCATCTCCGATTTATTACTGTGCCATGCGCATCTCCTTGGGGAAACGCACATATGTATGTATTCCTTGGGAGATTATGTCATCTGTATAAATAGAAAATCAAACTGTGCCCAGACAACTGTCTGCCGTAAACCAGTCAGCCGAAGGCGGTGTAATCTCCTTGTGCATGAAGAATAGCCTTGACTCGGGATACGAACCCATAATCTCAGGGTTCACAATGCAATCAAAACCATGCCAAATGTGTCGTTATCCTGGTTAACCTTTATTGAATTTTCCTTCAATCATGTGTGGTGGGTCTGCTGGGTTGGGTTTTTCGAAAATATCGCGCGGATATCCTTCGACTCATGACAGCCGCATTAAATTTTAATTGAACCCATCAATTCCAGTGATTCGAATTGTTTCCATGTCACTGCATTCATGATATAAAGTGCAACAAGGATAAAACAGAAACCAAACAAACGTTCCACGTCCGTACAGCACACCCCATGCAACCCCATAGCTCTCTGGGCCATTAGGGATAGTGGTAAGTTCGAGTTACATGTCTGTGTTGACGTTGGGTGGACTTTTAAGTGGCCTTCATCTCCACCAGTTGTTTATATTTGTAAAAAATAAAAAATAAAAATCATCGATGTGAGGAACAAGTTTTTGGTCCTTTACTGCATGCACATCCCTACTATAAATAGCAAAGATCACCTGGGGAATGATTAAGTTAAACGGATGATATCCTACCTCTGGTGCTGGGCGATGGGCAGTGATGTAAACAGGGGTCTCATTCCTTATGCATGTGGGGTAACCTTTAAGGATTCACTATAAAATGCAAACGGAGTTGTTATGGAAACAAATGAAATTTTGTATTTGCAAAGTTCTACTTGTGTGTGTTTTTATGGGAACCATGGCTGTTTAATGATAAATGGTTTCTGGTCCTGTGAGGGGTTATAGTGCACTTTAAGTCTGTATTCACTTTGTATAGATCAATTTTCTGACCTATTCGATGTCATGGGTATATTGGGTATATTGGGGGAAACAGCAAATTAATTGCCATTGAACGTTGAATGTTAGACTTTTTTTTTTTTTTTTGATTGGGAGGGGTAATCTTCAAAAGACGAAACTCAGTACGTCCTGAGTAACAGTGTGGGACTCTTACCCACTAAACCCCCCTCCCACGACCGCCCCATTCCCCGCGAATGAATGTTAGACTAGGGCTGGTAGGTAGGTAGGTGACTGTAACAGCAAACTATGCTGAAAATTAGTGCTTTAGCGTCATTTTAATACCACAACTCACGTGACGAGATAAGCGAAATTGGAGTAAACGTCTTTAAATCCACCCTATGACATTTATTAAGCTGATTCCTTCTCCGCTACTTTTCTCTGATATCTCTTCTAGGTTGCTGAAGAAGGGGTTGTCTAGTGTGCGCTGTCTGGCCTTATCTAGAGCCGGACATTTGTGAAGGGAATGGAAGATTGTTTCTTTCTCGTTAGCAATGTTGGAGCTGCGAGAATGTGCATAGAATGTAATGCCTAGTCCGGCGGCGTGGACCCCAATGACTCAGTGGGATCTAGCAATATCTGCACGGTTTCTGTTTTGTAGATTTCGTGTTCTGTGTCAGTTGTAGTTAGATCACATCTGCCTAGGTATGGTGCACTTCTGCGACCAATGCCATTTGTTGTTGGCCTTTGAAAGAAAGTGCGCGAAGTTACTTCTCCTGAGAGTCTCCAATGGTATGAGAACTGCCTTCGCAAGGAGCCTGTCAAGGGCAGATCCCCGGCCCCGCTTTGCAAGTTCATCAACTCGCGCATTCCCCTCTATGGTACGCTACTTTGTTCCGGCACGCAAAGGAGAGTGATCCTTAACCGGTGACCAAGCGAAGTGAGTTCCACCAGTTTGGATAATGACATACCGGAAACTATTGCATTGATAGCAGCCTGGATGTCAATGAGGATGGTGATGGTAGTAAAGGGTGTAGGGTTGTGTTTGAGTAGACGGCAATGCTCACATACGGCAATTACTTTCGCCTGAAAGACACTACGAATCCGGTAGCCGGTATGCGCGGCAAGGCTGCATCACACCCGCTGCTCAGAGATGATGTCACTTCTTTTGCTTGTTCCTCTGCCGTGCCACTCGTTATTTCGATGCTGTTTAGCATAAACCCGGGCATGCCGGAGTCTAAGTCGCTCGTTTTCCAGCAGTGCTTTTGTGCTTTACGAGGCAGGTTGCAATATCGGAACCGTGTTTGCTCTTCTATTTCGAATATTATGGCCTGGTGGTCGCTGTACAGGTCTGAAACGTGCCATTTATTCTTCTTGCAAATGATCTGCTGGCGAATATCAAGTCAACTGTGGAGCCGCATCTGCCGTTGTGGAAGGTGTACTGATTTCATCTGTTTAGCAGCACTAGATCGAGATTGGCAAAGGCTTCCATTAGCGCCTCGCCCCGTTGGTTTGGTAGTGAAAGGTTCAGGGTTGTGTTTGAGTAGATGGCAAGTCTCACATACGGCAATTACTTCCGCCTGAAAGACACTACGGATCCGGTAGCCGGTATTTTTAATTTTTTTTAACGCTCGGGTAGGGGTAAAAATCCTTTATGGATACTTGTAGCCCGTGCTACGAGTTATGCCCGACTCCATGCTCCTGCATGGTTACGCTCTAAAAACCCCTCGGGTTTCTCCGTCCTGTTGTTCGCCTGCGGCACCGTCAGTCAAGGCATTCCTTCGCAGGGGCAGGTTTGACATTTCGTCATTTCTTTTAGCTGCCAGGGTTGGCAGGATCTTCGTTTCTCGCGTTTCTCGTTGCTCGTTCCTCTATATGCAGTTGCTGCATCATACTTGTGATTAATTCATTTGCAGTTTCCCAGCCTTCGCTGCTCGCCAACTTAAATGGGGTCAGGCTTCTTGGTGTCACTTGCCCGCCAATTTCTCTTTCTAGGATGTTCCTGGCCCTAATTTAATTTTGGCATTCCATCAGTACATGCTCCGCGTTCTGCACTTTTCCTTCACAGTGCTGGCAGAATGGCTCATCCGCGTGCTTGCACTTCTAGAGATACTCCCGGAGCATCCGTGCACCGATAGAAATTGTGTTAGGTAGTAGTTTACCTACCCGTGCTTTCTGATAATCCATTCATCATCTTCGGGGATCAATTTGTATGTCCATCGCCCTTTGGTTGTGATGTTCCACCTATGTCGCTATTCTGCTTTTATAGCTTCTATAGCTGTTGTTCCGTCATCGCGCACGTTTTCGCGTAGAGCCGCCGTCTTCGCGTCTAGATCGATAGGTATTCGGCCTGATATTTCGCTTATCGCATCCGCTGATACAGTTCTAAAGGCTTAGAGGGCCTTAAAGATGCGATTCTATGCGCCGAGTTCATCGTTATAATGTATGACTTCCGATGCATCGCTGATGCCCATATTGGGGACGCATACAAGAGTATTGACCTACTCATGGTTGTTAGATTTCTGATTGGCTGCCTTCGTTTGGCATTAGTCTGCATAGTGCCACTACTGCCCGAGAGGCCTTCTCGCCTGCGTGCATAAGGTGGTCCCTGAATTTGAATCTGTGGTCCAGCAACACTCCCAGGTACTTGGTACCTGCAGGTCACTCAGTGATTTTAGTATACAGGTCCAGTCGGCTGAATTAAACGCGTTCTTGGCATCGAGTGTCACCACAGCACTGTACTGTTTTGTTCCTCCGAGGCATCTTTCTCCCGCAATTGGCTCACGTGCTATATCGCACATAGCTTGTATTGCATGGTTGGTGTTTTTTTCGGAATCCAAACTGTCGGTTACAAAGCCCCGAGCCCCCTTCCGTGTATTGCTCTAGTCTTGTCCGTATGGTTTTCTCAAGCACTTTTCCCAGTGTATCTAGCATGCACAACGGCCTGTACGACGATGATTGCTCAGGTGGTTTGTCGCCCTTTGGTACAAGGACTAGTCGTTGCCACTTCCATTAAATGGAAATTTTCTCTCTGTTAGGCATGCTGTGTAGAGGTGTAAAGACATCTGGTCTGGTTTTGATCGCCTCCTTTAGAACGAAGTTCGGGATCCCGTCCATCCCTGGCGTCTCGTTGCTTTTGATAGCTGCTGCGGCTTCTATAACTTCCTCCGTTCTAACTGGTGGTATCGTCTCCGTTTCATCTGCTGTGTCTCGCGGCAGTGTGAGTCCATCTTTTCTCGGGAATAGGCTGCTGATAATAGAGTTCAGGATGTGTGGCCGTATCGGTGCAGCTGCCGTGGTGCTTTTCAGATTTTTCATAACTATATGCGCTTCCCCATGGGTTGTGTTGTAGTTCCTCCCTGAGTACCTGGAATGAATTACTTTTGTTCTTCTTAATCATCTTACGGAGTTGCATTCGCTTCCTCTGGAATTCTATTTGGAGTTCTTCATAGTTCTGTGAGTCTCTGCCTCTTGACCCTTGCTGGTGCCTCCGCATTCTATGGCAGTCGGTTCGGAGCTTGGCGATGTCGTCCTTCCACCAGTACACCGGTGTTCTTCCATTTCCTTTTCCCCTGCGCGGCATGGCTGCATCACACCCGCTGGTCAGAGATGATGTATCTCCTTTTGATTGTTCCTCTGCTGTGCCACTCGTTATTTCGATACTGTTTAGCATAAACCCGAGCATGCCGCAGTCTAACTCGCTCGTTTTCCAGCCCTGCTTTTGTGCTTTACGAGGCAGGTTGCAGTATTGGAACCGTGGTTGCTCTTCTATTTCAAAAATTGTTTCCTGGTGGTCGCTGCTCCTGTACAGGTCTGAAACGTGCCATTTTATTCTTTTTGCTAATGATCTGCTGACGAATATCAAGTCAACTATGGAGCCGCATCTGCCGTTGTGGAAGGTGTACTTATTTCCTCAGTTTAGCAGCACTAGATCGAGATTGGCAAAGGCTTCCATTAGCGCCTCGCCCCGTTGGTTTGCCCTTATACTATTCTATTCAACTGACCAGGAATTAAAGTCCCCGCCCACGATGGTTGGTGGCTTTCCTCGTACTTCAGCCACGATGTTGTCCAGCATTTCCTCGTATTCTGTCATGCTCGCGCTCGGTGGCGCATAACAGCTGTAGAAATGTATTCCTTTTATTTTTGCATACACCTAGTTCTGCCGCCTCCTTGAGTCCTTGCGTTGAAACTGGCATGTGCCACAGGGCCATATCACTGCTGTCCTGCTTTCGTCCTCCACCCACCTTGCACTGGTGCGTGGTGTTTTATACTGCTCGCTGATGAGGACTATATCTGCTTTTTGTTCCCTCGCCGTCTGTGTAATTAAGTTTTGGGTGGCTTCGCAGTGCATTCGATATATTTGGATGCACTTCATTGTTTCGCTATGATTGCTCATACCGCGCTTTTGTACGAAACACATCTAAAACTACCGGTAGGATCTTCGTTACCTGTTTTACTTCGTGGGTCACATATGGCCCATACCGGTAGCCATATTTGGATTTTGATAAATTGAGTGTGTCAGAGTAATATTTTTCGCACGAATGGAACTGACTACAGTTATGTGCCGTATCCGAAGGGCAATTCTTATTTTATTTTTGAGAAGCTTTTTCAACAATACTCTCGGTTGTTTGTCAAACGTTCGCGAGAGATGGGACCGTGAAATATTTTTGTATTGTACTTGATTGTGGGACATTCGACGACGCCGAACATGTAGACTATATGGTCCATTGCACTTCCTATAATCTGTCAAACGAGGAGATTGATGGACACCTAAAACAAATAGACGAGATAATAAAACGAACCATGGACAATACGATACCTTGGTATCAACACACTGAAGACGTGAACATATACCGCTATGAAAATGTTGACGTACTGCACGAATATAAAACTAGACTGCTGTCAAAATTAAAAACATTGTAGAGACTGTTTGCTGACAGACAGAACTCGGAGGAGGTTAGGACGCTGAAGTCATTGACTAGAAACCCCTCGAAGTTAATTAAAGAAAATTACAGACTTTCTGTAAATTTGCACTGCGATAGGAAAATTCGGGCAGTTAAGTCCAATGACTCGTGTATGTTCCCGCAGATAAACAAAATATTCCGAATGAAAAATCAAAACGACCCTCCGTGCCTTAAAATCTCCCGAAGAATGAGCAAGTACTTGTGACAGCAGACATAGATCCGGATGACGCAGTTGAGGATGAAAATTTCTTTGTGATCGAAGATCCACAGGAGAAGGTAGAGGCCATAGAAGCGACTTTTCAGGAAGTGTATAAGTTGAATGATAGTATTTTATTTTCCGGAACCACAACCCTTGTGCGCAACTTCTGCCTTCAGAATGACAGGGAGCACTGGCGATCTGAGAACACTGGTTTAACCGTGTTCAATGAAAGAAATATGGCAAATAATGCCGTTGTCAATGAAAGGGTACATCCCCCGTTCATTTCGAAGGCAGATCTCCGAATGATCTTCGATGGCATGCTCAACATTGTACTTAGACATCTTCCTCCAGAAGCGGTGGATATTTACACCACCCTGCTTGATAATGCAATGAATAATGCCTACTATCCAGCACATTGAAAAACGGCGGTGGTGCAGGCCATTTAAAAAAAATGAAAATAAAGATAGTTCCAATCCGAGGAATCTCCGGTCGATAAGTCTCCTTCCAAACATCAGCAAGGTATTCGAAAAAGTGATCCATAGAGCCCTGAACAAGTGGGTTGAGGACATGCACGTAATTTCGGATAACCATTTCGGTTTCATACCATACATGCCGTGTCCAAACTGGTATCGGATATCCAATGGAACAAAAGCAAGAAGCAATGCACGGGTGCCTGTCTGGTTGACCTGGAGAAGGCTTTCAGTATAGAGAGACTCTACTACAAGTTGATTAAGCTGGGCATAAGCAAACTATTGCTGTACATACGTACTTTATGACATGCTCACCAGTAACAGCTTCATTGTGAAGAATGGCAATGTGCCGTCTGCTTTAACTTTTGCACTTAAAAATGTTCTGCAACAGGATGCGGTTCGATGCTATTCAACATTTACACGAGCGATCTCATAGGTTCACTTCACCATTTCATAGTGTACGAAGACGATTTGGTCGCGTACTGGTCAGGGCCTAATATCGAGGTCATTGCAATGTTCTTGCAGCATGACGTCGATAAAGTCAAGAGATACTGCGAAGACTGGAAGCTGAAGATCAACTTTCAGAAGTCGGAGACCATCCTGTTCAAAAAGCCGTTGTCTGGGGCCTCTTGAGACACCAGGCAGAATTGGCGAAAGTTGTCTATCGTGGGACAGAACGGGCATCCACTTGCGTGTCGAAGTGTAGTCAGGTCCTTTGGGGTATGGCTAGATCAATATCAGATGCTGCTCTGGCCAAAGCCGAAGTTGCTTTCGTCCTTCCAAAGAGACGTTTTTATAGCAGCCAACTCGATGCAAGGGTGAAGGTCAGCTTAGCTGACCATTGTAGACATAAGAATTTGGGACCACCCGTCACCAGGAAAGTCGTGCATCTGACATCAGCGAGAAACTGGACCTACGATAGGAAGGTTCACAAATAAAGTAAACTTAAGGTATCTCTTCCAATTTTTAATACAAAACTTGTTCTTCCTATTTCGGCGAGGTTATGATCCGAAAACAAGGGATCATAACCCTCCCACTTCACCGCATTTCTACTGATCCGCCTGTGGGGATCGCCTATTTGACCTCAGAAAATATCGGCAGGCCTGCCGATTTTGGATCACTCGGTTACGGAGGCCAATGAAATGCCTATGTCGTCGCATTTGTCTGATCCAGGAGTTTATAAGCATGCCTCTCCTGCCTGGCGATGTCTCTGCAACGTTCATTGATATTACCTTTTTGAGAGGGTTCAAATGAACTCTTCTTTGAACGTGGCAATACCATCTGAGCCGGTCGTGCTCTATCTTTCGTAAGATCGTTTCCTTGATGTGAAGGCGTCCACGGATCTTCGAACTTCTTATTCGATCAAGCTTTGTCACTCCTGCTGTCATGCGAAGCATCTTCATCTCAGCTGCCGTTAATTTACTCTCATACTTTTTGTACATCGTCCACCATTGTGAACCGTATGTGAGTGCTGGACGCACAACTGCGATGTAGAGCCTTCCTTTCAACTTAGGTGGCGTTTTTCTGTCACAGAAGATAGCGGAATTTTCTCGCCACTTCATCCACCCTACGCTTATGCGATGATTGATGCCGTCATCACAAGTTGCTTTGCTATTGATAGATCCCAGATATTTGAACTTTCCGCACTTGGCAAGCACTGTTCCATTGAAATAAATATTTGGAATAGGCCTGAGTGGATCAGAGAACGGGCAGCACAAGTACTCTGTCTTTTTTGAACTAATGCGATACCAATTTCCTTCCAAAACGTCCACCCGCACATCAAGTGCTCGTTGCCTGGATGAAGGATCCTCTCTTATGATGGCTCCATCGTCAGCAAAGAATAGCTGATGCACATTGGGATCCGTCACTTTACTTTCAAGCAGATAGTCAAGGAATATAATAAAGAGCAAAGGACTTAAAACGCTTCCCTGGTGCACCCCGACTTTGATTGGGAACTCTTCGGTTACTCCAGCGGGACATCTTACTCTTGTCTTTGCTCCTTCGTACATGTCCATGATCATCTGTACATAGGTTTCTGGAACCCCTCGATGTCTTAGCGCCACCCATATCAGATCTCGTGGTTGTCTGTCGAATGCCTTTTCAAAGTCAACCAATATAATATGCAATTGCAATTGCTAGTGGAAGTATCTTTGAGTTGTAAAAAAGCAGAAAGCTATTCTCCAGATGTCCCTTTCGCCGCATTATTCTAATAATATGCTTCTGGGCAATAATCAGAGGTTTGATTACACTGTACTAGAGCATGATAAATTGTTTCTAGAAGCTTACGCGAACAGAGTAATCTTAAATCGTACATTATGGACGTTGTTTTAAGCATAAACTTTTTAACTGAAGCAGATTGCGCACCCCAGTTCAGTCCGCTATCAATTTCAAGACCCAAGTACCTAAAAACTAGAACATTTTCAATAATAAAGCATTTGGGAGAGCAACTAACATCCTTATTACACGGACTAGAACAATTATTTTTACCACAAGTAACCGGGCTTAATAGCATGTGATGGCAATTAATACCACAGTATTTTAAATCCGGAAATAAGATGAGATTACTGGACAGGTTAAAATACAGCAGTTTGGTCTTATCACTTATGACTAGTTTATGCATTTCGAACCAATGTCGTAGATATTCTAAATAGTGAGAGATATTGGCAAATAGGTCTAAAGCAGAAAAGTTAGAGTAAGAGCAAGCTATATCATCGGCAAACCCTGTCTGACTTCCTTTTAAGGCCAGACTGAAAATAGAATTGATATATATCAAGAAAAGTATGGGACCAATAACTGAACCATGTGGTACTCCAATGCTAATATCTGAGTTTCTACTAAATTTATCTCCAATCTTAACCATGAAGTATGAAGAAAACCAATTAAGGATGAACCCTCTGAAACCAGCTTTATTTAGTTTTGTTAGTAATATTTCATGGTCTACATTTTCAAAAGCTTTAGTAATATCAATGAATAGAGCAGCACTAAATTTTCTTGCATTCAAACTGTCGTAATTAAAGCTACAAAACTGTAAGAAGGCACCTTCAGTCTATTTGCCTGATCTAAAGCCAAACTGATTTGGGCTAAAAAATGACAAAAATGGTGACAACTCTAGTTTTAATAGCTTTTTCAAAAATTTTAGAAAAAACAAGAAGAAGTGATAAAGGTCTATAATTATTTAGATGTTTTCTATCCCCACAGATGGATTCTCTATAATGTGTGCCTCGAGGTTGAGGCTCCCAAGCCATTTAGAAACCCTAAGACAATTGACTGGAAGAAGTTTGGTCAGGTCATTAAATCGAAACTTCATAGAATACCCGACTTGAAAATTGAATCAGTCGAGGAACTAGACGCCAAAATCAGGACCTTCGAAACAGCCATGGGTGCGGCTTTTAAGGTTTCGTGTCCTATTAAATATAGCAAGAAAAAATTCCCCCCTTGGTATAACGAAGATCCGTCTAATCTGAGGAAGATAACTAGCGGGATCTTCAATGTCTGTTTTAAACACAAGTTCTGGCAACCTTATAAGGATTGTCTGAAGGAATACAAGAAATCCATTAAAAGTGCCAAGTCTCTTGCTTGGAAAGACTACTGTCAGTCAATTGAGACCATAAAAGACTCTACCAGGCTGAGTGAAATTCTGTCCAAGGAGCATTCTAGCCCATCCTTTATTAAACGGCCGGATGGGACTTGGACGGACTCCTCTAGCGAGTCACTGGAACTTTTAATGCAAACACAATTTCCAGGATGTAGTAATGAGATTGCCCTCCCACCAGTAGCTCGGGTCGAGCAATCTTCTTCCTGAAATGACATTAAGACAACAGTTAACACCTCCTGGGCTATTAACAGTTTCTCTTCCTAAAAATCGGCCGGCCTTGACGGCATTCTCCCTATTATGCTGCAAAAAACATTGGACCAGGTGGTCCCATGGCTAGTTCCGATCTACAGAAGCTGTATTCTCCTAAACCACGTTCCCCTGAGCTGGAGACGTGTTCGTGTTGTGTTTATCCCGAAAACTGGGAAGCGGGGTCATGGATCCGCAAAGGATTTCAGACCCATTAGCTTATCCTCTTTTCTTTTAAAGACGTTGGAACGCATCTTAGATATACATATCCGAAATACCCTAGATAAATCCCTTCTGTCCAAACCTCAACATGCGTACACTAAAGGGCGATCGACAGAGACGGTGCTCCACGAAGTTGTGCGAACGATAGAAAAGACAATCCATTTCAAACAATATACCCTTGCTACCTTCTTAGACATTGAAGGTGCCTTCAATAACGTCAGTACGGAATCGATTCAGGAAGCTCTGATCCAGCTGGGTGTGGAAGAGTTTATTAGCAAATGGATATTGACAATGCTAAAAACTAGAATCATTCAATCGAATCTCGGCAACAGCAGCTCCACTATATCTGTTGTTAGTGGAACTCCTAAAGGTGGGGTCTTATCTCCTCTTCTATGGCTTATGGTCATCAATAAAATTTTGTGTAGACTTGATAGGGATGGAGTTAAGGTTGTCGCGTATGCAGATGACGTGGTAATACTGGTATCGGGGATGTTTCCATCCGTAATCAGTGAGATTATGGAAGGTGCTTTGGGCAAGATTAGCTCATGAGCCACTGGATGTGGACTCAGCGTCAACCCAAGCAAAACTGAACTGATGCCCTTTACCACTAAAACCAAAATACCGACGTTTACGCTTCCACGGCTAAAAAATCATCCACTCTCCCTATCCTCCAGTGCCAAGTACCTAGGTGTGGTACTTGATCCAAAACTAAGCTGGAAGCTTAATATTGAGCAACGGGTAAAGAAGGCCTGTGTGGCTTTCTATGCCTGCGGCAAGACCTTTGGCGAGAGTGGGGACTTCGCCCGAAGATGGTCTTATGAATGTACACTGCCGTGGTGCGTCCCATTCTTTTGTATGGATCGCTAGTCTCGTCACCTGCGCAAAGGAAAGCTTATAACATCAAACTTATCAACAGGGTACAAAGAACTGCGGCTACAGGCGCAACGGGTGCCATGAGGACATATCCAACCAATGCCTTGAACGTTATTCTGCACCTTTTACCACTCGATCTTCACATTATGCAGCTATCATCATGTAGTGCGGTCAGGCTAAGGGAAACGGGATGCTGGTGCACCAATCCGTATGGTCACAGCAGTATCCTGAATTTACTACCGCAAAATCTGGTAGATAATCTGACCGACTATATAACTCCCACAGTGAACTTTAGAAATGACGTCACGGTCAGATTCCCAACCAGGGCGGAATGGGAAACTGGCGTACTGACAAATGAGTTGGAAACAACAATCTTCACCGACGGTTCAAAAATGGACTGCGGGGTAGGGGCGGGAATATTCTCTGACTCCCTCAATATTTCTAGGTCGTACCGGCTTCCTGACTTGTGCAGTGTCTTCCAGGCGGAAGTTTTTGCTGTACGTGAGGCCTGCCGCATACTCAAGCAAACCTCTACACCCCTAAATACCATTGCCATCTTCATTGACAGCCAGGCGTCTATCAAGGCTATAGTATCTGCCACTACATCCTCAAGGCTAGTAGGACAGTGCAAAAAAGAACTCGCCCCGCTTGGTCACCGGCTAAGGATCTGTCTCATTTACGTTCCGGGTCACAGCAACATTGAGGGGAATGAGCGGGCTGATGAACTCGCGCGGCAAGGATCTGCCCTTGATGCTTCCCTAGCAAAGGAGGTGAACATCCCGTTGGGGGTCCTTAAGGGAGGCATCTTCGCGCACTATCTGCTAAAGGCGGATAGTAGACGGCATGGGGGTGCGGAACTGTGTCATCTCCAGGCAGATGTGGCCCAAATACTCCCTGAAAAGAACGCAAGATCTACTAAGCAGAAACCGTACAGATATCGCAAGAACTCTGGCAGTTAGTATTGGCCACTGGCCCATCGGGGTTCCTGCGGCCAGAATAGGCATTGCATTTAATGCACACTGTCGCAACTGCAATACTGCTGACGAGATAGAAACAATCTTACACTTCCTCTGCAAATGTCCGGCTTTAGGCAAGGCCAGACAGCGCACCTTAGGTAAACTCTTTTTCGACAACCTTATAGAGCTAGCGGAGATTAGCATTGGGGATATTATCAGCTTCCTCAATGCAACGGGGTGGATTTGAATAATCCTTACCCCCTTTTTCTTCTTCTTTTCCCTAGTAGTTAACGTCATTGTTACATCCGTTAGGTCACTTGAGTTGTGGTAATAAAACGGCGCTTCTGCGCTAATTAAGTGTCGGCATGGTTTGCTGACACAACCACTCCTACCTACTTACCTACCTACCATCCCCTTTCTTCAGAATAGATAACCTCAGCGATTTTTAGTGAGTTAGGGAATATACCGCAATAAGTACTTTTATTAAAAATATTAGCTAGTACATCGATAATATTGTACGCAATTTTTTTAATAAGAACTTGGATCAACTGTTCCTCGTCGAAGAATTAGAATTGCTCAGAATCTTGATTATTCTAAGCAAATCTAAGGAAGAGATAGGCTCAAAGAAAAAACTGCGTCCTAGACTTCTTTCCTTGCAGAAGCAATCCGCCTCACAATGAATGGAAGTATTGTTAAGACCCGCATCTGGAAGTATATTTGATGCAATTCTTGTAAAATACTCATTAAAAACATTAGCCATCTCAGCGGGATTTCGGATTTCATTATCTAAATGAGATATACAAGAAGGTTGTTTAGGCGAAACTTTTTTGTTAAGAAGTTCAATCACGATTAATCATTCTTTTTTTAAGTTGTTTTTGGCTTGTTGGAATTTATTGATGTAGTAATTTTTTTTAAGAACCGGTACATCAGTAGCAACTTCCTTACAAATTTGAGCATAAAGATCACGAAAATGAGCGTTGTAAGGATTTTTTACATTTAATGCGAAGTTTATCCTTATTTTTAATTTTAGTAAGCAATGCCTTAGACATCCTAGGTTTTAGTCTTTTTAATTTGCTACAACTATTACGAGTAGAAGTACATGTTGTGACGTGACCTTTTAAAATACTAGAGAACAAGTTAAACGCAGTGGATGGATTATTTTCAGCGTAGACATCTGTCCAGGATTCATGCAGTAGAACTGCGTTCAGAGCTTCAAAGTTAATTGATTCAGATCTTCCGAAAGGTATATAATTATTGGAAAATTTGATTTTGCCATCTAAAAAGAATAAGCTGATCAGAAATTTTGTAATCACACACAGAACTCACGAGGGATAGTTTTGAATTGAGAGCAAGCCTACCAAAAATATGATCAATACAAGTGCGAGTAGAATGAGTTAGCCTAGTAGCACAGATAATATAGTTACATAGATATCGCATCCAGTACAAAAAAAAAATGGCCAATTTTCAATCGACTAGGATTTACTCGTGGGTTCGATCGATCTTGGTTGCCACCCTAGTAAAGGAGATTAATCGAACTCTTTCAGACAAAACGAAATAAAATTATGTTGCAAGACCATGCAATAATCTTGCTCTTCAGTGTGTCGTAGAAACACCAAAGCAAACTTCTGTTATACCAAAACCATTTTCTGTTAAAGAACAATATCTATGTACAACAAACTGATGGTATGGTATGATTCAATAGCGATCGTTTCATTTTCATGGCTTGTGTGTATCTTACGTCGCGTCGTGTTGTCTTAGAAGGCTTGCATGGCATTTATGTACTTGTCTAGATGCGTATTTCTTGTTTCTTTTGGTAAATACATGAGTTTGAAATTTCTGTCATCGCAGGTTAAAAATTGTATGCACCATTTATTTGAGATCGAATTGCGACAGGGCTTGGTCTTAAATAAAAATAACAAATGAATAATAAAAGGAGATCAGGACTTTCTTGCACGATATGCAAGAAATCGAGAAGGGGTTTTCCTAATTTAAAAATGTTTGCATGCCCCTCAAAAGAAAAAAATTAAATTTTAAATAATTTATGGAAAAAAGCATGTAGGGTTAATGGCGATAAGTTTTTTTTTGTTTGCCAAAATCATTTTTGTAGTGAGTTTGTGGGCAGGAAAATGCTAAAAACAGATGCAGTTCCCACACTCAATTTACAAAATGATATTGATCAATTTGAAGAATTAGAAAATCTTTCTTCGTCGAATAGTAAGAAAAGAAGAAGTTAAAGTTCAGATCTAGACTGCTTGAAATACATTAAATTGATGCAATCAATCGAGAAGCGGGAAAAAAACATTTTTCAACTAAAAAAAAGTATTGCTTATTTCAGTTTGAAAATTAAAACTTTAAACCAAAAACTTAGATTAAAGAACAGAGCTCATTCTATATTAAAAATAAAGAAACAAAATAGGTTTTTCAGGTTTGGTATCCCAAATTAAGAGCATGGATATGTCAGAGCAGTCTGAATTATTTTGTTTTATGTTGATGGGGCTTTCTAAATCAAACTTGTATATCCCAGAAGAAAAAGAACTTACACAAAATGCTTTTCATCACTCGTAAAATACATATACATTTCTAGGCGATGGGTTGGGCTTTAGACTTCCTCAAATAGCTTCATTATATCGTTGGGCTCCTGTGAAAGGTCTACAGCCTGGGTACCAAAACATGGCTCAAAATATATTGAAATCTAAAATTGCATCAATGAGTCATCGTGAAAAGTATGTGGTGTTGGTTTTTGATGAGATTCGAATCCGCCGAAATCTGACCTACAACGCTACCAACGACTTAATTGATGTATTCGAAGATTTAGGTTCAGCAAGAAAAAAATTAAATGCTAATGAAATTTGTGTATTTATGGTTAATGGCATTTTTGATTCATGGAAAAGCGTTAACTATTTTGTTTCAGAAAATGGAATAAAAGGGGATGACTTAAAACAGTTGATTAAAAAGAATTTTGAAATATGCAAGGAACTTGGTCTTCAAGTATGCGCTGTTGTTTGTGACCAGGGTCCAAACAACAGGAGAGCGTATCAACTTTTGAATTCGACTGAAAAAAAAACCCATTTACGACATTTGAAAACCAAAAAAATATACAGTCTTTACGATTTCCCTCATTTACTTAAATCAGTGCGCAATCTGTTACTCAAATTGGATCTGAACACCCCCGATGGTCTAGTTTCTTTCGATGTCTTCAGAGAAATATATAATTTAGAGACCGACAACGTTGCCAAAACTTGTTTAAAATTTACTAGCTCACATATAGCTCCTAATGCTTTTGAAAAAATGAGCGTACGCCTAGCGACTCAAATATTTAGCAAGACATCTGTTGCGTCCATACAAACAGCTCAACACCTGAATTGTTTAAAATTTACTTCGCAACACACTCAAGCAACGCAAGCTTTTACGCTGGTATTAAACAATACCTTTGACTGCATGAACAGTGGCTCACAAAACGACAAAAATGCGCTTCAACCTGGAGTTACTGTTGGAAATGCTGCATACCAACAGATAAAGTATTTTGTAATATATTTGCAAGCGATACAAAATTTTTCAAATGTACCCAAAAATGTTTGTTTGAAAGGAATGGAACAGACACTTAAAGCAGTTTTATTACTAAGCGAGGACATTAACAGCGGTACGTTTGTTGATGCTGATTACTTGCTGACAGAGAGGGTACATCAAGACATCTTAGAGAACCTGTTCTCAATTGTCAGAATAAAAGGTGATAATAATAAGAATCCATCTGTTTATGAATTCAATGTACTAATGTCAAAAATTCTCTCGTCAAACCTTATTACCTTCTCACCTTATAGTAATTTTAAGGACGACGATGTTCAGTTTTTAAGCTTAGGTATGGTCCAAATAAAGGGCACTCATGTTGTTTTGCTGAATGTGGAACAAGAAGAAGAAGACTGTGATGAATTTTTGTACACAGAAATCATAAACAAACTAGAAACAGAAACTGATTTTACACTTGAGACTGTTGAAATGCGATACTTTGCGGGATATATTGCTTACAAAATACTTTCAAAGAGCCGCTGTTTAAATTGTTCAGAAATTCTTTTGAGAAAAGATGAACAAATAACATGCCCTTCTGAGTTTTTATGTTTATCAAATTTTTCTCTCAAAATAGTGATTTTGGCAGTCTTTTTGCACCATCAGATGAATTGTTTGACGCTTGAAAGCTTTTAAGGTTTTCCATGGAATGTTTCGGGATCGCCCTCATATAAGAAAAATAAGAGAAACAATGACCTCCAAATGCATAAAAATAACAAATATCCGTGACAGCAGCTGGTTTGGTGAGAAAAACGAATGCTTTTATCATCGCAAAGAGTTGCTTAACTTTGCCCTTCTTGTCTTATTGCGCAAACACTGCTCATGGGAATTAAAAAAAGCGAAAAATCAGCGAAAATCAAAAGGTGCAAATATTATCAAGAAAATAAAAGATGTATGTAAATAATGCTCATCATCATCATCATCATCATTTGAATAAACATAAAATAAATCTGTACTTATTCAAATCAGATAACTAATTTCAACCGTTTTCATTACCTGCTTTTAATAATAAAATTTATTTAGAAATAAATCCAATAATGAGACAACAATTTCAAAATTGTACCAAGTTCCTTCCTTATCATATTCGTAATTATTTATAAAGCAAACATAAATAATTTAAAAATCGAAAACCTTTTTTTGAAAAATAAAAATTCATTGAAAAATGTATGTGACTGTGTCACCTATGTACCTACGTAGATATTTATTTTTTATTTGATGAAAATTCCTCACACATAGAATCATCCTTTCATACATCTGACAAAACGTGCAACTCAACTCACAACCGTTTGAGCATGGTATACATACAACATCGATCGAACTGGGACCCACGAGTATGTCCCAGTCGATTGAAAATTGGCCATTTTTTTTGTACTGGATGCGACATCTATGTAACTATATTATCTGTGCTAGTAGGTTCAACAAGTTTCAAGCCCATTTGCCGAGAGAATGGAGATATAGTTAGACACAACGGCGGAATCACTTAAAATATCTAAATTTATATCGCCTAGAATGAATAGATTCTTAGACTTTTCGCAACTCAAAAGTGAGCTCAATTCCTCAACAAAAACATTCTTACTTATGTTATGCAGTCGATATAAACACATGAAAGCAAATTTTTGAAAATCAAGAACACATGTAACTTTAAATCATATTAGCAGAGACCATATTAAAACTGCAGACCTCGTAAGATCACAATGTGTTCTAGGATGCATTTTCGTACATACATACGAGTATAGTAGGCGTCTAAATTAAATTATACAAACGTCGATATTTTTGTTAACCTTGTTTCTAATAATTGTTTTTCTTTTCTCTTTTCAGGTAAGTCGAAAAGTGTTTTCATGTAAATTTTAATCAATGCGTAGGTAAGCTAAGCTCAACGAAAACACAATTAAAATTTGTGGCTTATATGTAGTTAATAATCAGCGTTGTCACCCGAGGACGATCGTGCATACAGGTCATCAAAAAGTAGTAAATTGAAATGAAAAGTAGCATTTTTATGTTTCAAATTTTATATATAAGTATTTATATAACAAAAATAAATCAAACTTACAATAAAACGCAACATAAAACGAAACAACGAAAAGGAAAACAAAACAATAAAAAAATATACCAGGCTGTTCAATAAGTTTTGTCGTTCGATAAGAGATGGCGCTGTTAGGTTCGTCGTTGTATTTTTCTTAAAACGGTAGTACTTTTGTATGAACACACGTGAAGTTTCATGTAGATCTGTTACCTCATTCGTGTATTTACAGTTGTTCAAAGTTGACGTGTCATAGTGTTCTTTTTACAATGGAAATAATTGAATATCGTGGAAGGTGTAGCACCAAAACAAATTCATGAACGGTTGTTAAAAGTGTTCAAGACTCTTCACCTTCGACTTACTTACTTACTTAGATGGCGCTATAGTTCGGGGTGGACTTGGGCCTTAAGCCAGCTGCCTCCAATTGTGCACGCCAAGTTGGTTGAGGTCCCCCTCGACTTGTTTGCGCCACCTACCGCGAGGTCGTCCTCTACTGCGCCATCCATCCGGGGTGGATTCGAAGACTTTCTTGGCGGGAACGTTGGGCTCCATCGGCTCTAAATGACCCAGCCATCTTAGTCGCTGTATGTGAACTCTTCTGGCTAAGTCGATGTCCTTATATAGTCCGTATAATTCGACATTGTACCTTCTCCTCCACTCACCGTCTAAGCAGACGGGCCCAAAAATCACTCGAAGAACTTTTATCTTAAAATAACCAAAGATATCCTCATCCGGTTTCGACAACGCCCATGCCTCTGCGCCATACAGCAGGACTGAGGTGATTAGTGTCTTATAAAGAGTTACCTTAGTAGTTCGAGACAGGGCTTTGTTACTCAATTGCCTTCTTAGCCCATAGAAACCGTAGAGCCTAGGTAGACAAAGTCCTTAACTAGCTCAAAGTCCTACGGCAAGGCCGTCGGCTCCAGCAGATTTGTTGGATTTAAGTTTGGATATAGCTATCCTTACTTCATTCTGATTGGGTTAACGGGAATCTTAACTGTCATCGTCACTGTTGAAGGTCTCATTCTGCCTGACAGCGGAATATTGTTCATCATCGCCGTTTAACAGTCTGCAGAAGTGTTCCTTCCATATCCTCAACACCGACTGCGATTCTACTACATGTTGCCACTTTCGTCTCTGCAGGCTTCTGTTCTGGCTTTGAAACCCTGGCATGTTCTTTTTACCTTTTGGTAAAATTTTCGAACATCATTCCTGCAATAAAGTCTCTCAATCTCCTCGATCGAGCGCTTCTCATGCTCCTTTTTCTTCTTCCTGAGACGACGATGTTTCTCTTTTCTCCTGCTCACGTAGAGCTCGTAAGCAGCTCTGGTCCTTCTATGCAGCGCCGCTTTGTACACCTCTGTTTAGCTGCATGTGGTTGCGGGCATTCCTCATCAAACCAGAAGTTTCATTGTGGTGGCCGAGAGAAACCCAGTACATCAGAGGCGGCATCCCAGATGGCTTGTTGGCAACGCTGTCACTGGTCTTCCGCATTTGCTGCTGGTGGCATAGGACTTAGATTAATATTGAAAGGAACTCGATCGGCAAAGGTTCTGGCGGTCTCTTGCGATTGTAGCTTTTCGACATCAAATTTCCTCACAGTATTTCGTTGATTTCGCTCCGTTCTGGATATCCGCATCCGTACCACGTTGGCTCCTCGGAAAGTCCGGACACCCAGAATACTGGAAGAGTGCCTTGCGTCGATCGCAATGTAATCGATTTGGTTGACAGTTTTTCGATCAAAGGAGAGCCATGTTCCCTTTTGAATATCAAGTCGTGGGCATTGCTCATACGTCTTGTCCAAAAGCTGATAAAAGTCATCCTTTGTCGCGTCGTCCTTCTCCTCGTGAGGGGCGTGAGCGCATATTAGGCTTATGTTGGCAAATTTCGCCTTGATACGGATAGTCATAAGGCGCTCGTTCACATGCCGGAACTTAAGACTTCTTGCCTAAGTCTGCCTCCAATGACAAATTCCCACCCGAATAAACGCTGTCCTTGTTGTCTGTAGCAATCGCCGTAGTAGATGTCGCAGTTTTTCATTCTCCTTTTGCCCGGCCCATCCCATCGCACTTCTTGGTTGGCGATACTGTCTGCTTTGAAACACTCTAGGGCCTCCGCAAGTTGTTCGGCTGCACGTGGTTTGTAGAGGGACCTAACATTCCACGTGCAGACCGGAAGATCGTTGTCCTTTTTACGTTTGCTTGGGTCGTCAACAGTAAAATCATCCGTATCCGAGGCTGTTGGTTGCTTGGTAACTGAAGGTTTTTTACGTGGTAGGGAAGTTAACCCGACGGCACAACCCCCAACCTGGAGGACCAGATCCTTTTTTAGCAACCCCTAGGACAAGGGGCCGGATACACCGGTGTGAGTAACCCACTTCGGGGATATGAGCGCTGCCGTTGGCCCATTAAGGGTTCATCCGCCACCATCTCTTTTTCAATACCCTGACGCAGTGCTGAAAACCCTTACAGATCTCAGCTCCAAATATGTCGAAGTAGCTCCGGTAAGGTATTCGCTGGTCTGTAGATGTCACCGTTGATTCCATCGAGATAATTCATGCGCCGCACGTCCTCCTTCTAAGGAGCTCTTGCTGGACTTCTGAGACGCACATTTCAGCCGATCAGGTCAACAAGAGATGCCTCGTCCGGTTAAACATATGCGCGAGTTATGATACGCATATCACCGTCATCATAACAGCACTATAAATTAAAGATACACCTGCAACATTTAACTGTGTAAATAATAAACTAAGCAAACATCATATCTAAGCTGTTGCTATGCAAAATCCTTTTGTGATATTTTTCTATTTTCTGAAAACTTTGTAAAAAGAAAATTATTCTTCGTTTAAGAACCAATGAAACAACATCAAAGTTGTAAGTTCAATTCAAGTTGTCTTATTCATAGTACCTATAGATGAATTATTCTCTGCCTATTCTGCTGCTATCGTAATTCGCGCTGAAGTTCACCCAGATGTGCTTCCGCAGGTCTGAGTGTTCAGGTACACATATGGTATATCGTCAGACTCAGGATACGCTCATCGTTAGTTCACTATCAGATAGCTATCCAGCGGGCACCACGGGTAGGTGATGATGCGATTTTGCCGCGCCTTTGTTTGCCTCGGCTTCTAGATTTTGGGCCATCAAATGTAGATCCATTATCCGATGTGAAAGTAGACAAACATCGTCAGCGTAATTTGTAATAGTTGTTTAAGGTAAGATGTCATAGTCCAACGAATTCCATAGTTTCCTTCCGACAATGCTGCACGGAGTATATCGCTGATAACTAGCAAGAACAAAAGTGGCGACAGTGTGCACCCTTGACTCCACTTTGGACTTCAAAATCCTCCGACACCTTACCATTATGTAAGACGTGACACTTAACGCCCTCGTATGTAGCCTAAGATAATAGCAATAAGTTTTTCTGGGACGCCTTTCCTGCGCAATGCCAACCAGATAGCATCTCGATTCAAGCTGTCGAAAGCCTTCTCGAAGTCGATGAACAGCAAATGTAGCGGAGACCTATACTCAACGCATTGTTCGATTATGATCTGTAAGATGTTTATGTGGTCGATGAAGGAAGATCCAGCACGAAAGCGTGCCTGTTTGACGTCGAGAGTTGAGTGGACCTCTTCAGTTTCCGCATTCCTTCAAGTTTCCCTTTTTTGTTAGTTTAATAATCATCCCCTTTTTCCACTCCTGCGGAAATTGTTCACTATCCCAAGCTCTCCGTATTAGAGGGTGCAAGCACCTTTGCCGATGTATTTTGCGCCTCTTCAAACAGTTCGGCAGGGATGCAGTCAATACCTACCGCCTTGTTCTTCTTGAGGGACTTGACTGCTGTTATTATTTCGGTTTTACCGGGAATTCGGGAATTTTTTGCTTCGAACTGCTCATTCGAATTCGAGATCATACCACCATCGTCTAAGTGGTTTAGCACTGTAGCAAAATGTTCTCTCCATCTAGTGAGCTTGTCCTCATCCGAAATCAGAAGATTACCGTCTAGGCTCTTCATTGAGTGTTGCTTGGTGTTCCGACCACCAGTGAGCTCCTTAGTGATGCTATAAATAGTCCTACTGTCGCACCTGCTCGCTGCTTCTCCAGCGCTTAAAGCCAATGAGTTGATGTGCTGACGTTTGTCACGTCTCACACTATACTGCACTTTTTTCTTCTTCGCACGGTATTGTGCTTCTAGCTCGGTTCTCTCTGTAGCTGAGGCTGCTGCAATCCGAGCCTTGATTGCTGTACGCTCATCGATCCAGGTGTCTGCAGATAGCCATGTGCGATGATTTTTCTGCCTTTTACCGACATACGTGCGTGCCCCAGCTGTAAAACCATTTTTCACAGCATTTGAATGGTCATCCATGCTCTCCTGTATTGTGCTGCTTTGGACGAGCTCGAGGCCAACATTCGAGACGCTATTGCCAGAATGACGTCGTACGTATTGGACCTTATTTCTTTCGAAAATTGGACCGACCGCTTGAAGCACTGCCAGCAAAGCCGAGGCGGCCATTTAAAAGATGTGCTATTCCACATATAATGGCATGAATGTAGCTTCAAAATAAAGCCAGAATCAATTTTATATCTCTCACCGGTGTTGTTTTATTTCAATTATTTTCCTATCGTTCTTATCTGATCACCCTGTATATAAAAAAGAATTCCTCCAAAGTATCATACTTCATGACCGATTTCATTAAGTACGAGGAGTCCATCATTGTCCTAGGCAATTGTATTATGCATCTCCATATTGCAGAGTTGAAGTCGTTTTTGGCATCAATTGCCACGATTCCGCCATATTGTTTTGCACATCTCTTCCCCTGGATGACGCTTAATACTTCACCTGAGAACAAGGACAAGCAGCCCGATCTACTACAAGGTGGCGCAAAATGAATCACCCTATCGGAAGATGTTATAATTTTTGCAAATGGCGTCGTACGTCAATCATATTTGACATTTGTGAACTAGTCAGCTGCAGTATACAAGAGCGTTGAAGAATTGTGTCGATTTTTTTGACCAATAATCGGTCGGTGGTGTTAGCGCAGCGTTAATTTCGACGTCGATTTCCTAATCGTGTCGCGCCAACTGGGCAAACATTCCGGCGCTTAGTTACTCGATTCGAACAGACTGGAACCACAGGAGACCATGCAGGGCGTGGCCGCCAGCGGACTGGTCGTTCGGCCGAGAATATCGCGGCTGTGGCTGCCGATGTCGCTGAGAACGAAGAAACATCAACCAGACGACGGGCCACGCAATTTGGCCACGAAATTCACCAGACGGACCATAAAGCGAATTTTAGTGAAAGACTTACACATGTTCCCGTACAAAGTGCAAACAGTGCATCGGTTAATGCCTCCTGACTGTCAGTCGCGTGTGAATTACTGTCAAGCCATCCTCAATCTCAACAACGAAGAGGACGATTTTGTGTCGAAAATCATCATGAGCGACGAGGCGCATTTCCACTTAAGCGGTTATGTCAAGAAGCAAAGTTTTCGTTTCTGGGGCACTGGAAATCCGCGTGTGATGCACGAAGAGCCATTACATCCACTCAAAGCCACTGTATGGTGCGGCGTTCACGCGGGAGGAGTAATTGGGCCGTATTTTTTTGAGGATGCCATCGGCAATACGGTCACTGTTACTGGCGAACGCTACAGGGCCATGATAAACGACTTCTTACTGCCAGAATTGGATGAGCGGGGCTTGGTGAACATGTGGTTTCAACAAGACCGCACACACAGCACGAGCCACAATGGATATTGTGAAGGAAGCGTTTCCTGGTAATCTCCCGTTTTGGCGATTTGTCATGGCCAGCAAAATCGCCCGATTTAACCATCCCAGACTTCTTTCTTTAGGGCTACTTGAAGTCGCGGGCTTATGCCAACAAGCCTCAGACAATCGCTGCCCTTAAGGAGAATATTCGACAGAATGCGAACAGTTATCACCGGAAATCTTGCGGAAAGTCATGGCAAATGCGATAAAACGGGCACAAATGTGTATCAACACTGGCGGAAGCCACTTGGCGGATATCATCTTTTCCACTTAACAGAAAAAATTGTAAAGGTCCAAATAAAGATTTCCATCACTCAAAATCATTTTTTTTTATTTAGTAAAAAAGTAATTCAAAAACAAGATTGGATGATTCATTTTGCGCCACCTTGTACCTTGTCTTTGCTCATCATATGCAAAGTGCAAATGTCAGTTTGCCCATGTTGAGTAGAGTTAAAGGGTAGATGTAAGGCATAGGAGCGAACTGACTAGTAATACTTAGGCTTTCAGCGTTAAGTAACATAAAAGGGTCATTAACCTACATACATATGTCCCCAGTTTATTCAACAAAATTTCGTCTTACTTGATACTACTTTCAATATACTGGTCGTATACATTCACCCTTGCCATAGCACACCCACCCCACCCCCAACTAATGCATTTTATCCCTCAGATATACTAATTTACTTACCATTTTCTTATTAATTACAACGAGACCTCCCAAAACCAGACACAGCTCGCTTAACAGGCACCAAAATTAACTATTCATTCATCCATTAAACCATCGACCCAATCAGTCAGAAATCCGCTCGTGTCAGGCACTACACGACCAACATGTGTCCAACTACTTGTAGTTTCTTATCTCCCAGCAACGAAATGACCTACCTTAAGTGTGTCGCCCCCACTCCTCATTCAGGGATACCTTTCAATAAAGTGTCTTGATTCAATCAACGCTGATAACATCAGCATCAACAAATGGAAAAAAAGTTCCTCAATTCGTTCTCTCTGCTTAGGAAATTAAATGAAATTCCCGCCACCATTTGAATGCTCTGCGCCGACAACCATAAGTCCCAACTATATGGAGTAATTTGTTTGACATATCCGATACTGAGATCGACCTACTAACCACTCGTGACGAAGGACGAAGGGGGGTTACACCAAAAGCTGCTAACAAACCATACACTGACGACCTACCTTTCATAAATTCATTTCAATAAAAATATCGTTACATTTAATCATCTAAACGGCTGCGAGAGGCTCACTCTCTCTCTCTCTGCGTGTTCATCTGGCCAAGTGTGGTGAATTGTGTGCGACGTCATTAGATTTGGTGTAGATACTTTTGTGTCATGGGAGAAACGGTGACGTTAGACAACACTTTGTTGGTACTCATTCGTAAACAAACACTTTCTCTCTAGTGCCGAGTGATTGGTGTGTGTGTGCTTTTAAATGGCGCTCTCTTTAGCATAATTAATATGAACAAGTGTTACCATTGAGCTTTAGGATTTAGTACTTAAATCTAAATATTATATCTGACTGAGTTGATGATCAAATGGTTAGTAGACCCGTTTATTATAAAGAGAAAAGCTGGGCTCGACAGAGTCCTGAGAAAACGTCTGGTATACAAACTACACCAAATGCGTATTTCAACAAAAATAGTTAGGTTGGGTTAGGTTGAAGTGGCTGCCAGCTGAGAATCGCCAACACACTTAGACCAATAATAGGTCCATTGTGATACCACGTCGATCATAAGAGAAAATCTCTCTACTTACTCACTAAAATCATTTTGAGCTTCTTATGAAGCGTAGGAGGCTCTTAATATCATATCAATATCTATCAGGTCGCCTAAATCGCTGTAAAAGGAATCTATTAGGTGACGCTTCCTTCTACGGGAGAGAGCTGGGCAGCAACAAAGAAGGTGAGGAATAGTTTCTTCCTCTTTTTCATCTATGCAGCTTCTACAAAAGTTGTTTGCAAAAACGCCCAGCCTTGTAGTATGCTTGCCTATTAGACAGTGTCCAGTGATGACTCCTATTATAGCGCCGATATGCAATCTGTTGAGAGAAATCAGATTCTTAGAACATTTTAGATCCAGCTTCGGCCAAATCTGTTTTGTCGCTAGACATGTTGATCTACTTGTCCACCTAAGATTTGTACTCTCGACAGTATCCAGGTTAAACTTGAGTTTGCGATTAGCGATTGGTTAACCTAAGGAGACTTTGTGCGGCAGGATGGGTATAGTTGTTCCTATTCTGGCGAGTTCATCGGATTTACAATTCACTGGAATGTTCCTATGCCCCGGCACCCAACACAGATGTCTAAAAAGTTCAGGATATCTCTTGCAGATATCACGTTTTTCTTAAGCCAAGATAAGACTTATTTAATCGCCATTATTTTCACCTGGAACACGCTACAATGATTTGGAAGACGGAAGGAAAGCTTCAGATTAAGCCTGTCAGAGAAAACACATCCACCAACTTACTTACTTACTTAGGTGGCGCTACAGTTGGGGGTGAACCTGGGCCTCAACCAACAAGCCTCTCCATTTAGCTCGGTCTTTAGCTAATTGCCTCCAGTTGCGCACTCCAGGTTGGTCGAGGTGCCCTTGAACTTGTGCGCGCCACCTATGGCGGTGATTCCCTCTACTGCGTCGTCCCTCGGGGTTAGATTCGAAGACTCTGCGGGCAGAAGCGTTGGTGTCCATTCGCTCTACATGTCCTAGCCATTTCAGACGTCCAATACGCAATACGCTGTACAGCTCGTATAGTTCGTGATTGAATCTTCTCCTCCAAAACCCGTCAACGCAAACGGGACCGAAAATCTTACGAAGAACTTTTCTCTCGAAGCGACCAAGGATATCTTCATCCTCTTTTAATAAAGTCCATGTTTCAGCGCCATAAAGCAGGACTGGGATGATCAGGGTCTTATACAGAGTCTCCTAAGTAGTTCGAGATAGGGCTCTACTGCTAAATTGCCTTATAAGCCCAAAAACAGCGATTGGCAGGAGTTATTCTTCGGTTGATTTCTGCGCTGATGTTGTTCTCAGAGTTTATAGCAGAGCCAAGGTAGACAAAGTCCCTTACTACCTCGAAGTTATAGCTGCCCACTGTGACGTTTTGCCCAATTCGTCGGTGTTGGCTTTCCCTTCTTGTTGACAGCATATACTTGGTTTTGCCCTCGTTTATCGCTAAACCCATTTTGACCGCTTCCGCCTCAATGCTTGCAAACGCACCGGCGACAGCCCACTGAGTTCTTCCAATAATGTCTATATCGTCGGCGTATGCAAGCAGTTGTACAGACTTGTAATAGATTGTGCCTCCGGTGTTGGCTTGTGAGTTCCGCACAATCCGTTCAAGTACAATATTAAAGAAGTCACATGACAGCGCGTCACCTTGTCTGAAACCTTTTTTGACATCAAAGGTCTCGGTGAGGTCATTACCGACCTTGATGGAGCAGCGAGCGTTCTCCATCGTCAGCCTGCAGAGACGGACAAGTTTGGCAGGGATGTTAAAACTACAAATGGCTCTATAAAGCTCTTCTCTATAGATGCTGTCATAGGCGGCCCTGAAATCGATAAAGAGATGATGAGTATCGATTTGGACTTCTTGGGTTTTCCCCAGGATCTGTCGAAGTGTGAAGATTTGATCGATGGTGGACTTTCCTGGCCTGGAACCGCACTGATAGGGTCCAATCAGGCTGTTCATAAAAGGTTTCAGGCGCTCACACAATATCGCAGAAAAGATCTTGTATGCGATGTTGAGGAGACTGATGCCTCTATAATTGGCGAAGTTGAGGGGGTCTCCTTTCTTGTGGATCGGGCAAACGATGCTGAAATTCCATTCATCAGGCATACACGATCTTAGAGATGAGTTGGTGTATGCACTCTACCAATTCATCCCCAGCTGCCTTGAAAAGTTCGGCCGGTAAGCCGTCAGGTCCAGCAGTCTTGTTTGATTTTAGCTTGGATATTGCTATCTTCACTTTGGTCAGGTGGACGGAAATTTTGACTATCATCGTCTATGTTGAATGGTTCATTCTGCCTGACAGCGGGATGTTGGTCTTCGTCGCCGTTATACAGTCTGCAGAAGTAGTTTTTCCATATTCTCAGCACCGACTGTGATTCTACTACGAGGTTTCCATTTTCATCTCTACAGGTTCTGTTCGGGTATTGCTCCTCTGACAAGTTCTTTTTACCTTATATTTTGCTGCTTCAGAGAAAGTTAAGCTGATACCATTGAGAGAAGGAGGATCGACTAACGGAATTTTATATTTCCTGGAGAAGAGTACTAGTCCAGTTTTGTGAGGGTTTACACCCAAACCACAGCGAACCGTCCATATAGTGGGCTTGTTTAAAGCGTTTTGTAGAAGTTGTTTTAGAGTATTTAGGTGCTTTCCCGAGACAGCCAAAGCAACATCATCTGCATAAGCGATCGTCGTGCATGCTTCGCCTTCCAGGATTATCAATAGTTCATTGACTACCATTCCACAAAAGGGGGATAGAACACCTCCTTGCGGAGTGCCTCTACTGACAGATCTTCCAGTAGACGTCGCACCCAGCTTAGTACCTGATAATCCGACCATTAAGCAGTAGATTAATCAATTCGCAGCTAAGTGAGCTGTCGACCTTCAGGTCTGATGGTGCATCTGCTATCTCTGATGCGTTGATATTGTTCTACAAGTATATCCAGAAAAGCAACCATTGTATACTCCCTATGATACAAGGAATATTCAATATTACACACCAGTGAGTGTAATGCTGTATACACTGATTTACCTTTGCAATATGCACGTTGGGCCGCCGACAGTAGTTTATTATCAATACTGTTATATAGATGGATATCAATCAGTCGTTCTAATGTTTTTAAGAGGATTGATGGTAGACTAATAGGTCTGAAATCTTTTGGATTTATGTGAGAGCATTTACCTGCTTAGGGTATGAAGACAACTATAACTTCTCTCCATATCTTTGGGATATACACCAGATTTAGAGAACTTTTTAAAATTGTCTCAAGCACCGGCAAGATTATGTCCGATGACTTCTGCAACTCGGCAGCTATTATGCCATCTGGTCCCGCAGATTTATATGGTTTTAAGCTGTGTAGTGTCCAATGGAGTTTGCTCTGTGTAATCAGTTTTGAGGAGTTGGTTATTTGTGCAGACGGTCTGCTGAGTACCATGTTGCTAACAACTTGGGAGAAAGGAAAGGTCTCAGGTAAGGTGACGCGCTATCATGCGATCTCTTTAACATAGTACTTGAGAGAATTGTACGAAACTCACAAGCCAACACCGGAGGTACAATCTTTTACAACTCTATACAACTACTCGCTTATGCCGATGACATTGACATAATCGGAAGAACTCAGCGGGCCATCAATGGGGCATTTACGAGTATGAAATGAAAGCAAAACAAAATATATTCTGTCTACAAAAAATGGCACCCAACATCGGCGTCTTGGACAGAACGCCACAACAGACAGATATAATTTTGAGGTGGTAAAGGATTTAGTCTACATAGGCTCTATGGTGAGCTCCGCAAATGACATCAGTAGGGAGATCACACGAAGAATTACTCTTGCCAATCTTTGTTTCTATGGGCTAAGAAGGCAATTGAGTAGCAAAGCCCTATCTCGAACTACTAAGGTAACTCTTTATAAGACATTAATCATCGTAGTCCTGCTGTATGGCGCGGAGGCATGGGCTTTGACAAAATCGGTTGAGGATGTCCTTGGTTATTTCGAGAGAAAAGTTCTTCGGGCGATCTTTGGTCTCGTCTGCATAGGCTGTGAGTGGAGGAGAAGGTGCAATGCTGAACTATACGACTTGTACAAGGACATTGACTTAGCCAGAAGAGTTCGCATACAGCGACTAAGATGGCTGGGTCATAGGGAGCGGATGCAGCCCATCATTCCCGCCAAGAAAGTTTTCGAATCCACCCCGGATGGACGGCGCAGTAGAGGACGACCTCGCTGTAGGTGGCGCAAACAAGCGGAGGGGGACCTCAACCAACTTGCCGTGCGCAACTGAAGGCAGCTGGCTGGTAACCGTGGGAGGGTTGTGATCCCTTATTTTTGGATCATAGCCTCGCCAGTGTGGTCCGCGCAAAAACTATCTGAATATTTTGAAACTCACACAGGTGTGAAACAAGGATGTTTGTTGTCGCCTCTACTCTTTGCAATTCATATAGATGGTATCAATATAAGGCTGTTACGGTATGCATTCGACATTGTCATGCTCGCGGATGATGCTAAAATCCTCCAAAATATGATAGGTAAGAAAAATACTGCAGCAAATGACGAATGGGAGTGAATCGCAGCAAGAGGTGGAAAGTTTTCTGCGAAAGAAAAATGGAGATATAAGGCGAAAGAAGTGAAAATGACTTCAGAGTACAAATACCTTGGAATATTATTAACACCCGGAATGTCCTTCGCAAAACATATAAACAGTAGGAACTCTGCAGTCAAAGGTAGCGTCATTGCCACTTGGAAGGACTTTTAAAAAAAGAAAAAAAGGTGTACATCTGAAAATGAAATGGAAACTCTTCCAAGCAGCTTACAGATCAATATAAACGTGCGGTACTCAAGTATGAGGATTTTCGTGGTTCGAAGAAGTGTTCAAATTCCAGCGCTGCTTTATAAACCGTATACTTAAATTACCTGAATGCACAACCAATTATGCGTTAGCCCTAGAAACAGGAATGGATGATGGACATCTCTACACTCTAAATCTGTACTTATGTATAGCCAAGACCATATTCGAATTTAATATCGAAATATTACCTCACAAGAAAGTAATGGAACAGGAACTCAATTGGTATAAAGAACTTAGGAATAGAATGCGGGACTTTATAGTAACATGGAATGATGGAAATTGGACAATGAGAGATTGGAGAAATAAATGTGTCGAACTGCTAACAGGTATGTCGATGCCAAAAAGCCAAGAAAACGTGTATGATCCACAAGCAGCCAGGAAAGAATTAACAAATACTTGGACTACACTAGGGGATATAGCTATTGCACTGATAAAAACAATCAAAGCCAAATCACTTGAATACTCAAAGCAAGGGATCTAATATTGCTTAATGGAAACAAGTTTCAAACGAATGGTTCAACGTAGTGCTCAATGTGTAATCTGAAAGAGATAGAAACGATCCGATACTTTTTAGGTAGATGCCCAGTACTCAAGGAAATCAGAAACAGATATTTTAATAAAATTAGGCTTTCAGAAGAAGAAGTAATGAAAGTGTTAAATGGATGATTATGAATTAGTAAAATATATAAAAGTTGCTCTACGATATAAAAAAATGTTTAATTGAGGAATTTAATCCTTAATTACCCATAATACTTATTTGTTAATGAATGAGCAAATGATTATGTAAATGCAAATTTAAGTGAATTGTAATGTCACTAAACTAACAACAGATGGAGTAACTTTTCGACGTGCATATCGACCAAAGAAAGAAAACCAAAAGGCTCCGATCTCTAAACAGAAGGAACATAAGCCTCACAGTAGGAGCAATTAGATGACACTGCCTGATAGGAAGGCACGCTATTATAATGGGAGTCCTTTCAAACGATTTCTATAGAAGCTGCAGAGACGAGGAAGAACAAGAAGACAACCGTCGCCTTCAATAATGGTCTCGCTCTAAGGATCCTTTGTGGTGCATGGATATTAATGTATGATGTGATACGTGATGTGCAACAGAAGCATATATGTATGTATTATACACACATGCTCGAGTGTACAAAAATGAAAAATGGAAATGTGCAGTTATTTATTCTTAAAAATAATAATAAATAATAATAAAATAACTTGCAAATCTGAAAGTGGATACTTCACTCGGAGTGTTGATCAATCAATTGCTTACATGCAGGATTATTAACACACAGCTGGGCGGAGCATCGGCCAGAAGAATTGCTCGCTGCGGTACACCTCAAGGTGGAGTCTTGTCACCTCTTCTGTGGAACCTGGTAGTAAATGAGCTACTGATGGACCTGGATACGTCAGGTTGTAGAGTGATCGCCTATGCTGATGACATTGCTATTGCTGCCTCCGGTAAACACCCGGACACTCTCGGGAAATCCTCCAATATGCTCTCCTTCGGCTCACCAAAGGAGCCTCCAAATGTGGACTGGGGGTAAACCCCCATAAAATGGAACTCGTTCTCTTCACGGGGAAATATAAAGTTCCCCTCATAGACCCTCCTATGATAAATGACACCAGTTTCACCTTCTCTGAAAACGCAAAATATCTGGGTCTTATTTTGGATAGGAAATTAAACTGCCAATCTACTAGAGCGCGTCAAGAAAGCTAATGTAGCCCTCTATTCTTGTAAAAAGGCTATAGGAAGGAGCTGGGGTATTAAACCTCAAATCACTCATTGGCTAAACGTGTCCGTTATCAGGCCTATACTACTATATGGCGTGATCGTATGGTGGGCTGCTCTTGACAGGGCGGTCCACCTCACTCAACTAGCTAAGGTGCAAAGATCTGCATCCATCTGCATCAGTGGTGCACTGAGAAATACTCCCTCCGTGGACATCTTGTTCAACCTGCTACCTTTAGATATTTTCGGCAAACAGATGGCTGCCTGTGCGGCCATCCACCTAAAAGCCTCCTCTCAGTGGTCTAGCTATCGCTTTGGCCACTCCTCGATCCTTGATCTTCTCAACTTCAAGCACGAAAATACGGATTCCACCCTGCCGAAACTGAGATTTGACCGTAACTTCCGTACGAGCATCCCTAACGGGGATGTATGGGACACTTGTGATGTTTTCTCCGAACAGCTCAATCTGAGCATCTCTTTCCGCCTCCCTGATCATTGTAGCGTTTTCCAGGCGGAAATCATGGCGATTAAGGACGCCCTGTCCTGGCTGAAATGTAATGTATTATCTGTCAGGGATATTACCATTTTCACTGACAGCCAAGCGGCAATCAAGTCCCTGGAATCGTTCTCCATCACTTCAAGGGCCGCCTTAAACTGTCGTCTATCTCTTATCGAGATGACAGAGCAGTTCAACATTCACCTATGCTGGATGCCGGGCCACAGAGACATTCCAGGTAACTGCAGGGCTGACGACTTCGCCATACAGGGTACCACTCTAAGGATTTTGCCTGAAAGGCAAGCCCTGGGTATGCCCCTCGCTACATGTAAGTATCTACTAAAGCTGAACGCTATTAGCATGACCAACCTCAGATGGGGAAACGAATCAACGTGTCACATTTCGAGACAGATCTGGCCTAAGTGTGATCAAAAACGTAGTGCCGATCTGATCAAGTTAAAGCGTACACAAATCAGCTGCGTTGTCGGTGTTCTCACTGGACACTGTCTTATAGGCCAACACGCCAAAAGACTTGATCTCTTCTCCAACGACTTCTGCAGAAGCTGTAGGGACGAGGAGGAGGAGAAAACCATTCTTCACTTCCTATGCACATGTCCAGCCCTGTCGCATAAAAGAATGCTCCATCTAGGGTCCCCCTTCCTTGACGACCTCGGCGATCTGCCGTCCTTGGACGTCATGAGCATCCATCGCTTTGTCAAAAGCTCCGGTTGGGTTTGTTAGTCCCTGAGTGGCCTAATGGTTTGATCCAGGGTATCACAAAGGACCTTCACTGGTCTAAGTGTGTCTGCACTCTCGTGTGGACAGCCAACCTAACCTAACCTAACCTATTCTTAAAAATGGTTCAAGCGATTTTGAACATATTTGGTATTTCAGGCTGTGGGTGTGAAAAAACAAAAAAAAAAGTCTTTAAATCGCCTGTACCTCAGAAATAGCAGAGCCAAATTTGAATGAACTTAGTATTTCATAAGAAGCTTCCAACGCATAAGAGTTCCACGTTCCATTTTATATTTAGTTCCATCGTTGGTCAGACCTGGCTTAGATCGCAAACTTTTCCTCCATCGGTGTGAATAAATTCACTCATCCGAAGGTATTGATTTTTCTTCCCGCTTTTTGTCACTTCTCCATAGTAACTGGGTAAAATGAACCACTTGAACAGAAAATACTACCTTCCTAGTACTATTTATAGCACCTCGCCCAACCCTATTCAACATTTAGATACGTGAGACAAAAAAGTATCGTCAACATCTGGTCGTTCGTGGGCAACATTCCACCGAGTCGCGCGCCGAACTCATGCTAAACACGAATGAATAGATACAATTCAGTTGAGTGCGGGACTTGTTACAATCCGAATGACGGTACGTTTGTATCTATCTTTCGTGTGCTCTTTGGTTTTCCCGCCCCAGCGTACTCGCGCATAGATACCTATTCGGGTTAGACGTTTTAATACCAGCTATGTGTCAACTAAGTGTTGTGGGAATATGCAAATAGCTGCTTATCCACTTTTAAACGCATCTGCCCTCGTGAAAGTGAGCGTGTGAGTGTGTGTGCGAGCGTACATGGTGGGTCTCTAGAAGACCTTAAGTGGTTTTAACTCGTGCGGTCATTGTTCGACAACTTTCGAGAACGGATATCGTAACTTTATCGTATTTTTCTTTTCATTTGATCGAGTTTACCTGGCTACAGTGGTACAAATAATCGCGTAAATGTATCTACAGAAAGTGCATCGTGTGTTAGTCGAGAAGGAGAAGGAGTAGCGGTGCCACAGAAAATGTCTCAATTGGATAAAACAGAGTACACTACCGTCAAGACAGAGTTGGTGGATTTAGGTGAATCAACTTCTTAACTCAAACCATACAGCATCAGCATGCATTTGTATCTTCTGAAAGCAAATAATTTGGAGATACAACATTTTTGAGTCTTCAAAAGTGTCTGCCATATGAAAAACAAAAGACGACATGCTTGTGATGCTGCAAGGGGGTACTAGACTCAGTCAAGTATTTTTAGATTCGTATAAGTGCATCGTCATTGCCAAACAGCAGCCGGCTGCCTCATCATCAGAGCGCACCGTGTACATCATTGTCATCCCATCACAGTACTCGGTGTATATACATTTTGTAGTTTAACGTCATCATCTTCATCAGCATCGGCAGTGTTTTGCAATAACTATCTAAGTGTGTATCTATTTGGTCTAATCTATGTATCTATGTATCTTACATGTCGGTGGACTGAGTGTTTTGCTATTTCTTTGCTAATTGTTGATGCATAATGGTTTCGGAACTCGTGTACTCTGATTGCATTGTTTTTCTAATAAAAATGATGAGATTGCATGTTGGTTGTAGTGGATTGTGCATTGCATGAGACTTCCTATTGGGTGTGGGTTTGTGTGATCTGACATTTGGGGATTCGAAAATAAAGGTGTGACATGCAAGGTTGAAAGTAGTGCATCCAGATAAGGAGGTAATAGTCGATTTGGTCAATAGTCTTTGAATTTGTTTGGGTTTTGTAGTAAATTGTGGGTTTGGTGGATACAGTGAGCAACATGAAGACTTCGTTTAAGTTAAAAACATGTCGAACTCAACGCAAAGGGATGCGTATTATAGCATTCTCTTTAGAAAGTTTGTATGTCATTTTGCATACGCACTAATGCTTCAGCGACTAGAACATCTACTGGCATCATTCCAGCAACAACACAAACCGCTTTATAAGAGGTCGTTTTGAAGGCGCTCTTAGCATGCTTCTGTGATAAACTGCCTGAACTTGGGTTTCACTTTCATGGCCATAGCCATGTTTGGCATGAATTTAACGAGGGCCCTTGCCGCTTTTGTTGTCTCTTTAACCGTACACTCCAAATGTTGTCTGAATATCAGTTTTGTGTCTATCATTACGCCAAGATATAATACTTTATCGGTACTTTGAATGCTATTCGATGCCCACAAACAGTGACTGCGATGGTATCAAATTCTTCCTACAACTGATGAGCACTGCCTCTGTTTTTTTTTGTTTCTTCAGCTTAAGACCAATAGTTGTCAGCCAATGTTGTGCAATTCGAATGGTCTCGTTGCAGAACTGCCAGCGCTCCGAAATGCCTGCAGATCTCTGTTTATTCTGCATTGAATTTTTTGTTGCAAAGAGTGTTTGTCCTGTAATAAAAACAATTTTGATAGAACGATGTTCCTGTTGCTAGGTGAACATGAAAGATGTGTTTTTTAGTGGCCGCCTGGGAAGACGTTAAAAAGTTTCGAGTTTCTAGGGATCATGCTGTTGAGATTTTCCGAACATCTGCCACAGTAGTATCTACAGAACAGGCATAAATCTGCCACCTGCCTTCGATGAGCCAACGATTCAAGGTTAAACGTTAGTGCTGGGTCTTCTATTAAGCCAACTGCTCGCCTCTGGTTGTTTTCAAGTAAATTTAGACAATGATTTGAGGCCGAACTCCAAACGTGAGAGCAGCACTCAAACCCCGGTCTTACTTGTGCTTTGTATAAAAGAAAAAGTTGCGACGGTGTAAAGTACTTCATTGCTCTGAAAAGATAACTAAACTTCGTGGTGATGCCATCTTACTTCAGAGTTTACTGCGACAACCAGCAGATGCATACCCAATTATTTGTTTATCCTTTTGAAGCTGTGGAACAGTAGATGTATCCTCCCGGAAAATGTGGTAGATTGTGTTTTCTTCGCTTTGAATCCTTAATCCATCAGCTTTTGGGAAGGACCTGTCTGAAAATCTACGCAAACTAGGAATAGGGCAACAGCGTCCTACACCCGCCGATGATATAAACTGCGATCTACTTAACTCTAGCTTTATAGCAACCTCGAACTTCAACACCGAAGCCACAAACTCCTATTTGGATTTTAAAAACGATAATTCTAATGAGAATGAACTTAATTTCAGTAGATTTTTAGATGCGGATGTTGTAGAAGCGATACTTTCAATAAGTTCTAATGCCAGCGGGTCTAATGAAATCCATCCGAAGTTCATAAAAATGATTCTTCCTGTAATACTACCTTACATTACACACATATTCAATACGATCCTTACAACTTCTACCTTCCCAATCCAATGGAAGAAAGCGAAAATTATTCCCATTCCGAAGAAGCAAACTGACAACACAACAGAATACAGACCAATTGCAATCCTCCTATTTTTATCTAAAGAAAGCTTTGCAGATTCAAAAATACCTAACAATAAACAATCTATTAAATATTAAGCAGTCTGGCTTTCGCTCTAATCGTTATTGTAGTCTATAGATGAAAAACATTTAAAATTCTTAACTCTGCTGGACTTTTCGAAAGCTTTTGATACCGTCAATTACTACATTCTATGTAAAAAAAAAAATTTTGGAATTCAAGTTTCAACGTATCTTATTTATTCCTACTTGATCGAATGGCCCCAGTTTGTTGTCGTAAACCCCCGGGCGTCTAGTTTTCTTCCTGTGGTTAATGGTGTTCCACAAGGCTCCATCCTTGGTCCTATACTATTCACTCTTTGTATTAATGAACTTTAGAATCTGGTAAGACACTATTTTGTGCACAGGTATGTTGACGACGTTTCGTTATTTACTGGTTGCCCACTCCACTCTGTAGTTCATGGTATATCGAATATGAATCAGGACCTTGACTGCATTCTGTTATGGTCACAGGTAAACAATCTTCGTCTAAAGCCCTGCATCTAAGCATTCTAAGACTTCAATAATACAAAAGAAACCCATAAATTCGTATTCCTTTCCTTCAATTAAACTGGGACAGTCTTCAATTGAATATGTTAACACGAGCAGTAGGTTGGGGTTAGGTTGAAGTGGCTGCCAGCTGAGAATCGCCAACACCCTTAGACCAATAATAGGTTTATTGTGATACCACGATACGATCTTGGGAAAAAATCTCTCTACCTACTCGCTAAAACCATTCTGAGTTTCTTATGAAGCGTAGGAGGCTCTTAATATCGATATCTATCAGGTAGCCTAAGTCGTTGTAATAGGGGGCTCCTAAGTGAAGCTTCCTTCTACGGGAGAGAGCTGGGTAGAAACAAAGAAGGTGAGGAATAGTTTCTTCTTGTTCTTCATCCATGCAGCTTCTACAAAAGTCGTTCGCAAGAACGCCTAGCTTTGTAGCATGCTTTCCTATTAGACAGTTTTCAGTGTTGACACCTATTTCAGCGCCGATATGCAATCTATTGCGAGAAATGTAATCCTTAGAACATTTTAGATCCAGCTTCGGCCAAATCTATTTCGTCGCTAGACATGTTGATCCAATTGTCCACCTAAGATTTGTACTCTCGACAGCATCCAGCTTAAATTTAAGTTTGCGAGTAGCGATTGGTATACCTAGGGAGCCTTTGTCCGGCAGGATGGGTATAATAGTTCCTATTCTGGCGAGTTCATCGGCCTTACAATTCCCTGGAATGCCCCTATGACCCGGCACCCAACACAGGTGAAAATTGAACTGCTCAGCCATCTCCGCAAGAGACGATCGGCAGTGTAGAGCTACTACGGAATTTAAAGAGGTCGATTCCTAGGGCTGACTTTTAATCGAAGTCTTAATTGGTCTGACCGCATTAACGTCACAATCGGAAAGGTATGCGGTGTTCTTCATCATTTATGGTCTACTCAATCTTATACACCTATGAAATGCAGATTAATCCTTGCAAAATCTTTGTTTTTACCGATCTTGTTATCTTCTTCTTCTTCTTCTTCCTTTTTCGGCGAGGTTATAATCTGAAAACATGGGATCATAACCCTCCCACTTCACCGCATTTCTACTGATCCGCCGGTGGGGTTCGCCTATTTGACCGCAGAAAATATCGGCAGGCCTGCCTGATTTTGGACCACTCGGTTACTGAGGCCAATGAAATGCCGATGTCGTCGCATTTGTGTGATCCAGGGGTTTACACGCCTGCCTCTCCTACCTCGCGATGTCTTTGGAACGTTCATTGCTATTGCCATTTTAAAAGGGTTCAAATGATCTCTTCTTTGAACGTGGCAATACCAGCTGAGTCGGTCGCGCTCTCTCTTTTGTACGATGGTTTCCTTGACGTGAACGCTTCCACGGGTCTTCGAACTTCTTATTCGATCAAGCTTTGCAACTCTTGCTATTATGCGAAGCATCTTCACCTAAGCTGCTGTTAATTTACCCTCATACTTTTTGTACATCGTCCATCATTGTGAACCGTATGCGAGCGCTGGACACACAACTCCGGAGTAGAGCTTTCCTTTCAACTTAGGTGGCATTTCTCGGCCACAGAAGATAGCGGAGTTTTCTCGCTACTTCATCCACCCTACGCTTACACGATGATTGATGTCGTCATCACAAGTTGCTTTGCTATTGATCATAGATCCCAGATATTTGAACTTTTCGCACTTGGGAAGCACTGTTCCATTCAAATAAATGTCTGAAATAGTCCTGAGTGGATTAGAGAACGGGCAGCACTCTGTCTTTTTTGAACTAATGCGGTACCCACTTCCTTCCAAAACCACACATCCAGTGCTCGTTGCAGGGATGTAGGATCTTCACTTATGATGGCTCCATCGTCAGCAAAGAATAACTGATGTACCTTGGGGTCCATCACTTTACCTTCAAGTAGATAATCAAGGATTGTAATAAAGAGAAAATGACTTAAAACGCTTTCCTGGTGCACCCCGACTTTGATTTGGAACTCTTCGGTTACTCCAGCGGGGCATCTTACTCTTGTCTTTGCTCGTTCGTACATGTCCATGATCATCTGTACATAGGTTTCTGGAACCCTTCGATGTCCTACCGATCTTGTTATATGGCTGTAACATTTTTTTCTTATGTTGAGTACTGTAACAGCTGGAAGCGTAATGTGGTTTTAATAATAGTTCTCGTTATATACATAATAAAAGAAGGTACGACCACATCTCCACATTTGCAAGGAACATTTTTTTTTGTTCCTTTGATAACTTGTACACAAAAATAAGCTTTCTGAGCTCTCAAAGGACGACCGTACTCATTCAACCAAAATTTTCTTGTCTGACCCCTGAAAGACAATTCTTTGTTTACATCACTCGCCTTTGGAACTCGCTCCCATGTGATTTGACAAGAATTAGAAACGCAAAGCATTTTAAAACCTCCCTTTTAAAATACCTGTCTACTGAACCTAACTAAATTTTAAATTAAGAAAATGAAAATAAAATAGAAATTAAAATTACATGAATTGCCTTTTGAGTAAACTTAGCTTAGTATGACCATATTTTTCAATATTTGAATAAAATAAAATAAAATTATTAATATCACTTGCGCTAGCACAAGCACTTCATGGCTGAGATCGTACCTAGGGAAACGCCAGTACAGGGTTCTCTTCCGATTTTCAATCTCTGACCCCATTGACGCCACTTCAGGGGCTCCTTCAGGGGGCAGTCATCTTGGTCCGCTGATCTTTGTCTTAACTATAAACGATGCTGGTCACATCATAAAAGACTCAGATCTGTCTATTTACGCGGATGGCATGAAATTCATCAAGGTAATATCTACCCCCATCGATTCACTTTTACTTTAAAACGACCTAAATTCATTCCACACATGGTGCGACAAAAACTTCTTAGAACTGAACGTTGGCAAATGTCAATCCATAACATTCTCCTGTTAACGCCTCCCCCCACCCCTCAGAACCTTTTACTTTAATAATGTGTCCGTTCCGTCAGTCTCCGCTACACGCGATCTGGGTATTATTTGTGATAGGTAGCTAAACTTTGATCAAATTATACATTGATCAAATTATACACAAGGCGTATTCTTCTCTTGGTCTCATAAAACGCTGGTCTAAAGAATTCTCGAACCCTTACGTTACTAAATCCCTTTACATCAGCTTTGCCAGACCCCACCTTGAATACGCCAGCCTAGCTTGGTCATCTTATCACGACACCCACTCCCTTAGAATAAAAGTTGTGCAGCGTAGGTTTATCCGTTTTGACTTACGCGTTCTACTATGGGCCAACAACTATATCCTACCTCCCTACGAAAATCGGCTAAAATTAATTAAGCTGCAAACCCTTGCAAAACGTTGCGAAATCGCTGACATCCTCTTCGTGCATCAATTTATAACCGGTACGATAGATTCTCCCACACTACTGGAAATAATTTTGCTTCGCACTAATCCTCGTAACCTTAGGTCTGTAGCGCTCTTTCGTCTGCCTCACCACCGCACCAACTACGGCCACTTTGAACCAATCACCAGAATGTTGCGCCTGGCTAACAACGCACAGAAACCCTTGACTTTTATTCCAGTCTATCGTCCCTTAAAAAGTCCCTCCAAATCTCTTGATGACCTCTCTTCTCTTAGATACACCGCACCACAACTGTCTATTCCCCACCTTTTCTTTTCCCATCCCTCCCTAGTTTTTAAGACCTAGTTTCATTTCTAATCAAAAAAAAAAAAAGTTAAGCGTTAAGTTCTCCTTTTTGTTAGTTTTTATGTTTAGTCTTAAGTTGTTGCTTATATTAAGCTAAAATAAACAATTCTCTAAGCTTATAATCGTAAGAAAATTGTTCTTAATGTGTAAGAATGTTACTAAATAAACTAAACCCGATGAGGTTTGCTTTTTATCATTGCAAGATTTCCTGCAGATCTTTGTTAACTGTGAGGATTTGTTCGCATTTCTTTGTGAGGTATTGGCACTCATGGGCATGTTGTTTGTGCAGGATGCTACTGCAGAGCTGTCATCAGCGAAACTAAAAGTCCTTGTGGAGAAAAATAATGATGGTGATAGAATGGATACCTGAGGTACACCACGGGAAGCAAGTTTGCTTAGTAAAGCCCTATGCCAGACTCGATCAGATGCTTTTGATATGCCTAGTGCAATCGCACTTGATTCGCCATGTTGTTCAATAGCTTATGTCCATAAATAGGTTACGTAACTCAGGAGGTCTCCTGTTAAACGGCATTCACGAAAACCGTACTGTCGGTAACTTATTAGACCATTATTTTGTACATATGTTATTAGATCATATGGGCGTTTAGGACATTTTCTGGTAATTTTGTGGAAGACGAAACTATGGCAATATCTGCTGCAAAGCCAATGAGTTATAGCATCTCTGGAATCTAGAGTTTCAAAAAATCATCATACCTTACACTCCACCAGAGGGGGCCCACGACTAAACCTGGCGGCGGCCTGTTTGAACCTTTTCATAACGACTTCCTATGTTTTTCTGTTTTTGTTTTCACTGGTTTTGATCAGTTTCGTTGCAGGTCCTGTCGCTTGCTTTTACGAATGGCCTTTTTGAGAGCTTTTCGGTCGTTTTTATGACATTACTGAAACTTTATATGAACACTCTTACCCATGCAACGTTGATACTTTCTTCTGGTTTGGTGGCACTTAGCCCGTAATTTCGTAATTTCTCCAGACCAACAATTAATTGGGGATGAGCTTGAGCCAGCTCTCTTTTTTTGCGTAGATGCATCACAGACACTCGTGATACAGCTTATGAAATACTGTCCACAATGTCTCCATTTTTACTTCATACTAATGCTCGGTGGGCATAGCAGTTACAAACTTTTGCCTGCACGAACCCTAGCTTGCGTGTTTTCATCCTTTTCTCAAATGGTCAGATTCTGCAGGTCCAAATTGCTGGTTTTCATATGAAGGCTGAGAACCGAATGCCCTCGTTGAGTTGTTTGTTGGACTACTTATTTACTTAGATGGCGCTACAGTCCGGGGTGAACCTGGGCCTCAACCAACAAACCTCTTCAGCCAGCGTGGTTACGAGTCAGCTGCCTCCAGTTGCGCACGCCAAGTTGGTTGAGGTCCCCCTCCACTTGTTTGCGCCACCTGCGACGAGGTCGTCCTCTACTGCGCCGTCCATCCGGCGTGGATTCGAAGACTTTCCAGGCTCCATCCGCTCTACATGACCCAGCCATCTTAGTCGCTGTATGTGAACTCTTCTGGCTAAGTCGATGTCCTTATATAGACCGTATAGTTCGGCATTGTACCTTCTCCTCCACCCACCGTCTATGCAGACGGGACCAAAGATCGCTCGAAGAACTTTTCTCTCGAAATAACCAAGGGCATCCTCATCCGGTTTTGTCAATGCCCATGCCTCTGCGCCATATAGCAGGACTGGGATGATTAGTGTCTTATAAAGAGTTACCTTAGTAGTTCGAGATAGGGCTTTGTTACTCAATTGCCTTTTTAGCCCATAGAAACAATGATTGGCAAGAGTAATTCTTCGTGTGATCTCCCTACTGATGTAATTTGCGGAGCTGACCATAGAGCCTAGGTAGACAAAATCCTTTACTACCTCAAAATTATATCTGTCTATTGTGGCGTTCTGTCCAAGACGTCGATGTTGAGTGTCTTTTTTTGTAGACAGCATATATTTTGTTTTGCTTTCATTGACCGCTAGACCCATCTGTGCTGCCTCGATCTCAATACTCGTAAATGCCCCATTGACGGCCCGCTGAGTTCTTCCGATTATGTCAATGTCATCGGCATAAGCGAGTAGTTGTACAGACTTGTAAAAGATTGTACCTCCGGTGTTCGCTTGTGAGTTTCGTACAATTCTGTCAAGTACTATATTAAAGAGATCGCATGATAGCGCGTCACCTTGTCTAAGACCTTTCCTGGTGATGCGTATCGATTTTATATTCATGGGTTTTTTCCAAGATCTGCCGTAGTGTGAATATTAGGTCAATGGTGGACTTTCTCGGACAGAAACCGCACTGATAAGGACCTATCAGGTTGTTGACGGTCGGTTTTAGGCGTTCACATAATACGGCAGACAGGATCTTATATGCGATGTTGAGGAGACTTATACCTCTGTAATTGGCGCAGTTCAGAGTGTCTCCTTTCTTCAGCAAACGATGCTGAGGTTCCATTCATCGGGCATACTTTCGTCCGACCAGATTTTACAGATGAGCTGGTGCATGCTCCTTACCAACTCATCTCCTCCTGACTTGAAAAGATCAGCGGCAAGGCCGTCGGCTCCAGCAGCTTTGTTGGATTTGAGTTTAGATTCATTCTGATCGGGTTGACGGGAATCTTAACTGTCATCGTCACTGTTGAAGGTCTCATTCTGCCTGACAGCGGAATATTGTTCATCATCGCCGTTTAACAGTCTGCAGAAGTGTTCCTTCCATATCCTCAACACCGACTGCGATTCTACTACTATGTTGCCACTTTCGTCTCTGCAGGCTTCTGTTCTGGCTTTGAAACCCTGGCATGTTCTTTTTACCTTTTGGTAAAATTTTCGAACATCATTCCTGCAATAAAGTCTCTCAATCTCCTCGGTCGAGTGCTTCTCATGCTCTTTTTCTATCTTCTGAGAAGTCGATGTTTCTCTTTTCTCCTGCGCACGTAGAGCTCGTAAGCAGCTCTAGTCCTTCTATGCAGCGCCGCTTTGTACGCCTCTTGTTTTGCTGTATGTGCTTGCCGGCATTCCTCATCAAACCAGGGGTTTCGTTGTGGTGGCCGAGAGAAACCCAGTACATCAGAGGCGGCATCTCTGTTGGCTTGTTGGCAACACTGCCACTGGTCTTCCGCATTTGCTGCTGGCGGCATAGGACTAAGATTGAGATTAGAAGAAACACGATCGGCAAAGGTTCTGGCGGTCTCTTGCGATTGTAGCTTTTCGACGTCAAATTTCCTCACAGCATTTCGTTGATTTCGCTCCGTTGTGGATATCCGCATCCGTACCTTGGCTACAACTAGGTAGTGATCCGAGTCCACGTTAGCTCCTCGGAAAGTCCGGACACCCAGAATACTTGAAGAGTGTCTTGCATCGATCGCAATGTGATCGATTTGGTTAGCAGTTTTTCGATCAAAGGAGAGCCATGTTCCTTTGTGAATGTCGAGACGTGGGAACCGCGTACTAGCTAAGACAAAGTTTCGCACCGCCGCAAAGTCGATTAGCCTGAGTCCGTTGTCGGATGTGATATCGTGCAGGCTGTGCTTTCCGACAGCGCTACTAAAGATGTCCTCTCTTCCTAGCTTAGCGTTAAAATCACCTAGGATAATTTTAACGTCGTGGGTAGGGCATTGCTCATACGTCTTCTCCAAGAGCTGGTAGAAGTCATCCTTTGTCGCGTCGTCCTTCTCCTCGTGAGGGGCGTGAACGCATATTAGGCTAATGTTGGCAAATTAAGCCTTGATACGGATAGTCATAAGGCGCTCGTTCACATGCCGGAAACTCAAGACCTCTTGCCTAAGTCTGCCTCCAATGACAAATCCGCACCCGAATAGACGCTGTCCTTTTTGTCTGTAGCAATCGCAGTAGTAGATGTCGCAGTTTTTCTTCCTCCTTTTGCCCGGCCCATCCCATCGCACTTCTTGGATGGCGATAATGTCTGCTTTGGACACACTCTAGGGCCTCCGCAAGTTGTTCGGCTGCACGTGGTTTGTAAAGGGACCTAACATTCCACGTGCAGACCGGAAGATCGTTGTCCTTTTTACGTTTGCTTGGGTCGTCAAGAGTAAAATCATCCGTATCCGAGGCTGTTGGTTGCTTGGTAACCGAAGGTTTTTCACGTGGTAGGGAAGTTAACCCGACGGCGCAACCCCCAACCTGGAGGACCAGATCCTTTTTTTGCAACCCCTAGGACGAGGGGCGGGATGCACCGATGTCAGTAACCCACTTCGGGGATATGAGCGCTGTCGTTGGCCCATTAAGGGCTCATCCGCCACCATCTCTTTTTCAGTATCCTGACGCAATACTGAAAATCCTTACAGACATCAGCTCCAAATATGTCGAAGTAGCTCCGAAGTAGCTGGTCTGTAGACGTCACCGTTGATTCCATCGAGAGAATTCATCCGCCGCACGTCGTCCTTCTGAGGAGCTCTTGCTAGACTTCTGAGACGCATATTTCAGCCAATCAGGTCAACAAGAGATGCCTCGTCCGGTTAATCATATACGCGCTGAAGTTCACCCAGATGTGCTTATGCAGGTCTGAGTGTTCAGCTACATATATATCGTCAGACTCAGCATACGCTCATCGTTAGTTCACTATCAGATAGCTATCCAGCGGGTACCACGGGTAGGTGATGATGCGATTTTGCCACACGTGGACAGTTTGCTTAAGAATGTCCTGCGCTACTCCACAATGGTTAAGGTTTAGTTGTAAAAACTTCATACCCTTAAGGCTGTAGCTATCGCCTCCTAAAATAAGGCATCAGCCACTTTCAGTAATATGCCTAGCGTTACTACTTTTGTCTTGGTAGAGGCAGAGAATCCCCAAAGTGACCAAAAAATCGGCAAAATTTAGCATAACACTTTATGTGATTTGGAATCTTCGGAATCCATACTAATAATCGTCTACATCCTCAGTACCAACATATGATTCTCTCTACTGTAATAAAGGGTGATGGAGCGATGGTTCATCTTGAGGTAGCTGTCTGTAGGTCACGCTCGGATCTGATCTTATTTTGCGGTGGTCCTTGCTTGTTGGAAAAGGAGGTACTCTGGCACCAATTTCGCCACAACTACATTGTCTTTCAATAGCAGATTGTGGTTATGTTTGCAATGACAGAGCTGTTATTCTGTGACGACTGTGTTCTGCCATAGTGACGCAACAATGCGTCAAAATTCTGAAGATTTATTATACATACTACATGCCATTCATAGTCGACATGAGCGTCCTGCCGATAGCTCAATTCGACAAATCATCGTGAAATTCGAGGAAATTTTGTAAATTTATAATTAAGCAGTACTTGTGCGTCGCCGCATCGCTCGATCGAACGAGAATATTACTGAAAGTGTGCCTCAGTTTTTCGTCCTTCACTACAGGTGGACCTTTCGGCGACCTTAACAAATGTTGCGGAAAGGCTAATGTTTTCATCCATACAGGATTCAATTGATTCAAGAACTAAGGCCACAAGACCTGTCTGAACCACTGAACAGTTGGAAATGAATCACAATTTATGTCAAATAAATCATCTTGAGCGACGATGAATGTGTTACGACATTTTTGGCTAAATAGCTTCGAAATACTCAAAATTGGCGGATATTGGGACGAGGATAATCCACAACGCTTCCTAAGAACCCTGCAGTGGAGGCCGTTTGAATGATGTTATTTTTCAAACACAATGGCATTGAATGCACTTCAATCCGCAGTGGACCTATGGAATTCTTTCGGCTCTAAGCCCCCTGCTATGTAGACCTGCGATCTCTCTATGTCACTATCATATCTATGCCTTGCCTCCATGTTTTCAACGGGCTGTCTTTAACACCTTGGCTTGAAGCATGGACTGCCTATTTTAAAAAATTGTAACGAGTACCCTACTGCTCAAAACTTCGCCAAGTAAACCGTAACTGCTAAAGATTCGGTCAGACCATTCTCCACCTGTCGAAGCACTATTTCCATTGTTTCCCTAATCCTTCATATACTTTCTTATTTAGAAAAAGCTTTAAAGCTTTATTAATACAATGCAATCATTTATTGCCTAAATTCGACGAGCATATTTACACTCCTATTTAACACTCCAGACAGACTGTTTGAGAGATAGCACACATATTTGTTTTATTCTTTACGAACAATATCGAAGCTCCAACATGCGTCATTCAGTGAACCCCTAAATGTATCTAAATGCCAAACAACCCACGAGGTAGTCTATTCCATTGTGACTTCGTTGCAACAATGTTTTCACTTCAAACACTTAAGTATCCGACAAACAATTGTTCGTTTATTTCCTACGGCACCATTTCCTGTGTGGCCACTATCGAATTTTAATGAACGGCACAGGAACGTGCGGCGTAGCATAAATAATTAAGTAATTTGTTGGTTGACAAATACGCACGTACTTAAAAAAAAATTTAATAAAACAAAACAAATCGCTTTTGTAATTATATTTAACTCAACCGGCAAATTCGTTTCGTTGACTGAGCAGATCACGAATGTTACAAAGATTGCATTGTGATCAGCAGTTCAAAGAGGAGAGTTATATTTTCGCAGTTTTACGAGCATTCTTCCAAACAATTTAGGCAGAGTTTGCTATTTTGTCTTCTTTGATGTTCTAATAATCTACTTAAAAAAAACTCAATACGTCATCTCATCATGAACTCATGCAGAGTATAACGATCAATTAATCTGTCGATCGTAAAAAATTTCGTATACTTATAACGCTTAATGGTGCTAAAAAAAATAATGTCAACAAAGTCAAAAGCGCAACAACATTCTTCAAAAGGTGAAAAAAGTACAGAAACATGCAGAGATGAAAAAGGAAACCTTGTAATAGAATCACAGTTGGTGCTGAGAATGTGGAAACAATTCGGTAGATTGTATAAGGGCTGTCCACCTGACCGAAGCGAAGTTAGGATAGCAATATCCAAAATGAAATTCAAGAAGGCTGCTGGACCTAAGGGCTTACCCGCTCAAGTTTTCGAGGCAACTGATGATGAATTGATAGAGAGCATATACCAACTCATCTATAAGATTTGGTCAGACGAGTGTATGCCTATTGAATGGAATCTCAGCATCGTTTTCCCGATCCACAAGAAAGGAGACCCCCTCAACTGCAAGAAATTATAGAGTTATCAGTCTCCTCAACATTGCATACAAGATGTTTTCTGCGATATTGTGTGAACGCCTGCAACCTCACATCAACAGCCTGATGGCATCCTATCAGTGCGGTATCAGGCCAGGAAATCCCACTATCGTTCAAACATCGATCAAACCTTCACACTTCGGCAGATCCTGGAGAAAACCCAAGAAGTCCAAATATATACTCATCATCTCTTTATCGATTTCAAGGCCGTCTATGACAGCATCTATACCGAAGAGCTATATAGAGCCATGTCTTGTTTAGATATCCTTGTCAAACCTGTACGCCTGTGCAGGATAACCATGGAGACCAGTATTAAACTCATCGAGACCTTTAATGTTAAAAAAGGTTTTAGACAAGTCGACGGCCTGCCATGTGACTTTTTTAATATTGTACTTAAACAGATTGTGTGGAATTCACAAGCCAACACCAGAGGCACAATCTATCACAAGTCCGTACAAGGCTTGCATACGCCGACGATATTGACATTATTGGGGGGCTACCATCGATGCATTTGCAAACATTGAAAATAAACATTAGACTTCGTCACACCGTACAAGTAATGTATCCTGTTAAAGAGGATTAGCAAAGGAAGACAGTCTCTGTCCACAACAAGATTGCAATATACACAGATGGTTCTAAGACCAGAGAGGGCACATGGTCAGGTATATACTCTGGGACTTCCGGACACATGCAGTGTGTTCCAAGCAGAGGTCCTAGCTGTCCTTAAAGTTGCGGGATTACTTGAGAGGTGATCAATATCCAACAAGAATATCGCCATCTTCATTGACAGTTAGGCTGCGCTAAAGGCGCCAAAGTCTTGTGTCACAATCTGAAAAATCGTTAAGAATTGCCGTACAATGCTAAAGGAATTATGTACGCAGAACCGTGTAATATTATGTTGGGTACCTGGACACTGCGATATAGAAGGCAATGAAAAGGCTAACGAGCTGGCCAAAAGAGGAGTAGAGCTCCCGCATATGGACATAATCGGTGACATTATAACACATATACTCTGTGAATGCCAAGGCATTGCCAGAACAAGGCTAAAGCAACTTGGAAGATACTTCTTCGATAACCTAGAAGAGGTAAGGTCCCAGAACCATAATAAGGACATCTTCAAATTCTGTAGGGAAATCACGTGTATAGGAGAATTGGTTTAGGTTTTTTTGCTGTAAAGGTTCCCTAGGGATCGCGATGGACCCACCTTGGTGCATAGTGTCTTATGATAACCTCATAACCCTACTCAACCTAACCGGACATGAGCGTATCTGAACAGGTTTGGTCCCAAGGAATCGTCCATTTGTTTAAATTGCGGAGAGACCAGAGAAGATGCGCCGCACGTATTCTTGCCGTGGCCGCGTTTCAATGTAGAGCGCAGACAACTACAGGAAATAATTGGGGAAATACCAACCCCCGAGAACATTGGGAACCATATATTAACATCGAGGGCAATATGGGACCCGCTGAAACAGGTTGCAGCAATAATCATAAAGGAACTTCGACGGTTGCAAGCAGTGAGGGAGATCACCAGTGAAAGGCAGGCCCAGACGGCATCTCTCATAGAACAAAGAACAGCAAACACTGAACTCAATGATGAACCAGCAAACGGCGAAAGAAGAGCTTAAAATGCTTGCCAGCCTCGCGGAGTAATACCTAACGGAAGTCCCGCGGGGAGAGTGGTAGAAATGTGCAGGGTATGGATTACTACGTAGGCGCAAATGCGAATCGTACATGCTGGCGCAACAAAAAAAAAAAAAAAAGTGATAAGACTATAATAAGACCTTGATCATACCAGTCCTGCTTTACGGCGATGCAACATGGATTTTATTGAAAGCGAATGAAAATATCATTGTTCGCTTCGAGAGAAAAACTCTTCGTCAGACATTCGGTCCCGTTTGTGTTGACGGATTTTTGAGGAGAAGATTCAACGACAAACACTAAAGCACTAAAGTGCAACGACTTGCGTGCCTCTGCATCACTGGGACCATGCGAACATGTCCAACTGCAGCCATGGAAGTACTCCTGGAGCTAACACCGCTCCGTCTTGTAGTGGAGCAAAATGCACAGTGGACGATCCTAAGGACGGAAAAAAAGGTATTGGAAGGGATAAATGCGTTGCTTCAAGAGAATACGATGCACTTCCCAAAAAACTTCCCCTTCCGGCAGTCCCCAGGACAACAGTATCAGAAAATTTAACTTTGGAAAAACTTTAGTACAAAGTTAAGTAACAAAAAAGAGTGCAGCAATGAATCCACGATACAAGGACTGGGCAACCACACGATAAAGTGGTACACAGACGGTTCGAGAACTGGAGAAGGCACAGGGGCAGGCGTGTTTGGGTCAAGGACGAAGCACTCAGAACCCATGGGCAAGAGTGCCAGCGTCTTTCAAGCTGAAATATGTGCTACAGATAGAAGCATCCAACTCAATCTCGAAAGAAGATACAGCAACTGCGACATAGCAGTACTGTCAGACGGCCAAGCAGCAATGAATCCACGATATACGGACTGGGCAACCACACGATAAAGTGGTACACAGACGGTTCGAGAACTGGAGAAGGCACAGGGGCAGGCGTATTTGGGTCAAGGACGAAGCACTCAGAACCCATGGGCAAGAGTGCCAGCATCTGTTACAACTTACTTAGATGGCGCTACAGTCCGGGGTGGACCTGGGCCTCAACCAACAAACCTCTCCAGTTGCGCACGCCAAGTTGGTTGAGGTCCCCCTCCACTTGTTTGCGCCACCTACCGCGAGGTCGTCCTCTACTGCGCCGTCCGTCCGGGGTGGATTCAAAGACTTTCTTAGCGGGAAGGTTGGGCTCCATCCACTCTAAATGACCCAGCCATCTTAGTCGCTATATGTGAACTCTTTTGGCTAAGTCAATGTCCTTGTACAGGTCGTATAGTTCGGCATTGTACCTTCTCCTCCACTCACCGTCTATGCACATGGGATCAAAGATCGCTCGAAGAACTTTTCTCTCGAAATAACCAAGGGCATTCTCATCCGGTTTTGTCAAAGCCTATGCCTCTGCGCCATACAGCAGGACTGGGATGATTAATGTCTTATAAAGAGTTACCTTAGTAGTTCGAGATAGGGCTTTGCTACTCAATTGCCGTTTTAGCCCATAGAAACAACGATTGGCAAGAGTAATTCTCCGTGTGATTGATCTGACCATAGAGCCTAGGTAGACAAAATCCTTTACTACCTCAAAATTATATCTGTCTATTGTGGCGTTCTGTCCAAGACGCCGATGTTGAGTGTCCTTTTTTGTAGACAGCATATAGTTTGTTTTGCTTTCATTGACCGCTAGACCCATCTTTGCTGCCTCGATCTCAATACTCGTAAATGCCCCATTGACGGCCCGCTGAGTTCTTCCGATTATGTCAATGTCATCGGCATAAGCGAGTAGTTGTACAGACTTGAAGAAGATTGTACGTCCGGTGTTGGCTTGTGAGTTTCGTACAATTCTCTCAAGTACTATGTTAAAGAGATCGCATGATAGCGCGTCACCTTGTCTAAGACCTTTCCTGACATCGAATGGTTCGGTGATGTTCTTACCGACTTTGATGGAGCAGCGAGAGTTCTCCATCGTCATTCTGTACAAACGGACGAGCTTGGCAGGAATGCCAAGACTAGAAATGGCTCTGTATAACTCGTCTCTATACACGCTATCATAGGCAACTTTGAAATCGATGAAGAGGTGGTGCGTATCGATTTTATATTCATGGGTTTTTTCCTAGATCTGACTTTCCCAGCCTGAAACCGCATTGATAAGGACCTATCAGGTTGTTGAGAATAGTTTTTGGCGTTCACAAAGTACGGCAGACAGGATCTTATATGCGATGTTGAGGAGACTTATCCCTCTGTAATTGGCGCAGTTTAGAGGGACTCCTTTCTTCAGGATCGGGCAAACGATTTTTTTTTTTTTTTTTTTTTTTTTTTTTTTTTTTTTTTTTTTTTTTTTTTTTTTTTTTACCAGCACTCACCACATCCGCACCGAAGATCTGCCACCTGATACGAGCGTCGCAGATTGTAGTGTCACTTAAGCCTAACACGTTTTAAGGTGCTTGGCAAAAGCGAAGTGGCCTGTCAAGACGCCGATCAGTTGTCTACAGTCTTTTCTGCTGAGAGACAGCAAGAATGCCGCTGATTTCTTACAGACGTCCGGGAGCATGCGTTTAGTCAACCTGCAACCTGGAGAGTCATGCCACACACAATTGTGCTCGTGAGAGACCCAGTCGTCAATGGAAGCCCTAACCGAGGACGCTGGAAGACCCAACGCGGGTTCGGGACCTGAGAAAGCCTCCTCTGAGCCTTGTCTTGCAATCTCATCGGAGATCTCGTTCCCCAAGATCCCAGTGTGACCTGGGACCCAGATAAGAGACAGAGAATTCAGCCTTGCGACCGAGTTCAAACAGTTTTTGGTTTCACGAACTATTTTGGAAGTGGTTAAAGGGTTAAGCAAGGCCTTAAGCGCAGCCTGACTGTCACTACAGACACAAATGCTACGTCCCTTCCACCTGTTCTTCACAACATAGTTCATGGCCATTAGGATTGCATAAGTTTCCGCTTGGAAAACAGACGCATATTTGCCTAACGAGAAAAGATGTCTAATGTTGTCGACTTCCACGAAGACCCCAGCGCCAGACCCTTGACTGGTTTTGGAACCATCCGTGAATATACGACTACATTCCATTCCCGGCTCAGACTCTGGCCGAAGCCAGTCCTGGACCCAAGGAAAGTCGAGTCTGAATTTGCGCATCAGCTGGAGTTCTGGTGTCATTGCATCAGACGGCATATCTATAAGACAGGAGTCGTAAGATAAGTGTCGCGCAAGTTCATCAAAGTTCCAGTGTGGAGTATACCAAAAACCGCCTCGCCTAAGACGTTGGATGGCTTTGATAGTGCAACCCATGATATAAGTATCAAGGGGAGGTAAGTTCAGCAAAGCGTCTAGAGCAGAGCCAGGGGCAAACGATGCTGCGGTTCCATTCATCGGGCATACTTTCGTTCGACCAGATTTTACAGATGAGCTGATGCATGCTCTTTACCAACTCATCTCCTCCTGCCTTGAAAAGTTCAGCAGCAAGGCCGTCGGCTCCAGCAGCTTTGTTGGATTTGAGTTTAGATTCATTCTGATCGGGTTGACGGGAATCTTGACTGTCATCGTCACTGTTGAATGGCTCATTCTGTCTAATAGCCTAATATTCATCATCATCGCCGTTGTACAGTCTGCAGAAGTGTTCCTTCCATATCCTCAGTACCGACTGCGATTCTACTACTATATTGCCATTTTCGTCCCTGCAGGCTTCTGTTCTGGCTTTAAAACCCTGGCATTTTCTTTTTACCTTTTGGTAAAATTTTCGAACATCATTCCTGCAATAAAGTCTCTCAATCTCCTCTATTTTCGCTTCTCATGCTCCTTTTTGTTCTTTCTGAGAAGTCGATGTTCCTCTTTTCTTCTGCTCACGTAAAGCTCGTAAGCAGCTCTAGTCCTTCTATGCAGCGCCGCTTTGTATGCATCTTGTTTAGCTGCATTTGCTTGCCGGCAATCCTCATGAAACCAGGGGTTTCGTTGTGGTGGCCGAGAAAAACCCAGCACATCAGAGGCGGCATCTCTGATGGCTTGTTGGCAACGCTGCCACTGGTCTTCCGCATTTGCTGCTCGGCGGCATAGGACTTAGATTAAGATTAAGAGAAACTCGATCGGCAAAGGTTCTGGCGGTCTCTTGCGATTGTAGCCGCCCGACGTCAAATTTCCTCACAGTATTTCGTTGATTTCGCTCCGTTCTGGATATCCGCATCCGTACCTTGGCTACAACTAGGTAGTGATCCGAGTCCACGTTGGCTCCTCGGAAGGTCCGGACACCCAGAATACTGGAAGAGTACCTTGCGTCGATCGCAATGTGATCGATTTGGTTGATTTTTCGATCAAAGGAGAGCCATGTTCCTTTGTGAATATCGAGACGTGGGAACCGCGTACTAGTTACGACAAAGTTTCGCACCGCCGCAAAGTCGATTAGCCTGAGTCCGTTGTCGGATGTGATGTCGTGCAGGCTGTGGTTTCCGACCACGCTACTAAAGACTTCCTCTCTTAGGATAATTTTAACGTCGTGGGTAGGGCATTGCTCATATGTCTTGTCCAAGAGCTGGTAGAAGTCATTCTTTGTCGCGTCGTCCTTCTCCTCGTGAGGGGCGTGAACGCATATCAGGCTAATGTTGGCAAATTTAGCCTTGATACGGATAGTCATGAGGCGCTCGTTCACATGCCGGAAACTCAAGACTTCTTGCCTAAGTCTGCCTCCAATAACAAATCCGCACCCGAATAGACGCTGTCCTTTTTGTCTGTAGCAATCGCTGTAGTAGATGTCGCAGTTTTTCATACTCCTTTTGCCCGGCCCATACCATCGTACTTCTTGGATGGCGGTAATGTCTGCTTTGAAACACTCTAGGGCCTCCGCAAGTTTTTCGGCTGCACGTGATTTGTAGAGGACCTAACATTCCACGTGCAGACACGAATATCATTGTCCTTTTTACGTTTGCATAGGTCGTCAGCAGTAAAATCATCCGTATCCGAGACTGTTGGTTGCTTCGTAACAAAAGGTTTTTTACTTGGTAGAGAAGTTAACCCGACGGCACAACCCCCAACCTGGAGGACCAGATCCTTTTTTTTTGTACCCCTAGGACAAGAGGCCGGATACAGCGATGTCAGTAACCCGTTTCGGGGATATGAGCGCTGCCGTTGGCCCATTAAGGGTTCATCCGCCACCATCTCTGTTTCAATACCCTGACGTAGTATTGAAAATCCTTACAGACCTCAGCTCCAAATATGTCGAAGTAGCTCCGGTAAGGTATCCGCTGGTCTGTAGACGTGACCGTTGATTCCATCGAGAGAATTCATCCGCCGCACGTCCTCCTTCTGAGGAGCTCTTGCTAGACTTCAGAGACGCATATTTCAGCCAATCAGGTCAACAAGAGATGCCTCGTCCGGTTAATCATATACGCGCTGAAGTTCACCCAGATGTGCTTACGCAGGTCTGAGTGTTCAGCTACACATATATCGTCAGACACAGCATACGCTCATGGTTAGTTCACTATCAGATAGCTATCCAGCGGGCACCGCGAGGAGGTGATGATGCGATTTTGCCCACCACTGGGATGTTACTATAGGAAAAGATTCGAAGCCTGTATCTGCCTTAGCAAGAATAACCTACGAATCCTAACAGGCTTCCGAAGGGTGCACTGCAAACTCCGGGAGTATTTACGGAAACTAGGTATAACAAATGAAGGCCTTTGCAGATTACTTACAGAGGCTCCGGAACACCTTCTGGAATTTTGTGGGGCACTTACCCACAAAAGATTGAAATACTTGAGCAAATACCAAATATCTGAAGAGGATATGCCAACCATGGACCGACTTCTCATTCTTAGATTCTTAAAAGAAACTATTTTGGAGAGAGAGAGAGCTCTCAGGTGAACTATTCTCGCCAAGGCAAACTGAGAGTGTATGACCTTCAAACACAATTCCGAATTAATTGTAATGCGACGGGAACTCTAACGAGGGAATAAACCTCTCCAAGGTTTTTTCAGGGGCACAATAGACCACTAGGTCGCAGTGCAAAATTACGCTACACAAATAATAATAATAATAACGACAAACTATACAAGCTGTACAGCGACGTCGACCTAGTCAAAGACGTATTTGACGTTTCAGATGGCTAGGACATGTAGGGCGGATCGACACCAATGCTCCGGCCCACAGAGTCTTTGAATATAACCCGGTGTATAGGGCCTCCTCGCCGTAGGTGGCCCTCACAAGTTCAAGGAGATCTCGAACAACTTGGAGTGCGTAACTGGAGGCAATTAGCTAAAGATCGAGTTAAATGGAGAGTCTTCTTGGTTGCGGCCCAGGTTCACCATGTCTATGTCTTCACTAATCCTTTCCTGTATACATTTCCGTTATGCATTTCTATAACACACTTTCGTTTGCATTTTCGTTACACGCGAGCAAATTTCTTACACCATTTTCCTTCGGAATGACTTCTAAACTTTTAACTTATATTTTGATGAAATCATGTCATCACCAGCATCCAGTAAATAACTTGCATCTATAGCCGGTTTCACCAGACGATTGGTAATAAAATTATCAGAATCATGCCGTCATCTCATACCACTGACTAACTCATTCAGAATGCTGTAGAAGCCAGCGGTGTTTTCTTTTTGTATTTGAATTTGTATAAAAAAAAATACCTTGTTTGGCAGCACAAGTCTGTCCAGGTATTTAATCCTTATTAATGGTTAGAATAATATATTTAGTTCCAAACAAAGTGACCATAAATAAATGTTCCAGTCTAATAATTTGGTCAATTACCATTATGGTTCAATTGTAATCATATTCCAGTCAGTATGGCTTTAAAAATAATTATTTTCGGATAAAAAATAATTTAGATAACAATTTTGTTTATTTTTTACTATTTTCTTCTTTTTTTTTTTTTGATATGTAATTACGGTAATTAGACAACAATGATACGCCATAACCTCAATGGTCATTAATTAGCAGCAGAAAAAAACACAACCGTCTCGTTTCGCATGTTGGTTATTCTGAGGTGAATGTTCATCGTAGAATGCAACTGATGCGCCCCTGACCAACTTGTTATAATTTTGGGGAAAAAATTAAAACAAAATAATATACGCATTGGAAAAGCAAACAAATTTATTGGTAAGAACTCCGGGTGTATCTGTTGTGTTGGTCAGGGAATGCATTGCAGTGGGATCTTTCCAGAAATAATATTGCAAATCAGAATGCATATGTGGGTGTTTGTTTCACAAGGTACTCGTACTCGTATACGAGAATTCAGCCCACCTTTAGTGTAAATGTTTATCTTTGCATTTCAACCTGTTGGTTGTGTAACACAGACAACAACGTATTATACAAAAGCATACAAATTTTTCTCAGAAAATGAAATGGAACTAAAAATACACAGAGAGCACACCATTGCATTGTTTACATCGAACAAAATGCACCTACAGTCAGAGGTGTTTCTAGATATTTTAAACTGCAGACATACAGTGGGAATGAAATATAAAGCAATTCGTGTAATTTATATGTACAGTGAGTCCTTGACTGATGTACGAAGGAGTAACTGAAGAGTTCTCAATCAAAGTCGGGGTGCACCAGGGAAGCGTCTTAAGTCCTTTGCTCTTTGTTGCAGTACTTGACTATCTGCTTGAAGGTAAAGTGACGAACCCCAAGGTACATCAATTATTCTTTGCTGACGATACTACTTACTTGCTTAGGTGGCGCTACAGTTTGGGGTGAACCTGGGCCTCAACCAGCAAGCCTCTCCATTGCCTCCAGTTTCGCACTCCAAGTTGGTCGAGGTCCCTTTGAACTTGTGCGCGGCACCTATGGCGAGGAGGTCCTCTACTGCGTCGTCCCTCCAGGTTGGATTCGAAGACTCTGACAATGGAGCCATCAGAAGTGAAGATCCTACGTCCCTGCAACGAGCACTTGATGTGTCGGTGGACGTTTTGGAGGGAAATGGGTATCGCATTACTTAAAAAAAAAGAAAGAATACTTGTGCTGACCGTTCTCTGATCCATTCAGGCCTATTCTAGACATTTATTTGAATGGAACAGTGCCTCTCAAGTGCGAAAAGTTAAAATATCTGGGATCTATGATTAATCGCAAAGCAACCTGTGATGATGACATCAATCATCGCGTAAGCGTAGGGTGGATGAAGTGGCGAGAAAACTCCGATATCTTCTGTGACCGAAAAATGCCCCCTAAGTTGAAAGGAAGGCTCTACACCGCAGCTGTGCGCCCAGAGCTCACATACGGTTCACAATGTTGGACGATGAACAAAAAGAATGAAAGTAAATTAGCGGCAGTTGAGATGAAGATGCTTCGCATACCAGCAGGAGTTCCAAAGCTTAATCAAATAAGAGGTTCGAGGATCCGCGGAAGCCTTCACGCCAAGGAAACCATCTTACGAAAAATAAAGCGCGGCCGGCGCTAACGTTGCAAAGACATCGCGAGCCAGGAGAGGCAGGCCCATAAGCGCCTGGGTCACACAAGTGCGATGACATAGACATTTCATTGGCCTCAGTAACCGAGTGATCCAAAATAGGGAGGCCTGTTGATATTTTCTGAGGTCAAATAGGTGAACCCCACAGGCGGATCAGTAGAAATGCGGTGAAGTGGGAGGGTTATAATCTCTTGTTTTCGGATTATAACCTCGCTGAAATATGGAGAAGAAGAAGAAGTGAGTCCTTGACTCGTGCAGGGTAACTCTACAGATGCAATACAGGCTGTGCGAATCACTCGCTGGTGCTGGCCATTTTGCTACATCTGCTGCCCCAAGATATTTTTGCCGAACAGATTGCTGCCAGTGCGCCAGCCATCTAAAAGCCTCCTCGCAGTGGTCCAGCTATCACATTTACCACTCCTCGATCCTTGATTTTCTCAACTTCGCTCATGAAAATACAGACTGCGCCCTACAAAAACTGAGATTTGACCCAAACTTCCGTACAAGTATCCCTGAACGTGATGAATTGGACAACTCTCTCCCTGTTGATGGCAGTTCGGTTCACTTATTAACAGATGGCTCTAAGACTGAAGGTGGGGTAAGTTGTGGTCTTTTCTGCGGAAAGCTCAACCTGAGTATCTCTTTCCGCCTCCCAAAACATTGTAGAGTTTTTCAGGCGGAAATTATGGCGATTAAGGAAACCTGTCCTGGCTAAAATGTATTGTATATCTATCAGCGATATTAACATTTTCATTGACAGTCAAACGCAAAGTCCATGAAATCGTGCTTCTTCACTTCAAATGTCGTTTGTCTCTTACGGAGATGACAGTGCAGTTCAACATTTACCTATGATGGGTGCTAGACCGCCAGGACATTCCAGAAAACTGGAGGGTGGATGAGCCAGACGGGGTACAACTTTAAGGATTCTGCCTGATAGGCAAGCCCTGGGTATGCCACTCTCTACATGTAAGCGTCTACTAAAGCTGAACTTTATTAGCAAGACTAACCATGGATGGAAAAACGGCTCAACGTGTCATATTTTGAAACGGATCTGTCTTAAGCTGGACCAGCAACGTAGCGCCGAGTTGGTTAAGCTAAAGGGATTACAGATCAGCTGCGTTATCGTTGTCCTCACTGAACACTGTCTTATAGGCCCACATGCCTAAGGACTTGGCATCTTTTCTAAAGACTTCTGCAGGAGTTGTAGGGACGAGGAGGATGAAGAAACCATCATTCACCTCCTATGCACATGCCCAGCTCTATCGCATAAAAGACTGCTCCATCTAGGGGCACTTTTCTTTGGTGACCTCGGCGATTTGGCGTCCTTAGGCTTCATGAGCATCCATCGCTTTATCAAAAACACCGGTTGATTTTAATTATTTCCTGAGTGGCCTATTGGTAGAACCATGGCATTACAATGGACCTTTACTGGTCTAAGTATGACAGCCAACGTAACCTAACCTAACTTAAGGCACACCTTTAGGATAGGTTAGGTTAGAGTGACAGGCTACAAAAAGCAGCCTCACTTAGGCCAGACTAGGGCCATTGTGATAGCACGTGGATCTATCATCTCCAGGGAAAGCTACACGTGGAACCAGTTGGAGCTTGTTATGAAGCGCTGTAGGCTGCCGATGCTGACATTAGCTAGCTCGCCTAAATTGTCGAAGAAGTAGGCTCCTAAGTGTCGTCCTCTACGCGCGGAGAGGGCCTGATACGTGCAAAGAAGTTGTAGTATGGTTTCCTCTTCCTCCTCGTCCATGCAACTTCTACAGAAATCATTTGCTGAGATGCCTAGCCTGATGGTATGCCCACCGATGATGCCCCGTGTCCCGTAATGACACCTACTGTGATTGCGCTGAGTGACCTTTTTAGTCCGATAAGGCAGTTGGAGAGTTTCTGATTCAGCTCAGGTCTGTTTAGTAATGAGGCACGTAGTGTCGCTAGCCCAGCTGCGATTAGTCGCGCTAATGGTATTGAACTTAAGTAGCAGTTTCACTGTAGCGAGAGGCATGTCGAGGTTCGCCTTGACAGACGAGATCGGTAGACAAGTGCCCTGCTGGGCGAGTTCGTCGGCCGAGCAGTTCCCTGGAATGTCCATGTGCCTCTGCACCCAGATAAGGTGAATGTTGAACTATTTGGCCATCTCGTTGAGAGACAAGCAACAGTTTAGGGCTGTTTTTGAGTTGAAGGTAACAGATTCCAGGGACTTGATCGCAGCTTGACGGTCAGTAAAGATAGTAATATCCTGCCTGGATATCGCATTGTACTTCAGCCACGACAAGGCTTCTTTAATTGCCATGATCTCCGCCTGGAAGACGCTGCAGTTATTAGGGAGGCGAACAATTTTGCTAATGTTTATTTCTTAAGAGAAGACACCTCCCCCTACTCCCCACTTCGTTTTGGATCCATCTGTGTAAAAGCAAATGGATCCCTCTTGTGCCCCTAACTCCCATTCCCATTCAAGTCTGGCGGGGAAACGGGTTTCAAAGTTCTTTAAAACACAAGTTGTACAAGCACATAGTCGGTGTCTTGTGGAAGGAATTCTAGATTATTGAGAATGGAAACTACCTAGACTGGACCACTGAGATATGACCATCATGCGAGTGGCTGCATACGCTGCCACTTATAGGTATCTAGAGGAGGCAGGTGCAAAATAATGTCTAGAGCCGCTGTTGGAGCTGGGGTTGAGGCACACTCTTGCGGAACATCAATTTTTGTTGAAAAGTATTTGCAATAAGCTTCTCGTTTACTTACATACTTACTTACTTACTTACTTACTTACTTAGATGGCGCTACAGTCCGGGGTGGACCTGGGCCTCAACCAACAAACCTCTCCAGCCAGCACGGTTACGAGCCAGCTGCCTCCAGTTGCGCACGCCAAGTTGGTTGAGGTCCCCCTCCACTTGTTTGCGCCACCTACCGCGAGGTCGTCCTCTACTGCGCCGTCCGTCCGGGGTGGATTCGAAGGCTTTCTTAGCGGGAACGTTGGGCTCCGTCCGCTCTAAATGACCCAGCCATCTTAGTCGCTATATGTGAACTCTTCTGGCTAAGTCGATGTCCTTGTACAGTTCGTATAATTCGGCATTGTACCTTTTCCTCCACTCACCGTCTATGCAGACGGGACCAAAGATCGCTCGAAGAACTTTTCTCTCGAAATAACCAAGGGCATACTCATCCGGTTTTGTCAAAGCCCATGCCTCTGCGCCATACAGCAGGACTGGGATGATAAGTGTCTTATAAAGAGTTACTTTAGTAGTTCGAGATAGGGCTTTGCTACTCAATTGCCGTTTTAGCCCATAGAAACAACGATTGGCAACAGTAATTCTCCGTGTGATCTCCCTACTGATGTCATTTGCGGAGCTGACCATAGAGCCTAGGTAGAGAAAATCCTTTACTACCTCAAAATTGTATCTGTCTATTGTGGCGTTCTGTTCAAGACGCCGATGTTGGGTGTCCTTTTTTGTAGACAGCATATATTTTGTTTTGCTTTTATTGACCGCTAGACCCATCTTTGCTGCCTCGTTCTCAATACTCGTAAATGCCCCATTGACGGCCCGCTGAGTTCTTCCGATTATATCAATGTTATCGGCATAAGCGAGTAGTTGTACAGACTTGAAGAAGATTGTACTTCCGGGGTTGGCTTGTGAGTTTCGCGCAATTCTCTTAAGTACTATATTAAAGAGATCGCATGATAGCGCGTCGCTTTGTCTAAGACCTTTCCTGACATCGAACGGTTCGGTGATGTTCTTACCGACTTTGATGGAGCAGCGAGAGTTCTCCATCGTCATTTTGCACAAACGGACGAGCTTGGCAGGGATGCCAAGACTAGACATGGCTCTTTATAACTCGTCTCTATACATGCTATCATAGGCAACTTTGAAATCGATGAAGAGTTGGTGCGTATCGATTTTATATTCATGGGTTTTTTCCAAGATCTGCCGTAGTGTGAATATTTGGTCAATGGTGGACTTTCCAATCCTGAAACCGCACTTATAAGGACCTATCAGGTCGTTGACGATCGGTTTTAGGCGTTCACATAGTACGGCAGACCGGATATTATATGCGATATTTAGGAGACTTATACCTCTGTAGTTGGCGCAGTTCAGAGGGTCTCCTTTCTTCAGGATTGGGCGAATGATGCTGAGGTTCCATTCATCGGGCATACTTTCGTCCGACCAGATTTTACAGATGAGCTGGTGCATGCTCCTTACCAGCTCATCTCCTGCTGCCTTGAAAAGTTCAGCGGCAAGGCCGTCGGCTCCAGCAGGTTTGTTGGATTTGAGTTTAGATATCGCTATCCTCACTTCATTCTGATCGGGTTGACAGGAATCTTGACTGCCATCGTCACTGTTGAATGGCTCATTCTGCCTGACAGCGGAATATTGATCATCATCGCCGTTTAACAGTCTGCAGAAGTGTTACTTCCATATTCTCAGCACCGACTGCGATTCTATTACTATGTTGCCATTTTCGTCCCTGCAGGCTTCTGTTCTGGCTTTGAAACCCTGGCATTTTCTTTTTACCCTTTGGTAAAATTTTCGAACATCATTCCTGCAATAAAGTCCCTCAATCTCCTCGATCGAGCGCTTCTCATGCTCTTTTTTCTTCTTTCTGAGAAGTCGATGTTCCTCTTTTCTCCTGCGCACGTAGAGCTCGTAAGTAGCTCTAGTCCTTCTATGCAGCGCCGCTTTGTACGCCTCTTGTTTTGCTGCATTTGCTTGCCGGCATTCCTCATCAAACCAGGGGTTTCGTTGTGGTGGGCGAGAGAAACCCAGTACATCAGAGGCGGCATCTCTGATGGCTTTTTGGCAACGCTGCCACTGGTCTTCCGCATTTGCTCCTGGCGAAATAGGACTAAGATTGAGATTAGAAGAAACACGATCGGCAAAGGTTCTGGCGGTCTCTTGCGATTGTAGCTTTTCGACGTCAAATTTCCTCACAGCATTTCGTTGATTTCGCTCCGTTGTGGATATCCGCATCCGTATCTTGGCTACAACTAGGTAGTGATCCGAGTCCACGTTGGCTCCTCGGAAAGTCCGGACACCCAGAATACTGGAAGAGTGCTTTTTTTTTTTTTTTTTTTCTGGATTGCGCCAGGGATGTGTAATCTTCATAGATACCAGTAGCCCGACTGCTTCTAGCATGCACGATTCGCAAACCTGAGTTATCGATGCCAGGAATACGCCTACGTACTAAACACACACCCTACACACTTCAACCACTCTCCCCGCGGGACTGCCGTTAGGTATTACTTCGCGGGGCTGGTTAGCAATTTATGCTTATGCTTCTTGTGTCAGCTTCTTCCGCTGCTTCAGCTGCTCTTCTTAGCTTTTCTATTCTCCGCAGCTCTTTTTGTAGAGTTGTTACGAAGGAACATATTGCCATCCAATTCTCTTTCGACTGTAACATGTGGTCGAGGTGTGATGACGGACTTGGCAGATTAATTCTCCATGCCGTGAAACGTGTGCAGTAAAACACTGCGTGCTCCGTATCTTCATCTTCACCTGGGCATTCCGGGCAGGATGGTGAGTTGTCATGTCCAAATCGGTATAGATATTTGCGGTAGCCACCGTGGCCAGACAGGAACTGCGTTAGATGGTAGTTGCAGTCTCCATGCTTTCGACTTATCCAATCTTGGATTGTCGGTATAAGTTTATATGTCCATCTGCCTTTTGTTGTATTAGCCCAACGAGCTTGCCACATAGCTGCTGACGCTGCCCTTTCTTCAATTTTTATTACCTTGGTACCAGTGGCATCGTGATGACTCAATGCTCTTCTGCTAAATATCCTCAGCATTTCATCTGCGAGAATACCGATGGGGACCATTCCAGCTATGACAAATGCAGCTTCGTCAGAGATGGTTCGAAAGCCGCTGATTGTCCGTAGCGCACAGAGTCTGTATGATGACGATAGTCTCCTTTTGGTCTCCTTCGTCCTCAGTGCCTCCGCCCATACTGGGGCGGCATATAACAGAACTGAGGTGATAACTCTAGAGAGTAGAATCCTTCTAGCGTATCCATTGCCACCGATGTTAGGCATGATCGGCGAGAGAGCTCCCTGCATTTGCGATGCTTTTTTGGCAACAAAATCAACATGCGTTTTAAACCGGAGCTTGTTGTCCAGCATTACTCCAAGGTATTTAACCGCCTCTATCGACCTGATGGTTTGGTTACCAACCTGAAAGTTGGCAAATTCGACGGTTTTCCGGCTGGTTATAAGAACAGCTTCTGTTTTATGGTCAGCTAGTTCTAGTCCGGCGGATATTAGCCAATCTTTTATCCGGGCAATTGCTTCATTTGTAGCTGATTCTACTGCATGGATCTGTTTAGCTACTGTCACGACTGCAATGTCGTCGGCGAATCCAATTATCGTTACTCCCCCAGGTAGCGTTAATCGTAGGACTCCGTTGTACATGATGTTCCACAATAGTGGCTCTAAAACCGATCCCTGTGGAACTCCCGCAGTTACGTTGTAGTATTTTACCCCTTCATCGGTGTTGTACCTCAGCTTCCTGTTGTTGAAGTAGTTCGTCACTATCCGTAGCAGGTAATATGGCGTATCCATCCTGGCAAGTGGCCTTCTAATAAACGACCAGTCCGCAGAGTTAAATGCGTTTTTAACGTCCAGCGTTACTACTGCACAATACTCCTTTGTGCCATAAAGCCATCTTTCGCCTTCGATGGCACCTTTGGCGATATCAACTACCGCTCTTATGGCATCAACAGTAGATCGTGCTCTTCTGAAGCCAAATTGGTGATCTGAGAGGGCTCTTTTCTCTTCTGCTACTGCGAGTAATCTATTATAGAGTATCTTCTCGAGGATTTTTCCCATGGTGTCCAACAGGCATATTGGACGATAGGATGATGGTTCTCCTGGAGGCTTCTTTCCTTTTGGCAGTAGGACCAAATGCTGCGTCTTTCATTTTTCGGGAAAGGTTCCTTCTTCAAGGCATTTCTGCATTGTTGATATGAAGAGGTCTGGTCTTTTTTTTACAGCTGCCTTTACTGCCTTATTCGGGATGCCGTCAAGTCCCGGCGCCTTGTTGTCACCTATCTTGCTGTATGCCCTTTGCAGCTCCTCGTGAGTAATTAAAGGAATATCTTCTGGATTGACTTCTCGTATAATATTGCACATAGTAGCAGGCCTTTGAGGGAAGAGGTGCTCTACTATGGATCTCAGCATTATCGGACATGTTATTTGGGGAGTCCTATAGCCCTTCAATTTCGTCATCACCATTCTGTATGCCGAGCCCCATGGGTTAATGTCGGCTTCTTGACAGAGACGTTTAAAACATGCAGTTTTGCTTTCCTTGATGGCTCTATTTAAGTTACGTCTCGCCAGTCTAAGGGTGTCCAGGCGTCGAGTGTGCCTTGCGTCGAGTGCCTTGCGTCGATCGCAATGTGATCGATTTGGTTGACAGTTTTTCGATCAAAGGAGAGCCATGTTCCTTTGGGAACCGTGTACTAGCTACGACAAAGTTTCGCCCCGCTGCAAAGTCGATTAGCCTGAGTCCGTTGTCGGATGTGATGTCGTGTAGGCTGTGCTTTTCGACCACGCTACTAAAGACGTCCTCTCTTCCCAACTTTGCGTTAAAATCACCTAGGATAATTTTAACGTCGTGGCTAGGGCACTGCTCATACGTCTTGTCCAAGAGCTGGTAGAAGTCGTCCTTTGTCGCGTCGTCCTTCTCCTCATGAGGGGCGTGAACGCATATTAAGCTAATGTTGGCAAATTTCGCCTTGATACGGATTGTCATAAGGTGCTCGTTCACATGCCGGAAACTCAAGACTTCTTGCCTAAGTCTGCCTCCAATGACAAATCCGCACCCGAATAGATGCTGTCCTTTTTGTCTGTAGCAATCGCCGTAGTAGATGTCGCAGTTTTTCATACTCCTTTTGCCCGGCCCATCCCATCGCACTTCTTGGATGGCGGTAATGTCTGCTTTGAGACACTCTAGGGCCTCCGCAAGTTGTTCGGCTGCACGTGGTTTGTAGAGGAACCTTATATTCCATGTGCAGACACGAAGATCGAAGAGCTTCTCATATACCCTTACAAATTTGGACGATCGAATTTTTTATATAAATAAATCTTTGATGTATCTTCGTTTTCTTTAGCCGCCACTGTCACAAAGAGTATCCCGACCCACACCCTCTGCACCGTCTGCATTTCCACAAATAAATTAAATAAATTTTCGTATTTTCTATTTTAATTTGACGTTTGTTTTACGCTATCTTTATATTTTTTGTTGTATCTTTATTTATATCGTAAATTTCGTTATTCACAGTGATGGCATCACCACTGATCGTCTACAAAAGTTGTCGCATCCAATAGATGTACTTTTGCGAGCAACGATTACGCTTCACATGATTTTTCTTCCTCTTTTTTTTTTTTTTTTTATTATTTTCTTTCTTAATTGGTTTGTGATGCAACTTGGACAGAGATTCAGCCTATCAATGATTTAGTGACATTTTACGATGCACAGTAGTATGTTCGTTTCACTTGGTTAGTTTCGATCCGTATCTTATGAGTACTTTGCCGATCTATATGCTCGATTGAGTATCTTTTTCTTCATTACTTAATATTCTCCATCAATTGTATTGTTTATTCCTTGAGTAGTAATTATTTATGATTTACCGGCTCTGTAATTTCTTATAGTGAAAACTACTGCGGAAAGTTTCTCATTTCTCATTTGAATTTTTCTCGGCGGTTTTTCGTAAATATTTCAGTGAAACGATTTGAGCGAGATTTTTATTAGTAATATTGTGTATTTTTGTGATATTTGGGAACGATTCCAAAATTTGATTTGAATGTCTTCGAAGGAAATTGGCTCCATCTGTCGTTGTCTGAGAATCCATTAAGTGACTTAATTGTGCAATGAGACCGTCCTTCGATTGTGTTGAAAAAATATTTTCACACAAAAAGAAAAAAAAAAGAATTCAGTTGAGTTTACTGGGGGAGACGTGCCAAGTTCATTCTCTGTGACTGGATCGTTAAATTTAATTTAAGAAAAAAATCTGAGCATCGGCTAGAATGGGAAATGCTTTTATCTTTTCCAAGGCTGAGCAACTTATCGAATACTTCTAAAGTCATTCATAAGATCTTGAATTTCACACAGCTTCACTGTCGGATTGCGTAGGTTTGTTCTTTATTAGTCGAAGACGTCATGTCTAAAATCCAATCGACAAAAATGTGACACAACAGAGATTTATGCCAATATTGGTGAGGTTCCTTTGATCGTGAAACAGCTAAGTATTCATAAATTAACAGTCTACATATGTAGCTCGGATAGACTTGCCGTTCGTACTGATATGATAAGTATTTTCAACACACACTAGTACTGATTCTTGCCATGTTACTGTGACATCCCAGAGAATACCGAAGCTGATGAACAGCATAGACGAAACCAACATCGAGGAGCGAGTATTGTTTGCCAAGCATCTTAACCGTCGATGTACGTAATTTCTGAAACATAGGAGAGAAAATCTTTAATTCAACTGACAACATTGGTACACTGATCCTAAACGATTTAAACGATTTAAGTCAATACTTTATATTGTATTGACGATACGGCCGATAGGATCTTATATGCGATGTTGAGAAGACTTATACCCCTATAGTTGGCACTTCAGGGTAGCAACATTTTTGTGTTCTTCCTTGCAAGCCTTTTCCCCCGAAATATCTTACCAGTTATAGTAAGGGTAATCAGAGGGTCCTATAAACAGGCTCTACCAGCTAAGCCTGCTCAGTGGCCTATCTTAAATATGGCATTAGTCAAGGCTTGATGAAAGGCTTTAGGGCGGTCTCTGATAAACTTTTCGGCCCGCTTTATACTTACTTATGTCCTGTATCCCCTTGCGGGTCCTAGGGCCTCTACTACGCCTACGCGACATCGTGTACGGTTTCTGGCAATGTGTCTGAGTTCTCCCCAACTTTTCCCTAACTGCCGTCCCTCCTTCTCGACTTTTGTGCGCCATGTTCTCCTCGGACCGCCAGGTCTGCCATCCTGAGTTAAAGGGTTCTATTGCATAGCATGGTTCCCTATGGAACTGTCACTCTTTCGGAACGTGTGACCAATCCACTGCCACTTCCGTCGTTGGATGGTTGTGCCTATTGGTTCCTGACCCGTTCTCTCGTAGGTTAGGTTAGGTTAGGTAAGATGGCTGTCCTGACAGGGTCAAGACACACTTAGACCACTTGGGTCCATTGTGATACCACGTAGAGCTGGGACCGGAGACTCACCGGTTACCGGGGAAACCTTACCCTTTCTCAGGAGGGTGTTGGATGAGAATAACTATGCCTGAAGTGGCTAGAGAGGATGACTGACTCAATCAACCCTAAGTCGGTGTGTACCGGGAAGGTATAGTGTACAAACAAGTATTGGGGGTGACTGATTCAATCGAACCCCAGTACTGTTCTGTAAGTTGTATTGGGAACCGTGTAGGTGTAGAGATGCCTTTCTCTTGTAAATGTGTTCGTTAGAGATACGATTGGGCCAGAAAATCCTTAAGATATTGCGCAGGCACCTATTAACAAACGTTTGTAGCTTTCTGGTGATAGTAGTGGTCACTCTCCACGTGCTGCAACCATATAGCAGCACGGATTCAACATTGGAGCGGAACAGTCTTATCTTGGTGTTCAAACTGATTGCATTGCTTCGCCATATTTTGGACAACATCCCGAACACGGACTTTGCTTTAGCGATCCTGTTGGCTATATCCAGTTCGGTTCCACCAACGGTCGAGACAATACTCCCAGGATACTAGAAATCCTCTACTCTCTCTACCGGTTGTCCAGCAATGCATATTTGAGCCGATGAGTTAGTTCCAAGGCTGATAATTTTAGTTTTTGTCGTATTAATTTTCAGCCCGACGACACCTGCCTCCCTCTCCACATCTGCTGTCATTTGGTGGAGGTCCATAATTCTGTGGGAGAGTAAGCATACATCGTCAGCGTAGTCAAGATGTTTCAGTTGAGATGTAAGAGTCCATCGAATTCCTCCGTTTCCCGTTGACAAAGCTGCATGAAGCACATCGCTAATCACCAATAGGAATAATATTGGTGAAACGATACATCCTTGTCTTACCCCACTTTGGTTCTCAAATTGCTCAGACAACCTTCCCCTGTGTAGAACGTGACATTTGGAGCCTTCATATGTAGCTTTGATAATAGCAATTAGTTTATTGGGAATACCTCTCCTGCGTAAGGCAAGCCAAATAAACTCCCTGTTGACACTATCGAACGCCTTCTCAAAATCGAGGAACAGCAGGTGGAGTGGCAATCGATATTCAACACACTGTTCGATGATAATCCGCAGGGTGTTGATGTGGTCGGCACAGGAGGATACAGAGCGGAAACCTGCTTGTTCGGCATCGAGTGTGTCTTCGAAATGTTGTTTAATTCGCTCAAGGATGATTTTAGCTATTATCTTAGCTACAGCAGGCAGCATGCAGATACCACTCCAGTTTCCTCACTCCATTAAATTTCCTTTCTTAGGAAGCTTGACGATCATTTCCTTTTTCCACTCATTAGGAAAGCTCTCAGCTTCTCAAGGTCTCTCTATAAGTGGAAGCAGAAGCTCAGCCGATGTTGTTGGCGCTGCTCGTAAGAGCTCTGCTGGAATACCGTCAAGTCCTACCGCCTTGTTGGTGTTGAGTGCCTTGATCGCAGTAATGATCTCATCTTTACTGGGAGTCGTGGTGCGTATTCGGGAGCTTCTCACCTCGGGCATCTCAGTCTGATTTGGGAGCATATCGCTAGCGAATACACGGTTCAAAACCTTAGCAAAATGCTCTTTCCATCTCTTGAGCTGGTCCTCATCCGAAATGAGCAAGGAGCCGTCTAGGCTTTTCACTGGGTGTTGGCTGGAGCTGCGACCACCTGTCAGCTCTTTGGTGAATATGTAGACGGTCCTGCTGTCGCACCTCTGTGCAGCTTGTTCTGCTTCTGTAGCAAGCGCGTTGATGTAGTTGCGCTTGTCACGTCGTACGCTACGCTGAACTTCTCTCATTTTCATGTGGTATAGGGACTCTAGCTCGCTTCTCCCTGCTGCTGGGGTAGCTGCAACGCGAGCTTTCAGCTGTTTTTGTTCGTCAATCCGTCTCCAGGTATCCTCGGAAAGCCACGCCCTTTCGCCGTTGTCATTGCGGTTGCCTAGTCGATGCTTCCCGATTACATATTTGAACCCTTCGTTGTCGTTGCCTACCTTGGCATTCAAATCCCCCATCACTATGACAATGTCTCCATTAGGTGTTGTGTTGAAGGCGGCGCTTAAGAGATTGTAGAAGCTCTCCTTTTCGTCCTCAGACGAACTATTCGTTGGGGCGTAGCACTGTATGATGGTGACGCGTCGTACTCTAGTCTGGAATCTGGCCTTCAAAATCCTATCACCATGAGGCCCTTGCGTGCTGTTGTTTTTAACGGTAGTCCGACTCCATATTCCCGCAGACTTCCGGATGGTCTTCCAGAATAGAGTAGTACAGTGTTACGCGTTGGAGACTTGTACTCGCCCGCTTCTAACCATCTTACTTCACTTACCCCCAAAATGTCCAGTTTATATCGCATGAATTCGCTGTCCAATTAAAAAAAATTGGAGTTTTTCTCATAAGGAGGAGATTTGTCGTACCATCTTAGATCACTTCCGACCAAACGGCTCAAGATAGCTGTGAGCATGAATCGATGATAGGCTTTCATTATATATTTATTTTTTCTACCGAAATACGAAGCACCTTACCACCTATCCATAGATACTCTACATCTCTCTGTTTCTATATATATTCTCGTTACTTTTAGAATAATTAGATAGCCCACGATAGAGTGCTTATTTTGTTTATCAAGATCTTGGACAGTCGTTCGTTCACTCCCAATGGTTTTATAAAAACGTCAAGCGAACCGGATAATCATTTTTTGCGTCCATCTATAATCTATTAGTATAAATTATTGATTAAATCCTTGCACCCCTCGATGAACATAAGGCGTCAACACGTTTGAGCTGCCTCCAACTCATCCCAAGGTGCTTGATTCCTCCTCGACTGTTCTGCGCCTAGGGCGTCCCGCTAGTCTGCTTGGGTAAGCGGATGCCACTGTGTGGCGTATTTTGCAATGGAGTTATCTTCGCACCGTATGGTGTGTCCAATCCATTGCCACTTTCTCCTTTGTATAGTAATGTTTATAGATTTTTACCCCATTCTCAGGTAAAGTTCTTCGTTGGAAATACTATTGGGCCAAAAGATCCTCTAAATGATTCTTAAACATCTGTTTACGAAGGTTTGCAGGTTGCCTATGATAGTAGTATCCACCTTCCAAGTACTGTAGCCATACAGCAGTACTGATTCTACGTTGGAGCGGAACAGTCGCAGCTTGGTTCTTAAACTGAGAACATTGCTTTTCCAGACTTTCGATAGCATTCAGAACGCAGGGTTTACCTTCCCGATTGTGCTGCGCACATCCAGTTTGGTGGCACCGCGCTCAGCCGAGATCACACTTCTTAAGTATAGAAAGTTGTCTTCTTAATTAATTATTATTAATGAAAAGAAATTATTCTTATACAGTTTAATTGGAAATGATTGTTTGCCTAATGATAGAACTTGTGCAAACAATAGATATTCGCTTTTAATTAAACAAAGTAACGATAGTTTGTTGACCTTAAACTTAACAAACGATTCTTTATTGAGAGGCGTCTGAGTGAGGGGTTTTCTTGTCCGTCTGTATTTAATTCAAAAGCCTTAAACCTTGAGTTTGATAAATTATCTTATCACTGATATTCAGCGATTTTGAGTGGAATTTATATTTTTTTAAATAAGAACGCTATTTGCTTACGAGTTATCTTAAGTTTGTTGGCAAACAGAACGTGTGTTGGGCCAACGCTTTTGATTATGCGCTACTTTTGTGCAATTAAGATACTTCAGTGAAATGAATTTCAAAAGTTCTGATTTTTGTTTTTGTCTTTGCGTAATTAAAGTATTTGATAACGATATGGTACATGGCCGCAGGCATATGATAAGCATGAACATTTTCGGTGTTGTGACGTAATAAAAATTAAAATAAATATTTGGTGCAAGCAGCCCATGAATAGCTTATGTTATCGCAATCATTCTCAACAAATTAAAATGCGGTATTGACAAACTCTCTGACGAGAACTATGCTGTGATTGTAAACATTTTTCTTTTTAGTGTCTTAAGGGAATGGAGCATTGAACCTCCAGCTCAGTAGTTCGGCGCACCCACAGAGAGGGTAAATGTTCGACTTTGCTACGATGCGATGTTTGGGGCCCAAGTGCATAAGATCTATTGTGATGGTTAACCAGAAGTACAATTCAAGCTTTTGATAAACCTCAATAATGTCTTCGGTTCCAGGTTTCAGGTATCAGCTGGGCCCATCGAAACGCGCGTTATATGAAATAATCAGCCCCTGGGCATTCACAAAGATTGTGTTCTGATGTTTCTTTGTTCCACACTGAGCCAGCACATGGCTGTATCTGATAGTTTTGTTTTATTCAGATGGTATCTGAGTGGACAATGTCCGGTTAGGTAGCCCTTGGAGTTCGCAAATCCCCTTTGCTGAGTTCAAGTATCTGGCTCGCTCTATTTCTGTTGGGGTTCATGAACTTTTTCGCTTGTCTTAGGCCCGTCTGGTTAGCCCAGTGTCCGCCGAGTCCTTTAGCGTCCTATTATGTGATTACCACTATGTGGTACACCGAGGTAGGGTTCAGTGCCAATGAGTGAGCGCCCAGCGCCTCTCCACGCCGGACAGTGTGCTCGTTCGTTCCCCTCAAAGCCTTCGTGTCCAGGAATCCATGTTATTTTAACCTGATTTGTGGACACAATCCTATCATGGAGGTCGATATAGTCCCACACTGGCTTTGATCCTACCGTATAGGAATTAAGGGCCCTTAGTGCTCCCTGACTGCTCGAATAGATATAAATGCGAGTTCCGGTAATGTTTTTCCGAAGGCATTCCCGACTGCATCGTTTTATCCCATGAACCACTGCTTGGAAGATGGTAGGTGATTTACCAAGCGCTTCCGCACGCTGGAAGTTGGGACCATAGACCCCAGCACCATTACTGTCTTTTTCCAATTTGGAGCCATTTGTGTATCAGATTTGTGCGTTAGGTGGTCTGTTGATACCTTTGTTTCTCCATTCGTGGCTTGAAATTTCGTGGGGACTTTGCTACGCCTTGCGTCCGCCAAGTAGGAATATATGCCATTGGTGAAAATTCTTTTCAGAGTTGGCAGCAGCTGATCTATACACTGTTGCAGCATAGCTGGATATATTCCATCTGTGCCAGGCGATTTGAAACCATCAAAAGATGCCACAGCATATTTGATGGCCTCAACTGTTACTACGGCTGATGCAGTATATCAGCTGCGTCGAGTTTTCTGACTTAGATCAAGCTCAGCCTGGGTAAGCGAGCCAAGCTGCGACCTAGTGGTTATCTGATTGCCAGGAAGTGAGTCTCCAGCAGAAGACTAAAAGTTTCTTCTTTCGTCTCAGTAAACTTACCATCAGACCTTCTGAGTAACTCCGGTTTGGTCGGCTTGTCCCTTTTGAGGACTTTAACCAACCAACCGTTTTCACCGAGTGTCTCGATCTTTTCACAAAAATCTCTATACGAAGCACTTTTCGACAACCGAAATAACTTATTGTAGTCTTTTTGCTACGATTTAAAAAAAAACCTAGTCGCCCTCTAAATTTGTCTTGAGTGACCTATTTAGAAGTTTTCTGGCTTCTTTCCTAAGTCGCTGCAGTTCTGGGCTCCACCAGGGAACCAGCTGCAAGGGTTTTTTGTCATTGGGCACATCAGCTTAAAACAGCGGGTAAGGACGCTAGTCAGGTTTTGAACAGCATTCTCAACCTTTTGTTTCGTTCTGAGTTTAGTTGGAGTTTTGACAGATCTGTCTAGCTCTTCCCTAAACCGCACCTAGTTGGTTTTCCTCAGATTCCTCCTCTCCTGCAAAGTTATAGCCTCGCATTCGATTTGGAAAACGAGGTATTTATGGTATGACAAGGATACTTCCGGCAGTACCCTCCAGTTAGTAATTGACTTGAAATATCTATTAGATAAAGTCAAATCAATTACCTCCTGCCTCCTTGCCGTAACAAAAGTTGTGTTACTGCTGCCCCAGACTATATTCTGAGCATTTGTGTCACAGTACTTTATGAGTTCGGCAACCGCCTTCGGTGGTGGAGGCATTACCGAATCATAACGGAAGCAAGCCGACGCAACGACGAAGGTTTTCCAACTTCCGGTCGTTTCGTAGCTTACAGCTGCAGCAACCAGGTCCTGTCCACAAAATTGTCCAAGCTTGGTTACTGAGAGGAAATTTGGCACAATTAGACAAGCTCTCGGTCTTTCAGATCGCTCATCACATAGCACCGTTACTCCACGAACACCTCCAAAGCCACATATGCGCTTGTTCCACACGTATGGCTCCTGGATAGATGTTATGTGAGGTTTTGTACGCACCACGAAAAATCTACTACTTAAGTGAGCGGTAGCAGCCTTTGAGTGATGGAGGTTTATCTGCGAAAATATCAAAGATATAGTCGATGTTTAATTAGTAGAATGGCGCGCACCGAGTGCGCACACGCTTCCGCCGAGGCGAGCGCCCCTACCCGTGGCTTTGCCTGTCAACTATTTTCTGTCCGCTAGTGCTGGGAACTTTAAGGGTTACAATACCAGCATCCACCAGATTTTGTGCGCAGATAACGCCATCGGTAAGAGTGTGCCCAGCAGAAGAGCGCGCATCAGATGCGTACACGCTTTCACCAAGGAGAGCAAGCTTTGTCAGATTGGACCTGTTCGAGTCGACCGAAAATAAGCCAACGTTGAGCGATTGATTGGCTCCAGTTGGAGTACTTTCTGCAGACCTAGGCTTCTTTCCTGTCGCTACTGAAGGATGACTGCTTTCGGCGCTTGCGCTTTCAGCTGACCCTGCAGCCTCTTTGCACAGCGCCATCGCCGCCTTCCTTCTTCTCCTTTTCAGTTGACTCTTAGTCAGGAGCTTATCGGAGTGCGCCGCTTCAGGAGCTCATTCAGCCTTATTGGTTTCCCGAGTTAAACCGTCACCGACACAACTTCGATCAGCTGCCCGTCTATTAAGACAGAGATTAGACGTTCCAGCCAAAGCCTTTCCGTCACTTTCTTTGTCATTCCAGCCCAGTCTACTAAACGAGTCGGAGACAGAGCTGCAGGAGTCTTCTGAAGCAAGCATCGCTACTACTTCCGGGTCAACACCAGAGACGGCGGGTAAGAGTATGGTGGTTAAGACCTCCAGAATCCTCGTCCGGCGAAAAGACCACGGGTGGATTATCGTTTTCACCAGTACCACCTGGAGTGGATATCTCATTTGTTTTCTCCATCATACTGTATAACAAACTTTACGTCACAGTCAAGACGTCTTTAACCTTTAGTTCGATGTCTCACCTGGTGTGCTTTCAGATCCTTAGTGTCATTGACTCTTAAGCCGTTTCGCCACGTCAAGGCAGCTGAAGAATGAAAATCGAAATTTTTGATTGGTTTGCTTTCTGTTTTATCTGACAGAGCCTTAGCGAAATTAATGATTCTCACAGCTATCGTATTCGAGCTGATCGAGAGTTTGGCAGCCGCTATAGGTGTACTGTTGCCTAGTTTTCGAAGAATTTTATAGTTCGAAGAATTTAATAGTGCTATTCCTGTGTGGATACTTAGACACTTTGTAGAGACACTCACTTTCTTCGGACCAACGATGTATTGTTTACAGTAGCCGCTTGGTACATGTTTTAGTAGTGGAAAATACAGCGCGTACTAGTCGTGTAAAATTTGTTCTTGTTGGTGGTTTCCATCTTATTTATCGAGGTCTTTTGAAAACCTGTCGCAGATGACTTTGTTGAAGTTCCATCTTGTTAGGGTACAGGTATTTGGGTGTAAAACCGGTCGATATGACGACGGGTCTCCTGGGGGATTCTTTTTTTTTTTTTTTTTCTCTCCTTTGGGAAGTAGTACCTGTCTGCTTTATCCATTGATCTAGAAAAACTGGCTCTCTCATGCGTTGTGACCGTCTGGGAACACTTCTGGTCAGGTCTTAACCGCGGTTTTTAGAGCTACGTTGGGCATACAACTCGGCCCAGCCACTTTTTTGTTAGAGGCTTCTATGACTTCTTGTTGTAGGTTGTAGATTGTTCGTTGAGGTGTGATCTGGTCACTGTATCCCTATTGTGATTTCCTCTAATCTTAAAGCTCATTCAAATGCCACAGTTGCCCTTCAAGTCACCAGGTGCGGATGGTATTATACCAGCCCTATTGCAAAGGGGGCAATAACAAAAAGCAGTCTTGCATTAGGATATATTCCAAACCAATGGAGACGGGCGAAAGTTGTGTTTATACAAAAAATGGGGAAGAAGGACCCAACACAGCCTAAGTCATAGAGACAGATCAGCCTAATATCGTTTCTTCTCAAAACAATGGAGAAAGCTGTGGATAACCATTTAAGGGAGGATGTACTTAATACTTCCCCACTGCATTATCGTTAGCATGCATACAGAGCGGGCAGATCCACTGAGACGGCTCTTTATTAGCTGACGGAAACAATCCAAAGTGCTCTTGAAACAAAAGAGATAGTAATCTGCGACGTCGAAGGGGCATTTGATAACACTTCACATGAAGCTATTAAACGAGCCCTTGACAGAAAGGGAGTTAGCAGAACAGTGTCTAAGTGGATGTATGGGTCGCTGAGAACAAGATCAGCAGAAACTCAAACATCACATAGAATTATCAGGGTCAACACAACAAGAGGATGCCCACAAGGATGAGTTTTATATCCCCTAATGTGGAGTCTTGTTGTGGATGAGCTTCTTGAAAAATTAGCAAACCTTGGAATTAATTGTCAAGCCTACGCTGATGACATTGTACTGATTGCCAGGGGGAAATTCGAGGAAACCCTATGTGATATTATACAAAGGGGCCTAACAGTAACTCAAGAATGGTGCAGCCCGGCTGGGCTCAATATAAACCCGGCCAAAACCAGAATAGTACCGTTCACGAGGAAGAGAAAACTCGAACTGAAGCCAATCCGACTGTCGGGCACGATAGTGGCATCGGTAAAGAAAGTGAAATATCTAGGACTACACAGCGGACGATCTTAAGGATGGCAAAAGAAGGTGTTGGAAGGGAGAAATGTGTTGGTTCGAGAAAATACGATGCACTTCTCAAAAAACTTCCCCTTCTGGCAGTCCCCAGGGACGACAGTATCAGGAAATTTAACTTTGGAAAAAACTTTAGTACAAAGTTAAGTAACAAGAAATAGTAGAGCAACGAATCCACGATATACGGACTGGGCAGCCACACGATAAAGTGGTATACGGACGGTTCTAGAACTGAAGAGGGAACAGGGGCGGGCGTATTTGGGCAAAGGACAAAGCACTCAGAATACATGGGCAAGTGCACCAGCATCTTTCAAGCTGAAATATGCGCTATAGACAGATGCATCCAACTCAATCTCGAAAAGGAATACAGTAACTGCGACATAGCAATACTGTCAGACAGCCAAGCAGCTATCAAAGCACTTGACTCCTATGTCATTAAGCCAAAACTTGTGTGGGAATGCCTATGCAAACTTAATGAATTGGGCAGAAACAATAAAGTTACGCTTTACTGGATACCCGGTCATGTCGGGATAAAAGGTAATGAAGCAGCAGACGCCTTGGTAAGACAAGGTGCTGCAGAACCCTTCATTGGACCTGAACCATTCTGTGGAGTGGGGGAACACACCATACGCAAGAAATTCAGGAAAATGGAGAGAGAAGACAGAGCAAGAACCTGGAACAACACTACAGGCCTGAGGCAAGCTAAGAAACTACTGGGATGTTACAACCGGAAAAGATTCGACGCCTGTATCTGCCTTAGCAAGATTAACCTACGGATCCTAACAGGCTTTCTAACGAGGCACTGCAAAATCAGGGAGCATCTACGGAAACTAGGTATAGCAAATGAAGGCCTTTGCAGATTCAGCAACGAGTCATGTGAGACTCCGGAACACATTCTGGAGTCGTGTGGGGCACTGACCCACAAAAGATTGAAATACTTGGGCAAATACCAAGTATCAGAAGAAGATATGCCAACCATGGACCCACTTCTCATTCTCAGATTCTTAAAAGAAACTGGTTTGAAGAGAGAGAGAGCTCCAAGGTGAACTATTCTCGACGAGGCAAAGTAAGAGCATATGACCTTTAAACACAATTCGGCAGGAATTGCAATTGCGAAGGGGACTCTAACGAGGGAACAAACCTCTCCAAGGTAGCACAATAGCAGGGGACACAATAGACCATTAGGTCGCAGTGCAAAAATAACCCTACACAAATAATAAGAATAATAATAATAATAATCGAGTAGTTGTACAGACTTGTAAAAGATTGTACCTCCGGTGTTGGCTTGTGAGTTTCGTACAATTCTCTCAAGTACTGAGATCGCATGATAGCGCGTCACCTTGTCTAAGACCTTTCCTGACATCGAACGGTTCGGTGATGTTCTTACCGGTTACCATCGTCATTCTGCACAAACGGACGAGCTTGGCAGGAATGCCAAGACTAGACATGGCTCTGTATAACTCGTCTCTATACACGCTATCATAGGCAACTTTGAAATCGATGAAGAGGTGGTGCGTATCGATTTTATATTCATGATTTTTTTCCAAGATTTGCCGTAATGTGAATACTTGGTCAATGGTGGATTTTCCCGGCCTGAAACCGCACTGATAAGGACCTATCAGATGGTTGACGATTGTTTTTGGCGTTCACATAATACGGCAGACGGGATCTTGTGTACGATGTTGAGGAGACTTATACCTCTGTAGTTGGCGCAGTTCAGAGGGTCTCCTTTCCTCTATTTCTGCTCTATTTAAGTCCCAAAAATATGTAACATACGGAAGGACCAACGAACGGACATAGCTCAATTGCTGTTGATACCAAAAATTCATGCTGATGCGGCCGTCTAGATAAATGGCATTCAAAAAGTTGCTTTTTGCATATACTCCGAAAGCACCTACTTTGCAGAAATAGTGGCAGGCGAAAGTTGCTAAGCAAATAATTGTCTACAGTTTTTCTTCTTTTTTTTTTTTTTTTTTTATTTATTTAACCCTGAAATACTAAATGGCGGTGGATTTTTGCCTTATACAAAGGGCTCCATGTCTTGACTGCGAATGACTTCCAAGTTATGAACATTTATAATCCTCTGCCTGATCCATCAGTCTGTAACTCTGAATTCATGCACGTGTCACCGAATTTCCTATTTTAACCAAACTCATGCATTATTTTTAGATTAATTTATCAGCAATGGTATATCTATAGTGGGATGGGCTCTTATCAACTGCACACAAATTAAAATGGATTTATGTCTGCCAGTGATTAACATCAAAGCTCTCGCATAAGTTGGTTACTTTTTTTTTGGGAAGGAACGCACGTTATATCTATTTTATTTTTGAATATGTTTACATTGATTTTGTGTAAATGTTTGTTTACGCAATTAACCTTTAGTTTAGGTTCTCTGTCAGTTTGTTTAGCATTACTGAATAAATTACTTTCTATCTGTTTCGAAAATAGTCGAAGCATTTTTCACAGGATGACAAATGATTATTGGATGACGTTGTGTCGTGGGTAGACACAATAACAAATACACAAATGAAATTCTGGGTGATGAATTATTTTTGTAGATCGAAATCATTTATTGGAAATCAATTTGTAATGGGATTTCGTAAGGGATTATTGGAACAGTTGAATGAAGCATGCAGCAGAAGGAGTGGAATTCAAGCGATGTGTCAAGCAGAGTCTATAGAGTTCAACCGACTTTTGTTCTAATTTTGAAGTGTACTCGTATGGTTTAATCCTGTCAATGCCTATGCAGAAAGGTTTTCCATTTTTTTTCTATTATAAATTGGTTTCTTCATTTTATTATTACTTTAAATGGACCCTCATAAGGAGACTTCAATGATGTTTTCACTTTATCGTTCCTTACCAAGACCTTTCCGCACGCGTATAATGTATCTGGTAGATGGATGCTAACCTGTGCCGGCTTACGTGTTTGCAGAGTATTTGGTTGTATAGCTTTAAAGAATCGTTTTAATTGGCCCACAAAATTTGATTCACCTGTAGTGTCGAGGGAGACAAATCGCCAGTAACTTTGATGTTCTCCCCGTACAGAAGTTCTGAAGGTGTATATTTGGTGTCCTCTTTAGTGGTAGTGCGTATTCCAAGCAAAATTGAAGGAAGTGCTTGTGACCAGTTCGTCTTGTCTCTAGTGGCCCGTATGGAGGCTTTCAATTGTCGGTGGGGTCGTTCCACCATACCATTGGCTTGTGGGTGGTATGGTGTGGTACGGATTCGTGTTGTGCCAAGGAATTTAGCGAGTTCCCTGAACAGCTTTGATTCCAATTGCGAACCTTGATCTGTCGTGATTGTGTTCGGTACTCCGAAATGCGAAACATGCTCCTGAACGTAGGTTCTAGCAATTGTTTCTGCAAAAATGTCGCGTATGGGATAGGCCTCAGGCCATCTGAAGAACCTGTCCACGATGGCAAGAAGATATTTGTTATCGCTGGACGGGGGAAGTGGACCGACTGTGTCCAAGTGTAGGTGTTGGAATCTACCACTAGGGATCTTAATTCGATTAGTTGGAGATTTGGTATGTCTATGTACTTTTTCTTTCTGACATGCGCTGCAATTTTTCGCCCATGAATTGATGTCTTGGTTTATTTTCGGCCAAAAGTACATCTTACTAATTTTCTTGCGTGTGGCGCGAATGCCTGGATGTGAAAGTGAATGAACGGCTTGAAAATTGCTTTTCTTTCGCCTTGAGGGACGTATGGTCTGCAAATACCGGTGGAGGTTTCACACCATAAGGACATGTTAACAGCAGGTATTTTCAGAATGTCCAGTTTTACGTTTGAATTAGCAGGAGGATTGCGAATGACCGAGTCTAGTTCTTCGTCTATGACTTGAGAACTGGATAAGTTTTCGATTCCTGGTAGCAGTAGTTCAAGTGATGAAGCACCGGGGCGTGAAAGTGTATCGGCTACAACGTTCTTCCTTCCTCTTCACATATCTTATATCACTTGTGAACTGTGCTATGAATCCTAAATGCCGTTCTTGTCTCGGACTTCGCTGAGCTTTAATTGTTAGTGATTTTGTGAGGGGCTTGTGGTCTGTGAAGACGCAAAAATCTTGGCCCTCAACAAAATTTCAAAAATTGTTGAATTGCCAGGTATATGGCTAGGAGCTCTCTATCAAATGCAGAATACCGGGCTTGGGTTGGCGAAAGCTTTTTGCTAAAGAATGCGATAGGCTTCCATCCATTTCCGTTCCACTGCTGAATAACCGCCCCGATGTCTGTGAGAGAAGCGTCCGTCGTAATGCTTAGTTTGGCATTTTCTTCAGGGTGACTAAGAAGAGTAACTTCTGCAAGTTTTAGCATTGCTTTAGGGCCGTTTTATTCACTCGAAGTTGAACACAACTTGGGGATTTTTATTGTCAACTTGAGAAATTGCTTTTATTCACTCAAAGTTAACTCTCTCAACTTTCGATATTGAAAAGTTGAGAAAATCCAAAGTTAGTCAATTTTTGATTTCTCAACTCCTCGAAATAGTAGACGTTATTCGAGCAAACTTGGGATTTTGTTTAATTTTATTCACTCTAGTTTGGTGATTCGGGCTACACAAATACGATTTACCTTGCAACGCCTTTCCTGAATGTCACAGACGCTGTTGAAAATCTATTCAATGAATCGCAGAATCGCACTCACAACTGCATCGAACGTTCGTACGGCATTTGGAAGAGGCGGTTTCCAGTGTTGGTCACTGGCTTAAGGTGCAGAGTGGAAACGGTTCAATGAATCATCACCGCTTTTGCCGTCTTCTATAATATAGCCATCGATGAAAACCACCACCGGAAATGCCCGGATTCGCTGATGGGCTAGCCGCCGCATATGTTCCGTCGGCTACGCTTTTGGGGGCACCATCGACAGCCACTAACAACATTCGCTCTCGATTGGTTCGGACGTATTTTCGGCCAATGTTAGATCGCTAGCTTAATATTAATCTATTGTAATTTTATTGAATAACTGAAAACTTAAAAAAACATAAATTACTCAATAATATTCTGGTGTCATTGAATGTTGTAGGTTGAAAAGTGGACAAACGAAGGCGTTGAAACTCTTTGTGGTGAGCAAGTTGATTTTTTGCCCGCTGCAATTCAATGGCCGAACGCTCCCGATCAAGCTCAGCCCGTTCACATTCAATTGCAGCTCGTTTGAGATCTAAGACTGCTCGTTCGCGTTCAAACTTGTACCGCTCTCTCTCACCCTCTAAAATCTCAATTTCGATTCTATATTTGTTCGCGGAATGTTGCTGCTTTTCTTCTGACAATTTTTAAATTTTACTTGGAGTTGGGATTTCTTCCAATTGTATTTTACGCCGGCGACTGTGCAATAGGGCGTTTAAAGGTTTCCGCAATTTGGTAGGATTTACTCTATCCGAAGTACAGTCAACACTTGCACCTTCGTTCGACAAAATTGAATCTGTGGTGTGGTATTTTGTCCTTTTAAATTCGTCAGTTGGAGTTGCTTGAATATGGGTGATCATCATTGCGCGTGCCAAAGGGATTATTAATACCCTTATACTGGTTCTCGGGGCACGGGCGGTTGGGAAAAGGGGGGAAGGAGACAGAGGAGATGCCGGTTTGCGTTGGCTTTAAATGTTTGTAGGTTGTAATGTTGAGGAAACACAGAGGCTGGTAGATCGTTCCACAAACGTGTTGTTCGGCTTATAAACGAATCCCTATATTTGACAGTACGTCCGAAGTTGGGCTTGAGGGTGAACTGATGTGCATTCGAAGCATGACGCGTATTGCGGGTGAAGTTTTGAAGGGGAGGAATGCAGCTGGCTATTTCGCTGGAGCATTTTTTGTAAAAGAAGCGATAAAAAAGGGAAAGACGAGACATTTCTACGATGTTCAAGTGAGACTATTGAGTTCACAATGTCTCTATCACCTATTAGTTTTAACGCGCGGTTCTGTACCCTATCTAGAATATGCAGAACGGTCTTGGGTGCACCAGACCAGATGTGGGCGTTATATTCCAGCTTTGGGCGGATGAATGCCTTATAGATGGAGGCCAGATCAGACGGGGTAAAATATTTTTTGCACCGCTTAAGGAATCCTAGACATCTTGCAGCATTTTTGGCGACTTCGAATATGTGATCGTTCCATTGAAGACGGTTATTGATGCACATACCGAGAATGGCAAGTCTTTCGGATTCAGCGATACAAGTACCATTCATGGATAATGGATGAGGGTTTTGGTTTCGCTTGAGAGACAGAAGATATCATTGAGTTTTGGATACATTAAATTCCACTCTATTGATTGAACCCCATTTGGTAATGCTGTCCAGGTCGGGATTTAATGTGTTTAACATACGTTCTCGTTCTTTTTCTACGGCCGAAGAGCAGGGACGTGAGTTAGGGAACGAGTATGAAAAACTGAGGGTACTGTCATCAGCGAAGGAATGGATTTGATTAGAAGTAGCAGACAAGAGGTCATTTATAAAAATGAGAAAGAGAGTCGGAGACAAAACGGAGCCCTGGGGAACACCAGCATTTATATGGTTCGCTCAATGCTGGCAGTTCTTTTTTGGGCGGACCACCACCGGTCTTTTTGGCGTCTTTAAAAGTAAAACGATTCTTCAACGTCTGCTTAATTTTTTAATATTTTTCGCGCAGAGGCTCCAAAGCTCTTTCCTGCGAGAAAAACGGGTAGAAAGAATGAAATAAAATAAAAAAAGTATAAGTGCAAAGCAACTACTCGTACATACTTGGCCAGGCGGTGCAACATTGAATGTGATTGCAATTTTCTCCCACGTATTGTCTTTGTCGCGATTCGTCGCACCGTCCGCCTTTTTATTTTCAATTATGGAAGTGTACTCCAAAGCCTTCTTTACGAGCCAATCTTCCTCCTCCGCCGTGTACACTATTTTTGGTATTCTTTTTTTATTTCCCTTACTTTTTTCCATTGCTTCACTTTTTTCACTTTTTTTAGTTATTCTTTTGATTTTTTTGAAACGTAACAGTTTTCGAATAACACTCAGCAATCATAAATTTCAAATCCAAAGTTGAGACTGACATATTATGTGTCATCTGTCACAAATATCCCAGGGAATTTCTCGAAAAAGCAAGTACGCCAACTTGTTAATTACAACTTCCAAACCGTGTGTTGAAATAGTGAAAAAAAAAAAAACATTTTTCAATTTGCCGTTCAACTCTCGAGTTGAAATCAACTCCGAAGTTAGCCAACTTGGGAGTTTTCGGCAAGTTGAACAATTGTGAATAAAACGGCCCTTAGAGAATGCCTCTTGGCACTCTGGTGGCCATTTGAAATTTTTTGGTTTTTTATTCTTGCAGAGTTTTGCAAGGTGATCGTAGATAGGGGCAAGAGTGCCCGACAGGTGTGGTATGAAACTGTGATAATACGTTATCATGCCAATAAACCTTTGCATGATTTTGATTGTTTTGGGCACGGGGAAGTTTTCTATTGCTTCTACCCGTTCTCGAGCTGGCTGCTTTCCATCTTTCGAGATGTCAAACCCTAAAAACGGTAGAGTGCAGGCACCAAAAGTACATTTAGACACTTTGATCCGCAGGCCGTAATCGGCTAGGCGTTGGAAAGTAGTTTTAGGTGTTTAACATGTTCCTCCTTTGACTTACTAGCGATGAGTATGTCGTCGACGTACACAAACAGAAAATCTAGACCCTTAGTTACCTGGTGCATAAACCGCTGGAAGGTTTGGGCGGCATTCCGTAACCCAAAAGGCAATCGAGAAAACTCAAACAGCCCAAAGGGAGTAGTTACTGCCGTTTTGAACGCATCCTCGGCTGCCATTGGAATGTGGTGATATGCCCGCACCAGGTCGATCTTTGAGATGACTGTACACCCGCGAAGTATTATGGCGAAATCATGTATGTGCGGAAGCGGATATCTGTCTGGAGTCGTGATCCCATTGAGCATTCTGTAGTCTCCAAAGGGCCTCCAAACGTTAGCTTCACGTTTGGGGGCCATGTGCAGCGGAGAGGCACATGGAGAGGGGGACGGTTTGCAAATACCAATTTGCACCATATAATCAAATTCGTCTTTTGCAATTTTAAGTTTTGTGCTATTAAAACGTCTACGGCGGGAGTGCGGCAAGGGACCTTTTGTGAGAATGTGGTATACTATTGTGTGTTTGACTGGGAAGTTAAAATCTTGCGGCTCCAACAACGAAGGAAAGTTTTTAAGAATGTCTTTGTATTTTTTTCCACTGCAAAGAAACGCGGGCTTGTGATGACTTGTTGACAAGGTGTGCCACTGACCCATGCATTTGTCATGGGGTCGATAAGTCTTGTATTCCTAACATCTATAATAAGACCGGTTTGTCGAAGGTAATCAGAACCAATGATGGGTTTGGTTACCGATGCTATCTCGCGAGACGAGATTTAAAAAAGATATATAGCAGATTTAATGCTATTGAAGGAAACTATTCGTTACTTATATTTATTTTATACTATGCAGTAAAGTATGGGTCTTCATAAGTACATGCGTAAACGAGTATACATTTTCGACTGACCAAGGTTCGTAGCAGCAGCATTTCCGTATAGATATTACTTCAGAAATTGACGAAAAAAAAATAATGGGCAATGTCATACATTGCCGCGGTTAATATCGTGAAAACGTCACGTATGTTTATACAATATTGTAGTAAAATGCCAGTGATACTGCTATTGGTAGGCCTCAAATCATTCTGGATTGGCGGTCAAATGATCATATAACGATTAACCAAAATGATCATATGGTTGTCAAACGGTAGTGCATGCGATCATATGAAAACACAAGCGTTTTCACTCAGCTGAGGCCTACCAACTCCTACTCTCAACCTCCACGCGGTGACAGCCGGGTGCCTAGTACCTTAATCCAAGAAATGCGGATTCTTGGTGGCAGCAGATGAGAGAGGGGGGGAAGAGTGCTTTTCTCACTAGAGCACTTCTTCCTGTTCCAGGCGGCAGCGGACGAATTCCCTAGACGGAGTCAACGGTGGCGTCTATAGTTCCAGTTAGGTTGAACTTAGTGAATACCTTGCGCGAGCTGCTTCGACGTATTCGGATCACAGGTCGGTAAGGAATTTCCAATGTTGGTCAGGACATTGGAATAGAGATGGTGGCGGAGGAGCCCTTAATGGGCCAACGGCAGCGCTCATACTTCCGTAGTGGACTACTGGCACCGGTGTACCCGGCCCCTCGTCCTAGGGGAATAATTAAGGAACTGGCCCTCCAGGTTGGGGGTTGTGCCGTCGGGGTAACTTCCCTACCACGTAAAAAACGCATGGTTCCGAAACAACCAAAAGCCTCGGATAAGGATGACCCAACTAATGACGACCCCAGCAAACGAAATAAGGACAACGACCTTCGCATCTGTACATGGAATGTTCTGTCCCTTTACAGACCACGTGCAGCCGAACAACTAGCAGAGGCCCTAGACTGCTATAAAGCAGATATTAACGCCATCCAGGAAGTGCGATGGGATGGGCCGGGCAAAAAGAGGATGAAAAACTGTGACATCTGCTACGGTGATTGCTACAGAGGCAACAGGCAACACTTATTCGGTTGCGGATTTGTCATACGCGGCAGACTTAGGCAAGAAGTCTTAAGCTTCCGACACGTGAGCGAGCGTATTATGACTATCCGGATCAAGGCTAAATTCGCTAACATAAGCCTAATATGTGTTCATGCCCCCACAGAAGAAAAGGACCCTGCCTCCAAAGAGTGTTTCTACGAGCTCCTCGACAAAACATACGAGCAATGTCCTAAATACGACGTTAAGATTGTATTGGGCGATTTTAACGCCAAAATAGGAAAGGAGTACGTCTTCGGTAGAGCAGTGTGTAAGCATAGCCTACACGACACCACGTCTGATAACGGACTAAGGCTAATTGATTTCGCTGTGGAGCGAAATGTCACCATAGCAAGCACATGGTTTCCTCATCTCGACATTCATAAGCAGACATGGCGGTCCAATGATCATGTCACGATCAACCAAATTGATCATATTGCGATCGACGCAAGGCATGCCTCCAGTATTCTGGATGTCCGGACCTTCCGAGCGGCCAACATAGACTCGGATCATTACCTTGTTGTAGCCAAGGTACGAATGCGGATATCCCAATCTGAGCAACAAAGAAGAATTACTGTGAGAAAATTTAACGTCGAAAAGCTACAATCGCAAGAGACCGCCAGACTCTTCGCTGAACGCGTATCCCGAAATCTCTCAATCACCCCTTTGCCGCCAGCATCAAGTACCGAAGACCAGTGGCAACGCTGCCAACATGCCATCAGAAACGCCGCGACTGATGTGCTGGGTTTCGCTCGACCACCACCGCGAAACCCCTGGTTTGACGAAGAATGCCGGCGAGTGCATGCAGCAAAACAAGAGGCATACAAAGCGGCGCTGCAAAGGAAGACGAGAGCTGCTCGTGAGCTCTACGAGCAAAAGAGACGGGAAGAACATCGGCTTCTCCAAAAGAACAAGAAAGAGCATGAGAAGCGCGCGTTTGAGAATATCGAGAGTCTATACTCCAGGAACAATGTACGGAAGTTTTACCAAAAGGTAAAAAGAACGTGTCAGAGAAGTAATACCCGTACAGAAACCTGTAGAGATGAGAATGGAAACCTCGTAGTAGAATCACAGTTGGTGCTGAGAATATGGAAAAACTACTTCTGCAGACTGTATAACGGCGACGAAGACCAACATCCCGCTGTCAGGCAGAATGAACCATTCAACATGGACGATGATAGTCAAAATTTCCGTCCACCTGACCAAAACGAAGTGAGGATAGCAATATCCAAGCTAAAATCGAACAAGGCTGCTGGACCTGACGGTTTACCGGCCGAACTTTTCAAGGCAGCTGGGGATGAATTGGTAGAGTGCATACACCAACTCATTTCTAATATTTGGTCAGAGGAGTGTATGCCTGATGAATGGAATCTCAGCATCGTTTGCCCGATCCACAAGAAAGGAGACCCCCTCAACTGCGCCAATTATAGAGGCATCAGTCTCCTCAACATCGCGTACAAGATCTTTTCTGCGATATTGTGTGAACGCCTGAAACCTTTTATCAACAGCCTGATTGGACCCTATCAGTGCGGTTTCAGGCCAGGAAAGTCCACCATCGATCAAATCTTCACACTTCGGCAGATCCTGGAGAAAACCCAAGAATTCCAAATCGATACTCACCACCTCTTTATCGATTTCAAGGCCGCCTATGACAGCATCTATAGAGAAGAGCTTTATAGAGCCATGTCTAGTTTTGACATCCCTGCCAAACTTGTCCGCCTGTGCAGGCTGACGATGGAGAACGCTCGCTGCTCCATCAAGGTCGGTAATGACCTCACCGAGACCTTTGATGTCAAAAAAGGCTTTAGACAAGGTGACGCGCTGTCATGTGACTTCTTCAATATTGTACTTGAACGGATTGTGCGGAACTCACAAGCCAACACCGGAGGCATAATCTATTACAAGTCTGTACAACTGCTTGCATACGCCGACGATATAGACATTATCGGAAGATCTCAGCGGGCTGTCACCGGTGCTTTTGCAAGCATTGAGGCGGAAGCGGCCAAAATGGGTTTGGCGATAAACGAGGGCAAAACCAAGTATATGCTGTCAACTAGAAGGGATAACCAACATCGACGAATTGGACAAAACGTCACCGTGGGCAGCTATAACTTCGAGGTAGTAAGGGACTTTGTCTACCTTGGCTCTGCTATAAATTCAGCAAACAAAATCAGCGCAGAAATCAATCGAAGAATAACTCTTGCCAATCGCTGTTTTTTTGGGCTTATAAGGCAATTCAACAGTAAAGCCCTCTCTCGAGCAACTAAGGAGACTCTATATAAGACCTTGATCATCCCAGTCCTGCTTTACGGCGCTGAAACATGGACTTTATTAAAAGAGGATGAAGATATCCTTGGTCGCTTCGAGAGAAAAATTCTTCGTAAGATTTTCGGTCCCGTTTGCGTTGACGGGTTTTGGAGGAGAAGATTCAATCACGAACTATACGAGCTGTACAGCGACATCGACCTAGTCAAAAAACTGCGTATTGGACGTCTGAGATGGCTAGGACATGTAGAGCGAATGGACACCAACGCTCCGGCCCGCAGAGTCTTCGAATCTAACCCCGAGGGACGACGCAGTAGAGGGAATTATCGCCGTAGGTGGCGCGCACAAGTTCAAGGGGACCTCGACCAACTTGGAGTGCGCAACTGGAGGCAATTAGCTAAAGACCGAGCTAAATGGAGAGGCTTGTTGGTTGAGGCCTAGGTTCACCCCGAACTGTAGCGCCACCTAAGTAAGTAAGTAAAATGATCATATTGCGATCGACGCAGAACATACTTTCAGAATTCTCTTTGTTCGAACCTTCCTAGCGGTCAACATAGACTCGGATCATTACCTTGTTGTAGCCAAGATACGAATGCGGATATCCTTACCAACACAACAAAGAAGAATCATTCTGCGAAAATTTACCGTCGAAAAGCTGCAATTGCAAGAAATCAGTCAAAGTCTTCGACGAATGTGTGTCACCAAATCTCTCAATCGATCCTATGCCACCAGCATTAAGTGCCGAAGACCAGTGGCAATGCTGCCAACATGCCATCAAAAACACCGCAATTTATGTGCTGGGTTTCGCTTGCCCACCACCGCGAAACTCCTGGTTTGACGAAGAATGCCGGCGAGTGCATGCAGCAAAACAAGAGGCATATACGAGTAAAGCGGCGTTGCAACGGAAGACGAGCTGCTGCTCGTGAGCTTTACGAGTAAAAGAGAAGAGAAGAACATGGGTTCTCCAAAAGAAAAAGAAAGAGCATGAGAAGCGCACGATCGAAGATATAGGAGGAATTCTTACAAAATGGTAAAAAGAACATGTCAACATGTTATCAACACCGAAGAATTGGACAGAATGTCACAGTGGACATGGGCAGCTACAACTTCGAGGTAGTAAGGGACTTTGTCTACCTTGGCTCTGCTATTAATTCAGACAATGGTACCAGCGCAGAAATCAAGCGAAGAATAACTATTGTCAATCGCGGTTTTGTTCTTTTTGTGATTATAAGGCAATTTAACAGTAAAGCTCTATCTCAGACAACCAAAGGACTGTCCTGGGCTGCACGTGCGCTACAATGAAAGTATCAACGTGTATTTCTGTTATAAGACCCTGAATATCACAGTTCTATTTTACGGCGCTAAAACATGGATTTTATTGAAAATGGGCGAAGATTTTATCCTTGGTCGCTTCGATAGAATAATTATTCGTAAGATGCTCGGTCCCTTTTGCGTTGACGGGTTTTGAAGGAGAAGATTCAATCACAAACTATACGAGTTATACAGCGACATCGACCTAGTCAAAAAACTGCATATTGAACGTTTGAAATGGCTAGGACATGTAGAGCGGATGGACATCGGCCCGCAGTCTTCAAATCTAACCCAGAGGGACGACGCAGTAGGGGGCCTCCTCGCCGTAAGTAGTGCGCACAGTTCAAGGGGACCTCGACCAACTTGGAGTACGCAACTAGAGAGAATTAGTTATAGACCGAGCTAAATGGAGAGGCTTGTTGGTTGAGGCCCAAGTTCACCCCCTGAGTAGTCCGAGAACATATCCGCAGCGACCCCCAGTCCGTATTTGAACCATCAGTGTGGATTGTTTAACCGAAATCTTAGGTCACTTGTGCATCTTTCCATTTTGTCATTGTGTGAAATTCTATGTCAAAAGGGTTTGTGAAGTTCCTTTTTTGGGGTAATGTAATCTTTTCCAGTCGATACCAATTCCAGAACATTGGTATGATATGACCTTATGGTTGAAAGCCTGAGCCTGACCGCGCTATATGGAGCGATGTTTTTAATACAATATGTGGATCTAGAGGTAGAAGATTCAAGAACACTGTTAGCGCATCTAAAGGAGTTGATCGTAGAGCTCATATGTGCTGTTCTTTGTATCCTGTTAAGTTCGGTTATGTTGTAGCCTTGACTTACACCGTCCTTGTGACCCTTAGTTAACAATTGGGTGCACTAGGGCTGTGTATAATACATTCATAGAATCAATTCGGTTGGAAAGGCCCATTTTTTGATAAAGGTTGATTCATAGAATGCTATACAAGCTTTAATGTACACGCTAATGTACTCGTATGTTTGGTGTCCAGTTAAGTTTAGGATTCAGGGGTTCTGGGGTTCAAGATGTACATCTTCTAAAGGAAAAATTCTTTACGAAGTGGTCTATGAATTCGGTTGTTGTTTTTATTCGTCTGGAAAACCGACCTATTGGCCAACCGATTCAGGAAAAATTCCCGATCTAATCGATTTTTTTGTTACAAAAGGTATTTACGTGAAGTTTATTACAATCAAAGAATGTTTTGATCTCTCTTCCGACCACTCACCGGTAATTTTATTACTTGGAGAAGCGCTGATCAAGAAAAAAGGGCCTCCAAGACTTACTAGCAATAGAACAAACTGGAAGGGGTTTAGAAATGATTGCGAAACAAATATCACCTTAAATGTATCACTTAAAACACCTTGTGAACTAGAGAACGAAGTTGATCGTTTCGTGGAAACAATCCAAAGAGCGGCGTGGAAAAACACTCCTTCTGGAAGCTATAAGATCAACCGCAACGAAAAGTATCCCAGAGAAATCATTGAACTGGTGAGAGAGAAACGAAAAGCACGAAAGAAATGGCAAATCACTCGTGCACCGCAGCATAAAACAGTCCTTAACCGACGATGCAATCTCCTTAGAGATAGTATTGGCGAATTTAAAAACCAAAAAGATAGCGACCTATCTTGAAAATCTTTCCGGTGAAAGAGAATCAAATTATTCGCTTTGGAAAGCGCTAAAAGGCATCCGAAAACCTCAAATGCAGGCGCCACCAATTCGGGAAAACTATGGAAACTGGGCCAAGAGCGACAAAGAAAAGGCAGAACTTTTTGCTTTGCACTTAGAAGAAACGTTTAAGCCGTTCGACGGCCCTTCGTTAACGCCCGACTCCCTAGTCACGACATCTGACAAATTTAAATTAAAAAAAGTTGCATTGATTGAACTGAGGGAAGTGATTAAAAATTTAAAGACGAAAAAAGCTCCGGATTACGACTTGATAACGGCGCAGGTAGTCAAGGAATTGCCGAATAAAGCTACAATATTATCAAATTGCTCTACTTGATCAACGCTTCGTTCAGATTGCTCTATGTTCCGAGACAATGGAAAGTCGCTGAGATTATAATGGTCCCGAAACCAGGCAAACCGCTAAATGAGAAGAAATCATATCGGTCTATTTTCCTATTGCCGGTTATCTCAAAAATATTTGAAAAACTACTTTCCAAACGTCTACAGCCCGTACTCGACGAAAGACGTTTCATTCCTGACCATCAGTTTGGATTTAGAATGAAACATTCTACAATTGACCAAGTCCACAAAATAATTGACGTGATTGAGAAAGCTCTGGAAGAAAAAAGGCTTGTTGTGGTGTATTTCTTGACGTCTCACAAGCTTTCGATAAGGTTTGGCACGAAGGCTTGGAATATAAATTGCAACGACTACTGCCACGGCAGTAATGATCGTACCTCACCGAGAGACTCTTTCGTGTTAAGCACGGAAACGATTACTCTGACTTCAAGGAGATTGCAGCCGGAGTCCCGCAAGGAAGTGTCCTTGGCCCACTTCTATATGTACTCTACACGCGTGACATCCAGCAGGAAAGAAACTGTGTCGTCGCCACGTTTGCGGGCGATACGGCGATATTGACAACGAGCGATACCATTGAAGCAGCAACCGGAAAGCTTCAACATGCTATTAATAAAGTCCACGCTTGGACGAATTCTTGGCGTATTGTGCTGAACGAAAGCAAATCTACTTACGTCAACTTTACGTACAAAAAAGTGGATAGATTGCCTGTATGTCTAAACTCGGCTCAAATACCGTACGCAAACGAAGCAAAATATCTAGGAATGACTCTAGATGTCAAGCTCAAATGGAAATCGCACGTGAAAAAGAAACGCGACGAACTTCAAAACAAATACCGACAAATGTACTGGCTACTCGGAAAACATTCGAAGTTGAGCCTACATACCAAACTGCTTATCTATAAGCAAGTGCTAAAGCCAGTGTGGACGTATGGTATACAACTATGGGGTTGTACCAAGAAAAGCAATAGAAACATCATACAAACTTTTGAAAATAAAGTTCTTAGAACGATCGTCAACGCACCGTGGTATGTACGTAACGAAGAAAGTCATCGGGATCTGGGAATTCCCAGCGTCGTTGAAGAGATAACAAAATTTGCGCGCAAACGCAAAGACCATGTTCACGGCCATTGTAACCGTACTGTCATTCAACTACTTGACGCGAACAATTCAATTCGTCGTCTTCAAAGGACAAAATCGTTTGACCTCGCGTCATAGCATATGAAGGTCGTGAAAAAGGCAGGAACTTTCATTGGAATTTAAGCTGTGTAAAGTGCTACATTTATTTTTAATCACATACGATCATCTTTTTCTAGAATAACAATTCTCGTAAGCGAAAATAAAACTGCTGGATAAGCACTGGCTTAGTTGTAGTATTAATTTTGAAGAGAGGTGTTTTTTTAGTGAGTAAAAATCGCACATTACCGTAAGTACGCGCGGTCGGGCTTAATGGTGCCTTTGGAAGATTTTTCACCTGCTCTCGGCAAAAAAAAAAGAAGGATTCAAGATGACTCCTAAATACGATATGAAGAGTGTTTGATAATTTAGTCAAAGAAGTTTAAAATCAGGTATTTTGGTTTTGGTGTTGAAAAGCATAAGTTCAGGTGTCGTGAACTAAGGCCATATGCACTAACGCCATAATGGTGCTAATTCATCTTCAAATGCGAATTAACGCCATAATCCACTTATGGCCTTATTTCACTTTCAAATGAGAACTAAAGTCATATGGTGTTAGTTCGTTTTAGAAAGTGGCCTAAGTTCTCATTTGAATGTGAATTAAAGTCATATGAAGTTATTTCTCGCCTATAAAGGTGGAGATGATCTTCGCTTTCTTATGGGAACTTGGTACACACTCGAAAACATGAAGAGGGAAGTAACATACAATAACTAATAATGTATGTTTCTTAATACATATGTATAACGCCATAAATGCATACATAGGTATAAACATTTTACGGCGTATAAACAGTGAGGTAGGTATGGGGGGGCATGCTGCCCCCCCATCAACCCCCCTGCCTGGGGTCACTGTTGGATTCGAGGTGGGTGCGAGGATGGGTGTATGTAAAGTTCCTTTATATCCATGTTTCTCACCCAACCTCGCACCCACCTCAAATCCAACAGTGACCCCAGGCAGGGGGTTTGCAGTGGGGCAGCATGCCCCCCATACCTACCTCACTGTTTATACGCCGTAAAATGTATATACCTATCCTTTCTGAATGCATCCTACAAAATTTTTACGGCGATACTTCAAAAACGATTAAATCCGTGGATAGGAGCCAATAACCTACTGAATGAGTTCCAGGCGGGTTTTAGATCAGGGTACTCTACAGTCGACCATATATTTGTACTAAGCAGCATTGCAAAGTCATTTCTTTCGCAAGTCAAGAAGCTCTACGCCTTCTTTATTGATTTTAAGGCAGCCTTCGACTCGGTGGACAGAACTGCCCCATTATATAAGCTCTACTCTTTGGGAATGTCACTGAAATTTGGAAGGCTAATAGGAAATCTATATGCTGATACGAAAGCTGCGGTTTGGGATGGAGATGTTCTATCGGCATGGTTCCAAACGCATTCAGGAGTACGACAGGGATGTGCGCTGAGCCCAAATTTATTTGCTCTGTTCATTCATGACCTGACTGACTGTTTACCAGGAGGTGTGGAATACGCGGGTGTGCTTGTCAAAGCCTTTTTGCTTGCGGACGATGTTGTTCTGTTGGCATACTCCCCGGATTCCTTACAACTCATGATCAATCGTTTGCATGAGTACACCAAATTATGGAAGCTAGTGGTCAACCTTAACAAGTCCAAAATTATGATTTTCAAGGAAGGTGGTGGCCGAAATTGTTCCAACGAAAAGTGGCACTTTGATGAGGGAGCAATCGAAATTGTTAAGGAGTACAAGTATCTCGGGGTTTACATAACTAAAAATATGAGCATGGAACGGCATCTCAAGGAAAAATTAATAAAATCTAAAACGGCCATCAATGTAGCTTGGAAAAATTGTTTCAACAGCAAATATATTAATCATAGCAGCAAATTCAGGGTTTTTGAAGCGGTGTCCGAGTCGATCCTGTTCTATGCGGCGCAAGTATGGGGCGGAACGCAGTACGAAACGGTGGAGAAGCTATTAAGATTTTATGTGAAAAGAATATTCCGCCTTCCACCGAATACACCTAACTACATGCTTATGCTCGAAACAGGCTTATCGCCTTTATTTATTAAGACATTCAAGCTACAGGTAGATTATATACTAAAAGCTCTTAATATGCCAGCCCACCGTTTCCCAAGAAAAGTAGTTCTGAATGCTGTGCAAACAAAAACTGGTTGGTACAGGGAATGGCTGGATCTGGCTGATGGATGTGGGACCGAACTGAGAGAGGACATATGCAGAATTGGGACACCAAATTGTACCAGCTCATTATAAAGTTAGACGAGCAGGCTAGAGCGAGATATGCTGAAGAGGCAACTGGATCAGTACATAGGGCGATCTACAGTAAGCTCAACCATAACTTGCAGAGTAACAATTATTTCCATGATAATTACAGGATAGAAGAAATAACTATGATACTGAGACTGCGTGGTGAACTCCTGAACCTGAACTACGTACCCCACAGGGAGAACTTGCCTATTTTATGCAACATGTGTAACTTAGTGGAGAGAGAAGATGTATTCCATTTTATGGGAAGATGCCCAATCCTACTTGAAACAAGAAGGCATGTATTTGGATATGACGTCTTAACGGAGATGCAAGTGCTTTCCCTCCTTAATGAAGTGGATGTAAGCACACTTTACCGGTATTGCAAAATTGCTCTAATATATCGACAGCGAATTATAAACGAAAGCTTTTAACAAACTATTCCCTTTATTTTGTGAAGTTTACTATAGAAGTTAAAATTACTATTTTATTTTTACTTGTGAATATTAATAAATCAACCAGGCAGACGGCAAAGCCATGCTAAATTTTGATTTTGATTTTGTACTGTATTAGAAAAAATTATATGAATAAATAAAATCTTATGAATCTGAAATCTGAAAAAATCTGTATATACCTATGTAAGCATAGGTCCACTTCTTTATGGGCCACTTCTTCTTTAAGATTGTGGAACTATGGCCCTAAATGTTGTGGACTGTTGGCCCAGGTGGGTCAAAAGTCCATTGTGGACTAAACGTGAGCCGATCGTGGTGTGACATTGGACTGATAAAGTTTTATCAAAACTGTTGCATTGCATTGGCTGTGCTTCAGAGCTCGAGAGTGAAACATTTGATGGCATTAGTTCATATTTGAATGTGAATTAACACCATATGGCGTTAGTTCACATTAAGTGATGGCTTTAGTTCTCATTTGAAAGTGAATTAAAGTCATAAGTGGATTATGGCATTAATTCGTATTTAAAAGTGAATTAACGCCATTATGGCGTTAGTTCATATGGCCTTAGTTCACGGCACCTAAGTTCATTTTTTCTCGAATTGACACCAACACCATAGTTTGTAGCGCTGGTGCTTCTCTTAGGGCGCATTCGCAAATGTAAACTTTGCAAATCAAACACAATGCAAAGCAGGAAAAGCTGCAAAAATGCAAGTTTAAGTCTACTGCAAAACATGTGCTTGCAAAGCAAAAGCAATACGCAATACGATTCTGACAGCGGCACGATTGCGCCCAATATTGCGCAATGAATAAAGCTTTACTACATTTATGAATTCTCTGCTTAGCAGTGAAGTCAATTCGTGCATTTGTTAACTCTCTGCTTAGCACATCTTGCGCAATATTGCACTTATTAAAGGGCCCTTATTCAGAGCATGATTTCGATGATCTCACTAATCACGTAAGCGAACAATCCTGACATTAAGATCACGATGTAATCCGCATACCCGACTGCCTAGACTTTTTCCCTATCTAATCTCAGAATGATTTTATTCATGACCATAAGCCATAGTAGAGGTGAAATAACACCGCCCTGAGGTATTCCTCCGTCGGGCAAATTTGGTTAGTAGTAGTAGTAAACAGTATATTTATTCTCAACAAAATTTTTTTTAACATATTCATTATAAACAATTCAAATTTAACATTTGTGTTGGTAAATATAATATTACGACAATGACCATATTAGTCGTCTGTCGGAAAGTTGGTAAATTCGATTTATTTACAGCGATACAAGTGAATTTAGTATTATATAAAGAGCACAATATAAAGAAAGAACAAGTTACATATTTACGGATAACAAATGATAATACTTTTAATTGAATTCTTGAATGAGTACTTTTCTGTAAGACAGACCTATTTTCATAAAATTTTATAGTCTATTCCAATCATTGGGGTTTTCTCCATTAAGAATTCCTATTATTTTTTCATCAGTAAGACAAGTTTTTCCGAGGTAACGCAATCTAAATTCATTTAACACAGGACGTCTGCCTAGAAAATGCTGGATATTCTCTTCTTCGCGCATATTGCATAGTGAGCATAAGGTTGACTCCCAATTTCCGAATCTACTACCGTTAAGCCATAGTATATCACATCTTGCTTTAAAAATCCAGATGATTTTGTTTTGATCATTATGGTCCGAAAAATAAATTTGTCCTCTTGAATAATCCAAATATTTGTAAAATCTCGTGTTACTCTCTACTGCTCTTTGTAGGTTTCCATGGTGTTTCTCAGCCTTGAGTTGTATAAGCAAATTGACACTTTTTCTATTCCATTCTCGTAGAGATATTTCAGCATCACCCCAGCCTATTCCAAAACGGAGTCCGAGAATATTTATTTCTCTTACCCAGAACAGATTCCTTCTTAATAATTTTTTGGTCAGCTGGTTAGTTAATCGTCTTCCATCATATACAAAAAGAGTTCTCTTTATATACCTTAGGTGTAAATCAAGGGTGTAAAAGTGGCCTTCTGCTCCTGTTTCTAACGACAGCGCATAGTTTGGAGTAGTAGTTTGTAGTCTTAATATTCTTTTTAAAAAGTAGCGTTGTAGTTTGTCCACCTCTTCAATTATACCAAACCCCCAGCCTTGCGCACTATAAGTTTGAATAGCTCTACTTACTGCCTGGAATAATCTCCATTTTGCGCTAAGTGGGAGCATTGCCATGTTGCATTAATAGAACTTTTTGCTGCTGCGTTCCTTTTTGCTACATATTGAGCAAAGGAAAGTTTAGGGGTCAGTATTACTCCCAGATAATTGTAGATAGATACAACTCGTACACATTCTCCGTTAAAAGTCCAGTGCTCTCGATTAGATAACTGCCCTCCATTTCTAAAAACCATAATTTCAGATTTGGATAGATTCACTTCCAAGCTCCACATCTTGCAGTATTCCTCCAAGCGCACTATCATTTGTTGCAGAACTTTTGGATCATCCGCCAAAATTACCATATCATCTGCATATAGTAACAGCCTTATCCTTAGAGTGTCGATATTTAGCCCTCCTCCTAAGGCGTCATGAAGATCGTTTATATACAACGCAAAAAGGAGTGGAGATAATAAACACCCTTGTTTTACTCCATAGCGAATCTCAAAGTATTCAGACATATCTTCACTTGTCCATACTGCTATTTGAGTGTGGGAGTATATGCGTTCAATAAGATTGATTAATTTTGTCGACACTCCGATTGTGTGCAGCTTGTAAATTAAGGCTTTTCGGCAGATTTTATCGAAAGCCGCCTTAAAATCGACAAAAAAGGCATACACTTTTTTCTTCTCAGCAAGTTTCAGGTGGACAATGGAAGCTAAATTGTAAATGTTGTCTACCGTGGACTAATTTCTTCTGAACCCAGCTTGATACTCCGTCAACACATTTTTTCTTTCCACCCATGCACTTAGTCGTTCGTTAAGAATTCCCATCAAGATTTTTGCGATGCTATTCATAAAAGAGATGTCTCTATAGTTTGCAGGTTGATTCGCGTCCCCTTTTTTGAAGATCGGGAAAACGATTGACTTATTGAGAGTTTCGTCTACTGTGTCCACATTTATCATTCTTCTGTAGACAGACGCCAGCTGCTCCAAGAATTCGTTTGTGGCATTTATGAAGAACTCATAACTAATTCTGTCCTCACCTGGTGCCTTGTTCATCTTAACTTTTTTTAGTATATGCGCTACCTCATCTACCGATACCTTCTTATCCAACTGTTGGTCTTCTATTAGATTTAGAGCGTATTGAAATTGATTCTCCAATTGTACTGGATTTAAAAACGCGCTAAAATATGTTTTGAATTCGGGAGCGGAAACATGAGAATACCTTTTATAGCTTTGATTTCAAATTTCTTTCGCCAACCTCCACCATTCTTTGCTATCTCTTACCATTCCCAGTTTGAAGTCCAATTGGTCATTGGTTCCAGGCTTTTTCACACTTAGTGTCGTACCATTTATGTTTCGGCATAAGAGGTTTGGTATTGTAGCGATATTCTGCAGCACATTTTTTAATTAAATCACTTAGATCTTTGAGTTCAATTGTATCTTTTTGTTGTTTTAATATCCGTAAGTATTTTGGTACACCGTCTTTTTTCTGTCGGACCATGGTGGCTTAGGCCAAATTTGGTTGTATGGCTATCGTTTTCTTCCTTGGTAATTCTTTTTAATTTGAAGCAAAATTAAGAACATTTGTCGTTGCTGACTATGTACAATCGTTATCAAATATATGATATATATATTTTATTTTTTATTTCTGTCTTTCTGTTGCTATAAACAATTTGTTGTTCTGATAGAGCTTAAGAAAATATATTTGATTACAAAGTTATGAGACGGAGTGTATAGCAAGACGATATAAACCTTGAGTGTGTACCTGTAACTGTCAACCACCCTCACGTCCCTCCCTCCTACCACCAAGTGTCAAAATTTCTGCACCTTTCATATGTTTTGTATTTGTTTTGTGTGTGTTTATGCTTTTGTTGTATATTTTTTTCATTTTTTCATTTGCCTTACTTCATTACGCTTTGAAAATGCTTTTCATGCTCACTTTGTTTGTTATTGTTATTGTTCCTTTTTTTTTCTCATATATTCCCAATTCATCCCTCATCCAACAATTTTCTTTTTGTTTCTCTTCCTCTCATTTTCAGATGAATCCTCTGTGTAAATCAATACTCCATCTCAAGTGAAAGTATCTGTGCAGCATAGACATATTTTTTTTTTTTTGCATCTATACTCTCTGTTTCAAAAGTGATTAGTCTCCTCACAGTATGAATAATCAAGGAGATCGTCCCTCAGAGCGGCTCACAAATAGCCTGCAACAATTGCGAGAATTTGGATCGGCGGCAGCTAGTCATGTGCGGTTACATGCTCAGCAAGGATGGAGGACATTGCAACAAAGCATACGAAAACGACGGTTTCCTAAAAGATGTAAAGACGAAGAGGACGAAGAGCGGCCAAGGCGGCCCCGGTTTACTGATAATGGAACTAAAAGTGAGCATGCCTCCAACAACAATTAATGTTTGTACAATACAAGGTTTTGGTAATACATAGGGAAATGTAGATTTTTGTTTATATTTGATCTAATATTCATCGTTCTAAGGAAATCTATCGGGTGGGCTAAAATAAAGTCTACAATTATTTAGATATTCAAAAAATAAAAATATCAGTGGAACGAGGGAGTTACTATTCGTCCCAAAACTTAATAAAGAGAAATCTTATTCAGTTCTATAAAAATAATGCTGTATAGGAAGCCACCAGAAGGTCTACAAATAGAGATGGATAAAACTGCTACTTCTCACTCGCAGGCTGTAACTGTGATTGCTACTTTCAAACCACTGTGAAAAATACCAATCGCGGGAGCCATAGTGGTACTTACTTACTTTACTTATGTCCTGGGTCCTAGCTCTTCAACTACGCCTACGCGCCATCGTGTATGGTTTCTGGCAATGTGTCTCAGTTCTCCCCAACTGCCGTGCCTCCTTCTCGACTGTTCTACGCCATGTTCTCCTCGGATCGTCAGGTATGCTGTCATCATTTTCGGAACATGTGACCAATACACTGCCAGTTCCGCCGTTGAATGGTTGTGCCTATTGGTTCCTGACCCATTCTCTCGCAAAAGTGTTCGTTAGAGATACGATTGAGCCAGAAAATCCTTAAGATATTGCGCATTCACCTATTAACGAACTTTTGCAGCTTTCTGGTGATAGTAGTGGTTACTGTCCATGTGCTGCATCCATATAACAGCACGGATTCAACGTTGTAGCGGAACAGTCTTAGATTGGTGTTCAAACTGATTGCATTCGTTCGCTATACTTTGGACAACATCCCGAACGCGAACTTTGCTTTGGCGATCCTCTTGGCTATATCCAGTTCGGTTCCACCAACAGTCGAGGCAATACTCTCAGGGTACAGGAAATCCTCTACTCTCTCTACCGGTTGTCCAGCAATGCTTATTTGAGCCGATGAGTTTCTTCCAAAGCTGATAATTTTAGTTTTTGCCGTATTAAGTTTTGATTGATTTTCAGCCCGACAATGCCTGCCTTCCTCTCCACATCTGCCGTTATTTGGTGGAGGTCCATAATTCTGTGGGAGAGCATACATCGTCAGCGTAGTCAAGATGTTTCAGTTGAGATGTAAGATTCCATCGAATTCCTCCGTCGACAAAGCTGCATGAAGCATATCGCTAATCACCAATAGGAATAGTATTGGTGAAGGGATACAGCCTTGTCTTACCCCACTTTGGTTCTCAAATTCCTCAGATAAACTCCCTCTGTGCAGAACGTGTCATGTGGACCCATCCTATGTAGCTTTGATAATGGCAATTAGTTTATCGGGAATACCTCTCCTGCGTAAGGCACGCCAAATAAACTCCCTGTTGACACTATCGAATGCCTAAACAAAATCGATTAACAGCTGTACAGCTGGTATAACTGGTGAATTTGTGCTGATATTAAGGCATGGTCTGAGTTTCCTTAAAGTGCACCTATTCTGTCGAAAGAAAAAGATCTAATATATTTCCGAAGTCAATTGGATTAACTGGAAACCATGTGGGTGCTTGTACCACTTAAGTGAGATTACAGTTGATGTCGGACGAAATCTTCAGTTTGTATTGCGGCGCCATCGTTGGATTTGAATGTTCCAGGCAATTTGAGTTATGGTGAATTTGTATGCAGTCAACTTTTTCGGAAAGATGTTGGAGTACTCTGGCCGGTTGGTTATCATTTGGAGACCGGTAGATGCAACGTACAAACTTAGCGCAATCGGGTGTGGCAATTTATATCCATATAACATCGAGAGTATCAGGCTTCATTGATTCCTCCTTCTGACAATCCCAGTCAAATAAACCGAGAATGTAATTCCTAGCCAGGCTAACGAAGATATGTTGAATCAACTGCAGAGTTAATTTCTGCCTCGTTTTAGATTAGCAGGCCATCTGAGCATTCTTGAAAACTTCCAAAACAACCCAATCATTATGATTTCAGATACGATGCTCACGATATTTCGGTTCTCCAGGAAATTCGAATTGGTTATTAATGACCGTCAAGAATGGAGAAACAAAGGTCTCAACACACCACCCAACGCACAAATCTGGTACAGGTGGCCCCAAATTGGAAAATGGCAGTATCGGCGCTGGGGTCTATAGTCCTAACATTCAGCGTGCGGCAGCGCTTGGTAGATCACCTATCATCTTCAAAGTAGAAGTCCATACAATTGAACTATTTATTCGCGAATGCCTGCGGAGAAACAATATTGGAGGTAGCTCTTAATTCCTATACTGTAGGGTCGAAGCTCGTGTGGGACTGCCTCGATCTCCTCGATAGCCTCGCATCCACAAATCAGGTTACCGAACCATGGATTCCTGGACACGAAGACTTTGACGGGAACGAACGAGCAGACTGTCTAGCGAGGAGGGGTGCTGGACGCCCACCCATCGGCCCTAAACCCTACTTTGGGGTACCACCCAGTGATATCCACTCCACAGTAACAAAATGGGAAGCTCAAGAACTCGCCGAACAATTTGCCAACCAAAAGGGCCTAGGACAAGCGAAAAAGTTTATAAACCTCAATCGAAATAGCGCCAGCAAGCTACTTGAACTAAGCAGAGTCGATTTGAGAACTCTAATCGGCTACCTATCCGGACACTGTCCACCCAGGTACCATCTAAATAAAACAAAACTTTCAGATACAGCCATGTGCAGACTCTGCGGGAAACAAAGAGAAATAGCAGAACACATTCTTTGTGAATGTGAACGCAAAGAACGTTTATTCCATCTAACGCGGGTCTCGATCGGCCTAGCGGACATCTGGAGCATGGAACCCAAGATATTATTGAGGTTTATCGATAACCCCAATTTATAATTCTGGTTAACCATTGGTACAGCACAATAGATCTTATAGTTCACAGTGCACTTGGACACCAATCATCGTATGGTATCGTAAGACTAGCAAGTGTGATTTCTTTCTCTGTAAGTGGTGATGGACGCAGCTTACGTTCACGTTATTGAATCCTAAGGTTCGAATGTAATTTGTATCCACAATCTGTCCCTGTCTGGATCCGTCTGTTTGATGTAAATCATGTATTGCATGTTGCACCCCCTTAAATAGTCCCCTCCTCCCCCGAGATCAGAATGGAAGACAAGTTTATCTGTGGAATATTTTACCCCAGGGTGTGAAATCATGACTTTTGCCACCCTGGTTGTACTGGCCCATCTGCCAAACTCCGAAACGTAATTACTACTACTTTACGGAGTCTAAAGTAAGATGCGGTGGTATCTCACCGGACGACAAGGGAGTCGCTCTGTGTACCACCTGTCATCAGCATGTGATGTATCACTTTTGGAAAGTTAAATGTGTGCTGTAACTAGTCACCCATGGGGGGGATCGGATCAAGCTTAAAACCTTGCATTTGGTTCGACGGAGAATGTTAGTTAGATTCAGGTGATACAGATGATGTGCTTATTCATACCCCACAGTTGGAATATTGTGTGAGTCAGTTGATCGCTGAAAACAAGATTGCCTACACCCGCATTACACACAGACGCTTCAAGGTGAAAGATGTGGGCTATTGATTTTATTTGATACACTTTATTACTTTCAGATTTTTGAATGATAAATTCGAAATTCTTTTTTTTTTACACAGAATCTTTGTTTCCATACATTGTATATGTTTAGCGACTTATTAAAAGGTGCTAACCAAAACAGAGGTCTAGTAAATACTAAGTCACATAACCACACCTGAACCAATTTAGATATATTTTCTCAACGATTACAAGTGAAATACAGCTTTGTCAACACGAATGAGTCAGTGTCAGTGGAATTTATTCACTTTTATAGTCAGAGTATAAACCTGGCTTAGTAAACATAATATAGTTGAGATAAATTTATAAAATATTTAAGTAGTTTCTCCTTTTTTTTTTTCAAAGGTGGGAAGTGAGGTCATTGATGGATCTACGAGACCAATCGCAGTACTGTGACCTACACAATGGTCTTTTGTACTACCTCTAAAGGAGGCGTTGTGTGAATTTTGTCGGAAATCAAGTCCTCGAAGAAACTTTACATACATATATTTTATTTTCGTACTAAATTTACATCAACGTTGTTGCCACAAAATTTGTATACAGAGATTCGATAACTAATTTTGTATCTTTTATCTTTTAGGACTTTATTACTAAAGAGAAAAAGAAATAAATTAATCTGAAGGAAACTACGAAAAATCTTCAATATGAAAAAAAAAAACAAAAATAAATAAATAAAATAAAATAAATAAATGAATAATAATATTAAATAGATAAATAAATAAATAAAATATTATTCTAATAACGTGTAACGAAATAACTAAACAATATAAACAAATAAATAATAAAAAAAAAATTTATAAATGTATATAATAAGATAAAAGCACAATTTAACAGAAAAATAAATAAGTAAATAAATAAAGTACTTACTTACTACGCCATCGTGTTCGAAGTTCTGCAACGTGTTCGAGTTGCCTCCAACTCATTCCTAAAGAGCTCGATTCCTCCTCAACTGTTCTGCGCCACGTTTGCCTAGGGCGCCCCGCTATTCTGCCTGCCTGGAGCCAACTCCCAATGGAGTTGTCTTCGCGCCGTAGGGTGTGTCCAATCCATTGCCACTTTCTCCTTCGTATAGTAATGCTTATAGGTTCTTGGCCCGTTCTCAGATAAAGTTGTTCGTTGGAGATGAGGTTCGGCCAAAAAATCCTCAAGATGATTTTTAAGCATTTGTTTACGAAGACTTGCAGCTTGCGTATGTTAATGGTGTCCACCTTCCACGTACTGCACCCATAAAGCAGCACTGATTCCCCGTTGGAGCGGAACAGTCGTAGCTTGGTCCTTAAGCTGATAACATTTCTTCTCCAGATTTTGGATAGCATTCCGAACGCAGCTTAAGCCTTCCCGATTCTGTTGCACACATCCAGTTCCGTGCCACCGCGATTAGCCAAGGCGACACTTCCTAAATATAGAAAGTTATCAACTTTCTCAACTTCCTGTCCGGCAATGTTTAGTTGAGCGTGGTTGTTAGAAGAAGTGCTCAGGGCTTTTGTTTTGGCTGTATTTATTTTTAGCCCCACTTTGTTTACCTCAGCTTCTAGATTTTGGGCCATCAATTGAAGATCCATTATCCGATGTGAAAGTAGACAAACATCGTCAGCGTAATCAAGGTGTTTAAGGTAACATGTCATAGTCCAACGAATTCCTTAACTAGATTCTGTCAATGCTGCACGGAGTACATCGCTGATAACCACCAAGAATAATAGTGGGGACAGTATGCACCCTTGACGTACTCCACTTTGGACTTCAAAATCCTCCGACACCTTACCATTGACACTTACCGCCCTCGTATATAGCCTTGATAATAGCTATAAGTTTTTCTGGGATGCCTCTCCTGCGCAAGGCCAACCAGATAGCATCTCGATTCAAGCTGTCAAAAGCTTTCTCGAAGTCGATAAACATTAAATGTAGCGGAGAGCTATACTCAACGCATTGCTCGATTATGATCCGTAAGGTGTTTATGTGGTCGATGCAGGAGGATCCTGCGCGAAAGCCTGCCTGTTCGACATCGAGAGTTGAATCTAAATGTTCTTTAATTCGTTCTAGAATTATTTTAGCTATTATTTTGGCTACAGCTGGAAGAACACATATGCCTCTCCAGTTACCGCACTCCATCAAGTTTCCCTTCTTTGGAAGCTTAATGATCATACCCCTTTTCCACTCTTGTGGAAATTGTTCACTATCCCAAGCTCTCCGTATTAGCAGATGCAGCAAATCTGCCGATGTATTTGGCGCCGCTTGAAATAGTTCGGCAGTGATGCAATCAATACCCACCGCCTTGTTCTTCTTGAGGGACTTGATTGCTGTTATTATCTCGGTTTTATTGGGAGGTGCGGTTCGAATTCGGAAACTTTTTGCTTCGAACTGCTCATTCGAATTCGAGATCATACCGCCATCGTCTAAGTGATTTAGCACTGTAGCAAAATGTTCTCTCCATCTAGTGAGCTTATCTTCATCCGAAATCAGAAGGTTATCGCCTAGACTCTTCACAGGATGTTGTTTGGAGTTTCGACCACCAATGAGCTCCTTAGTAATGCTGTAAGCAGTCCTACTGTCGCACCTACTCGCTGTTTCTTCAGCCCTTGAGGCCAATGAGTTGACATATTGACGTTTGTCACGTCTCACACTACGCTGCACTTCTTTCTTCTTCGCATGGTATTGGGTTTCAAGCTCGGTTCTCTCTACTGCTGAGGCCCCTGCAATCCGAGCCTTGATTGCTGTACGCTCATCGATCCGTCTCCAGGTGTCTGTAGAAAGCCATGTGCGCCATAAGATGGAGATCTCGTTCTTGTTCGACGTCAGCTCCACGTCTGTTTCGGACGTCCAGGAGACAATTAATAAACCGACGACTGATCGCAATGTGGTCGATCTGGTTGGATATTCGTTGCCTATCAGTGGAGACCCAACTGATCCTGTGGCAGGTGTTATGCTTAAACAGCGTACCTCCGATGACTAGGTGGTTGGTACTGCAGAAGTCCACAAGCCGCTCACCATTGTCATTACGGTCTCCCACGCCGTGAACTCCCATCACGTGCTTAAGCATGGATTTGTCGCTACCAACCTTGGCATTGAGATCTCCCATCACCATTACGATGTCCCCATTAGGTGCTTGGTTGTAGGCGGCGCCTAAGTGGCTATAAAAATCATCCTTTTCATCCTCAATCGCGTCTAGAGTCGAAGCATAACACTATATGATGTTCATTTTTCTAACCCTACTCTAGAACCTAGCTGTCAATATCGGGTCACAATGGGGTTTCCAGGATATGAGGCTACTACGTGCTGCTGGAGTTAGCATAAGTCCTACGCCGGAACTCCGTGCACTTCCAGCTGGTTTACCAGAGTAGAGCATGACAGTGCTTTTTGTTGGGGAGATGTATTCCCTAGCATCGTACCATCTTATCTCGGTCAGCCCTAAGATATCGATTTTATACCGTGCGAATTCGCGCTCCAATTGGAGGAATCTCTCGTTATTGTGTGAGTCCAGGAGGGTCTTAATGTTCCAGAATCCAATCGTTGTCCGTGTTCGATAGCCAAAGGTCGGTGGTTTCCGTTTCGGAGCAAGATTTGTTTTTACGGTTGCGGCTCGCTGGGCCACAGACCAGCCGACACTTATCCTGTTTTTTGGCGCAGGAAGCTCGCCATTCGTCCTCTCCCGTTAGCAATTTCCGAAGAAATTCCCAGATGGCACCACGAGGAAGTGGGAGTAGGGCTTACTAACAGAGCTGATAGGTTTTCGGCTGCAGTGGCTCCTTCTCGTTACTATAAATTAAATAAATTAACAAGTATATAAATAAGTAAATACGTATCTACATAAAAAAATAAAAAAATAAACAAACAAATTTATAAATGAATGAATTATGAATAGGTAAACCATATAACTAAAAAAAAGAAAAAATTTATAATAGAATAAAGAAGTAAGTAAACAAATAGTTATGTGGACAGAGACAAGAGAAAAAATATGTTCAAACATTTAATTGGTTTATAAGAGGATTATCTGAAAAAATACAGTTTTGTAAAAATTTGTCTGTCAGCTTAATGATTCTATCGGAGATCTACTTAATATTCGCTCGGAAATGAAGATCCGAGGTAGAATTGTATCTGGGTAGGTTAAGCATCATTACCAGCAATTTGTTTTGCGACACTTGTAACTTCCTTTTATGACATATTGCACAGTCTCCCCACACTTGGCATCCATAAAGTAGTATGGCTTGAAATACTACTTACTACTTTATGGATTATGATTTTGTTTAAGTTACTTAGCATTGAATTCCTGTTTATAAATGAATAAAGCATCTTGGTAGCAATATTCAATTTATTAACGGTGTTGGAATTGTGTTCTCTGAAAGTCCGTTTTTCATCTAGGTGAATTCCCAGATACTTAACACTTGGTTTCCAATCGACTCTTACACCACACGCGTTAAGCGAATTGTTGGGCAGATAGCAACTCTTTCTTTTTCGACTGAAAAAGATTGATTGCACTTTTTCGGCATTAAGCTTGATTTTCCACTTGCTAAAATTCATTCATTCATTCATTTTCAATGGCCCGCTAATCCTTCATGAGGGTCGCGGGGGTAGGATGCTCAGGTGGACTCTCCATCCTTCTCGATCCTCCGCCATTGACTCCAATTCATCAGGGGGAATCCCTAAGCGGCTCCAGGAGAGATGTCGGACTTGATCCAACCATCTATTTCTAGGCCTTCCGCGAAGTCGCCTACCTGATGGCACGGCAACCATGGCTCGTCTTGGAAGCCGGTCTGGGGGCATACGCACTACGTGACCAAACCATCGAAGCATAGATCGTTCCGTTCGGAGAAGTAGCTGCTCAACGTTGAGCGCCTCGCGTACTCTGGTGTTGCGCACTCGATCTCTACGAGTTATTCCAACAACACCGCGAAGGAACCTCATTTCGGCAGCTTGTATCCGCGATCTTGCTAAAATAATCAACTAATATTCTAGTCGCATTTTGCCGGTTAGTCTCAATATTGAGACTAAACTCATGCGATGAAAGTATGCCTGTGTCATTAGCGTAAATAGCTGTTTCGCGTGCTGGGAGCCTTGGAAAGTCTGAGGTGTAAACATTGTAAAGCACTGGACCGAGGACTGAACCCTGGGGCACCCCTGCGTAAACGTACTGTAAAGATGATGCTTTGCCATTGACGTAAACTCTAAAACGTCTATTAGTCAAAAATCTTTGTGTGGTTTTGACTAGATACAGGGAAAAACAATCATTTTGTATACAATCCCATTGTGACAAACGGAATCAAAAGCTTTCTCGATATCGAGCAATACTAAACCCGTGGATTTGCCTAACGCACGGTTCCTTTTGACATGCTGGTATATTCTGAGCACTTGATGAGACGTGCTGCGATGACCCCTAAAACCAAATTGCTCATCAGGGAAGATACGTCTGTCAATAATAAATGTCATAAGTTTCTTTTTAATTACTTTTTCGTAAATTACTTTTTCGTAAACTTAAACTTATTGGTCTTAAGATGTAGGTTTTTAATGCCACCAAGACCGTCTGACTTCCTCAGTCGCAAACTTGTCAGCACATCCACGATTTCCATTCGAGGTACGTACTCATCTGGGGATAGGTCACAACTTTGGCAATAAAGCCTATCATAGGCTTCATTAACTAAGGCGTTGGTGTTTGCATCACCAAGGTGCTGGGATACAGCGTGGTTCTTGATAAAGGTTGAACCAAAAATGTCGGCCTTGTTGATGTCCGTGTGAAAAACGTTACCAGAGCTTTGTAGACTAGGAATTCTCCTATCCTTACTCTTAACAATCCTAACTACATTCCAAAAGGGCTTTGCATTTTTGTCTAATAAGCTTAGTTTCCTATTCCATTCTTCGTTCCTGTGTGTTTCAATTTCTTCAAGCGGGATGACGGCGACCATTTTCGCCCTGGTGATGTACATCGACATTATAACTTTTGTCGCTGACTTTTGTTGTTTGGCCTTTACTGGAGGATTTGCACTTTCTGGGCTCCATACCATGGACTGCTGTTTGGTTTCCGGGTCGTACTTGTAAAGCCAAGATTCATCACCTGTAACGATCTTATTGAAGCATCTTCACTCTCCATTTTCAAACTTATCCAGGAAATATTGAGCAAAACGGACACGAGTCTCTTTTTGCTCTCCATTCAACATTTCTGGAACCCATCGAGCTGACTTCTTTGAATATTTCAGGTGATAGTTTAAAATTCGTGACACAGCCATGGCATTCAAGCCCAGTTCATCCGCTATCATCTCCTGTGTCTTCCTGGCATCTTCGTCAATTTTAGCCTTCACCAGGGCCACATTTGTTTCGTCGGTCGTGGATTTGGGGCGACCTTCACGAGATTCGTCCTCCACAGAAAAATGGCCAGTCTGGAATCTTCGAAACCACTTTGAAATAGTAACAAGAGGTGGTGCATTTATTCCGTATGCGTTTTGGCATTCGTGCAGAATTTTGACTGGTGTGAGTCGACGTCAAAATCCGAAGAGAATGGCAAAACGAATTTCTTCCTGTGTTGGCGGTGGAACTTCAACCGAGCTTACGTCACTAATTTTTCTTTTTCTCGTCTCCATTTTTACCTATTGTTTTGAAATTTTGAAATAAATATTGTTAGATTATAAGCTACAAAAATGCATCTTTTTTTCCAGAAACTACTAACTTGACACCAACTAAGCGAACTTTTGTTAGTCCCTCCGTACCTCAAGACGGCGTACTGTCCCCACTCATTTGACTCCTTGTGGTGGATGAGATTTTGAAAACACTCGAAGTGAATGGTTCAACGTGCCTACGCTGACTATTTTTCCATTCTTGTATCAGGGAAATTCCTTTCGATCATTAGCAATAAACTCAATTATGCACTGCTACTAATTAATAGCTGGGTCCGTAGCCGAGGTCTGAGTGCGCAGAGACTGTCGTCTTCACTAGGAAAAGGTCAATCCCTGAAGTCAAATCCCCTAAAATCGGAGGTGCTGTACTAAATTTCTTAAAGTCGGCACGATACCTGGGCGTAATTCTAGATTAAAAATTAAATTGGAAGGACAATGTCGAGGATCGCATTGAAAACGCATGTGCAGCTTTTTACGCTTGTACAAAAACGTTCGGCAATACGTGGGTTGAAAGCCCGCTATGGTATATTGGTTATACACGGCGGTTGTGTGACCCATCCTTATTTATGGTTCGTTAGTCTGGTGGAATGCATTGTTCTTAAGCCTCACCAAGATCCATAAGTCTGTCTTCATCCGGATCATGGGATCATTACGTACAACACGCACGGCGGCAGTGAAGACCATGTTAAGTCTCATTCTGCTGGTTCTATTCTGCAAAAATACAGCGGCCAAATTGGCACTCAGATTGACTGAAACAGGACTCTGGTCATCTGCCGCTTATAGTCACGCTTCCGTCCTTTATAGATGGGGAGTCACAAGTAGGAAGGTAGCAACCGACTAAATGATGCCTCTGCCGACATTCCACAGGAGATGCACTATCCTAACAGAAATGACTGGAAAAACGAACAAGCCATTAGTAATGAGGGATTGTCCTTCTACACTTACGGTTCCAAAATGGATGTCGGTGAAGGAGGTGGTGTTTACTGCAAAAGGATAAGAATCAACCTCTCACTCAGATTTAACAATGAATGCAGCGTCTTTGAAGCCATTATCCAGGCTGCGAAAATGATAACCAAAGTAACATCGTGGGTAAATCAATTACAGTGTACAATGACAGCCAGGCAGCCGTTAAGCCTCTTCAATTCTCAGTAGTTAAATCTAGGCTCGTTAAAATTTGCAAACGACATCTTGATGAGGTATGACTAGCCAACAAGGCGACACTATGCTGGGTACCAGGGCATATGGGCATGCCGGGCAATGAAAGGATAGACGAACTCGCTACAATGGGGTCGGCGCTGCATATCTCGCAAGCCCTGCCCTACGTGAAGGTTTCGATTAGCTCTATAAATAAACCCGTCGGAAGTCGGAGACGAATCAAACACACAATGAATCCATCCCGATAACGCACGCACTGCTAGAACGCTGTGGCCGGCCTATGATTTGAGGAGAACTCCTTTTCTGGTTAGGCTTAGTCGTAGCAGTACGCGGATCATCTCTGGCATAATCACGTGGCACTGTGCCATTGGGTTTCATGCAGAGCGTATCGGCATACCTCATAATGACTTCTGCAGGAGCTGCAGGGATGAGGAAGAAATTAAATCTGTCCGACACCTGCTGTGCGAATGCACTGCTCTCGCCGACAGACAGAAGAATGAGGACTCCCAATAGCTACTTCTTCACTGAGTTGGAGAACCTACATCACATTGAGCTGAAAGGCATGCACTCATATTCTTATCTACGTAATAGCCAGCATTTCTCCTTACGAGCTGACAGACCCTCTAACATGTTTATCCTTATCTAGATGGATGACAACTCAGCAGTTTTTCTTTACAGGTTACCAGAGTAAAAATAAAGTGAACACAATGGAATCTCGGTGGTCTAAGTGGGCAGTGACTTACGCCACAAGGCACCCATCTACCTAACCCTGATAGATAGATATATAGGACTTAATAAGGTGGGCGCCGAAACGTAAGTGTCTCGGAACACTGCGCGTGAGGCTCTTAGTTCGAATTCCAGAAAACACCAAACAGTTTCACGGTCTCACCTCTCGCGAACATCTGGCAAACATCCGAGATTTTTTTTTGTCTCGAAAAAGCTTCTCAAAACAAATTGCCATTCGGATACGGCACACAACACGAGGGGTTGCGAGAAACTAGGTCCAGGCACTTTAAGAGCTGTTGCGCTAAGTATTTTTTTTTTTTTTTAATGAGGTGCAAGTGCAATGTTACCTTTGGCAGATCTATTGTGTCCCCCAAACTAAGGCTCTACTCGATGATATATATCTTGATAAGGCACTGCCATATCAGTCTGGATCTGGTCTCGTGTGAGTTTCAGTGCATTGATGGAGGCTTGGCTATCTGACAGTATTGCGATATCTTGTCGGCGATATTGCCTGTCGAGGTTGAATTAGGTGTATCTTTCGAGCGCGAACCTCTACTTAGAATATACTGGGGCAAATTATCAGAGATTCTGAGTATCTGTTTCTGGGCTTGTATAAACCTGCCCCATTGCCTGTAGATATTTTCGATTAATTCGTGTACCATTTTGTAGTATGTGGTTGGAATTTGTACTTATCTGTCTCACTGCTCCAAAGCAATATTTCTTAACCATATCGCCTCTGGGCCAGTCCAGAAGCAGCACCAATTTGGATAAGGTTTCTCGCTCTCTGTTTGCGATGCGATTTTCTTTCCCAAAGCCTTCTTTGATAATTCGTAATATGGTCTCCTTGTGATACTTTCTAGCACTATGTGTAGCGGAGGTAATCCTACCATCACCTCTAGTGCTGCTGTGGGACAGGTTCTCATGGCTCCTGTTATATAGATGCAGGTCTTTGCACTTTGACTATAGATATCCTCGTCGTGATTAACCTTGTATGCCACTGCTCCATATGTGATGATGGGTCTTACTATCCACCTGCATTCCCAGGGTTTTTCTGAAATGTTCCTACACACCACAAGTTCTTTGGTTACCACAGCTTCTATATGTTCTTTCCAAAGAAGTTTGCTGTCTAGTGTTATACCTGGATACTTGACCTATTTCTGTGGGTCGACCCTGATTCCTTCCAGTAGGATATGTTGCATACGCCTTAGCTGTCTTTTTTTTGTGAAGGGTATCACAGTAAATTTAGTAGGGTTCACTCTAAGTCCTACTGTCTTACACCACTTCTGTGTGATTCGTATGAACCCCTTTGAATGATGAACCTAACCAGTAAGTTACTTAGAAAATTGTTCCTTCACCCAACTTTTGAAACACTAAAAACCTTCTTCGAATCACCCTGTCCTGTCTACTCCCAAAGTCTCGAAGTATTACTTGTTGAATGCTTTTCAATTATCTTACATTACTCGCACAAGTGAAAGCTCCACACCTTTTCAAATATTTGTACACAACTGTGTCTATTCACCCTGAGACAACCACTGATTAGAAATTACATCATCGTCAACCCACTACAACCACAACCGAGTTTTGCCGCTCATAAAATGCATTTCACCTTATGCACTTCATCCAGCAGGCCTCTGACATGTATAACATTGCAATTCTGTTTGTTGTCCTTAATCCTTTTACCAAAAACGTCTGCCAGAGCTTTGCATATAAATTGTACCTCTCCACCCAGCTTACACGTTAAAGTCATTAAAAGCTTTATTACAAAAAGCTCCGAAAGTATAACAAGGATATTTCAGTCGTTTAGTTAGGGTGCACTCGAGTTGACATGACACCTTTTTTCTGTGCTCGTTATTTTTTTGCTTTGCAAACACTCACAAAATTAAATTTTAAATTGTTTAACAAGGAGCAATCTCCTTTGCTCCTTTTTGTTCACGAATCATAAATCGATTGCAAAGTTTCTAATGTGAATTACATCACTGAATCTCTGTGTTTCACTTTGTTCTCTGGGTCGTAACTGACCATTATCCTTCGGAAGGATAATGTTTTTGTAAAGAAAAACAAAATCATTGATTTATTTTCCTAATCCTGCGTTCTTCCACCCAAAAAAAAAAGGGTTTACCCAAGGATTACAAGTGAAAAAGAATGAAAGAAAAAAAAAAATTTCTAAATGTCGACACAAAGCTTTTAGCGAGTTCGATAAGGAAAAGTATATCGGTATTGTCCTTCAGTACGACATAATGCAATAAAATTGCCGAAGGACTCAATATGTTCGCGGTTGAACTCTGGTGTAATTTTGAATTCATATGCAAAAGCGATCTAAGTCTTTCATTAAAACTTTAATTACTTGTGTGTGCAATCGTCGCGAACCCTTGAATAGACACACACACGTGTGCAAACGACCGGCTGGTTGTTTTACTATCGTTGCGATGCTCTTATAAACCAATACATTAGTATACACAACCCATACCAAGAAAGTTTCGCACCGATTGTGTGGCGAGCGACAACAAGGATAAAGGACATTACCTACAACCAGCGAGCTATGGCTTTTAGGAATGTTTATAAAGCTCTTCGATTGCGCCTTAGCCGTAAGATGTTTATATTTATGTTTCAATTCTCGAGTTTGTGTGGGTGCATGTGTGTGTTAATTGTTTGCAATTCCTTTTTTTTTGTGAGTGTATAGAGAAGTTTTGTTTCGTTTTTGCTTGGATTAGAATCTAAAGTTGGTGTGAGGATGTCGTGTCCTGCCATATAGTAGCCAAATTGTTGGAGGTTTATTTGATTTTTACTGTTTAATTACATATTTCTCTGAATCCATGGGTGCTTACCTTTGGAATATGAGAATTATGAGAACTTTCTAGAGTGTTTTCCAGATGTCGACTTGAGTCCTTACAATGTGTAGTATGTCAGTAAAAATGATTAGAAGGGGAAACACTTTGATTTCCTAAATGTCAAAGTTCACTTCACTGGGAATCAGTTGGGTGAGATGAAGAAGCATTAGGTACCTAGGGTAGGTGCTTCTGAAGGAGTATGTACACGACAAAACTTTTCATCAAGAAAACGTCTACTCACTGAAAGCGGAATTCAACCGGAAATTATTATTTCTTTATTCCTCTGGGTTGAGTTGCTTTTTGCAGTTGGTTCATTGTAAATACATGCTTCCATGTTCCTTAAATCGAAATGGTTAAACGTTTAATAGATTGAACATTAGTTCAAAGCAGTGACATCACTTCCATATTGAATGACAAATCCTCAAAGTTTAATCTTTCATAAACTTGAATTGTGGTTGGAGAATTTGAATCCCTTTCCCTTTTTATTATTATATTGGGTTGGAGAGAAAGTATTGAACCTTTTGTCAATTTCAAATCGTTTTGGTTTGTTCCATATTCCCGAAGAATTTTATTCAACAAAATATTGTCCATTCGATACCAATACGTGCTGGAGAGTAATAAGGAAGCTGAATGGTGTTAGATGCATCAAAGGTTTGAATTTAGATGCCAATATCTTAGCAGCCTGTTTCCAAAATCTGCTGAATGCAAATAACCTCGCAACTATACACCACCATGCTTTTCCATGGATATCGGTAGAATCATTGGATTAAGAAATCTCGTTTCCGGAAGTACAAAAGGCAATCGTTGAAAGAAAAAAACAACAAAGCTCTAAGGGAGGACAGGATCACCTTCGATTTTTTTTTTTTAAATGTGCCAACGAGTTTTATACACTTGGTTACGGACAGTTTGAACAATTTTTTTTTTATAATTTGCGCGCACTCAAGGGGTTATAAATACCTTAAATATGTTTACACACAGTGCGGGCATTGGAAAGGATAGACAGAGAGAGAACGATTTGGTGTAATGGTTTAAAGCTCAGTTGATAATGCTTCCGAGAAACCCCGTGGGTGACGTCCAGATAACTGGGGAGGTTTTTGGTATTTTTTTTTTCTTGCTTGTGATTTACAGCATTTTTTTCGCGACCACCGATGCCATAGAAATATCAATCATCCAATAGACTTACTTACTTAGGTGGCGCTACATTTCGGAGTGAACCTGGGCCGAAACCAACAAGCCTCTCCGTCTAGATCGGTCTTTAGCTAATTGCCTCCAGTTACGCATTCGAAGTTGGCCGGGTCCCCTTGAACTTGTGCGCTCCATCTATGGCGAGGATTTCCTCTACTGCGTCGTCCCTCTGGGTTAGATTCGAAGACTGCGGGTCGGAGTATTGGTGTCCATTCGCTCTACATATTCTAGCCATCTCAAACTTCCAATACGCAGTTTTTCGACTAGGTCGATGCCGCTATAGCTCGTATAGTACATGATTAAATCTTCTCCTCCAAAACCCGTCAACGCAAACGGGACCGAATATCTTGCGAAGAATTTTTCTCTCGAAGCGACCAAGGATATCTTTATCTGCTTTCAATAAAGTCCAAGTTTCAGCGCCGTAAAGCAGGACTGGGCTACACAGAGTCTCCTTAGTTGTTCGAGATAGGGCTTTACTATTGAATTGCCTTATAACCCCAATAAAACAAAACCGCGATTGGCAAGAGTTATTCTTCGCTTGCTTTTTGCACTGATGCCGTTTTCAGAGTTAATAACAGAACCAAGGTAGGCAAAGTCCCTTATTACTTCGAAGCTATAGCTGATTGCCCCTTCTTGTTGACAGCATATACTTGGTTTTGCCCTCGTTTATCGCTGAACCCATTTTAGCTGTTTCCGCCTCAAGGCTTGCAAACGCACCGGTGACAGCCCGCTGAATTCTTCCAATAATGTGAATATCGTCGGCGTATGTAAGCAGTTATACAGAATTGTCATAGATTGTACCCCCGATGTTGGCTTGTGAGTTTCGCACAATCCGTTCAAGTACAATATTAAAGAAGTCGCATGACAGCGCGTTACCTTGTCTTAAACCTTTTTTGACAGCGAATGTCTCGGTGAGGTCATTACTGACCTTGACGAAGCAACGAGCGTTCTCCACCCTATCCTGCACAGACGAACAAGTTTTGCAGGGATGTCAAAACTAGATATGGCTCTATAAAGCTCTTTTCTATAGATGCTGTCATAGGCGGCCTTGAAATCCATAAAGAGATGATTAGTATCGATTTGGCCTTCTTGGGTTTTCTCCAGGATCTGTCGAAGTGTGAATATTTGATCGCTGCTGGACTTTCCTGGCCTGAAACCGCACTGATAGGGTCCAATCAGGCTGTTGATAAAAGGTTTCAGACATTCACACAATATTGCAGAAAAGATCTTATATGCGATGAGACTTCAGTAATTGATGAAGATGTGAGAGAGCATTTAGCTTTACTTAGCAACGACACTACCTGTGGCCCTGATGGAATTCCTCCGATTGTGCTAAAATATTGTTGCAATGCCTTGGCAACACCTTTAGCCGCGCTATTTCGGGCATCATTAAAGCAGAGCATTTTTCCTAAAATTTGGAAAACTTCTTTTATTATTCCAGTACACAAAAAGGGAAATCGAGGTGAAATTTCTAATTATAGACCTGTTGCCAAGCTATCGTGTGTGCCAAAACTGTTCGAGGCTATAGTTTGTAAGGGTTTTTATTTTCCTTGCAAACCATTTCTATTAATCAAGCAGCATGGGTTCATGAATAGAAGATCCATTGTTGCTAACCTGTTGAAATTTACTTCTTTTACAAACAAAGTTGTCGAAGAGAGTGGTCAGGTCGACTGTATTTATACAGATTTTAGCAAGGCCTTTGACGAACTTTCTCACAGCTTAATTCTGCTTAAAATGACGTCTTTGGGCTTTCCAAATCATTTCGTTCGATGGATATGTTCTTATCTTGAAGAACGAACTTATCAAGTTTTATTTCGGGGAATAACATCCGATGCAATCCTCGCTACATCCGGTGTACCCCAAGGAAGTCACTTAGGCCCTCTTTTATTTACCATTGCGATCAATGACGTCGTGGCAATACTTAAGAGTACTCGAATCTTAATCTATGCTGACGACATAAAAATCTTTAGGCTTGTACGCAGTCAGTCTGATTGTATAGCTGTGCAGAATGATTTAGATACGTTCCCTGAATGGTGCTGTAATAACAATTTATTTTTGAACGTATCTAAATGCCAGTCGATGATCTTTTCAAGAAAACGTAATTTAATGAGTTATGATTACAATCTTAGTGAATCTGTACTTAACAAAGTCACATCAATATGCGATTTACGAGTGCATTTTTCTCAAAATATCGACCTCGATTTTCACATTGAACAGATTGTCAATAAAGCGAATTCATTGCTTGGCTTTATAAAACGTTGGAGTAAAGAATTCAAGTGACCTCTTATAACATCCACACTTTATAATACCTTTGTCCGTCCGCAGTTAGAGCATGCGTCTAACATTTGGTCTCCAATGTATGCAGTACATATTAACCGTGTTTAATCGGTACAACGTAAGTTTGTCCGATTTAAACTGGAAGGCCCTACACGTCTTCCGTCATATTACGACCGCCTTCTTCTCTTAAATCTTCATTCTTTTGAGAAACGTAGGGCAGTATGTAATGTAGCATTTTTACACCAGCTGGTAAATGGTTTTGTTGACTCGCCGGATTTTATAAATGAATTCGGTTTAAATGTAAGATGCTACAACTCCAGAAATACCGAGATTTTCCGCGTAAATTTCCACCGAACGAACTACGGTTCTAACGAATCTCTTACGCGCATGGCGAAGGAAGTGGATACAACGGCAACAAATTTAATTACAACCATAGTAAATCAAAACTAAAACATGAATTATACGAACGATACTTACTTCTTTGTTGTAAGTGTTTAGTGTAATGTTTGACATATGCGTAGCATATTAGTTTTTAGTTCATACTTTTATTTAGTATGAAATCTGCTTTTTATTTACTTGTCCAGTCTTTTTGTGTAAGGTGTTAGGCTTTATAAATATTCACAACACTAACAACTAACACCACGCTAAATGATGACTGTGACAAGCTGGATATTACTTAGTAGCTGTTTTGAGTTTTTCTCTTTCAGTTCAAAGTAATATTCGTCACAAAATGCTTGCCCTTAAGCAGTACTGATGCCTCCATAATTGGCGCAGTTGAGGGAGTCTCATTTCTTGTGGATCGGGTAAACGATGCTGAGATTCCATTCATCAGGCATACACTCGTCTGACCAAATCTTAGAGATGAGTTGGTGTATGCACTCTACCAATTCATCACCAGCTGCCTCGAAAAGTTCGGCCGTCAAGCCGTCAGGTTCAACAGCGCTGTTGTATTTCAGCTTGCATATTGCTATCCTCACTTCGTTTTGGTCAGGTGGACGGACATTTTGACTATCATCGTCTATGTTGAATGGTTCATTCTGCCTGACAGCGGGATGTTGATCTTCGTCGCCGTTATACAGTCTGCAGAAGTAGTTTTTCCATATTCTCAGCACCGACTGTGATTCTACTACGAGGTTTCCATTTTCACCTCTACAGGTTTCTGTACGGGTATTGCTCCTCTGACACGTTCTTTTTACCTTTTGGTAAAACTTTCGTACATTGTTCCTGGAGTATAAACTCTCGATATTCTCAAACGCGCGCTTCTCATGCTCTTTTTTCTTCTTTTGGAGAAGCCGATGTTCTTCCCGTCTCTTTTGCTCGTAGAGCTCACGAGCAGCTCTCGTCTTCCTTTGCGGCGCGCGCCGCTTTGGGTGCCTCTTGTTTTGCTACACGCACTCACCGGCATTCTTCGTCAAACCAGGGGTTTCGCGGTGGTGGGCGAGCGAGACCCAGTCGCTGCGTTTCTGATGGCATGTTGGCAGCATTGCCATTGGTCTTCGGCACTTGATGCTGGCGGCATAGGGGTGATTGAGAGATTTCGGGATACGCGTTCACCGAAGAGTCTGGCGGTTTCATGCAATTGTAGCTTTTCGACGTTAAATTTCCTCACAGTGATTCTTTTTTGTTGCTCAGTTGGGGATATCCGCGTCCGTACCTTGGCCCTTTAGAAGGTCCGGACATCCAAAATACGAATACGAACCTCTTACGCCTAATACGATTTTAACGTCATATTTAGGACATTGCTCGTATGTTTTGCCGAGGAGCTCCTAGAAACAATCTTTGGAGCCAGGTTCATTTTCTTCCGTGGGGGCACGAACACATATTAGGCTTGTGTTAGTGAATTAAGCCTCAAGCCCATCCAACAGAGCGAACAGTTTTTCCTGCCATATGACCAAGCTACTGCCGGTGTTATGCCTTCGCAGTGGTGTTCACAAAAGCTTTCACAATTGTTCGGACTGACTTTATATGTTATATTCCATGAGAAATAAATAAATGCTTGACGTTATCAGGATTTGAGCCAAGAACCATTAGTGTGGCAATTGACGACGCGACGTTACCACTACACCATTGCCACACCCAACATGAGTTAGAACGCAGGTACGGTTCCGGAAAGCTTCAAGAAGAATATAGTATTCTCACTGTTTAAAGCGAGAGATGCAAGCAACCCGGGCAACTACAGCGGTATTTCCTTCCTGAACACTCTTTTGAATTTGTTTAAGAGTGTTTTGCTGCAGTGATTGTCCGCATGGGTAGAATCAAGTCGAATTTTCACTAAATTTCAGTCTAGCTTTAGAGCGAACTACTTAACGTTTGACAACATACTTGTATTGACTAACTTAACAAAATTGTATCTCAGCCTTTTTGGTCGATTTTCGTGCTGCTTTTAATACAGTACAGAGGCAAGCTCTTTTTTATAAGCTAAGTTTATTGGGTATATCGTCGAAAATGCTAAGGATGATACAAAGCCTATACAGCGGTAATCAGATAGCAGTTTGAGACGGTGTCACGTTATCAGAATGGTTTTCCACGAATACATGAGTCAAACAAGGCTGCATAGTAAGCCCGCTCTTGCAAGAATTGAGTTCGAGGACTGTATCATCAAAGTACTATTATGATGATATCGTCAAGCATGTTACATCGTATGAGTAACAGGCTGGAGGAGTATTGTAACACCGCTAAATCAAACGTTTTGATTTTTCGAAACAATTCAGGATAATACGCCAGATAGGAAAATTGTCGTTTGCTCAGTCTTCTTCTTCTTCTTCCTTTTTCAGCGAGGTTATGATCCGAAAATGGGATCATATCCCTCCCACTTCAGCGCATTTCTACTGAACCGCCTGTGGGGTTCGCCTAATTGACCTCAGAAAATATCGGCAGGCCCGCCGATTTTGGATCACTCGGTTACTGAAGCCAATGAAATGCCGATGTCGTCGCATTTGTCTGATCCAGGAGTTTATAGGCATGCCTCTTCTGCTTGGCGATGTCTTTGGAACGTTCATTGATATTACTTTTTTAACAGGGTCCAAATGAACTCTTCTTTAAACGTGACAATACCAGCTAAGCCGGTTGCGCTTTATTTTCTATTCGGTGGTTTCCTTGATGTGAAAGCTTCCACGGATCTTTGAATTTTTTATTCGATCAAGCTTTGTCACTCCTGCTGTCATGCGAAACATCTTCATCTCAGCTGCCGTTAATTTACTCTCATACTTTTTGTACATCGTCCACCATTGTGAACCGTATTTGAGTGCTGGACGCACAACTGCGGTGTAGAGCCTTCCTTTCAACTTAGGGGGCATTTTTCTGTCACACAAGATAGTGGAGTTTTCTCGCCACTTCATCCGCCCTATGCTTTACCGATGATTGATGTCGTCATCACAGGTTGCTTTGCTATTGATCATAGATCCCAGATATTTGAACTTTTCGCACTTGGGAAGCACTGTTCCATTCAAATAAATGTCTGGAATAGGCCTGAGTGGATCAGAGAACGGGCAGCACAAGTACTCTGTCTTTTTTGAACTAATGCGATACCCATTTCCCTCCAGAACTTCCACCCACACATCAAGTGCTCGTTGCAGGGATGTAGGATCCTCACTTATGATGGCTCCATCGTCAGCAAAGAGTAAACTGATGTACCTTGGGGTCTGTCACCTTACCTTCAAGCAGATAATCAAGGACTGTAATAAAGACCAAACTTGTCTATCTGAGCAGGATAACGATGGAGAACGCTCGCTGCTCCATCAAGTTTGGTAATGATCTCAAAATAGAAATATCAAAAGGATGTAGTTACGTCCCGTCATGTGACTTCTTTACTATTATACTTGAACGCATCGTGCGAAACTCACAAACGAACACCAAAGGCACAGTCTATCAAAAGTCCGTACAACTGCTTGCAAACGCCGACGATATTGATATTTATATTTTTCAATTTCATAAATCAATTTTAATTTTTATTTTTATTTGAAACATTTTTAACAGAGAAGTGCTTTACTTATTTTGAGACTCGAGCTATGAATTATAAATTTTAATGGATAAATGCAACAAGAACAAATGCTAGGGGTAAAGCGAGTGGAGGTTGTTTTTTTTTTATTTAAACGAGATCTTAAGAGAATCAGCTGTGAATTCAAACAATTAAAGGGATTAACCTATCTGAGCTTACATTTTAATAACTCCAGTTTCTGGAGACTTCCAACATATCTGAATTATAATCGTTGGGTGGAGGATTTCGGAAGATTAGAAGAGACTCTATTGTGTGGCGATAATCCAAATATATTAATTGTAGGTGATTTGAACGCACGAACGGACAATGAAGCAGGATCTGAAAACAACTCAGCTGGTACAGTTCGACAATCAAAAGATAAATTAGTGAATGCAAGAGGTGCGAAATTATTAGAGCTGTGTAACTCGTACGAACTTCGACTTCAAAACGGAACAAGTACTTCGGATAATGTGGGGGAGTTCACATTTGTTTGAAAGCAAGGGACTACGGTCTCATAGGAGGAGACTGGGATTCGTATGTCACTGACTTCGAAGTGGGCCAAATACCATATTCGGATCATATGGTATGCCACTAATCGTAACTGGTTTCTTTAAACTTCTTTATATTGAAGCTAATAGCCAATTCAAAGCCCTATGTAGAAGAAAGAAGAAGGCCTACTACGAAACAGAAGCTTTAAAGTTAGCTAATTGTCGAAGTTCATCAAATTTCTGGAGACTAGCGGCAAAACTTAATGGTACAAAATTCAAAATAAATCAAGAGCTTAGTCCTACTGTCCTGTTTACACACGTTAACGAGTTGCTGAATCCTATAGTTAGTAGTAGCGTGTTCCAATATGCCGCACCGGACTTTGAAGATAAACTATTAGACTCGATAATAACATACCCAGAAGTGATCACGGCTTTAAATAGGTTGAAAGATGCCAAAGCGGCAGGATCTGACGGAATACCGGTCGAGTTCTATAAGTATGGGACTAATGAGCTCTGTCTCCGACTTATCCGCGTGTTTAATGATGTGATGGATAATGGGAATATACCACAACAGTTTAAGGAGGCTTTAATTTTCCCTATCCATAAAAAGGGCTGCACGAGTGATCCGAGAAATTATCGTGGGATTTCATTCCTAAATGCAACATTCCGATTTTCACTTCAGTTTTGCAAAGAGGGCTTACGGAATGGATTCACGTAAATAAGCTGTTAAAAGAATTTCAGGCAGGTTTTAGACCAGGATATTCCACAATAGACCACATCTTCGTTTTGCGTAGCATTGCAGAATCTTTTATCCCGAAAAGTAAAAAACTGTACGTATTCTACGTCGACTTTAAAGCAGCGTTTTAAACAATTGACCGCAGAGCTTTAATTTATAAGCTGTTTGGCATGAAATTGTCGCGGAAGTTCGGAAGAGTCATCCAGAACCTTTATGAAGATACTCAGGTTTCGGTTTGGAATGAAAGGAAAAGGTCCGAGTGGTTCCAAGCAAGATCAGGAGTAAGACAAGGGTGCACATTGAGTCCGCTCCTATTTGCACTATTTATAGAAGACTTAGTGGACTCCCTGCCAGGAGGCGTTGAATTTGCTGGGGTACTCATCAAGGCGTTACTTTTTACGAATGATATAGTCATGCTGGCATATTCACCAGAAGCTTTGCAGCTGATGATTAATCGGCTATACAATTACTGCAGTTTATGGCGCCTTTTAGTCAGCTTGGAAAAGTCGAAAGTGATGATTTTCAAAAAAGGGGAGGTAGAATTTGCTTGAACGAGAGGTGGACGTATAATGGCGAAATCATTGAGGTAGTTAAGGACTACAAATACCTTGGAGTTTATTTTACGAGCAACTTAAGTATGCAGAAGCATCTAGAAGAAAAACTGATCAAAGCCAAAACCGCAGTGAATATAACGTGGAAAAGATGTTTCATCAATAAGAACATAACCCCATAGAGTATTTGAAGCTACCTCCGAAACTATTTTGCTATATGCTGAGCAAGTATGGGGACATTGAAATTGTGGAAAGACTCCTACGATATTACATCAAAAGGTCATTTCATCTTCCTGCTAGCACTCCCAATTACATGGTAATGTAGGAAACGGGTCTGTCCCCCCTTTTTATTAAGACCTTAAAATTGCAAGTCGATTATATACTCAAAGTACTAAACATGCCAAATGCGAGACTTTCCAAGATCGCAGCCCTTAAAGCTATATCTAAAAGGGGCAGCTGGTATGGTGAATGGCTGGAGTTAGCACAAAAATGAGGATTGGTTCTAAACGACAGGGAAGCAGATACTGCAAGCTGGAAAGCTGCCTTATACCTTCTAATAGAAAAAGTAGACGAACAATGCAGAAACGGATTCCTAGAGAATGCTTCGGGCTCACTACACAGATCGATCTATAGCAGGCTAAATCATAATTTGCAACCTAACAAAAATTAGTTTCGGGATGAGTTGAGAATTCACGAAATATCAATGATGGTGAGACTGCGAGGATAACTTCTTCCTTTAAACTACGTACCTCATCGGAACGACCTCCCAATTTTATGTGGTATATGTAACGTTGCAGAGAGAGAAGATGTAATTCATTTCATAGGCAGGTGTCCTACCCTACGAGAAATAAGAAGACAAATCTTTGGAGCTGATTTTTTGCCAGATGATCAGGTGTTTGAACTCCTTGATGAGCTGCATATCCACAAGCTTTATCCATACTGTAAAACAGCAATAGCATATAGGGACCGACCAAGAGACGAAATGGAAAAACACCGGGAATCGGGCGCGTTTCTTGGACGTTAGGACAAAAGATTACAAGATGTTCTACTACGGAACGGAAAAGGCTAGGAACGGAATCGGTATCATCCTTGCGGCAGAGCTACTTGGAAACGTCTTGAGCATTTCGAAGTCCAGCGACCGTTTGATGTCTCTCAAACTAGTAATACAAGGAGAGGTGTGGAATATTGTCAGTGCATATGCTCCCCACGATGGGTACAATCAGAGAGATAAAGATGCATTTTGGCTAGATTTCCACAATCTCCTTAAGGACATCCCAAAGGAAGAATTTCTGTTTGTTGGAGGAGATTTGAATGGACATGTCGGGAAATCAAACGAAGACTATGAAGACTGCCATGGAGGACTAGGATATGGCACCAGGAACCTTCCTGGTGAAGACATCCTAAGCATGTGCAAATCACACGGTCTTATCGTGTTAAATACCATGTTCATTAAACAAAGCCGACACCTGATCACTTACAGCAGTGGTGGAGATGAAACTCAGATTGACTACCATTTGGTGGGCAGTTTCATGAAGCCTCGGATAAAAGATTGCAAAGTGATCCTGGGAGAGGCAATCGCTCGACAACACCGTCTCCTGCTAACAGAAATTTTTATGAAAACACCAAAGAAAAGCAAACAAACAAGGGTCTCTGAGAAATTCAAGTGGTACAATCTGGACAAAGAAAAAGGCGATGCTTTTGTTTTCGTAATGAAAAATTACCTCTCTCACACCATCAACGGAGCTGAGGATGAAGAGTGCAGAGCACAAAATATGTGGGATTCCCTACAGCGAACTTAAAGAAGGCCAAGTCACTGCTAGGAGCTTCAAAAGGCCACCATCAACACGCCAAAGAAACATGGTGGTGGAGTGATGAAGCTAAGAAAGTGATAAATGAGAAGAAAGCGGCTTTCAAAGCTTGGTCAAAGTGCCCCTCTAATAATAGTGACGAAAAAGCTCGCCTCGAAATGGAATACAGATGCTGCAAGAAAAAAGCGAAGAAGAAGTGCGCTCAGTTTCAAGCAGAGAGTACGGAGGGCCTGTATCGGGAGCTGGAGAAAATATTTTCCCCGGTTGCTGATGCAAACCAGGCTATCCAGGAGCTGCGAAGACACAATATGAACAAGAGTGCCACTATCTTCAAAATAGCCGCCCAAAGAAGGAAGAATGCTCAGGAGATTCGTTCGCCAAAGTTCATTAGCAATGCTCATGGCCAGCTTCTTGTGGATGACGACAAAATTCTGCAGAGGTGGTGGCAGTATTGTGAAGAGCTTTTGAATGAACAGTTTCCCCGGCTATACTTTCCAAGAGCCACCCCTAACTGTGAAGAAATACCCGACATTACAGTCGAAGAAGTTAGTGAGGCGGTCAAATACTCCAAAAAACGAAAAGCGATTGGGCCAGACGAAATACCCTCTGAGTTCTGGAAAAAGATGGGAGATGTCGGGTTCAGATGGCTCAGAATTCTCATCTCCAAATTCGTGAGAGGTGATCCAATGCCGAATGAATGGAGGGAAAGTTACCTTCTCCCTGTATATAAAGGGAAGGGTGATACGCGAAACTGTGATAACTACCGTTCGATCAAGCTGATGTCACACATCATGAAGATCGTTGAGCGGGTATTAGGTGGCCGACTGCGAAAAATAATACGGCTATCTGATGATCAGTGCGGGTTTGTCTCGGGTAAATCAACCACAGATGCAATCCAAAGTATAAGGATCATAATGGGAAAACATCGTGATTCCTTAAGGGATTTGCATATTGTATTGGTTGACTTTGAAAAGGCATTCGACAGACAACCACGAGATCTGATATGGGTGGCGCTAAGACATCGAGGGGTTCCAGAAACCTATGTACAGATGATTATGGACATGTAAGAAGGAGCAAAGACAAAAGTAAGATGCCCCGCTGGAGTAACCGAAGAGTTCCCAATCAAAGTCGTGGTACACCAGGGAAGCGTTTTAAGTCCTTTGCTCTTTATTACAGTCCTTGATTATCTGCTTGAAGGTAAAGTGATGGACCCCAAGGTACATCAGTTATTCTTTGCTGACGATGGAACCATCATAAGTGAGGATCCTACATCCCTGCAACGAGCACTTGATGTGTGGGTGGACGTTTTGGAGGGAAATGGGTATCGCATTAGTTCAAAAAAGACAGAGTACTTGTGCTGCCCGTTCTCTGATCCACTCAGGCCTATTCCAGACATTTATTTGAATGGAACAGTGCTTCCCATGTGCGAAAAGTTCAACTATCTGGGATCTATGATCAATAGCAAAGCAACTTGTGATGACGACATCAATCATCGTGTAAGCGTAGGGTGGATGAAGTGGCGAGAAAATTCCGCTATCTTCTGTGACAGAAAAATGCCCCCTAAGTTGAAAGGAAGGCTCTACACCGCAGTTGTACGTCCAGCGCTCACATACGGTTCACAATGTTGGACGATGAACAAAAAGTATGAGAGTAAATTAACGGCAGCTGAGATGAAGATGCTTCGCATGACAGCAGGAGTGACAAAGCTTGATCGAATAAGAAGTTCGAAGATCCGTGGAAGCTTTCACATCAAGGAAACCATCGTACAAAAAAAATAGAACGTGACCGGCTCAGTTGGTATTGCCACGTTCAAAGAAGAGATTTTGAACCCTGTTAAAAAGGCAATATCAATGCACGTTCCAAAGACATCGCGATGTAGGAAAGGCAGGCCTATAAACGCCTGGATCAGACAAATGTGACGACATCGGCATTTCATTAGCCTAAGTAACCGAGTGATCCAAAATCGGCAGGCCTGCCGACATTTTCTGGGGTCAAATAGGCGAACCCCACAGGCGGATCAGTAGAAATGCGGTGAAGTGGAAGGGTACTTGTGCTGCCCGTTCTCTGATCCACTCAGGCCTATTCCAGATATTTATTTGAATGCGCAGTGCTTCCCAAGTGCAAAAGTTCAAATATCTGGAATCTATGATCAATAGCAAAGCAACTTGTGATGACGACATCAATCATCGCGTAAGCATAGGGTGGATGAAGTGAGAGAAAATTCCGCTATCTTCTGTGACAGAAAAATGCCACCTAGGTTGAAGGGAAGGCTCTACACCGCAGTTGTGCGTCCAGCGCACACATACGGTTCTCAATGTTGGACGATCAAGGAAACCATCGTACAAAAAATAGAGCGCGACCGACTCAGCTGGTATTGCCACGTTCAAAGAAGAGATCATTTGAACCCTGTTAAAAAGGCAATATCAATGCACGTTCCAAAAAGATCGCGATGTAGGAAAGGCAGGCCTATAAACGCCTGGATCAGACAAATGCGAAGACATCGGCATTTCATTAGCCTAAGTAACCGAGTGATCCAAAATCGGCAGGCCTGCCGACATTTTCTGGGGTCAAATAGGCGAACCCCACAGGCGGATCAGTAGAAATGCGGTGAAGTGGAAGGGGTTGTGATCCCTTGTTTTCGGATCATAGCCTCGCTGATAAAAGGAAGAAGAAGAAGCATATAGGGACCGAATACTAAACGAAAATTTATAATAAATCTAAATGTAACAAAATAAAAAAAATTAAATTTGGGTATGTCTCTGTTGTAAAGTAAATATGTAGGTCAATCGTAAGGCACAATAGGTATATTAATTGTTAACAGTGTTGTTAATCTGGCAGACGGCATAGGCCATGTCTTTGGTTTTTGTAAACTTTAAATGTAAGAAACAAACTGAAGTATAAATAAAATCTATCTAATCTAATCTAATTGATATATCATAATTGGCGGAACTCGGAACGTGGGTTTTTACATCCGATTGCAAGCATTGAAGTAGAAGCGGCCAAAATGGGTTTAGGGATAGACGAGGGCAAAACCAAGTATAAGCTCTCGACAAGAAGGGACAATGAACATCGACGAATTGGACAGAACGTCACAGCGGGCAACAACTTCGAGGTAGTAAGGGACTTTGGCTCTGCTCATAATTCTGAAAACGACACCAGCGCAGAAATCAAGCGAAGAATAACTCTTGCCAATCGCTGTTTTTTTTAAGCTAATAGGACAATTCAATAATAAAGCCCTATCTCGAACAACTAGGGAGACTCTGATCATCTCAATCCTGCTTTACGGCGCTGAAATGTGGATTTTATTGAAAGCAGATGAAGATATCCTTGGTCGTTTCCAGAGAAAAATTTTGTTTGCTCCCATTTGTGTTGACGGGTTCTGGAGGAGAAGATTCAATGACGAATTCTACGAACTGTACTTCGACATCGACATCGACCTAGTCAAAACACTGCGTATTGGACGTCTGAGATGCGCAATGGAAGAGTCCTCTTGGTTGAGGCCCAGCCGGAACTGAAGCGGCACTTAAGTAAGTAAGTAAGATCGGTGGGAACAAAATGAAAAGCGCTCATACTCGGACTCACGAAGCGGTCTAAAACATGCAATGAAATTTATAGATTTCCCTGGCAAAGTATCGCAAGAAATTGTAGGAATGAACAAACATCGTGCAAAGTTTTTGATAGACGTCCTTACTGGTCATTGTTCTCTCCAGTACCCCCTTAAGAAAATAGGCATTAGTCAATCAAACAGTGTTAATGTTCCGCCATTGCTCGTAGCCGACTAAAATATTTGTATAAAGGATTCACTACCCCATCCGATACCTAGTTATTTCCTCTTCAACCCAAGCAATCTTAAGCTTCCTACCTGCACTTAATTCCAGCTCGGACACAATTCACGCAACGCCTCCTTTTCTAGGGGATAGTTAAAAGGATTACTTTGTAGGTCACAATATTTCGATGGGTCTGCTAAAGCCCTCCTATCACCCCACTCCCACCCTTAAGAAAAAAAGCACTTAGTACATTCAACATCTCTGATACGGTCTCAACGACCCCCCCCCCCCCCCCCCCCCCCCCCCATGCTTCTTGGATTTCTTCGAATGTGTGCCAAAGCCATTGAGTTTTACCCGTATAGAACCAATTTCAATTGCTGGGTTGCAGATTCATATAGCACCTCTTCAGCAAAGTCGTATGGTCATCTAGCTTCACCTTACTTTGGCTCAATCGATTGATTGCCCTCATCAACGTCCATCTCTAAGAGTTATGGCAGTTTACTTGGTCATTCCCTTTTGTGCAGACTGATTATCCCATGCAAACTGAGAACGGTCTTTCCTATAACCCTTATTGCCTGAACCAATATCATTAACTTCTATGGACAATCTCTTCTCGGGGGGTTGACACATCGGTATATTCAGTTTCTATGTTGCACTTACGTAAACCTTCTAATGGCCATTGTCAATGTTTCAATAATAAGCTCCCTAGCCGCTCTATGTGGCCATCGGAAATGAACCTATTCAATCGATAGCCTGTGTAGCTGGTCTAACGTCTGAGACGTACTTGCACACAGTATGTGTAATAGTCTACCTAAGGTTATTTACACACCCATACGAGAGACTCCCCTACTAAGGGGTTGTTATTCACACATCACCGTTAGCGCTTGTTATTTATATTTATTTTTTTATGCGTCCTATATATTTATGTTGTTTTAGATGTTAGATACTTTTTTCGTTTTTCTAATGCAGGAGGCCATGGAATGAGAGATTGCGAAACCCATGAATGCAAGGGGCGACGCACGTAAGGAGACCTTGAGTTTATACCTAATGAACTTGACAAGGCTGGGCGTAGATAGATGTGTGATGACACGACTAAGAATAAACCTTTCTCTGAGCTTTCTCCCAATATAGTTTAATATAATATTTTTAAGGAAAATAATAAAAGGTATACTCTCGGACTAATTAAATTACTTAATTAGTCGGATATTTTTAGACGATTACACGCCAATGACTTAGCCTTGTAAATCGGATTATAGGGCCTGGTCATGCGGAAGTGCATATGTTTTTGTGGGGAGTGCTTTTAAACTCTTTGAATTCGATATAAGCACGTTATAACCTTGGCAATACTGTTGTCTCTGCGTTGAATTTTGTGAAAAGATGTGAGATTCCTCAGTTATTCAGCACAGTTGCTCCAAGTGAGTGTGGAGCACTCTCATTAGAATGCATGTCCTACGGATAAATGGAAGTAATGAGCACTGAAACTCACGTAGAAATGTCACAAGTTCAAATGCATGAATGACTGAAAGAAACATAACACACAACATTGTTCCACCCTCAATGGGGGTGAGTTTACTTATTTAGTTCCGCAATTAAATTGCATTCTCTTTGTTTTTTAAGGTCGCGTTAATGAGGTTGCTCCGTTTATTCTGCTGGAAGAATCCACGGAGTGGAGTGGTGGTTGCAATTCGAAGGACCTACTTTAGTTTTTGCATTTAGTTTGCATTTTGTTTGTCCTTCAGGGCCAACAAAGTTCTGCTGATATTGTTGAGAGTTGGAAGAACTTGGTTTTCCTTTTTATACTCGGGTGACTGGTAACTGCTGTTCCCCGCTGGGGCTTGAACTTGCATATATCGGTTAACAAGCAAATAAACTATATACTAGACCAGCGGTTCCCAATTTTTCTTAGCCGCGGAGCACATTTCAGGTCAGAAATTCCTCGCGAGCACTTCGTTGCACTTATGCTATTTTTCGCAGTTATGTATATGTAGAAAATACAATAACTGTTTTTATTTTTTTTTATATTTTATTAAATTCAGGAAAAACAAGTAACTTCAACGAAAAAAACAAAAAATATGTTAATTTAAGAAAATGAGGAATGCAATAATATTATAAAATTATATATACATAATGGTACAGTGGTTATAACGAACTCGAAGGGACTGAGAATTTAGTTCGTAATATCCGATATTTCGTTAAAACCGATTTTTGGTTTTCAATATTTTAAATGTATACGTACATCTATATAATACAAAAAAATAGATCTGAAAATGTAATTGAATTAATCAAAATAACGTTGGTTTATTATTTATTTATTGTTTATTGAAGTAATGCGTAATTTTTTGCTGTTTACATTTTTGTTTTAAAAATGCATTTTCAATTTTTAACTCCATTTTAGATAGAAAATCTTTGTATGAATTATCAAAAATGTCATTTGACAAAACGTACTCCTGCAATTTATTCACTGCGGAAAGTGCATCTCCGATTGTTGGTGTCAAAATCTCACTTTCTGTAAGAAATAATCATGTTTTTAGTCCTCCGAAAAATCTTAATTTCTGTGAATTAGAATTTGTTACCTTCCCGTCATCATTCTCCAAATTTACATCTACATTCTGTACCGATTCCAAAATTCGTTCGTCTGTCAAACGTTCCGAAGTTACAACATAATCATCGACATGTACAAAATCTTCAAAAGTGCATAATTCTAGAATGTTATTCAATGAGTGGACATGCCTTATCCAATGTTGTAAAGGCAGTTCGTCCTCTTCTTCGAAAGCTTCTGCTCGATTAGCTAATTCAAGTGAGACAAACCCAGCATGTCTGTAAGAATTTGCTATTGTTGCTACTGAGACCATTTCCCAAACCCTGGAAACTAATAGAATCGCATCTAACAAACTTATACTATGCTGGTCAACACCATCCTCCATTTTTCTGATAATGTTTAGCACTTGAAGCTTTCTGTACTGTTCCTTTAAGGATTTTATTATGCCTTGGTCCAGTGGCTGTAGGACAGCCGTTGTGTTAGGTGGTAAGAACATCAGCTTGATGAAAGAGAGCCCATTAAGCATTGGATGCGCAGGACAATTTTCGACCAGTAATAATATTTTACAATTTTTCTTTTTCAGGTCTTTATCCCAATTTCTTATAAATTTTTCAAAAATTTCCGAAGTCATCCAGGCCCTTTTATTATTTTCGTATAGTACTGGAAGCTCTTTCACATCTTTGAAGCACCTTGGATTTTTCGATTTACCAATGACGAACAGTTTTTTTTTCTCAGTTCTAGTCATATTAGCTCCAACCAAAACACTAATTCTATCTTTGGACATCTTACCGCCAACACACTTTTCCGCTTTAAATTTTAACGTCCTATTTGGTACCATTTTGTAAAATAATCCAGTTTCGTCAATGTTAAAAATATTTTCATCGGAATAATCTTCGCGAAGTTTCGGCCAGATAACACGTAACCAATCAGTGATGATTTCTGAGGAAACGTTCCCTGCTTCACCGCTTACCTTTCCATCAACAATATCAAAATCTGGTTTTCCTAATCGCTTTGCAAATTCCTCCGCCTTACTGTGCAATATTGGTCCACTAATTGGAACATTTGCAATTCTTTGGGCTTTGAACCAACTGAGCAAAGCGGCTTCGATGTCCGGATGATGACTGGATTTAACTTTTTTTGCTTTCAAATGGGAACTCTCAAAATTTGTTTTGATTCTAGCTTTGTCCTTTAAAATCGTCGATATGGTTGACGGCGACACAGAATATTCAGCTGCCAATGCTTTATTAGATTCACCCGCTTCCAGTTTCCAAATGATTGAAGCCTTCTCTTCGGTGCAGAAAATTCTTCTATGTTTTGAACACACAATTACAGTACAGTACAGTAGAACTTAGCTCTCTTTCGGCAAATGTTCACCAATAAATAACGAAAAATCCTAGGAACGAAATGAGAAAAAAAGAAACTACACTAAACGGGGAATCCCCAAAAATAAGATACATAATTTAAAATACATTTTATGAGAAAACTCAAAGCCTATTATGTTTGCCTTTTTCATTTTTTTACTAAGTTCGTTATATGCGATAATTCCTTTTGTTTTTAGTGCTAATACATTCGTTATACGCGATATTTCGTTATACGCGATTTCGTTGAAAGCGATATGTCGTTAATGTAATTTATACGTATCTCAGTGGGTACTTTGAGATTGGTTCGTAATAACCGATATTTCGCTATAACCGATATCTTTATAAGCGATTTTCACTGTATTTCAATAAATAGTTCAGAAAGTTTCTTCTAGTGAGAATTATGTGCCTGTTTTGTTCTGCATAATGCTGATATATCTAGTTGAATTTGGGACAACTGCAACCGAATATCTGGCTCTGCATCGAGACGGGATCTATATTTTGTTTTGGTTCCAACGTAGGCAGAAGAATTATTTTGGCTTTATCTGACAAAATTTTGAATTCACCCTTCAACATACACCAGAATTCTGATAAAGACTTCTTCGTTTCAAAATTTGCCTTTATCGAAGAATCTGATATCAAATCAATCAAGCACTCGAACTGCAACGATGTCAGAGAAGCTGGCTTTTCCAACGCGGCAGAGTATGGGTCTGCAACCCACACATTTTCTTTAATATTTGTGTGGTATTCTTCCGGAAAATAGCAGTGGAAGCTTTCGAGCAAACTTAGCAGGTGAACATGAAACTCATTTAAATTATCGTCAGGAATGTCCAAATCTATTTCCTCTTTACATTCATTGACCATTGGGAAGCTGTCTAGGTTTCGATTTTTTAACGATTTCGCCCAAAACTTGATTTTCTTTTTAAATGCTTCTACTTTATCACTGGCATCGAACACAGTTATTGTCTTTCCCTGTAGTGATACACTCAAATCATTTATTTTTTTAAAAATATCGGCTAGGATCGCCAATTTCAATAGCCAACGCTCATTGCACAACCTGTCGCCCAAATCAAAGTTGTCGTTAATTAGAAAGGTTTTGACTTCAGCCCTTATTTCGAAAAGCCGCGTCAGTGTTTTGCCACGAGAAAGCCACCTTACTTCTGCGTGAAGAAGTAAAGACCTATGTAGACTACCCATGTCATCGCACAATACTTTGAATAGCCTTGTATTCTTAGGCCGTGATTTAATAAAGTTGATTATTTTCACGCTTTGGTCTAAGACCTCTTTTAAGGAGAGTGGCATTTTTTTCATTGTAAGGGCATGGCGCTGTAGAACGCAATGACTACTGCTGCATTCTTTGACATTTTTGTTTTATTCTTGAGACGGCACTGGGCGTTTTTCCAGTCATGGCCTTGGCACCGTCTGTGCACACATCCACACAGTTAACCCATGGGATGTCATTGACAATGAAGAAATTGTCTATTAATTTAAAAATTTCAGCACCAGTTGTAGTAGTTTTCAACGGCTTACAGAAAATCAGATCTTCTTGAGAGGACTGTAGGTATTGGTAGCGCACAAATACTATTAAAATGGCCACCCTGCAACATCCGTTGATTCATCCATTTGCAGCGCAAATTTTGTGACTTTTATTCGCGAAAGTAAAGTAGCTTTGACATTCTCTGCTAAGTCTCCGATTCTTCGTGATGTTGTGTTATTTGACAAAGGAACGGTGTCAACTAATTTTTTGGGCTTTTCACCCAACATACACTCAATAATGTCCTTAACGCATGGCTTGATTAAGTTTTCAGCGATTGTATGAGCTTCGCCAGTTTGCGCAACTCGGAAACTCACTAAGTAGGACGCCATCAACGCGTTTTCGTTCACTGTCTTTGAGTGGTTAGTAATAATTGTTTGAGATTTTGTAAGTTCAGCATACTTCCTTTTAAAGAAATCAGTCGGTTTGGTTTTGCAATCTGGATGAACCCCCTCAAAATGATGTTTCATTCTTGCTGGAAACATCGCATTATTCGGCAACACTTTTTCGCAAATTAAGCATTGGGGTTTGTTGTCACTTGTCTCAGCAAATCCAAGATTTAAATATGAATCGTGGTACTTCCTTTTTACTGTTTTTTTTTCTGTAGCACTGATCACCATAGAACTAGTACTAGCCACATTGTCTGCCTCAAAATCTTCAGAAAGTTCTGACGCCGCTGTCTCTATTGCGTCATTTTCCTTCGCACTAGAATAGAAAAATATATGGAAAACGAACAAATTCACAAATATGAATTAAGGATAACAAAAAATATAGGTAAAGCTAACGAAACGCATCTAATACAAATGCGGTTATAGCGATAAAAGCCAAAATGTGTAAAACATTTAGGAAACTTTATCATTATTACATAAACATACATATGGTTTTGTTTGGACATTATGTACCTGTCAGTTGCTGATTCTTTAGTAACTACTGGGGGTGCTGTAAAGGAGCTTTTAGCGGTTATTTTTAACGACCCAGACTTTAGCCAGCGATCCATTGTATTATTTTTGATTTCTCGTAATCACGTCGATAGATCCACAGAGTCACATTAATGTACAAAAACAAAAAAAAAAAGTAAAAATCACGCACTAAAAGCAAAATATACACCCCTATCGTGGAATCCGTCGGAATTGAGTTTCACTTCACCTATTCGATTCCCTTTCACTTCCTACTGCTATCGTGAAATCCGCCGAGAACGTCTCCTTATCGACAGGCATTGGGGAAAGGTAGTTTCACTGTCAAACAGCTGTCTTTTATTTGTCAATAAAAATTTGTGTAGCTACATTCGTTTTTTTTCCTGAATATTAATTTGTTTTTCCAGAAGAACCATTGGTGCCTTTTTTTTTATCCTGGAATTTGGATGAACAATGTTGGTCAGCTTATGGAATTAACTCATCAGTGTCTAGGTAGGTAGGTAGGTAAAGTGGCGGTCCAAAAGAACCCAATTAGCGCTTAGGGTGCGCCGTTTTGTTACTACGGACTCGTGTATACCTATTGTAGTGGTTAGTTAGAAAGGGATGTTAAGTTTAAACCCAGCCCGTGGAGCTCAGGAAGAAGATTAGTTCTCCAATCCTCTTGTCCGCTATCTCTCTCAGATCCTCGAAGAAGGGTTTGCCAAGAGTTTGTTGTTTGATCCTCGCCAGGGCCGGACATCTGCAAAGGAAATGACATAGAGATTCTTTCTCATTAATATCCTTGCAGCTCCTACAAAAGGTCTTGTGGGGGATACCAAGCTTGGCCGCATGGTCTCCAACTGGCCAGTGGCCTGTGATAATAGCTACGATTTTGGCAATAACTGGTCTTGGTTTGCCTAGTAACTCTTTTGACCTGGGTTTGTTGAAACTGGGCCACATCTTCCTAGACATGACTAAGCTTGTGAGGTTGTTTCACCCGCGATTGGCTAGCTGGAGGAAGTGAAGGTGAATATAGCCCTTAACGGCACCAAGCGGAATGTCGATTCTTTCTGCTAGAGAGCCATTAAGGGCCGACTCTCGCCTGGCCAGCTCATCAGCACGCTCATTACCCTCATGGTTGCTATGCCCTGGGACCCAGATGAGAGTGATTCTCGAGTGAGTGCTTTGTTGATTCAATTCGAACCGGCATTGCTCTATCAGTTTTGAAGAGATGCAAACCGCATCAATGGCAGCCTGGCTATCCGAAAAAATAACGATATTGCGATTAGATGTTGGAAGATTGTTTAGCAGGCGGCAGGCTTCTCGAATCGCAAGAACCTCCGCTTGGAAAACACTAGTAGAGTCTGGGAGACGGAAAGACCTTGATATATTCAGCTGGTCAGAGAAGATGCCTGCGCCGACTCCGCAGTCCATCTTCGAACCGTCCGTGTATATCCCTATATCATAGTTGCAGGTAACGCTTCCGTTCTTCCATTCTTCTCTGGAAGGGAATTTTGTTAAGAAGGATTTTCTGAAGTTGAGTTTGGGTATCGTGTAGTCGTTCGAGGGCGCAACCAGTTCACTTGGTATCGTCTCCAGGACCTTGCCGTGATCATATGGCCTTGTGGTCCAGCATCCATATTCTCTGAGCCGGACTGCGCTGCATATAGCTATGTCTTTGATATGTAGTTCGAGGGGGATTAGATGCAAGACCACATTGAGAGCATCTGTTGGACAGGACCTCATTGCTCCTGTGATACCCACGCACGTCTCTGTACTTTTTTTTATTCTGCCGATATTGTACAATACTTTTTGCTCAAAGCTGGCCACCAAACGATAGCGCCGTAAGTACGAATTGGACGCACAACGGCTGTGTACATCCAAAGGGTCACCTTTGGCTGGAGTCCCCATTTCTTACCGAATGTTTTATTACAGACATAGAAAGCTACGCTTGCCTTCTTAATTCGCTGTTCTATATTGAGTTTCCAACTAAGTTTCGGGTCTAGAACCGTGCCTAGGTATTTTGCACTAAAGCAAAGCGAGAGAGGCTGACCGTCTAGTTTGGGGAGGAGGAGGATGAATGCGGGTACCTTGGTTTTAGTGGTAATCAGCATCATTTCAGTCTTCTCCGGATTTACTCCGAGGCCACAGCTAGTAGCCCATGACTGTACCTTATCCAGAGCCCTCTCCATGAGTTGACTTATCGTGGAGAGGAACTTTCCTGATACTAGTATAACCACATCATCCGCGTACGGAACACCTTAAAACCCTCCCTATCAAGTCACACCAAGATTTAATTAACCAGAGCAGGGGGGAAATGACTCCGCCTTGTGGAGTTCCTCTCTTTACCGTCTTAGTTGTACTACTGTTGCATAGTGTTGCATGGATTATACGAGTACTGAGCATAGAAACTATCCATTGGCTAATAAAGCCTTCTACACCTAACTCGATGAAAGATTCCTAAATAGATTCAGTGAAAATCTTGTTGAAAGCTCCTTCTTCGGTGTCTAAATGTGTCGTCTTTGTTGATTAATTTGAAGTTCGCCTGGGAGATGGTCCAAAGAAGGAGCTGTGTCCGGTTGTGCTTTATGTGGCGGGCCAAAATACGAAGCTCCTTCAACCCCCTCAGCCGACTCTCTCAGTTGAATGCGAGCAACTACTTCCTCCTCATCAGCTGTGAACTGTTGAATTTTATATGGGCCACCACCAGTTGTTGATATCTGCTTGTTGTTGTATGCGAGTTTCTTCTTCAGATACGATTTGTGGTCGTTCCAAACCTGAAACAGTTGGTACCATGTATCTCTTACCTTCTTCCACTCGCTTACTTCTTTTGCTCGTGGGCCATATTTGTTCAGTTCAAGCCGAAGATCGTCCCAAAACTTTTCGTCATATTTTTCGCAATGTCTGGTGATTCTTTTTGATTTTGATTTGACTTACATTTTTGCAAACAAAGAAGACGACGTACAGCACCCAAGCCAGAAATCCGCAATGATTTTGATGCGGATGAAAAATGTTATTTCATTCGGGAAAAATCCGATTCGAACGTTTTCCACGATCCAGTTGAACTTATTCACATTACCCACACGGGAAACTGTTCACTTTGCGGATATGACGATGCCGAAATATATTTTTCGGTGAATAATTCCCCCCGGCGGATTCCACGATAGGGGTGAAAGATTAACTACACCGCACTACGATTCGCTTTAACCTGTATGAATACCGACCGAACAAAAACTGTATCTATTGTCTCTTTCATAATTTTCATTTGTCGGGGATTCCCATAATACATTTTATTTGGTCTACTAGGTATATGCAGGTACGGATTTACGTACGAGCCCTATACATAATGTTGATATTATCATCCCATACCGTATCTTTTTTTACACGAATTATTTTTTTGTTTTCGCAATTCGATTCGATTGCTGCGATCAAAATGACAAGTTCAGAAAACAAAATTAACTAGTGTAATGGAATTTTATTATTTATTTTTTTTTATTTTTCTGCGGAGCACTTGGATATTCTTGGCGGAGCACCAAGTGCTCTTCGGAGCACACTTTGGGAAATGCTGCACTAGACCATTACCACTCTGAGTTTAAAGATTATATTATCCTACAGCGAGCGCGTTGTTTGTTTGACTATGTGTGCCCCACTTAGACTCCGCAATGCCGTTCGGGAATTTTAGGCATGTTTTTGGCTGTCATTGGGAACTAAAACCCTACTTTCGTGTCCAATTTCCCAAAAATTAGACCTTTGCGATGGCGCTGGCTTTAAAATCTTCAAATTGTCCTCGTTGCACGCTTAGCTCATATTTCATTAACATTTCTTACTTACTTTGATGGCGCTACAGTCTGGGGTAGACCTGGGCCTCAACCAACAAACCTTTCCATCCGGCTCGGTCATTAGACAACTGCCTCCAGTTGCGCACGCCGAGTTGGTCGAGGTCCCTTTCCAATTGTTCGCGCCACCTAAGATGAGACCTTCCTCTATTGCGTCGTGCCTTGGGTATGGATTTTATGACTTTTCGGGCTGGGCCGTTGATGTCCTAGCCATCTCAGTCGTTGTATGCGTAATCTTCTGACTAGGTCGATATCTCTGTACAGCCCATACAGTTCTTCTCCTCCACTCGCTCTCTATGCAGATGGGTCCATAAATCACTCGAAGAACCTTTCTCTCAAATTAGCCAAGTGCATCCTAATTTGATTTCGGTAGACTCCATGCCTCTGTGCCATATAGCAAGATATCATTTGCATTGATATTGGATAAAACTGGAGTAAGATGAAGTGGGGTGTATAAGTACGTTTAGACAGCATTATGATAACGCACACTATCGTACAAGGCATTCATCAGACTGGGGATAGATTCTTCTTCCTATTTCGGCGAGGTTATGCTCTGAATTCAAAGGATCATAACCTTCCCACTTCATTTCATTTTTACTAAACTGCCTAGGCCTGTGCGGTTCGCCTATTTGACCTCAGAAAATATCGGCAATATCCCGATTTTCATTCAGTCGGTCACTAAGGCAAACCAAATGCTGGTGTTGTTGCATTTGTGTAATCCATGAGCTGCCTTTGCCTCTCTTATGCCAGATCTATGGAGCGTTTATTGATATTGCCTTTTTGAGTTCAATTGATCTCTTCTTTGAACATGACAATATCAGTTGAGTCTGTCGCGATCTATTTATTGTGAAATGATTTCTTTGACGTAAAGGCTTCCACGGATCTTCGAACTTCGTATTCAGTCAAGCTTTGTTATTTCAACTGTCAGCGAAGCATCTTCATACCAGCTGCCGGTAATTTACCCTCATACATTTTGTACATTGTCCATCATTGTTAATCGTATATGAAAGCTAGACGCACAATTGCAGTATAAAACCTTCCTTTCAGCTTAGGGGACCTTTTTAAGCCACAAAAGATAGAAGTGTTTTCTCATCACTTCATTCACCCTTCGCTTACGGGATGATTGATGTCATCATGACAGGTTGCTGCGCTATTGATCATAGATCCCAGATATTTGAACATTTCGCACTTAGGAAGCACTGTTTCATCCAAATGAAGGATCGTATATGCAATGTTGAGGAGACTGATGCCTCTACAATTGGCGCAGTTGAGGAGGTCTCCTTTCTTGTGGATCTGGTAAACAATGCTAAGATTCCATTCATCAGGCATTCACTCGTCTGACCAAATTGGAGATGAGTGAGTGTATGCTCTATACCAATTCATCACCAGCTGCCTTGAAAATTTCGGCCGCTAAGCCGTCTGGTCCAACAGCCTTGTTAGATTTCAGCTTGAATATTGCTGTCCTCACTTCGTTTTGATCAGGTGGGGGAACATTTTGACTATCATCGTCCATGTTGAATGGTTCATTCTACCTGTCAGTGGGATGCTGGTCTTCGTCATCGTTATACAGTCTGCAGAAGTAGTTTTTCCATATTCTCAGCACCGATTGTGACTTTCCACCATACTGCTATTGAATTGAAGATCGTTAAGTGGTTTCAATCAAAATAATGTTCTATGCTCCATAACTTTGATGCGGGGGGAGATAGATAACTATTTTCATAAATTCTGTTTGCTTGTCTCAACATCATCTCTGAATTTGTTGGAGTATCTTTGGACACCACATATAAAGGGACGAGTCCGTAACTACCTCGTTGGAGGAAGTAGTTTAAAATGTTCTAATCAGTTAAAAGTACATACGAGTATGTATCTTACTTACTTACTTACTTAAAGGGCTCCCGACCCTTGAAAAGTCCCTGTCTGAGACACGGCTGCTTTCCATCTCTGTGGTTCCGGGCACGCTGCTTCCAGTTGGGAAGACCAAGTTTTCTGGCATCCGCGACAGTTTTATCTTTATACCGGAGGTTCGGTCTTTTCCGCCGTCTCGAACCTGGGGGAGATTCAAAGATTGTCTTGGCTGGAGCGTTGTTGTCCATTCGCTCAATGTGGCCGAGCCAATGCAGTCGACGTGTCTGGGATTTTTTGACTACATCCACATGCTGGTACAACTCATAGAGTTCGCGGTTGTATCTTCTCCTCCATACGCCCTCCTCGCATATGGAACCTAATATTCGACGAAGTATTTTTCGCTCAAAGGTACCCAAAATTTGGTCTGCTTTCTTACTTATCGTCCAGCACTCGGTGCCATAAAGCAAGACTGGTAAGATGAGCGTTCTATAGAGCATTAATTTTGTCCATCGAGTAAGGAATTTTGAACCCAGTTGCTTTGCAAACCGAAGTAGCAGCGGTTTGTTAAGGTTATTTTTGTGGAGTTTATGTTTACTCCAAGGTAGATAAACTCCTTAACTACCTCGAAGTTGTAGTCATCAACAGTGACGTTCTGTCCAAGGTTTTGAACAGATCATTTTTTTGTTGACAACATGTACTTAGTCTTGTCCTCATTTACTTCAAAACCTACTCATTTCGCCTGCTCTTCAATTGCCGTAAATGCCTCTACAACGGCTTGCCGGGATCTTCCGATGAAGTCAATATCGTACGCGTATCCCAGCCGTTGGATGGGTTTGTGAAAGATAATGCCTTCCGGGTTTACACCTGCCCTGTGCACTATTTGCTCCAGTACAATATTGAAGAAGTCACATGACAGCTCGTCTCCTTGCCGGAATCCGGTGCAGATTTGGAAGAGTTCGGAAGAACTGTTCCCAAGTTGCACAGAGCATCGCTTGCTTTTCAGCGTTACGCGACACATCTGCATACGTTTTGACGGTATCCCGAATGGGGCCATCACTTGATAGAGTTCAAGTCGATGAATGCCGTCATAAGTGGCTTTAAATCGATGAAAAGGTGGTGATTTAAAGCCGGCCGGGCCGGAAGCCACACCGATACGTGCCGATTAGTGTGTTGCAGAAAGGTTTTAGACGTTCGCGCAATACGTTGGATAGGATCTTTTGTGCGGCATTTAGCAGGGATATGCTTCGATAGTTCTTACAAGACATAGGATCGCCTTTTTTGAAGATGGGGCATATAGAGCTGATACTCCAGTCGTCGGGCATGCTTTCCTCCAGCCATACGTGGCTGATGACTTGGTGCATGCGCCCTACCAAGATGTCACCTTCATGTTTAAAAAGTTCAGCTGGGAGACTATCAGAGGATGCTTTGATGTTTTTCAGTTTTTTTTATGGGTGCGCTAACTTCTTCAAAACTGGGTGGTGGTATTGGTTCGTCATTCACTGGAAGCGGGTTCTCTTCTTATCTTATCACTCTCTCTGTTTGCTACCCGCTATGCAACTGCTGAAAGTGTCGCTTAAACACATCCACAATTCCCTGCGTTTCGGGGACTAGGTTGTCTTCGCTGTAACGAAGAGTCTGTGGGGTTTGAAGCCAGCTGCCAGCTGCTTGGCTTTTCGATACAAATTCCGGGTGTTGTTGCGCTCACGAGACTCTTCGATATCCTGGAGCTGGGAGGCTGCGTGGTCCCTTTTTTTCTTCCCTTCTTTTGGTTCGGTACTCCTCTCTCGCTGTTTTTGCCTTGCGCTGCAGAGATTGATATTTGAACAAATAGAAACATTGTGCAATTTTATAATGCTACTTTTCCAACCTTTGTAATACTTCTAATTGTTTATTTCTCTTTGTTTAAGTTATTTGTAATACTGTGTTGTTTGTACTTTTCCATACGAAATAAATAAATAAATTCCTTCTGGGCTCTTTTTGGTGGTGGTTGGTAGCCAGGGGTGGTCACGGCTACCTCCTTGATGATGTTGTGGTATCCGGTCCACTGGTTGTTTGGGTTTTATGGTTGGTGAATGCACTGCAGAAAGTTTTTTGGACAGGTGCTTCTTGTAGGCTTTGGCTCCTTCTGACTTACTCCAATGCTAATTGTCTTCTTCTGGGCGGCTTGTAGCTTCTTCTCGTTATACAGTCTGGCTTTGAATTAAGCTGCAACAAGAAGATGGTCAGAGTCGACGTTGGCCCCTCGGAAAGTGCGCACATCCAAGATGTTGGACGCGTGCTTTCCGTCGATTAGCACGTGGGCGATTTGATTGCGTGTTATACCAACAAAGGGAAGCCAGGTTGCTGTGTGGATTTTTAGTCTAGGAAACTTACTTAACATACTTATCACCCTATTACAAGCTGCATCAAAATCAATTAGTCGGAAGCCGTTGTCTGTTGTCGTGTTCATGGAGGCTGTGTTTACCGACTAGTACGCCAAAGATGGTTTCTTTACCGATTTTCGCATTGAAGCATTGAAGTAGAATTTGTACGTCATACTCCCGACAGTCTCCATAGGCACCTTGCAGGCGGTCATAGAATTCCTACTTGACAGGGTCTTTTGCGTCTTCGATAGGGGCGTGTACACAAATCAGGCTGATATTGTAGAATATTGCTCTGCTGCGGATTACAGCCAGGCGATCATTTATAGGCTTGAAGTCAATAACTCTTGATCGAAGCCGATTTTCCACAACGAATCCTCATCCCAGCCTGTGCTGTGCAGTCTTTTGTTACAGCTGTAATAAATGACGCAGTTGGGTCTTTTTTTACATTCCTAATCCTATTCATCACATTTTCTGAATCGCAGTTATATCTGCCTTGTACTGCGTGAGAACAGATTCAAGTTTTTGGGCGGCATACGGGATGTACAGAGATTGTACATTCCAGGTGCATACCCTTAAATCGTCGTCCGTGGACGTTTCGGATCGATTTGCCAAATGAGGGGGATTATTTGTGTTATCCGAGGCTGGTGTCTCTCGCATAACTAACTTTTTTTACGTGGTAAAGCAGATACCCTGGCGGCGCAATCACCCACCTGGGGGCCAGATCCATGAGTTTTAGCCCTTGGACGAGGGGCCGGTTTGGGAACCGACATCAGTATCATTATATGTATCTAGATACCCTGAATTCAACTTTTGCTAAACTAAATCTATAATATATCTGAAAAGTACCTTTCAACTATAAAAAAAATTAATTTACGACTGACTTTACTTTATTGCTTACCACACACTTGTTTGGTTTTCAATTTGCAAACATACTATGAAAAATACAAAAAAAAAAAAAAACTCATCAGTGTGTGTATGCCTTTATATTCTCAAAAAAGCTCTTTCATAACTTAGAGTACCTCCTATCTTACTTGCTTGATAGGACATACAAATCTTTCCTCAAGAGGAGTCGCAACCTGTTGTTAAGTGGTGACGCCATTCTTTGCGGGAAGCTTTTGTGAATACACATCAGCAGCACCACCCCTATTCAATCGCGTCCGTCTCTACCACTACCTGACTCTATGCAGACTCACTATGACCAATTGAATGCAATAAATTTACATTTAAACCACACAGAGAGGGTTAAACTATCTGACACTCTTTCGATTGCATGTGAGGCGAGACTTTAGCATTCTATTTACGATATTTACGATCAATTTGAGTTTTCAAATTTATGCAATATGTTACACATTTTCAGACGATGATGATGCTACAACATCCGGTGTAACACTCGATGAGACAGAGAAGCGGGTAATATTAATAAATCGGCCACAATTACAAAAGTTCTGCAGTAATCACATATCAACTGCAAAGTATAGGTAAGCGTATCCCAATGCACGTTTGTTCGTAATTTAATGAAAATTTTCTTTGCAGTTTTATAAGCTTTTTACCTTCGTTCCTTTTTGAACAATTTAGACGTTATTCGAATTGTTTTTTCCTATTAATTGCATTACTACAACAAATTCCTGATGTATCGCCAACGGGTAGATACACAACATTAGTTCCATTAATATTTATCTTATCAGTGAGTGCGATAAAGGAGATCGTAGAGGATGTTGTAAGTTTTAATTAAAATAACAAACACAAGCATATGGATTTTCTATCTTTTTTTTTTTGTTTTTTCTTAGAAACGTCACAGAGCAGACAATGAAATTAATCACAGGCACGTGGAGACACTGCGGGATGGCTCATGGAGTCTGGTGCGATGGCAGGAGTTATCTGTGGGAGACATTGTCAAGATACAGAATAATACATTCTTTCCAGCCGATTTACTTTTACTGTCCTCGAGGTAATTTGGTAGAAAATTTTAATCTATTTTTGTTGGATTTCGCCTAGAACTGGTATTCTTTTTGATACGCAACTTTGAACATCCCTCAAGGGGATGTGGGAGTAACATTTCTTATCAACTGTCTGTTAACTTGATCCTTGTGTGCCTCAGGCGGGTTGTTCTCTGTTTCCCTCTGGAGGCATGAATTGTAAGAGTATCATCACCTTCAGGGAACAATTTAGGTAGATATGAAGTTTACTTTGTCGTATTTAGTTATTTGTTTTCCTAAGTTCAGCGTCATTTTTATAGCACATCCAGCAGGTCAAATTATTCTGACTTACTCTTGATGGCTTTGCAATAGGACAGTACTTTCCAATGGGGTTGTAGATGGTGATGATTAGTGAGGTACAAGTGCACTGCGACCTATGGTAGATCTATTGTGCCCCGCAAACGGGGCCTCTAGTCGATGACGTGCTCGATTTAGAGCACTTCCCCTAATTCAATTGCTTCGATGAACCGGGGTATCTGAAGTGAATCCACCGAAGATACATCCGCCTCTGATAGAAAATAGGCTCTTAGGTGATGACTTCTTTTATGGATACGTGCTTCGAATTCCATAGGAATGTGTGCTTGTGTTTCTGCGAGGTCATTGCAGAATCTGCAGTGTCCATTTCCTTCTTTTCCCAGTTTCCTAAGGTGTTCCCTGAGTCTGCAGTGACCCGTTACCATACCTAAATTGAGTAGAAGCGAAAACGCTGGAGCAGGAGTCTATAGCGAACTATTAAGCCATTACATTCCCCTAGGAAGAAATAATACTGCATTCGACGGCAGAGGATATTACATCCATCTTTAATGAAGCCTATGTCAAAGCATGTACAGAAACCATACGAAAAGATAAAAAAGCACCACCATGGTGGTCGTCTGAACTAGGAAGAATTAGGAGAGTAACCAGACACCTTCTAAATGTAGCCAAAAGAACAATGCTAGAAGCGGACTGGGAACAATATAAGTCCAGTCAGAGAAATTTCAAAAACGAGACACAGAAGGCCAAACGCCACTCTTGGCAGCACTTCTGTCATGAAATCAAGGGTACGACAGAATCTGCGAGACTGAGGAAAATCCTATCCAGGGAATCAAAAACTCTTGGATCTCTCAAGGAATCCGATGGAAGGTGGACTGAATCCTGTGCAGAATCACTTAGCGGACTTTCCAGGTTGTACGACCCATCTAGATAATAAAATCGAAACCAACAGTAGTTTTGTAACAGAAACTCCGATGGATCTTATTACAGAGGAAAAAATTGAGTGGGCAATCGGATCATTCTCTCCCTTTAAATCCCCAGGACCACGGGATTATCCCGATCATGCTACAGAAAACAGTAACCACAATCATCCCTGTACTTAAAGAACTGTACCTCAACAGCCTTATTTGGGGGTATATACCTAGATCATGGAAAGAGGTCAAAGTGGTCTTCATACCCAAGGTCGGTAAGGCAAGCTACACTACTGCGAAGGACTTCAGGCCAATAAGCCTTACCTCCTTTGTCCTAAAGCCCCTTGAAAGACTAGCTGACATATACATCCGTAGTAAGCTACGCCCATGTGACTTATCCCCAGCGCAGCACGCCTATGTGAAAGGAAAAACCGTAGAGACAGCACTGCACTGTGTTGTTGGCTCAATAGAAAAATCACGGAAAAACAAAGAATATACACTAGCCGCTTTCCTAGACATTGAAGGAGCCTTTAACAATGTCAAAACGGACGCGGTCAATAGAACTCTAACAAACCTCAATATTCACAATTCCGTGATAAAATGGATCGTCAGTATGCTAAGGGAAAGACATATCAAAGTTGAACTTGGAGGAACAAAGCTTGAACTCCATGCCTCAAGAGGCACCGATCAAGGAGGGGTTATATCCCCACTGCTGTGGGTAATTGTCCTGAACGAAGTCCTTCTTAAACTGAGAAACAGCGGCGTCAAAGCCATGGCCTATGCGGACGACGTTGTGCTGCTAGCAACAGGTAAACTTCTCCCGACCCTGAGCGAACAAGTCGAAGGGGCGCTGGAAATCATAGACTCCTGGACGGAGAGATGTGGGCTAGCGGTTAATCCCCAGAAAACAGAGTTAGTACTACTCGCTAACAAAAGAATAATTCCACAATTCATAACACCTACCGTAAGGGGTACTCCCCTGAATATCTCCAGTAGTGCAAGATACCTCGGCCTAGTGCTCGATAGGAAACTGAACTAGAGACTAAACATTAACGAAAAAGTTAAAAAAGCCACGATAGCTTTTTACTCGTGCAATAGAATATTCAGGAGGACTTGGGGACAGATCCCCCAAATCATCCTATGGATGTATGGTATATAGCCAAAGGTCCTAGCAGTGACAATAGCAGCCCGTGAGACTGCGATGAGGGCAATACCACGAGAGGATATCACCTTTTTCATCGACAGCCAGGCGGCGATAAAAGCAATATCTGCTATAGAAATAAAATCGAAGCTTGTGAAGTGTTGTAGAGAAGAGCTCAAGGTTCTTGGAACACAGCACGAGGTAAAGCTCTGCTGGGTCCCTGGTCATGAAGGCATACCAGGGAATGAGAAAGCCGATGAACTGGCTAGAGGAGGCTCAGCACTAAACTCGGACCAATCCGACCCCTCGGTGTACATCCCGCCTTGCGCCCTCAAGCTCGAAGCAGGAAACAAAGCCCTTACGGAGGCTAACAACAGGTGGACCTCTTTAAATACTTGTGTCACCACGAGGAAGCTGTGGCCTGCATTCGACAGACTAAGAACCAATAGACTCATACAGAGGGATAGAAAATAGGAGTCATTACGGGGCACAACACCATGCGATATCACATGAAAAAGCTACGTGTGACGAACGAAGACCTTTGTAGAGGCTGCGGCGACGAGGAGGCTCAGGAGGACACCACCCACTTTCTCTGTCATTACCCAGGTCTCTATCATTTAAGAAATGAGCTCCTTGGACAACACTTCTTTGAGGATTTAGAAGAGTTGTCCAACAGACCAATAAATGACATCGCAAACTTCATCAAATCCTCTGGATGGTTTGTATCTCGGGCACAGTAAGTACTAAATGCTTTCTTTAGAATATGTACAGAGACGATATTTTTTTTCACGAGGAAGGGATTCTCTATTCTATCCCCTTTCCCTCAATGGGTATCACAATGCGTCTATATTGACCTGAGTGTGGTGTGGAGGTTTTCTATCCCCTACACCAGCCCACATACCTAACCTAACCTATTCGACGGCGAAGTTGTGGCAATAAGCACGGCACTCCAAGGAGTAATAACCAGGATCCATAACGTACAGAAATCACAATCTATTTCAAGTCTGTACAACTGCTTGCATACGCCGACGATATAGACATTATCGGATGAACTCAGCGGGCTGTCACCGGAGCGTTTGCAAGCATTGAGGCGGAAGCGGCCAAAATGGGTTTAGCGATAAACGAGGGCAAAACCAAGTATATGCTGTCAACAAGAAGGGACAATCAGCTATAACTTCGAGGTAGTAAGAGACTTTGTCTACCTTGGCTCAGCTATAAACTCGAAAAACAACTCTTGCCAATCGCTGTTTTTTTGGGCTTATAAGGCAATTCAACAGTAAAGCCCTATCTCGAACAACTAAGGAGACTCTGTATAAGACCTTGATCATCCCAGTCCTGCTTTACGGCGATGAAACATGGATTTTATTAAAAGAGGATGAAGATATCCTTGGTCGCTTCGAGAAAAAATTCTTCGTAAGATTTTCGGTCCCGTTTCGTTGACGGGTTTTTGGTGGAGAAGATTCAATTACGAACTATACGAGCTGTACAGCGACATCGACCTGGTCAAAAAGCTGCGTATTGGACGTCTGAGATGGCTAGGACATGTAGAGCGAATGTAGACCAACGCTCCGGCCCGCAGAGTCTTCTAATCTAACCCCGAGGGACGACGCAGTAGAGGGAATCATCGCCGTAGGTGGCGCGCACAAGTTCAAGGGGACCTCGACCAACTTGGAGTGCGCAACTGGAGGCAATTAGCTAAAGACCGAGCTAAATGGAGAGGCTTGTTGGTTGAGGCCCAGGTTCACCCCGAACTGTAGCGCCACCTAAGTAAGTAAGTAACGTACAAAAAATAATAATACTAATAGACTCGAAAGCAGCAGTTGAAGCGATAACGTCAAACTCACAACCAGCGGACAGAGCGGTAGCAGACAAAAACTGTGATTTCTTAAAAACCAGAGAAACATTATTGTTCTTCAATGGATACCATTGCACATCGGAGTAACCGGCAATGAAGCAGCAGATGGTCCAGCAAAAAAAGCCACAAAAACAGCAGCAACTACAATGAACGAAGCACCATTCCATAGGATGAGAGTAAAATTATAATACTATTGGGTTAGCCAATAAGTTCCGTCTGTTTTTTAGGCGGAATGAAAGATTAAATATTTATTGTTAGGAAAAACTTTAATCAGTTATATATGCACCATTATTTTCTACCACTTTGTGCCATCTTTCGGGCAATTTCACAACGCCCTTTTCGTAGAGCGTTTGATTTTTGTTGGCGAGGAATTGCCCAAGTGGATTTTACAAGCTTCCAGTGAGACGAAATTTTTTCCTTTAAGTGAGTTCTGCAGGGACCGGAATAAATGGTAATCGGAGGGTGCACGATCAGGTAAATACGGCGGGTGAGGTAAAACGTCCCATCCAAACTGCACCAACTTCTGCCGAGTCTGCGAAGAGACATGCGGTCTAGCGTTGCCTTGATGGAACACGACGCCCTTCCGGTTAGCCAGTTGCGGTCATTTTTCGGTGATTGCATCCTTCAGTTTATCCAATTGAGAGCCGTATTTATCAGAATGCGGAGAAGCTTATAATAAACAATTCCCTTCCAATCCCACCAAATACAGAGCATAACCTTCTTAGGGTGAAGACCAGCTTTTGGAATGGCTAAAGGTGGCTCACCTCTTTTGCTCCATGAACTTTTCCGTTCCACGTTATTGTAAAGTATCCACTTTTCATCGCCCGTTATCATCCGTTTTAAAAATGGTTCACTTTCTTTGCGTTTCTGCAGGGAATCGCTGATGGAGACATGATCCAATAAATTTTGTTCACTCAAATTGTGCAGCAGCGAAATATCGTATCGATTTACGTGTTGCAGTGTACGGAAGTGATTTTCTACGCTTGATTTTGATATATCCAATATATCAGCCATGTGTCTGGTTGTGTAGTGTGCATTATTTTCAACTAGAGCTTTAATTTGGTCCCCATCAATCTCAACCGGTCGTCCAGAACGGGGCAAGTCAGAACATGTGAAATCACCATCACGAAAACGCCGGAACCACTCGCGAAGAGTCCAAGCGCTTACAGAGTTATCCCCGTGCACAGCGCAAATCTTCTTATGTGTTTGTGCAGCGTTTTTTCCTTTCCAAAAATAAAAGATCATAATATGCCCAAAATACTTTCTTATTTGCCTCCATTTTCATAAGTTTGCCAAATGCGTAAAACACAACCGATCGCTATGAACTTTCTTTCACATATGCACTGCGATGTGTGTTTGAAGAAGAAAAAACTGCAAGCTCGAAGCAACATTTACAAACGGCATCATTCAAAGTTAACGGGAATACTAACGAAAAACAGAGGGATTTTATTGGTCAACCCAATATAAGTTTCCAACAATAAGGACGAGGAAGAACACCAATCAGCAGCAATGGGTAAAAGATGGAAGCACATAACAGAACTAGCGAAAGCAAACCAACAAATATCAAGAAACCAGGCAGTAGCATTCTTCAGGCTAAATACAGGACACGACTGCCTTGCTCATCATCTCTACAGACTCAAGATACGGACAATAGCAGAGTGCACTCTCTGCGACTCAAACCAACTGATGGACGAAGATCACCTAATGACTATCTAGAGACAAACAAAACAATAAAGATATTTGTTCTTTATATTGGGAATCAAGAGGGAAAATGGGCTAGAATTCAACCCCAGCCATTAGAAAAATAAAAAAAGAAAGTTACCATGCCTGCAAAGACCCGAAGTCAATTTTTGCTAACTCATAGGCAGGTTCTAATTCACTTTTGGTTGTAGTTTTCCATACGTTCTTTTGTCTGTCACAATTGGGGGATATCATCCCAATGCTTGACCCATTCACTCTCTTCTTATTTTCTCAGTTCTTCCCGTATTTTGTGTGGTCCTATCCCAAGGTCTAAAGAACGGGGTATCTGAGCCTGAGCTGCTTTGTTTCCCTACACTCCTACATGTCCTGGTACCCAGTAGAGAGTTACTTTATTAGTCTGGTCCAGCCTGTTGATCTGGTCTGGTGAGGCGCTCCCATATCAGTCTGAATTTGGTCTCATGTCAGTTCAGTGCCTTGGTAGCGGCTTGGCTATCTTACAGTATTGCGACATCTTGTCCGCGATATTTCCTGTCAAGGTTGAATTAGGCGCATCTTTCGATCGCGTGAACCTCTGCTTAGAACATACTGGGGAAAACTCTCAGAGATTCTGAGTATCTGTTCCTGGGCCCGCACACACCTGCCCCATTGCCTGTAGATGTTTTCGATTCATTCCTGCACCATTTTATAGTATTTGTTTGTTGGCGAACCCCACAGGCGGATCATCAGAAATGCGGTGAAGTGGGAGGGTTATGATCCCTTGTTTTTGGATCATAACTTCGCTGATAAAAGGAAAAAGAAGTTGTTTGAATTTGTACTTATCGGACTCAGCTCAGCTTTGAATCAAATTTGCTTCCAAAGCAATATTTCTTAACCAAAGCGCCTCTTGTCCAGTCCAGAAGCAGCACAGATTTGGTGCTCTCGGTTTGCGATGCGTTTTCCTTTCCCGATGCCTTCTTTGATTATACTTCATATGGTCTCCTTGGGATCCTTTCTAGCACTATGTGTATTGGAGGTAGTCACCTCTGGTGATGATGTGAGACAGGTTCTCATGGCTCCTGTTAAATAGATGCAGGTCTTTGTATTTTGCCTAGCGATGCCCTCGTCGTGCTTAACCTTGTTCTGCTCATCCATCCCATTGCATCATATGTTATGATTGGTCTAAGTATTATCATGTATGTCCACCTCAGTGAGGTGGGCTGCACGCCCAGGTTTTACCTTAGATGATCCTGCATACTAACAGGTGGTCCAAAATGTATCACCCTGTCGGAAGATGCTATAACTTTTGCAAATGGCGGAAACTCTCAGTTTTGTTGTGATCTTCATTTTTTTGGTATATAACCCCACGCAAAACTTGTTCTAAATAAGTTGATGAGTATCGGTGTTATATGTGGGGTGCCTTTTTGAAGGAGAGCAGGGAATATTTCGTCCTCTTCCGGGTACTTTAAAGGGAAGAAAAGAGTTTACGGTCCATATTATTTTTCCTTCGTAGAAGATTTCCTTTGATATCTGCCGGTCCTCTCTGGTTGGTTGGTTGGTTGGATCCTGCTCTGGGGAGGATAGGCTGGAGAGATGGGAGCGATGGACCTGCTTCCTGAGGCATTCTATGTTGAAAGTGATGATCCTGTGATCCGACATGGACTGCTGGTCAGAAACTTTCCGATCTGTAATACAAGTACTTAAACTCGGGCTACCCAGTGTGATATCGAGAACGAGGGTTGATGTCTTTCCCACATTCAAACTATCTAGATTTTCTTTAATAATGAGTTCAAGAAGGCACTCACCTCTATCCTTGTTGTCGCCATTTCCCATTCCCAACAATGGCAATGAGCATTGGTGTCGCATCCTAGCAGAAGTGGAAGTTTATTCTTTGTCTAGTACGTCACTAGTCTTTGGACTTTGTAGACGGTCGCGAACTTTCTTTTCAAAGCATTTGAATTTCTATTTAAAATTAATATCCTCTTATTTTCCAGTGAACCCCAGGGAATGTCATTTATTGAAACATCTAATTTAGATGGAGAAACTAATTTAAAAATTCGCCAAGGTGTACCATCAACAGCGAGACTCCTGGAAACAAAAGATCTCATATACTTTCATTCGATTATTGAATGCGAACTCCCGAATCGTCATCTCTATGAGTTCAATGGAGTTCTAAAGGAACAAGAAAAACCGTAAGTAAATTCCTAACACATAACAAAAGAAAAAGGCATATAACTTCTTTTTTTACTTGTAGTGCTGTATCTCTTGGTCCAGATCAAGTGTTACAACGTGGCGCTGTATTACGTAACACATCGTGGGTATTCGGTATCGTCATCTACACCGGTCACGATACGAAACTTATGAGAAACTCTACCTCAGCACCATTAAAACGTTCAACCGTTGACAGACTGACAAACACACAGATTTTAATGTTATTTTTAATTTTAATTGTTCTTTGCCTATCAAGTGCCCTTTTCAATGTACTCTGGACAAGTAATCATTTCAAGTCCGATTGGTATCTTCAAATTGATGGTGAGTTTAACAACACCATCCCGGTCAGACAGTCAGGAATATGATGGGGTCTATGGGCTAATTGGCTTTCTTTTCTAATTTCAGATATTAAAAGCAAAAATTTCGGATACAATCTTCTCACATTTTTCATTTTGTATAATAATTTGATTCCAATATCTCTGCAAGTCACACTTGAGTTGGTACGATTTTTACAGGTTAGTGGGATGTGTGGCAACATAAGGATGTATTGAATGTAGTATCTGCTTATTGTTTTTTCAGGCAATTTTCATAAATTTTGATATTGAAATGTATCACGAGGAGTCGAATACACCGGCAATGGCAAGAACATCAAATCTGAACGAAGAACTTGGCATGGTTAAGTATATATTTTCTGATAAAACAGGCACACTAACGCGGAATGTAATGGAATTCAAGAGATGCTCTATAGCGCGGTATGTTTACATGACCGAGAGGACACCTGAACAATCGCTTTTAGTTCAAGTAAGTGGAGCTATGTTTATTTTCAATTAAAAATCTACAAATAAGTAGTTGTGTATAAGGATTGTAGCTTCACATGCAATGGTATAAGTGATTACAGACCTATCAAGCGCCTTTCCTGTGAGGAATCTCTGCCCAGCCTTTCATTCTCATCTATTCTGGAATTCCTTCCAAGCTCTCATTTTTTATTTTCTTATAATTTGCATGCACTTAAGGAGTCATGAATACTCATAAAGTGTTTTACACAGTGTGAGCGTTGGTAAGGATAGACAGAGAGAGAGACAGAAAGATTTGTGCAGCGGTGTGAAATTCAGATGTTAGGTTTTAGAAAAACTCCAGGGGTGGTGACTACATAACTGAGGAGGTTTGTTTTGTTATTGTTTCTTTACTTCTGATTCTCCTAGAAACTAACCTCGTAGTATGTAATATAGGTTCTGAACCTACTTTTATTAACAAAATTAGGCAAGAAGTACTAGATATCACTTTAGCCACCAGCTCCCCAAAGCTAAATGTTAGTAAATGGATGGTATCGAAAGATGTCTCTTCTTCGGAGCATAGCTACATACAATTTAATCTGGAATTTACCAAACCTCCACTAAAATCCTTTAGGACTCCTAGGAATACTAACTGGCAGGTTTATAATACATATTTAAATAGAGAACTCAACACCGAGATAACTCAACAAAGCTCACCATCTGAAATCGATCAGATGGTAGACAAAGTGTCCAAAACTATGAACAAAGCCTTCTTGAAAGCTTGTCCGATAAGCAGACACAGAAACGGTAATAAACCACCTTGGTGGAATACTAACATAGCAAAACTCCGAAATGATAGTAAAAAGCAGTTCAATATAGCTAAGTCTTCACGATCTCCAGAAGACTGGGATAACTATAAGAACAGTCTCAGGGAGACAAGGAAAGCTCAGCGAGAATCGTGGAGATTATTCTGTAACAATATAGAAAAAACAAACGATTGTAGCAGACTAAGGAAAATACTTCTCCTCATATCACTAGCTTTATCCAGAAACCTAACGGTGACTGGACCATGTCCACAGAAGAAACATTAAACCTTCTCATGGACACGCATTTCCAAAGAAACTCTATAGATACAAACATATCTATACCTCAACACCACTCAATCATGGACGTTCCGACTGGAATAATAAACACACATACAATTCATTGGGCTGTTAATGGTTCCCTCCCATATAAATCTCCAGGATTAGATGGTATAACACCAGTGGAACTGCAAGAGGACATAAAACCCTTAGCCCCCTGGCTCTGCGTGATTTTCAATAGCTGCCTTAAATTCGGCTATACCCCATCCTCATGGAAAAGAGTTACGAGGGCAAGGTGAAAAGTTCTCGGCCTGACGCAGAGATAACGTTCCAATCAGCAATAATTTATGTTTCCTGCCTGGGTGCACTTCTCATTAGTTCGTATGACAAGTTTCAACTTGTTCTCTCAAGTAGTTTGTTTACACGAATTTTTGCAGTAGACGTCTTGCGTGCTTTTCGTCGGTCATAAAATTCTTCGTTTTGGATGGGTTAACCCCTAAGGAAATTCATCGAAAGTTGACAAAATTTTAGGGGGACTCTGCTCCTTCCATGTCAACCGTTAAAAAGTGGGCAGCTGAATTTAAACGTGGTCGCACGTCCCTCGAAGATGACCCACGTGAAGGACGGCCAAAAACCGCAACCAGCTGGATGCCAAAATTCGCGAGAAGAGGCCTGGCCTGTACACAAGTGTGCGTTGGCGATGGGAAAACTGTGGGATTTGGGGTACGATTTGCTCGGCCATCCCCCCTATTCACCTGATTTGGCACCCTCAGACTTCCATCTGTTCCCAAACTTGAAGAAATTTATTTCTGGGAAGCGCTTCGCATCCAATGCAGAAGTTGAGAGGGCCGTAGATGCATATTTTCACAGCCTTCCAGACTCTCACTTCCGAGAAGGAATACTGATGTTGGAGAAACGCTGGACTAAGTGTGTTGAAGTCAAGGGAGATTATGTAGAAAAATAAAATCATTTTTTAACTGAAAATCGCAGTCTTTCATTGTCAGGTCGAGAACTTTTCACCTTGCCCTCGTAAGGTGGTCTTCATCCCGAAATGTAGTAAGACCTCAAACTACACTCCGAAAGATTTCAGACCAATTAGCCTCCCCTCCTTCTTCCTAAAAACGTTAGAAAGGCTGGTTGATAACTATATTCGTTCAAAACTCAAGGTACAAACCTTATCTAACTCCCAGCATGCTTACCGGAAAGGCTTTTCAGTGGAAACAGTCCTACATTCGTTAGTAGGCACCATTGGAAAATCTCTTGCCGTTAAAGAATATAATATCGTGTCTTTCCTTGACATAGAAGACGCCTTCAACAACGTCAATACAGAATCCATCATAAGAGCATTCGCTGACCTGGAGGTTGATCGCTGCCTGCGCATCTGGATAGAACGTATATTGAACAGCGGACAAATTCTGTCCGAGCTCGGGTACTGCTCAACCAAAAGGTAAGCGTACAGAGGCACACCCCAGGGATGTGTTCTATCTCCGCTTCTTTGGATATTAGTAGTGAATAAGTTACTAACTTCACTAGAAAATAAAGGCTACAAGAACGTAGCATATGCTGACGACATCGCCATAGCCATTTCAGGTAAATTCCCCCAAACCCTAGGAGATCTAATGAATTCGGCGCTTAATTTAGTAGCGAAATGACCGGACGGCGTTGGGCTTAACGTAAATCCGGAAATACAAAATCCCGATCATAGCTCCACCTAAGCTTTGAAACACGGAACTTAGCTTTACAAACAAAGCAAAATACTTGGTCTTAACCCTTGATAGTAAACTTAACTGGAAACAGAACATTCTAGACCGAACCAAGAAAGCAGAAATCGCCATATACACCTGTAAAAAGGCTATAGGTCTTAAATGGGGTCTTCAAACAAATATAGTCCACTGGTCGCACCTGGCGGTGGTCAGACCAATCCTGCTTTATGGCGTTCTCGCCTGCTGGCCTGCACTTGAAACAAGGTGCAACACAAACTCTATCGAAAGAGTACAGCGATTACCACGCTCGTGCATCACAGGGGCTCTCAGGTCCACTCCCACAGCCGCCTTAGAAACCCTACTTACAATTTTTCCCATTGATATCTTTGGAAAAATGGTAGCATCTAAATCAGCCCAAAGACTCAGAGAATCTCTCTAGTGGTCAAGCTCACAAATCGGCCACATGAAAATTCTACAAAACTCAAATCTCAGAGAAACAGATTACATATCCCCATTTATCGATTTCAATATCAGATGTAATACCACCATCCCTGACAGATCCGCATGGGATGAAGGTATCATACTAAATGACGCCGCAATCGAAATCTATGCAGATGGTTCCTAAACATCGGAGGGCACAGGATTAGGTATATTTTCCGAAGTACCTTTGATGAACGTAGCTCTCCGACTTCCGGACCACTGCAGTATACTTCAAGCGGAAATATCGGCTGTTCGTGAAGCAGCGCGCAGACTCTATGCACCCGATAGATAGTAAGTCTATCGTCCTTTACATAGACAGTCAGTCAGTGATCTAGGCTCTGGAAACGTTAACAATAAGGTCAAACATTGCCGTGAATTTCTTAACGAGATTGCGGACAGATGCAATATCACTCTGTGTTGGCTCCCGGGACACAGAGATATTCCAGGCAATTGTAAAGCAGATGAACTAGCTAAACAAGGCACTGTACTACCTCTAGTTGCCAATAGAGAGGTACCGGCCCCCCCAATGCAAACGATGAAACTTCGTATGTTTAACGAAGCGCAAGCTATTGTAAACAATAGGTGGAGTAATCTAGCTATGTGTGTATCGACCAGAAAGATCTGGCCTCTACTTGACGCAAAGAAAACTAAAAAGCTCCTTTCATTAAGTAGAAGGTACATAAGTCTCACAGTAGGAATAATCACAGGACACTGTTTGTTAGGTAGACACGCCACTAGAATGAGAGTCCCAGCAAATGATTTCTGTAGAAGCTGCAGAGATGAAGAGGAGGAGGAGTCTCCACAGTCTCCACCTCCTCGGCACATGCCCAGCGCTAGCTACAGCTACCCTGAGAAAGAAACTATTAGGTGAACTGTCTAACATAGACATTATAAACTTATATAGATACATATTGAAATCTAACTGGTTTAGTTAAAACTCCCCACTCAGTGTTTCTTCCCGACCACCTGATGTAATAGACATATCACTTATCCAACAGAGCGAACAACTTTTCCAGCCACATAACCAATCTACTGCCAATGCTATGCCTTCGCAATAGTGAGAAGCTTCTGCTCATTATTTTGAATCCTTTAAATGCTTGAAATCGAGAACAATGTGCAGGTTTCGATAGGATCAGTCGTTTTAAAAATATCGGTTATATATACAGAATTGTGAATCTTTTGCAAAGTACGCAGAACAGAGAGCAGTGAAACACAATGTTCGTGGTTAAATTTGCGAACACTTCCGGACCTCTGACTTCCGATATACGGCCTGGCACCCATCTAGGTCCTGCTGCATAATTCCGATACCATACTGATTCACCACTATCGTAGTTGTTTTCCTTCGAAACCTCTTGCTGTATAGCCTTTGAACAGGCATTGATTCAGGGTGGAGTTTGTCCAAATATGTACATGGTCGGCGATTAAAAAGCAGGCGAACGACCAGTAGAAGTATGTGCTGTAACATGCTGGTCCAGCAAAAATCGAGCTAAGCGCAATCGGATATCTCCATTCGGAACCTTTTTTAAATAGTCTTTTGTAGTGCGCCCCATTCGATCCACTTGGCCATTTGTAGATGGATGAAATGGAGCTGAAAAGATATGTTTAATTAAATTACGTTCACAAAATATTTTAAAATCATGGGATGTGAACGCCGTTCCATTGTCAGAAACGATGACATCGGGTACCCCATGTGTAGCAAAAAGTTGTCTCAAAACTGACATCGCGCAAGAGGACGATGTAGCAGAAACTGGATGAACCTCTAACCATTTGGAGTATGAGTCCAGCACCAAAAAGAAAAGATTTCCTCCTGTAGTTTTTTCGTTAGGTAGTTGATCTCTCTTAAAAAATTTGTAGAATGAGGCAATTTCCGACGGAGGTGGAGAGAATGATCAGAGAGAGTCTTACAAATTGAATCATAATCTTCAGTTCAGCTACCTTTTTTGGTGAAATAAAAGATTCCACTAGATCGAATAATGGTGCTCCGCAAACGGTAAGAAAAGTAGCTCGTTTCAGACAGGCCGTCGTGATTGCATTTGCCTCCAGAAAGATATCGAACCGCCTCTTGTAGGATCCCCAAGTGCCCTGCCTAGTGACATCGAATGCTTCCATGTGTCTTTTGGAGACTTCCCTTGACATTTTCCTTGAATTTGTAAAATTGGAAGAAGGCTCAAAAGATACTGAATTTTCCGGAACAGTCTCGTTCTTTATTGCATAAATATTTTTCGGATCGCTGGACTGAATTTCTTCGTCTTCAGATGAATCGCCCATACTCTGATTAATGCGAAGTTTCCAGCGATCCCATCCTCGTCGTCACTTTTATGTATTTAAAATGAAAGTCTCGCAATAACTTTACTTAGCTTTAAGATTTAATAAACTGAATACATATGAATTTCTTAGTAACAAAAAATAATTCGGTTATCTAAATGCGTGCACGCTGTTCGTGGTCGGAGAGAGCCGACCAAAAAAAAATGACGCTGTCATTTCTGTTGCAGGTGGCAGTAGTGTCTCTTTTCGGTTACAGGGTGTATATGCAATATGTCGTTGTGACAAACCGGGGAATTGTGCAGCTGACGAGCTGGCTCGACAAGACTCCTCTGGTACAAATAGCATAAGCATTACCGACATCGAAGCGCCAAAGTCTTATGTTATGCTATGGCCAATCACCAATGGCAACATCTAAGCCAATGCAACACCGCCAGCCAACTTTAGTCAACACTTAACAAATCTATGTCCATCGGACTCCTGAAACACAAGAGAGGAACCCTCTCTAAAGTAACAAACGTTCTCACCGTACACAACGTCTTAGGAAGGCATGCCCAAAGACAAGGCATCCCCTATAATGACTTCTGCAGAAGCTGTAGGGATGAAGAGGAAGAAGATATCAGTCACCTCGTATGCGCTCGTCAACATTTGGAAGGCCAATCTTTCATTGATCTAAATGAGATCGGCAACGCCTGCACGGCTAAAATCAACTTCTTCATACAAAAACGCAAATGGTTCCTAGAGTAAGAGGGGGAGCTATCCACCTTACACATCGACAGTACAATGGACCTATTTCTGGTCCAAGTACATCCTCATCGAGGGCCGATCTTAAGCAACCAACCGTCGAGGTATTGGCACTCAGTTAGGTCTGTAGGGGATAATTTCTTGGCTAGTCTGCTTACAAACTTGCACAGGAATCAGACAAACAAATGGAAACCTTTCCGAAATTTTAAGATTATATCTTTCCTTTCCAGAATATATTAAACAAACACCAAACTGCTCCGATTATCAGAGAATTTATGATCCTCCTCGCTGTCTGTCACACTGTAATTCCGGAGAAAAACGACGACGGTACAATCACTTATCATGCGGCCAGTCCTGACGAACGAGCTCTCGTGGATGGTGCCAAACGCTTTGGATTTGTCTTCGATACCCGAACACCAGAATATGTTGAAATTGATGCGTTGGGTGTTCGAGAACGCTATGAGATCCTTAATGTCCTTGAATTCACATCAACGCGGAAACGTATGTCGGTCATAGTACGAACGCCGGAAGGTGAAATCAAACTCTACTGCAAAGGTGCTGATACGGTCATCTATGAGCGGCTATCACCCGATGGTCAGGCATATCGCGAAGTAACTCTTAGGCATTTGGAAGAGTTCGCTTCAGAAGGTTTACGAACACTCTGCTGTGCCGTCTCAGTAATTCCGGAAGAGGTTTACAACGAGTGGAAGGAAACCTACCACAAGGCATCCACATCGATGCAATATCGTGAGAGGAAAGTCGAGGACGCAGCCAACTTGATTGAGAACAATTTGATGCTATTGGGTGCCACAGCTATTGAGGACAAACTGCAAGAGGGCGTTCCAGAGACAATAGCTGCTCTGTTAGAGGCTGGCATCTTCATCTGGGTACTGACTGGAGATAAGCAAGAGACTGCCATCAACATTGGCTACTCTTGCAAACTGATATCGCATTCTATGGATCTCATTATCTTGAATGAGGATAGTCTAGATGTAAGTTGGTTTGGGTGGTTTAGAGATAGACATTGATTTCTTGTGTTTTTCGTAGAACACCCGAGATGTCATCCACCGGCACTGTGGAGACTTCAAGAATTCCGATGCGAAAGCGTGCAATGTTGCACTCATTGTGGATGGCAAGACGCTTAAGTATGCTCTTAGCTGTGATCTACGTCGAGACTTTTTGGAACTCTGCATAGCATGTCGTGTCGTGATCTGTTGTCGCGTCTCACCCATACAAAAGGCTGAAGTAAGTAGAGGTTGGAGCCTTGAAGGCGCATTGCGCTGATTTGTAAATCATTTCAGGTAGTTGATCTAGTAACAACAAATACAAACTCTGTGACGTTGGCCATAGGTGATGGCGCTAATGATGTGGCGATGATACAAAAAGCGCATGTGGGCGTCGGAATTTCTGGTGTTGAAGGCTTACAGGCAGCATGTGCATCCGATTACTCAATCGCACAGTTTCGATACCTGCTGCGACTATTACTGGTACATGGTGCATGGAATTACAGTCGCATGTGCAAACTGATATTGTACAGCTTCTACAAGAACGTCTGTCTGTACGTGATTGAGCTATGGTTCGCTATGTACTCTGGATGGTGAGTAGATGCTGCTTGCATTCTGAATTCCCATTATATATGCTCCCCTCACAGGTCTGGACAAATTCTCTTTGAGCGCTGGACAATCGGTTTGTATAATGTTGTATTCACAGCGCTGCCACCCTTCGCTATGGGCCTCTTCGAAAAGGTCTGCTCAGCGGAAACTATGCTAAAATATCCAGCCCTATATAAACCCTCACAAGATGCCAAACTCTTCAATGTCAAAGTGTTTTGGGTGTGGATCTTCAATGCTCTGCTACATTCGGTGCTGCTCTTTTGGCTACCAATGCTGGCTTATAAATCCGAAGTGATATGGGGCGATGGTAAGACTGGTGGATATCTGGTACTGGGAAATATGGTCTACACGGTAAGTAATCACTTTTTAAGACTTGCAATCTATTGTAATTGCTTCCTTACAGTATGTTGTTGTGACGGTATGCCTTAAAGCTGGACTATCAACGAATTCATGGACATGGCTTACGCACTGTTCCATTTGGGGATCAATTGTTCTGTGGTTTATATTCATGATTGCATACAGTAATATTTGGCCGCATCTACATTTTGCAGCCGTATTCCTTGGAATGGATCGAATACTCTTTTCGTCGCCAATATTTTGGATGGGATTGTTCTTAATACCAATCACAACATTGCTGGTCGATGTTATTTTAAAATTGTATGTCTTTGAACACAGCTCTGCATGTGTATTCCTTTTGAATTTGTTTCTTTTCTTTTTCCAGAATTCATAATACAGTTTTCAAATCGCTAACAGAAGCAGTGCGAGAATCAGAAATTAAGCAACGTGATCCAGGACACGTTATGCGTGAATCAAGATCATCGTGAGTAGTGTTTTGAATTGTTTTTTTTTTTTTTTTCTGGATTAAAGTATATCTTTTTTTCTTTCCTTTTCTGTTAAATAATCCTTATTCCAAGTTATTCTTTCCTCTAACTCTCCCTATTAACCACTTTTTCATGTTTGCTTAAAAGTTGCAAGTATTTGTATGAACAAAATTTAGAGCTAGAGCATGCTTTTTAGATGAAAATTAGTAGAAGTTTCGCATAAACTATTGATTTCTTGAACGTAATACATACGTATGTGGGTTTAAAAATATCGTTTAAGCTTCTTTAAGCATTGTAACGTATTACAGCATCATGTTGCGTACCTGGACAGTGTGGTGTAGAAGACACTGAATTTGTGTCTATGAAAGGTAAAAAGTTGGCACGACGTGACATGGTATGTGGCATAGAATCCCCTTTGTACGCAGCAAAGGAAACTGTTTTAAACAAAACAACCGAAACAGTTTGCTGGAATATCTTCTTCCAGCGTAGGAGGATAAAGGGAATCTAAGTTAGAATGCTGTAAAACTGAAATTTGGTCACTAGCTCTTAAAAAAATCATTGCCTTGAAACTTGAACGAATACCTTGACTGGAATCGTAATAAAATTTGCTCACCGAATGAGCAAGTGTTACTTGTTTTTGCTTGTTTAACTGATTCTGCAGATAGCATAGCGACCGCTGGCTTATTCAGAGGAGCAGAGAAGAGTTTAAACTCTTCACCAACCTATACTTTCAGGCTTACTTACTTTACTTAGGTGGCGCTACAGTTCGGGGTGAACCTGGGCCTCAACCAACAAGCCTCTCCATTTAGCTCGGTCTTTAGCTAATTGCCTCCAGTTGCGCACTCCAAATTGGTCGAGGTCCCCTTGAACTTGGCGCGCCACCTACGGCGAAGATTCCCTCTACTGCGTCGTCCCTCGGGGTTAAATTCGAAGACTCTGCGGGCAGAAGCGTTGGTGTCCATTCGCTCTACATGTCCTAGCCATTTCAGACGTCCAATACGCAATACGTTTTTTTTGACTAGGTCGATGTCGCTGTACAGCTGGTATAGTTCGTGATTGAATCTTCTCCTCCAAAACCCGTCAACGCAAACGGGACCGAAAATTTTACGAAGAATTTTTCTCTCGAAGCGACCAAGGATATCTTCATCCTCTTTTAATAAAGTCCATGTTTTAGCGCCGTAAAGCAGGACTGGGGTGATCAGGGTCATATACAGAGTCTCCTTAGTTGTTCGAGATAGGGCTTTACTGTTGAATTGCCTTATAAGCCCCAAAAAAACGGCGATTGGCAAGAGTTATTCTTCGATTGATTTCTGCGCTGATCTTGTTTGTAGAATTTATAGCAGAGCCAAGGTAGACAAACTCCCTTACTGCCAGGAAGTTATAGCTGCCGACTGTGACGTTTTGTCCAATTCGTCGGTGTTGGCTTTCCCTTCTTGTTGATAGCATATACTTGGTTTTGCCCTCGTTTATCGCTAAACCCATTTTGGCCGCTTCCGCCTCAATGCTTGCAAACGCACCGGTGACAGCCCGCTGAGTTCTTCCGATAATGTCTATATCGTCGTCGTATGCAAGCAGTTGTACGGACTTGTAATATATTGTGCCTCCGGTGTTGGCTTGTGAGTTCCGCACAATCCGTTCAAGTACAATGTTAAAGAAGTCACATGACAGCGCGTCACCTTGTCTAAAGCCTTTTTTGACATCAAAGGTCTCGGTGAGGTCATTACCGACCTTGATAGAGCAGCGAGCGTTCTCCATCGTCAGCCTGCACAGGCGGACAAGTTTGGCAGGGATGTCAAAACTAGACATGGCTCTATAAAGCTCTTCTCTATAGATGCTGTCATAGGCGGCCTTGAAATCGATAAAGAGGTGGTGAGTATCGATTTGGAATTCTTGGGTTTTCTCCAGGATCTGCCGAAGTGTGAAGATTTGATCGATGGTGGACTTTCCTGGCCTGAAACCGCACTGATAGGGTCCAATCAGGCTGTTGATAAAAGGTTTCAGGCGTTCACACAATATCGCAGAAAAGATCTTGTACGCGATGTTGAGGAGACTGATGCCTCTATAATTGGCGCAGTTGAGGGGGTCTCCTTTCTTGTGGATCGGGCAAACGATGCTGAGATTCCATTCATCAGGCATACACTCCTCTGACCAAATATTAGAAATGAGTTGGTGTATGCACTCTACCAATTCATCCCCAGCTGCCTTGAAGAGTTCGGCCGGTAACCGACAGACCCAGCAGGGTTGTTGAATTTTAGCTTGGATATTGCTATCCTCACTTCGTTTTGGTCATGTGGACGGAAATTTTGACTATCATCGTCTATGTTGAATGGTTCATTCTGCCTGACAGCGGGATGTTGGTCTTCGTCGCCGTTATCTAGTCTGCAGAAGTACTTTTTCCATATTCTCAGCACCGACTGTGATTCTACTACGAGGTTTCCATTTTCATCTCTACAGGTTTCTGTACGGGTATTGCTCCTCTGACACGTTCTTTTTACCTTTTGGTAAAACTTGCGTACATAGTTCCTGGAGCATAAACTCTCGATATTCTCAAACGCGCGCTTCTCATGCTCTTTCTTCTTCTTTTGGAGAAGCCAATGCTCTTCCTGTCTCTTTTGCTCGTAGAGCTCACGAGCAGCTCTCGTCTCCCTTTGCAGCGCCACCGGCATTCTTCGTCAAACCAGGGGTTTCGCGGTGGTGGGCGAGCGAAACCCAGCACATCAGTCGCGGCGTTTCTGGAGGCATGTTGGCAGCGTTGCCACTGGTCTTCGGCACTTGATGCTGGCGGCATAGGGGTGATTGAGAGATTTCGGGTCTCTTGCGATTGTAGCTTTTCGACGTTAAATTTTCTCACAGTGATTCTTCTATGTTGCTCAGATTGGGACATCCGCATTCGTACCTTGGCTACAACAAGGTAATGATCGGAGTCTATGTTGGCCGCTCGGAAGGTCCGGACATCCAGAGTACTGGAGGCATGCCTTGCGTCGATCGCAATATGATCAATTTGGTTGATCGTTACATGATCATTGGGCCGCCATGTCTGCTTATGAATATCGAGATGAGGAAACCATGTGTTTGCTATGGTGACATTTCGCTCCACAGCGAAATCAATTAGCCTTAGTCCGTTATCAGACGTGGTGTCGTGTAGGCTATACTTACCGACTGCCCTACCAAAGACGTCCTCCTTTCCTATTTTGGCGTTAAAATCGCCCAATACGATTTTAACGTCATATTTAGGACATTGCTCGTATGTTTTATCGAGGAGCTCTTAGAAACACTCTTTGGTGGCAGGGCGTGAACACATATTAGGCTTATGTTAGCGAATTTAGCCTTGATCTAGATAGTCATAATACGCTCGCTTACGTGTCGGAAGCTTAAGACTTCTTGCCTAAGTCTGCCGCGTATGACAAATCCGCAACCGAATAAGTGTTGCCTGTTGCCTCTGTAGCAATCACCGTAGCAGATGTCACAGTTTTTCATCCTCCTTTTGTCCGGCCCATTCCATCGCACTTCCTGGATGGCGGTAATATCTGCTTTATAGCAGTCTAGGGCCTCCCCTAGTTGTTCGCCTGCACGTGGTCTGTAAAGGGATAGAAGATTCCACGTACAGATCCGAAGGTCGTTGTCCTTATTTCGTTTGTTGGGGTCGTCATTAGTTGAGTCATCCTTATCCAAGGCTTTTGGTTGTTTCGGAACCATAGATTTTTTGCGTGGTAGGGAAGTAAACCCGACGGCACAACCCCCAACCTGGAGGGCCAGTTCCTTAATTATTCCCTTAGGACGAGGGGCCGGGTACATCGGTGCCAGTAGTCCACTATAGGGGTATGAGCGCTGCCGTTGGCCCATTAAGGGCTCCTCCGCCACCATCTCTATTCCAATGTCCTGACCAACATTGGAAATTCCTTACCAACCTGTGATCCGAATACGTCGAAGCAGCTGGCGCAAGGTATTCACTAAGTTCAACCTAACTGGAACTATAGACGCCACCGTTGACTCCGTCTAGGGAATTCGTCCGCTGCCGCCTGGAACAGGAATAAGTACTCTAGTGGGAAAGCACTCTTGCCCCCCTCTTAAATCTGCTGCCACCAAGAATCCGTCAAACGGGGTTGGTCACCCACTTCGTGGATTAAGGTACTAGGCACCCGGCTGTCACCGCGTGGAGGTTGAGAATAGGAGTTGGTAGGCCTCAGCTGAGTGAAAACGCTTGTGTTTTCATATGATCGCATGCACTGCCGTTTGGCCAGCCATACTTTCAGGCTCCTTGGTGATTTTACAGACAGTTCTGACTCTACAGCCAAATTTGAATAATTTCGTTTACAATGGCGTAAGATACGCTGATTAGTTTTGTTTAATGGTTTCCTGACCAATGCAGAATCTCTGCCTGAGACACTGCATCCTTCCATCCTCATTGATGCCGAGCACGCTACTTTCAGTTACGCAGACCAGTTTTTTTGGCATCCACGAGTATTTGGTCTTTATACCAAAAGACGCGGCGCGGCGACCCCTTCCTAGCGAGCTCATCAGCTTTTTCGTTTCCTTCGATATCCATATGCCCTGGCTCTAGATATCTCGTTTAAAAGTGATTTGCAGGTCTTCACAAGTCTCGCCCTAATTACAGTAGAGTCCAGAGGTTTAACGGCTGCCTGGCTGCCTATATAGACAGTAATCGTTCTAACAGTGATATTACTCTCACGTATAATTTCAGCAGCCTATATATTGGCTGTAACTTCGGCCTTAAAAACGCTACAGTCGTCGCTTATTCTAAAGGATTGGTTTATTCCTAGGTTAGGTTGATTAGGCTGAAGTGGCTGCCAGCTTACGCCAACACACATAGACCAAGAAAGGTCCGTTGTGGTACCACGAGGATCATGTAATCCCATCCTACTCGTTAAAACCAATTAGAGACTCTCTGATGAAGAGAAGGAGGCTCCTGATATCTAAATCTATCAGATCGCCTAAATCGTTAAAATAGAAACCTCCTAGGTGAAGCTTCCTTCTATGGGAGAGAGCTGGACATGCACAAAGAAGGTGAGTAATGGTTTCTTCCTCTTCTTCGTCCATGCAGCTTCTGCAAAAATCATTTGAAAATACGCCAAGGCTTGTTGCATGCTTGCCTATAAGACAGTGTCCTGTAATTACACCTATAATAGAGCGAATATGCAATCGATTGAGAGAGATCAATTTCTTAGAGCGTTTCAGATCCAACTTGTGCAAAATCTGCTTAGTCGCTAGACATGTTGTACCACTTGTCCACCTAAGATTTGTTCTTTCGATTGCATCTAGCTTGAATTTAAGTTTACAAGTAGCGATGGGTATACCTAAATTATCCTTATCTGGAAGAATGGGTGCAGTTGTTCCTAACTTGGCGAGTTCGTCAGCATTACAATTCCCCGAAATATCCCTATGCCCCGGCACCCAACAGAGATGAATATTAAACTGCTCCGACATCTCCGCAAGAGACGAATGGCAGTCTAGGGCTACTAGTGAATTTATAGAGATCGATTCCAAGGATTTGATTGCAGCTTGGCTATCGGAAAAGATGCGGATGTCCTTGGCGGATATCACGTTTTTCTTTAGCCAATATAAGACCTCCTTAATCGCCATTAGTTCCGCCTGGAACACGCTACAATAATCTGGTAGACGGAAGGAGAGCTTAAGATTAAGCCTGTCAGAGGAAACACCTCCACCAACTCCGTCTTTCGTTTTCGAGCCGTCAGTGTAGAAGTGGATCGAGTCGCCTTCTTATATTATTCCTATTATACAATAAACTCCGACTCCCGTGCCAATGTTCATCTTACAATCGTCGGTATAGAAAGCCAGCTCCTTTTGCTTAATGGTTCTTCGGTTCTTCCAGTATACCGTATTCTGTGAGGAATTTTTGTAGCGAATCTCCTTTCAAATGCTAGCATCGGGTTCATGTGATCGGTTTCCGTCAATCCATTGATATTCCCCCCTCAGGACAAAATGGAGGCATGGCGGAAAAGGCTCATTGACCACAGTCGGCCTTCTCTTAGTCTTACAGCGGTTTTGGCTGCCAGACTGTTACAGTATAGGTATACATATATCATGCGCAATGAAACTAAGCATGGTTTTCATTGCCGCTGTTGTTGTTATTCTCATTGATCCCATGACTCCGATGCACGCTGCCCTCTGGATTTTGGTGAGGTTTGAAAGCTGGTATTGCTTCTCAAGTACCATCCACCACACTAGTGAACCAAATGTGAAAAAGGGCCTTCCTACCGCCGTGCATATCCAGTACACCACAGCTGGTTTGAAGCCTCACATTGAAGGTAACTGAAAACTAGAAATACAATTCAAATGCATAAAAGTGTCAGTTTCGGAAACAATTATATAAAACTCGCAATTTTTAAACTAACATCATTCCCAAGACCCACTACCTTCTTTTTTCAATATCGAATTTTGAATTTTTTTAATTTTTTTTTTAAAGTAAATCTAATTTTGTAAAATATTGAACCGGAATTCATTTTGTCCTTTGTGTTTTATTTTCAAAATTATTTGTTACTGTAGTAAACACTAAAATTTGAAATTGCACTTATTCGTCTGCATGCGCGTGTTAAGTAATTGTAGTTTTTGTTGTTCTCATTGTTGTTTGCCTGTTACTGTGCTTTTGGAAAATGGAAACCATGGTTATTGTCTTAGCTATAAAGTTAAACGACATTGTTGTATAAATTATTGATAAGTTATATAAGGGGAATAATAGAAAACTGATACGAACTACAATCAAAATGGTCATCAATATTAAAAATATAATAAAGCAATACATAAGGTGGTTGTGTTACAGTTGCAAGGGCTTACATTTACATATAATTTTATTTACAATACATTTGCATAACGTCAACCATTATTATATGTTCATATTCTGAATGGCTTAGAAGGCCAATACGCCCCATTTTTGTTTCTGCTATTATTAACAACAAACATATTACATTTGTCATATCTAATCATGTTTAAGAATTACATTTAGTGATCTTGTGTTACGCCAGTGAAGTAAAGTGAATTTTTATTATTTTTTTAAATTTGTTATTGCGAATATTGATTTTAAAATTTGAAATAAAAAATATTTTGAAATTGGCTAGGTAATCATTTTTCAAAAGCATTCATTGAAATTAATACATTATTGTGTAACATATTTAACCTTCCGTCCGGTAACGCAATTGTGACACCTTAAGTAGGTAACAGGGGGTGGCGAGTCACCCCAGATAATTATTTGATGAAAATACAGCATTTATTTAAACATTTTTATTTCTAACTATAATTTAAATATAATAAAGCTGGCAAATGCTCTCACACAAATCCAAAAGATCTCAGACCCATTAGTCTAGCATCATTCCTTCTAAAAATATTGGAAAGAGTGACATATAAAGGGTTTTCCATTAAGCGTTTCCTATCTTTAAATTTGAATAAAACAAATTGTGACTGTGAGTGAGATATTATTGAATTTTATCTAGAATTTATTTATTTAGAAGGCCCATGTATGGAATATAACTTTTCTTCCTTTTATCAGCAAGGTTATGATCCGAAAACAAGGGATCACAACCCCTTCCACTTCACCGCATTTCTACTGATCCGCCTGTGGGGTTCGCCTATTTGACCCCAGAAAATATCGGCAGGCCTGCCGATTTTGGATCACTCGGTTACTTAGGCCAATGAAATGCCGATGTCGTCGCATTTGTCTGATCCAGGCGTTTATAGGCCTGCCTTTCCTACATCGCGATCTCTTTGGAACGTGCATTGATATTGCCTTTTTAACAGGGTTCAAATGATCTCTTCTTTGAACGTGGCAATACCAGATGAGTCGGTCGCGCTCTATTTTTTGTACGATGGTTTCCTTGATCGTCCAACATTGAGAACCGTATGTGAGCGCTGGACGCACAACTGCGGTGTAGAGCCTTCCCTTTAACCTAGGTGGCATTTTTCTGTCACAGAAGATAGCGGAATTTTCTCTCACTTCATCCACCCTATGCTTACGCGATGATTGATGTCGTCATCACAAGTTGCTTTGCTATTGATCATAGATTTCAGATATTTGAACTTTTGCACTTGGGAAGCACTGCACATTCAAATAAATATCTGGAGTGGATCAGAGAATTGGCAGCACAAGTACTGTCTTTTTTGAACTAATGCGATATCCATTTCCCTCCAGAGCGTCCACCCACTCATCAAATGCTCGTTGCAGGGATGTAGGATCCTCACTTATAATGGCTCCATCGTCAGCAAAGAATAACTGATGTTCCTTGGGGTCCATCACTTTACCTTCAAACAGATAATCAAGGACTGTAATAAAGAGCAAAGGACTTATGACGCTTCCCTGGTGCACCCCGACTTTGATTGGGAAGTCTTCGGTTACTCCAGCGGGGCATCTTACTCTTGTCTTTGCTCCATCGTACATGTCCATGAATGATGTCCATGATGTCTTAGCGCCACCCATATGAGATCTCGTGGTTGTCTGTCGAATGCCTTTTCAAAGTCAACCAATACAATATGCAAATCCCTTAAGGAATCACTATGTTTTTCCATTATGATCCTTATTTATTACTTTGGATTGCATCTGTGGTTGATTTACCCGCGACAAAACCGCACTTGGTGTCAACTCGAGCAAAACTGAACTGGTGCTCTTCACTACTAAAACCAAAACACCTGACTTCGCACTTCCTCGGCTAACCGCTCTCCTTATCGTCCAGTGTTAGGTATTTAGGAGTCATTGTAGCAAAACATTCCAACTTAACCAAACTTAATAAAGTACAAAAAATGGCATGTATATGCACCACAGGCGCTCTACGATCAACCCCGAATCGCACCCCCGGGTGTGTTTTCCGAATCATATAAGCTTCCGGATTTGGCCAGTGTGTTTCAAACAGAATTACTCGCTATCCGGGAAGCTTGTCGCTAGATCAAAATACACGCTATTATAACGCCAAGGAGAATGATCGCTATTTTTATTGATAGACAGGCAGCCATCAAAGCCAAGCCATTGCTTCGGTTACTACATCCTCCAACCTAGTGCTACAATGCCGAAATGAGCTGACCTCGCTAGATGGCCAATTCAAGGTTACCCTGATTTAGGTTACACGGCACAGTAAAGTTTATGAAAATGAACTTGTCCTTGAACTGGCTGGGCAAGGCTCAGCCCTCCATAGCTATTTCGCTTAATCAGTTCAGATTCCTTGGAGCATTCAAAGCAGAATTATCCTCGAAATTCCTTACTAAAGCCAACCTCAGATGGACTAGGTTAACAAACTGTGTCATATTTTGAGAGATGTGGCCAAACTACAATAAAAAAAAAACAACAGACTTCCTAAATAGAACGCGTAAGTACATCGCCAGAATAACAGCGAGCACCACGGCTCACGGGCTTTTAGGAGACCATGCAGCCAAACTAAGCATCCCACGCAATACACACTGTCACAGTTGTAATGTCGCAACTGGAAAAGAAACCCTTACTTACTTACTTACTTAGATGGCACTACAGTCCGAGGTGGACCTGCGCCTCAACCAACAAACCTCACCAGCCAGCACGGTTACGAGCCAGCCGCCTCCAATTGCGCACGCCAAGTTGGTTGAGGTCCGTGGGCCGTCCATCCGGGGTGGATTCGAAGACTTTCTTAGCGGGAACGTTGGGCTCCATCCGCTCTAAATGGCCCAGCCATCTTAGTCGCTGTATGCGAACTCTTTTGGCTGAGTCGATGTCCTTGTATAGGCCGTATAGTTCGGCATTGTACCTTCTCCTCCACTCACCGTCTATGCAGACGGGACCAAAGATCGCTCGAAGAACTTTTGTCTCAAAATAACCAAGGGCATCCTCATCTGGTTTTGTCAAAGCCCATGCCTCTGCGCCATACAGCAGGACTGGGATGATTAATGTCTTGTAAAGAGTTACCTTAGTAGTTCGAGATAGGGCTTTGCTACTCAATTGCCTTCTTAGCCCATAGAAACAACGATTGACAAGAGTAATTCTTCGTGTGATCTCCCTACTGATGTCATTTGCGGAGTTCACCATAGAGCCTAGGTAGACAAAATCCTTTACTACCTCAAAACCATATCTGTCTATTGTGTCATTCTGTCCAAGACGCCTATGTTGGGTGTCCTTTTTTGTAGACAGCATATATTTTGTTTTGCTTTCATTGACCGCTAGACCCATCTTTGCTGCCTCGATCTCAATACTCGTAAATGCACCATTGACTGACCGCTGAGATCTTCCCATTATGTCAATGTCATCGGTACAAGCAAGTAGTTGTACAGACTTGTAAAAGATTGTACCTCCGGTGTTGGGTTGTGAGTTACGTATAATTCTCTCAAGTACTATGTTAAAGAGATCGCATGATAGCGCGTCACCTTGTCTAAGATTTTTCCTGACATCCAATGGTTCGGTGATGTTCTTACCGACTTTGATGGAGCAGCGAGAGTTCTTTATCGTCATTCTGCACAAACGGACGAGCTTGGCAGGGATGCCAAAACTAGACATGGCTCTGTATAACTCGTCTCTATACACGCTATCATTAGCAACTTTGAAATCGATAAAGAGGTGGTGCGTATCGATTTTATATTCATGGGTTTTTTCCAAGATCTGCTGTAGTGTGAATATTTGGTCAATGGTGGACTTTCCCGGACTGAACCCACACTGATAAGGACCTATCAGGTTGTTGACGATCGGTTTTAGGCGTTCACATAAATAATACGGCAGACAGGATCTTATATGCGATGTTGAGGAGACTTATACCTCTGTAGTTGGCGCAGTTCAGAGGGTCTCCTTTCGATCGTGTAAACGATGCTGAGGTTTCATTCATCGGGCATACTTTCATCTGACCAGATTTCACAGATGAGCTGATGCATGCTCCTTACTAACTCATCTCCTCCTGCCTTGAACAGTTCAGCGGCAAGGCCGTCGGCTTCAGCAGCTTTGTTGGATTTAAGTTTAGATATCGCTATCCTTACTTCATTCTGATCGGGTTGACGGGAATCTTGACTGTCATCGTCACTGTTGAATGGCTCATTTTGCCTGACAGCGGAATGTTGGTCATCATCACCGTTTAACAGTCTGCAGAAGTGCTCCTTCCATATCCTCAGTACCGACTGCGATTCTACTACTATATTGCCATTTTCGTCCCCGCAGGCTTCGGTTTTGGCTTTGAAACCCTGGCATGTTCTTTTTACCTTTTAGTAACATTTTTGAACATCATTACTGCAATAAAGTCTCTCAATCTCCTCGATCGAACGTTTCTCATGCTCTTTTTCCATCTTCTGAGAAGTTGATGTTTCTCCTTTCTCCTGCGCACGTAGAGCTCGTAAGCAGCTCTAGTCCTTCTATGCAGCGCCGCTTTATACGCCTCTTGTTTAGCTGCATGTGCTTGCCGGCATTCCTCATCAAACCAGGGGTTTCGTTGTGGTGGCTGAGAAAAACCCAGTACATCCGAGGCGGCATCTCTGACAGCTTGTTGGCAACGCTGCCACCGATCTTCCGCATTTGCTGCTGGCGGCATAGGACTTAGATTAAGATTAAGAGAAACTCGATCGGCAAAGGTTCTGGCGGTCTCTTGCGATTGTAGTCGCCCGACGTCAAATTTCCTCACAGTATTTCGTTGATTTTGCTCCGTTGTGGATATCCGCATCCGTACCTTGGCTACAACTAGGTAGTGATCCGAGTCCACGTTGGCTCCTCGGAAAGTCCGGACACCCAGAATACTGGAAGAGTGCCTTGCGTCGATCGCAATGTGATCGATCGCAATGTGATCGATTTGGTTGACAGTTTTTCAATCAAAAGAGAGCCATGTTCCTTTGTGAATGTCGAGACGTGGGATACGGATAGTCATGAGATGCTCGCTCACATGCCGGAAACTCAAGACTTCCTGCCTAAGTCTGTCTCCAATGGCAAATCCGCATCCGAATAGGCGCTATCCTTGTTGTCTGTAGCAATCGGCGTAGTAGATGTCGCAGTTTTTCATCCTCCGCCCCATCCCATCGCACTTCTTGAATGTCGGTGATATCTGCTTTGACACACTCTAGGGCCTCCGCAAGTTGTTCGGCTGCACGTGGTTTGTAGAGGGACCTAACATTCCACGTGCAGACTCGAAGATCGTTGTCCTTTTTACGTTTGCTTGGGTCGTCAACAGTAAAATCATCCGTATCCGAGGCTGTTGGTTGCTTCGTAACTGAAGGTTTTTTACGTGGTAGGGAAGTTAACCCGACGGCACAACCCCCAACCTGGAGGACCAGATCCTTTTGGTTTTTATCCCTAGGACAAGAGGAGTAGGTGCCGTAGCGTAAGTGGTTAGTGTGTCGGATCACTACGCATGAGGTTCCAAGTTCGAATTCCAGGAAACACCAAAAAGTTTTTTCACGGTCCCACCTCTCGCGAGCGTCTGACAAACATCCGAGAGTATTGTTGTCACGAAAAAGCTTCTCAAATTGCAGTTCGGATACGGCACTAAACTGTAGGTCCCTTCCATTCGTGTGAAAAATATAACGCTCACAACATGAATGGTTGCGAGAAGCTAGGCCCTGGCACTTAAAGAGCTGTTGCACTAAATATTTTTTTTTTTTTAGGACTAGAGGCCGGATACACCGATGCCAGTAACCCACTTCGGGGATATTAGCGCTGCCGTTGGCCCATTAAGGGTTGATCCGCCACCATATCTTTTTCAATACCCTGACTCAGTACTGAAAATCCTTACAGACCCCAGCTCCAAATATGTCGAAGTAGCTCAAGTAATGTATCCAGGCGGATCAGTAAAAATGCGGTGAAGTGGGAGGGTTGTGATCCCTTATTTTCGGAACATAACCTCGCTGATAAAAGGAAGAAGAAGAAGAAGAAGCTCAAGTAAGGTATCCGCTGGCCTGTAGACGTCACCGTTGATTCCATCGGGAGAATTCATCCGCCACACGTTCTCCTTCTGAGGAGCTCTTCAACAGGTCAACAAGAGATGCTTCGTCCGGTTTAACAGGTGTCTGCTGAAGTTCACTCAGATGTGCTTATACAGGTCTGAGTGTTCAGCTACACATATGTCGTCAGACTCAGCATATGCTCATCACCGCGAGGAGGTGATGATGCGATTTTACCACGCCAAAGAAACCCTTATCTACTATTTAGTCGCCTATCCGGCACTAGCTAGTACTAGGCAAAGAGCTTTAAGAAGACCGTTTATAATTCTATTGAGAAAGTCTCAAAGAGAAACCTTAAAGATTAATAATTCTCTTGAGCTCCACAGAATGGATCTAGAGACTTCCCACCAACACACCTGTCATATTCAGGTACACGAGTTTTGTGCTATCAAAACGGCACCTTGTGCTAATTGGGTTCTTTTTTTCTAAAAACAAAAAACCTTACCTACATATGTACCTACCCTATAACAGAACTTCGTATGTAACGGTCTCTTTTGAGCGATTATGGTCCGGAACACTATTGCCTTTTGGTTCTACTTACAGTCGACAATTTTTGAACTGCAAACTAGGTCGTCTTCTTATGTGTCACATTGTACAATGCTAGTGAATTGCTAGATTATTTATCCACTAATTCGAAGTTTGTCATTTGTATATATAACTTTCCATCAAGTGTCCCGTCCAAAAGTAACAATCTTTTCATTTGTTCGTCCGTACTTTAGTAGTTAATGTAAATTAAAGGAATCCTATGTTTATTAAATTTTCGACCAAAACTTGTTTCCAGCTTTAAACTTCGTCGCTTTATGTCGATTACAACCTTTACATACGACGAACTACGAACATTCTAACTCAACAGCTTTTGAAATCTAACTTTGATATCCTTTTTGCCTTACATATCGCAGTTACCTATTCAAATTTAATTTTTCCTAAGGATTAAAAAAAGAAGATGTAAATACAATTTAATTTTGTTTATTTTTTTTTTTTTTTTGTAACATAATATTTCGAAATAAATTTGAAAAAAAAAAAAAAAACTGTAACACTGTTATTGTTTAAATTGTTTCCTTCCTTCAAAAGTTCACTTTTCCTTTTGTAAATACAATGGAAATGAATGCATTTATAAAAATAAATATTTTTTTTTTTTAAATATTCACAAGCAATAGAAGGTCATTTTTACTTCACTGTGTGTGCAAATATTTTTCTTATAAGATATTGTTAAAATTAAAAATTGTTATAGACAAATACAAAAACACATTTCTCACAAAGAATGTAAAAAAAAAAACAAAAAACAAAAACTACCTTCATTAAGCTGAGTAGCAAACAAAAATATTTTGTTCTTTCTTTTGCTTCATTTAGAAAAGGTATTCCGATTGCCCTGTCATGGAGGAAGATAAACACAGTCGAGCCACATGATCCGGTTGTAAATTCCAATATAACCGTCGAAAACATCGAAAATCACGAGGAAGCAAATGGTTGGAAGGCGACATCTACATCGACGACTATGACTACATTGCATATCTAATGCAGAATAGTATTTTTTTTACGTAATTTTTTATTTCAAATATACATTTAAAAAAATTTAGTACAACGATGTACTAAATTCAGAACTAATTGATAGGTAAACACAAAACGTCACAACACTCAGGAAAGACAATCTAGAAAAATACATATACATATAAATATATAAGAAATATAGTAAATAGGGTATTCGATGTTTAATAGAGTTTATATATATTTGACTGTGATAAACAAACATATACTACATATTATTTCTAATAACAAATAAGTTGTTGAAAATAGAGTTATAATAAGAAATCGAATCTTCGTTGCAACTTAACGCTCAAATTTTAGTTTTAGAAAAATGGTAAATATTAGTTTAGTTAATTTTGCTTAAAATTAATTTTGCTTAAAATAATTAACGCTATAACGCGTTAGACATACTATTTTAATATAGTAAACTGATGGAAATATCCCGTAAAGGCCTTGAAATAAGTATTAGCACGCAAGTGGGTTAAGGTATTTCCGTCGGTCAACAATCGGTCGCTTCTAAGTTTGTGCAAGTTTTTATTTTAGATTATATAGGTACTAGTCTTCTTCTTCTTCCCTTTTCAGCGAGGCCTCCCACTTCACAGCATTTCTATTGATCCGCCTGTGGGGTTGGCCTATTGACCTCAGAAAATATCGGCAGGCCCGCCGATTTTGGATCACTCGGTTACTGAGGCCAATGAAAAGCCGATTTGGTCGCATTTGTCTGATCCAGGCGTTTATAGGCCTACCTTTCCTATATCGCCATGTCTTTGGAACGTTCATTGATATTGCCTTTTTAACAGGGTTTAAATGATCTCTTCTTTGAACGTGGCAATACCTACGCCGGTCGCGCTCTATTTTTTGTACGATAGTTTCCTTGATGTGAAAGCTTCCACGGATCTTCGAACTTCTTATTCGATCAAGCTTTGTCACTCCTGCTGTCATGCGAAGCATCTTCATCTCAGCTGTCGTTAATTTACTCCCATACGTTTTGTACATCGTCCAACATTGTGAACCGTATGTGAGCGCTGGATGCACAACTGTGGTGTAGAGCCTTCGCTTCAACTTAGGTAGCATTTTTCTGTCACAGAAGATCGCGGAATTTTCTCGCCACTTCATCCACCCTACGCTTACGCGATGATTGATGTCGTCATCACAGGCTGCTTTGCTATTGATAATAGATCCCAGGTATTTGAACTTTTCCCACTTGGGAAGCACTGTTCCATTCAAATAAATGTCTGGAATAGTCCTGAGTGGATCAGAGCACAAGTACTCTGTCTTTTTTGAACTAATGCTTTACCCATCAAGTGCTCGTTGCAGGGATGTAGGATCCTCACTTATGATGACTCCATCGTCAGCAAAGAATAACTGATGTACCTTGGGGTTCATCACTTTACCTTCCAGTACATAGTCAAGGACTGTAATAAAGAGCAAAGGACTTAAGGGGCTTCCCTGGTGCACCCCGACTTTGATTGGGAACTCTTCGGTTACTCCAGCGGGGCATCTTACTCTTGTCTTTGCTCCTTCCTACACGTCCATGATCATCCGTACATAGGTTTCTAAAACCCCTCGATGTCTTAGCGCGACCCATATCAGATCTCGTGGTTGTCTGTCGAATGCCTTTTCAAAGTCAACCAATACCATATGCAAATCCTTTAAGGAATCACGATGTTTTTCCATTATGATCCTTATACTTTGGATTGCATCTGTGATTGATTTACCCGAGATAAACCCGCACTGATCATCAGATAGCCGTATTATTTTTCGCAGTCAGCCACCTAATATCCGCTCAACGATCTTCATGGTGTGTGACATCAGCTTGATCGAACGGTAGTTATCACAGTTTTGCGTATCACCCTTCCCTTTGTATACAGGGAGAAGGTAGCTTACCCTCCATTGATTCGGTATTGGATCACCTCTCACAAATTTGGAGATGAGAATTCTGAGCCATCTGAAACCGACGTCTCCCATCTTTTTGCAGAACTCAGAGGGCATCTCGTCTGGCCCAACCGCTTTTTGTTTTTTGGACCGCCTCACTAACTTCTTCGACTGTAATGTCGGGTATTTCTTCGCGGTTAGGGGTGGCTCTTGGAAAGTATAGCCGGGGAAACTGTTCATTAAAAATACTGCCGCCACCTCTGCAGAATTTTGTCGTCATCCACAAGAAGCTGGCCATGAGCATTGTTAATGAACTTTGGCGAACGAATCTCCTGAGCATTCCTCCTTCTTTGGGCGGCTGTTTTGAAGGTGGTTGCGCTCTTGTTCATATTGTGTCTTCGCAGCTCCTGGATAGCCTGGTTTGCATCAGCTACCGGGGAAGATATTTTTTCCAGCTCCCGATACAGGCTCTCCGTACTCTCTGCTTGAAGCTGGGCGCATTTCTTCTTCGCTTTTTTCTTGCAACATCTGTATTCCATTTCGCGAGCTTCTTCGTCTGTATTATTAGAGGGGCACTTTGACTAAGCGTTGAAAGCCGCTTTATTCTCATTTATCACCTTCTTAACTTCATCACTCCACCACCATGTTTCTTTGGCGTGTTGATGGTGGCCTTTTGAAGCTCCTAGGAGTGATTTGGCCTTCTTAAAGCAAGTTCGCTGTAGGGAATCGCACATATTTTGTGCTCTGCACTCTTCATCCTCAGCGTCGTTGTGGTGTGAGAGAGGTCATTTTTCATCACGAAAACAAAAGCCTCGCCTTTTTCTCTGTCTAGATTGTACCACTTGATTTTTTCAGAGACCCTTGTTTGTTTGCTTTTCTTTGGTGTCTGCATAAACATTTCTGTTAGCAGGAGACGGTGTTGCTGAGCAATCGCCTCTCCCAGGATCACTTTGCAAGTTTTTACCCGAGGCTTCATGAGACTGGCTACCAAATGGTAGTCAATCTGGATTTCATATCCACCACTGCTGTAAGTGATCAGGTGTCGGCTTTGTTTGATAAACATGGTAATTAAAGCAATAAGACCGTGTGATTTGCACATATAGGCGATTATATAGGTACTAGGGTTGGGCTAAAATTCACTAATTGTCTACTTGTACATGTAAATATCTTTATTGGCTTATATACGGGGTTAATTGCACAAGGACAATGATTTAACTAGTTTCTTCCGGATACATGCGGGTCGCGTGGTTGTTGTCGGAGAGTTGTCCCTATTTTCAGTTTCGATCCCAATTTTTATACATTTCCGGCGGGGCTGGGTTACACTTAGTCTTTGTGACTCGGATGTTCACATGTATGTTCACATGTATGTGTAACAGCTCGTCCCTTCCTGACATTGAACCGTCTCCGTTCATTTCCCTCAGAACAATCATCGATTGTTTCCCTCAGAACAATCATCGTGAATCTGATGGCAGCGAGAGTGAATCCAAGTCAAGGTCGAATGAGTGGACGAATAACCTCTGCTGCTGGTCGAACAGTTCGCAACATTCTCGATCACATGCCGATCCCTTTCAAAAAAGGTTTTAACTACGTAAGGGCATTTGGACTTCGGCTCTAACTTTCGGCATTCTCCAGTAGCAGGAGCAATGTTCTCAATCAGAACTAGATCATCCTCCTGATAGACTGACTACTTATTGTGCATTTTGTCGAATAGACGCTTCCCAAGCTGCTGCTCTTCTTCGATACGGCGCACTGCTTCCTCACGTCGTTCTGCTACTGCCGGTGCCTCGGACTCGACGTCTTGCAAAGCTCCCAATAACTAATTGTCGCACACATTTCGAACCGGAAAATCATACATCAACTCGGCCGGAGTGTGACCTGTCGTGGCATTCCACTACGAATTTAACATCCACTCCAACTTGATTAGATGTTCATCCCATTTGTTGTTCTGCAGTACTCTCGTGCGGCTAGTTGGTTTGTCGATTTTTGGTCTGATCCTCCTTTCGGTTGGACGACATGTTCCCAACTCTGTCAGACTCGGCGTAAGATTATCGCGGTACTCATCTAGTAGCTTTTCCCGGCACTGGGTCCGTTCGCAGCTTATCATCGCCTCGTACCTCCATTTTCTCCAGTCGACGCTCCTGTGGCTCAACAATAAGTCGTACATTTGCGTTAGTAATAATATCGTTTCTCAACAACACTGGTTTCGAAATTATATGGTTAGGCACCACCAACAAAACCGCTTCAACCTTGCTTGGTACTTTACTCCGTCGACAGTATTCGCTACCTCCAAATCCCTTGAGTAATCTGTACACCTCACTCTTCATTTCAACACAACGTTCTACTATCAATCTACTGGTGAGCGCTTTCAGCTCCGTCAGTTGCAGCTGCAGTCCTTCGATGGCACTATTGTCATTGCTCGGCACATACATAGATGATGTATTCACCAACAGTCTCGGTCAACCGCATAACAAATTCCGCTTTGCTGCTCTTGGTATCGCGACCAGTTCGCGCTTCAACTCCGAAAGCACGTGTCTTTTTTGCCTTTTTTATTACCGACAGGGGACAACCTGTCCTTAGATACACTTGCTCAGCTACCTACTCGAAACACAACACGCACGCGGGTTTTTTTTTTTTTTATATATGTAATTATAATGACACAACGGTGCCTATCACTTCGATCCCACTCCTGACTTGTTAAATATAAATTCACTAATTATGTACTCGTCATGAATAGGTATATATCTTTATTGGTTTACATACAAGGACAACGCTTTAACTTGTTTCTTCCTGATATGTGCTGCTCGCGTGGTTCTTGTCGGAGAACTGTCCCTATTTTCAGTTTTGATCCCTTCTTTTTTACATATCCGGCGGGGTTGGGTCTCACTTAGTCTTTGTGCCCTGGACGCTCACATGTGTGTGTGACACTAGAACTGTTGTCATGTTATCTGTGGTGAATTTAACTGTAACTTACACTCTAATCCATCCCTCCTTAGAAAGATGGATGAGGAATGGATTGATTTAACCGCAGAATCTCTAGAACGTTTGATAAACACCTATTTTCCCGTGTGTACTTATAACAGAGCAGAGCCCACTTGCTCGCAGCGCCAGAAATTTAGCACCTGGGAAAGCCTAATACCCATTATTACAGAGGAAAAAATGTTCTAGGCTTTAAACAGCCTCGCTTCTTATAAATCTCGGGGTCTGGACGGCATGCTGCCCATTATACTAGAAAAGTACCCCAATTATGGAGACGAGTGGGAGTGGCCTTCATTTCAAAGCCAGGCAGATGTGGTCATGAAAACTTGAAAAACCAAGCAGTCTAACTTCCTTTATACTGAAATCCCTTGAGCTCCTTGACAACGACTTGCGAAGCAAAATAAAAGAACCATTCCTCTATAAAGCACAACACGCATATCTCAAAGGTAGATTAACAGAGATAGCTCTTCACGAGGTAGTGCGAACTATAGAAAATGCTCTACAATACAAAGAATACAATCTAGCTACCATTCTAGATATAGAAAGAGCTTTCAGTAACGTACACACTGAAGCAATTCTAGAGTCCCTTACGGAGCTGGGGATAGAAAGCTTTCTAAGTCAATTAATCGTTTCTATGCTTAGCACTAGAATTATTCAGGCGACACTATGCAATAGCAGTATAACCAAATTTGCCAGTAGGGGAGCACCCTAAGGCTGTGCTATCTCACCTCTACTATGGTTTATAGTCATGAATAAAATCCTTTTAACATTAAACAGAGAAATAATCAAGGTAGTCGGGTATGCAGACGACATTATAGGGGACTCGCTGGAATTGATTCGTTTTGCTTACCTTTGTGAAACACTGCCATGAACAATTAGTAGGGTTGGGTGGCTGTCCCCGCACAGCAGGGACACATTTAGACCAAAAGAAGGTCCATTATGATACCACTACGGAGAAAAACTGGACTACCAGCACCGGGGACTTACATGGAGAATTCCAAAGAGAACGGGGCAGGAGGCAGGGCAACTGGTTTCGGAGTGAACCCATGCCGAAGTATGATTCGCCGTTAGGCATTAAACCAATTTAACCCGGAGACGAAGCGTTTTATTTTGCTTAAGTCGAGTCTAGCCAGATCGTTAAGATCTTCGAAGAAGTATTTGCTTAGGGTTTTCCTTCTTAAGACCGATAGGGCAGGACAGGTACACAGAAAGTGTGTCATGGTTTCCTCCTCTTCCTCGTCTTTGCAGCTTCTACAGAGAGGGAGCACGAAGTCATCTGGCATGTCTGCCTACCAGACAATGCCCCATGAAGGCCCCAAATATCTTTCTTAGATTTGTCCTATTAACCGAATTAAGTCTACTGGTTTTCCTACAATATAGCTCTGGCCAGATTTGTTTAGAAGAGAGACATGTACTGATATTGTTCCACCTGCTGTTTGCCGTTCGAATGGAGGTTTATCGATTTAATAGATGCTGACGGTTCCCCCCTATTGTCAGGGGGCTCCGGTCTGCACCCTCCTTAGCTAGCTCGTCCGCCTTCGCACGTCGTACGTCGCACCTGACAGCGATCTCGTTAAGAGATCCGCGGCATTGCTTTACCAACTTGGATCGAATTATTGGCGATTTCAAGGCTTTTATCGCAGCTTGACTGTCTATGTAGAAAAGAATAGCGCTGCACTCTACCGAGTTAATTGAAATCCAGGTCGCGGCTTCACGGTCTGCTGTGACTTCTGCTTGAAGTACATTACAGTGATCCGGCAGTCGTGTGGTGATACAAATATCCAGTGCACTGGAGTAAACTCCCGCACCTATTACATACGCTGTCTTGTGATCCATTTGTGCAAATCTCCATCGCAGATTCGTTTAGAATTTCTCCCGATTCCCAAGCACTTCTGCTAGGAATCCTGGTATTATACTTGACGTTTAAGTCCAAATAGTGGACAATGCAGTCCGAATTACTAGGAATAGTCTTATGGGCATTTAGAATGCTGGCGTGGCTCATATTTCCACGACCCAGTTGCACGGATTCCCTAAGGCGTAATGTTGCTTTGTCCGGCATCAGCTTCCCAAATGTATCAACGGGAAGAAAATGGAGTATAATTTCTAGTCCAGCTGTCGGAGTGGTTCTAAGGTCGCCCGTAATACAGACGCAGAATAGTCTTTGAACCTTCGCAAGTATAGCAATGTTGCTTTCCTTGTCCAGTGCTGTCTACCAGACTAGTATTCCGACTACTAACGACTGCCGTATATATCCAGTGAACAATCCGGGGCGAAAGTGCTCAGTTTGGGCCCATAGCCTTCCTACATGAATAGAGGGCAATCGAGGCCTTCCTAGCACGGTCTCGAATATTCTGTTTCCAACTGAGTTTTCGAGTGTGGGCGCCGTGGCGTACGTGGTTAGTGTGTCGGATCACTGCGCGTGAGGTTCCGAGTTCGAATCCCAGAAAACACCAAAACGTGTTTCACGGTCCCACCTCCCGAGATCGTTTGACAAACAGCCGAGAGTATTGTTGTCACGAAAAAGCTTCTCAAATCGCCGTTCGGATACGGCACTAAACTGTAGGTCCCTTCCATTCGTGTGAAAAATATAACGCACACAACATGAATGGTTGCGAGAAGCTAGGCCCTGGTACTTAAAGAGCTGTTGTGCCAAATATTTATTTATTTATTTTACTGGGTTTTTTTTTTTATCGAGAATAACCCCCAAATATCTGGCGTGATTTGCAAATTGCAATTCAATACCCTTGAGTTTTGGGGAAGCTATATATGGTATTTTGTACATTCTTGTGAATAAAACTACTCGCAGTTCAGTCTTGGACGGATTAACTCTGAGCCCGACACTATCTATCCACTTCGCGAGTTTATTTAGAGCAGACTCCATCAGGTCTCTAACTGTAAGAAGGAACTTCCCTGATATCGCTATTGCAATGTCGTCCGCTTAGGCTATGCCACTGAACCCCTCTTTATCCAGGATTAGGAATGTTTCATTCACTACCATGCGCCATAATAGTGGTGATAATACTCCCCCTTGGGGGGTACCCCTGTGCACCGACCTTCGGGTTACACAACACCCCAGCTCAGCATAGATAAGCCTGCTTTTAAGCCTTTGTTCGATCCAATAGCAAATATAGTTGTTAACCTTCAAGCTAAGAAGTGCAGCAGAATAGATTCAGTTTTAAAATTTTTGAAGGCTCCTTCAATATCAAGAAAGGACACCATAGTAAAATCCTTAAAAGATTTCTCAATGATTCTTACCAACGAATGCAGGGCAGTTTCTACCGATTTTCCCGTGCGATACGCATGTTGGCATACCGATAGAAGATTACTATCCAAATTTGTTCTAATATGGACGTCGCGTCGTTCAGCCTTTCCAAGGTCTTTAGTAGAAAGGAGGATAGGCTGATCAGACGGAAGTCTTTAGGTAATGCGTGAAAGGTCTTACCGGCTTTTGGTATGAAGACTACTTTTGGAGCTAGAGATGTAGCCGAAGTTTAGACAACTCCTAACGATAATCTGGAGCCAAGGACTTTTCTTTTCGAGGGTAGGTGAAAAATCTTCCATAGACACTATGAGAATATCAAGAGCGTGTTCATAGTAGTGTCAGATTCTTACTGACTAAAAAAAACACCACCCTTCCATATAAATTTGTTAGATATCGCAACTAAGCAATAACTTATCAAACAATTTTGGTATGTTCCGCAATCTAGACACGATTAATCCTTATCACGCCAAGTCGAAAGGTTTCTTCCTTTGTAGTCGGCGCAATAAATTGCTCTCATCCAAAATTTATAGGACTGTATTGGTGACATGTCCGATTAGTTGGTTTCTATGCTTTCTCGCGAAGCTTCTAGTTTCAGCTTCGATTGTCGGAATTCCGAGATCCCTGTGGATATCGTCGTTTCTACTGTACCACGGTGCTTGGACAACTTCTCTTAGCACTTTGTTTTGAATAATTTGCATTTGTTTTCTTGATACAACCCCAAAGTTGTATACCGTAGGTCCACACCGGCTTTAGCACTTGCTTGTATAAAAGCAGTTTGTTCTCAGTACTGAGCTGTGAATGTTTTCCAAGCAACCAGTACATTTCTCTATATTTGACATCGAGTTCTTTACGTTTCATTTTCACGTGCAAATTCTATTTCAGCCTTGTGTCGAGTGTCATTCCCAGGTATTTGGCCTTGTTTGCAAAAGGTATTCGGGCCGAGTTTAGAAAAATTGGCAAGTCATTAGTTTTCTTGTAAGCGAAATTCACGTGAACAGATTTAGATTCGTTGAGGGCGATCCGCTAGTCCCTCGTCCATTCATTTACATTATTTGCGGTTTGCAGTCGTTTCCTTCGATTGTTTTACCTACTGCTAGGATAGCGGTGTCATCGGCAAACGTAGCAAGAACAGTACCATCTTCTTTCGGTATATCACGAGTATATAACAAATAGAGAAGCGGCCCAAGAACGCTTCCTTGCGGTACGCCGACCGAAAGCCAAGGACTTGCAGTACCAAAGCCTTGCTGTAGTTACACTGGTAAGATGCCATCGAGACCAGGGGATTTTTACGGGAGGAAGCTGCGCACTGCCCACTGTATTTTCTTGGGGGTGATAACGTCCTCTGGCACTGTAAATTCTCTTATAGTTTTCTACAGAATGTATTGTCTCTGTTTTACTACCGGAAAATTGGGTATCCATGAGAAGCTCTAAAGTTTCCTTGCTGGACATAGTCCAGTTACCATCTGGTTTTTTTATGTAACTAGGAATAGTTGGGGATCTGGATAAGACAATTAGTAAATATAGGACATAAGTATTAGAATTGTAAGTATAAATAGTGTTCGATTTAAATAATAAAACGAGACTTGATTTTACTTCTAGCAAGTGCATTTTAAATTCTCAGTTCGGCCTTTTAGCCATCACCCAATATTGGCTCTGGATAGCCTGTCTCGTTGTGTAAACATTACAGTGATCCGTATAGGTTAGGTTAGGTTAGGTTGAAGTGTCTGCCAGCTAAGAATCGCCAACACACTTAGACCAATAATAGGTCCATTGTAATACCATATGGATCATTGGAGGAATTTCTCCTACCTACTCGTTAAACCATTCTGAGCTTCTTATGAAGCGTAGGAGGCTTTTAATATCGATGTTTCTCAGGTCGCCTATGTCGTTGTAATAGGGGGCTACTAGGTGAAGCTTCCTTCTATAGGAGAGAGCTGGGCAGTGACAAAGAAGGTAAGGAATAGTTTCTTCCTCTTCTTCATCCATGCAGTAGAACAAAAGTCATTCGCAAGAACGCCTAGCCTTGTGACATGCTTGCCTATTAGACAGTGTCCAGTGATGACACCTGTTAAAACGCCGATATGCAATCTGTTGAGAGAAATCAAATTCTTAGAACGTCTTAGATCCAGCTTCGGCCAAATTTGTTTTGTCGCTAGACATGTGGGTCCACTTGTACACCTATGGTTCGTACTCTCAATAGCATCCAGCTTAAATTTGAGTTTGCTGGTAGCGATTTGTATACCTAAGGAGCCTTTATCCGGCAGGATGGGTATAGTTGTTCCTATTCTGGCGAGTTCATCGGCCTTACAATTCCCTGGAATGATCCTATGCCCCGGCACTCAACACAGGTGAATATTGAACTGCTTAGCCATCTCCACGAGAGACGAGTGGCAGTCTAGAACTACTAAGGAATTTATAGGGGTCGATTCCAAGGATTTGATTGCTGCTTGGCTGTCTGAAAAGATGCGGATATTTTTAGCAGATATCATGTTTTTCTTAAGCCAAGGCAAGACTTCTTTAATCGCCAAAATTTCCGCCTGTAACACGCTACAATGATTTGGAAGACGGAAGGAGAGCTTAAGATTAAGCCTGTCAGAGAAAACACCTCCAACAACCCCGCCCTTAGATTTTGAGCCGTTAGTGTAGAAGTGGGTTGACCCATCTTCTATAAATGTATCATCATTCCAGAGTGATCTGGAGGGGATGGTGACGAGGAAGTTCTTGTCAAAATTTAGACGTGGGATGGTGTAGTCCGTGTTTTCGGGAGAGATTTTGAGTTTATTCAAAATGGAAGCGTGGCCAAAGTCTCTTCTTGACCACTGTTGGGTAGCCTCCAGGCGAACGGCTGCATTAGCTGCCATTTGCTTGCTAAATATATCGAGGGGTACCAGATGAAACAAAATGTCGAGTGCCGCAGAGGGGGTTGTACGTAGTGCTCCGCCTATGCACAGACAAGCTGTGCGCTGGACCTTACTTAGATAATCACGATTTACAGCTTTTTCTAAGGCCGTCCACCAGACAATGACCCCGTATGTGAGTATCGGTCTAATGACCGAGATTTAGAGCCAGCGAGGGATTCTGGGTTGTAAACCCCATCTATTTCCAATAGCTTTTTTGCAAGAGAAAAGTGCTACTGTAGCTTTCTTTACTCTTTCTTGAATATTAGGTTTCCAGCTTAATTTCTTATCCAGGATGAGACCCAAATATTTTGCTGTGTCAGAGAAAGTTAAGCTGATACCATTTAGAGAAGGAGGGTCGACTAACGGAATTTTATATTTCCTGGAGAAGAGTATAAGTTCAGTTTTGTAGGGGTTTACATAGTTTACATATAGTTTGAATTACATCTGTGGTTGATTTATCCGCCACAAACCCGCACTGATCATCAGATAGCCGTATTATTTTTCGCAGTCGGCCACCTAATACCCGCTCAACGACCTTTATGGTGTGTGACATCAGCTTGATCGAAAGGTAGTTGTCATAGTTTCACTTTAATGACTGCGTAGCATTTTACAAAATTCACCTAATCGTTATAGCAGAACAATTTACATCTACATACTTTAAAATTTAATCAGTCAATATTTAGACGTCAGTAGTCAACAATATTAGTCGAAAATATATTGTGTGCTATTGTTATTGGAATCATTTATTTTCCAGTGTAATTGCTTTAGCTCTTATATGTATTTATCTTGTTATATATTTTATAGATGAGAAATTCATTTAGTTTTATATAAATTTTATGAAATTCCGTCCATAAATATTTAGTTTAACTTTAAAGCATTATTTTATTTTATTTTGTCGTAAGAACACAGTTATAAAACAGAAGCAAGCTTATAGCAATAATTCTAATTTTTCGTTTACCATATGTATAGATTTATTATCTTCGCTTATAGATTTAGTCTATCCTTTAAGACATATAATAGATCAAAGTAGATCATCTTTTTTTTTATGACTACATACCTGTATTTAAAAAATCCCCATTAGAACTAGTCACATTCGGTGGTATTGTGTAGTATTGTTAACATTTTTAGCTTTACTTAGCTATTTATTAAACGCAACAATAATTTAAGCTTTTTCAATGTATTTAAGAACATTTATTACATACACTCATTCAAGGCATTTATTTTTTCCTTTAAGATCGAGTGCTATTAAATTAATTATAATTTTAATGATGTATTAAAATAAATTCAATTTTCTTCTTTCTTACTTATACGATATTTAGTTTTTAGTTAGCTAATATATTAGAAACGCTCAAAATAGCTATAAGTAGGCGCCGTTAATTTTTCTTATTTTCTTATTAATAATAACAAGTCGATTGTTATTTAGTACATATCGTGTAACGTCCTAGGAAACAAGCAGTGTTAACAAATTAAATCAAATTTTAAGTAGTCAATTGTTATTCAATAAAAACAATATTTTAAACAAAGTTAACATCCAAAGTTTGTTTGTTTTATTTCTTTTAAAATAAAATGCTGGCTAATATTTACGCTTGTAGTCAACGTATCAGTTTTCGAAACCAAAAACATCAATAATTGACAATTATTCAATTTTGTATAGATTTGTTAAGTTAACAATTTCGTTGTGAGTATATTAATTGAGAGTATAGTGAAATGCCATGTTGCTATTTTAGTTTGGTATACAAGAAGCACTTATTTAATCATTTTTATAGTTTCATTTTAATTTAATATTAATATACATTTATTTTTAAGGGTACATTTTCACTTAATAAATTTAATTCCAAATGATTTTAATGTCATCGAGGTTGGCCTGCAAAATTTGTTTGGGCAGCTATCCCTCTAGCACAACCCCCAACCTAGGTATTGTAGATGCTTGTCATATAAGCCGGTATTAGGTAAGGTTAGGTTGAAGTGGTTGCCAGCTTACGCCAACACACATAGACTAAGTAAGGTCCGTTGTGGTACCACGAGGATCATGTAATCCCAGCCTACTCGTTAAAACCAATTAGAGCTTCTGATGAAGAGAAGAAGGCTCCTGATATCTTAAACTATCAGATCGTCTAAATCGTTAAAGTAGAAAGCTCCTAGGTGAAGCTTCCTTCTATGGGAGAGAGCTGGACATGCACAAAGAAGGTGAGTAATGGCTTCTTCTTCTTCTTTGTCCATGCAGCTTCTGCAAAAATCATTTGAAAATACGCCAAGCCTTGTTGCATGCTTGCCTATTAGACAGTGTCCTGTAATTACACCTATAATAGAGCCAATATGCAATCGATTGAGAGAGATCAATTTTTTAGAGCGTTTCAGATCCAACTTTTTCCAAATCTACTTAGTCGCTAGACATGTTGTACCACTTGTCCACCTAAGATTTGTTCTTTCGATTGTATCTAGCTTGAATTTAAGTTAACAAGTAGCGATTGGTATACCTAAATTATCCTTATCTGGAAGGATGGGTACAGTTGTTCTTAATTTGGCGAGTTTGTCAGCCTTACAATTCCCCGAAATATCCCTATGCCCCGGCACCCAACAGAGGTGAATGTTAAACTGCTCCGACATCTCCGCAAGAGACGAATGGCAGTCTAGGGCTACTAGTGAATTTATAGAGATCGATTCCAAGGATTTGATTGCAGCTTGACTATCTGAAAAGATGTTGATGTCCTTCGAGGATATCACGTTTTTGTTTTAGCCAAGATAAATAAAAAAATAAATATTTGGCGCAACAGGCCTAGCCGCGAGAGCAACCACTCATGTTGTGTGCGTTATATTTTTCATACGAATGGAAGGGACCTACAGTTTAGTGTCGTATCCGAACGGCGATTTGAGAAGCTTTTTCGAGACAACAATACTCTCGGATGTTTGTCAGACGCTCCTCATGTTTTCCGGGATTCGAACTTGGAACCTCATGTGTAGTAATCCGACACACTTATCACTTACGCCACGGCGCCCAAATGGCCAAGATAAGACCTCCTTAATCGCCATTAGTTCCCCCTGGAACACGCTACAATAATCTGGTAGACGGAAGTAGAGCTCAAGATTAAGCCTGTCAGAGAAAACACCTCCACCAACACCGTCTTTCGTTTTCGAGCCGTCAGTGTAGAAGTGGATCGAGTCTTCTTCTATGAAATCCTCTTCATTCCAGAGTGATCTGAAAGGGATGGTGGCAAGGAAGTTCTTGTCAAAGTTTTGACGAGGGATGGTGTAGTCCGTGTTTTCGGGAGAGATTGTGAATTTGTTCAGAATGGAGGCGTGGCCAAATTCTTTCCTTGACCACTGTTGGGTAGCTTCAAGGCGAACGGCTGCATTCGCTGCCATTTGCTTGCTAAATATATCAAGGGGTCACAGATGAAGCATAATATCCAGTGTCGCAGAGGGAGTTGTACGCAGTGCTCCGCTTATGCACAGACAAGCTTTACGCTGGACCTTAGTTAGATAATCGCGCTTTATAGCTTTTTTTTAGGCTGTCCACCAAACAATCACCTCGTATGTGCGTATGTGAGTATCGGTCTACTGACCGAGATGTATAGCCAGTAAGTTATTCGAGGCTGTAAACCCCATTTATTTCCAATAGCTTTTTTTGCAAGAGAAAGGTGCTACTGTAGCTTTCTTGACTCTTTCTTGAATATTAGGTTTCCAGCTTAGTTTCCTATTCAGGATAAGACCCAAATATTTCGCTTTATCAGAGAAAGTTAAGCTGATACCATTAAGAGAAGGAGGATCGATGAACGGAATTTTATATTTCCTTGAAAAGAGTACCAGTTCAGTTTAATGTGGGTTTACACTCAACCCACACCGAGCCGCCTATCTGGTTAACTTGCTTAAAGCGTTTTGTAGTAGTTCTTTTAGAGTATTAATGTGCTTTCCTGAGACTGCTGTAGCAACATCATCTGCATAAGCAATCACCGTGCATCACTCACCCTCCAGTATTGTTAATAGTTCATTAACCACCAAATTACAAAGGAGAGGAGATAGAACACCACCTTGCGTAGTGCCTCTACTGACAGATCTTCTAGAAGACGTCCCACCTAGCTCTGAGTTGATAATCCAACCATTAAGCAGTAAATTGATCAATTCGCATAGTGAGTTGTCTACCTTCAGATCCGAGAGTGCATCTGCAATCGCTGATGCGTTTACATTGTTAAAAGCACCTTCTATATCTAAGAAGGCTACCATTGTATATTCCTTGTGAAACAGGAATCTACTACGGCAGTAGACCTGCTGGGTTGAGAGAGTGCCACGAACGATTTTTCCAAAACTTTCGTTTAATTGAATTATATTCTCCGTACCTGAGTATATTTTTTTAAAGACCAATTCTTAGCAGAAGAGATGGGAACTCGGCATTATCGGTATTTTTAGTTAGCTTTGCGCTCATATTGGTTCGAAGTTTATGTTTTTGGACATGCTGCCAAGTATAAGATGATTTAAGGTAAGCTTTGATAATATCGACTCGAGTGCCTTTGTAATAACTGGCGAAACATTCTTTAAAAAAAAATCATTGCTACTTTCCATCCATGAGCTTCGATGAAGATCTTAACTCCTTTAAAACTCTATTCACAGCATCAATATGAGCTTGAATACTCATAGTACATTCATACAAAATGTTGGCATGTAGCATGTAGCTTCTTGATGAGCGATGATTTTTATTGGGAGCTTACATGTGGAATGAGAAATTGGGCCCCCATTAAGGCTACAGCAAGAACTCTTTTACCTTCTGATCTATATTTTGCCAGCAAAACATTTACCAAAAAAGGTTTTTTCTAGCGCCTCCAGGCGCGTCTAAAGAAAAGTTCTCCTCTTTTCCATTCAACGCAATTTTCTGCTCTGATGTTGCAAGTCTATTTGATTAATCCTGTTTTGTTTCGGTAGTCCAAGTTCACGAAGCTGCATTGATGCCGCATGATTAGAGTTAAGCCTTGGTTGAAGATGTCATCCCAGGCAAAGTCGTCGATGTTAATAAATTAAAAAAATTGATGTTTTTAAAACAGTTATTTATTTATTCCTCAACATGTAGGCATGGGTATGTAGGTAGGTAGGAGTGGTTGTGTCAGCAAACCATGCCGACACTTAATTAGCGCAGAAGCGCCGTTTTATTACCACAACTCAAGTGATCTTACGGATGTAACGAGGACGTTAACTACTAGGGAAAAGAAGAAGAAAAAGGGGGTAAGGATTATTCAAATCTACCGCGTTACATTGAGGAAGCTGATAATATCCCCAATGCTAATCTCCGCTAGCTCTTTGCAGGGGAAGTGTAAGATTGTTTCTATCTCATCAGCAGTATTGCAGCTATGACTGTGTGCATTAAATGCAATGCCTATTCTGGCCGCATGAACCCCGATGGGCCAGTGGCCAGTACTAACTGCCAGAATTTTTGCGATATCTGTACGGTTTCTGTTTAGTAGATCTTGCGTTCTTTTCCGGGAGTATTTGGGCCACATCTGCCTGGAAATGACACAGTTCCGCACCCCCTGCCATTTACTATCCGCCTTTAGCAGATAGTGCGCGAAGATGCCTCCCTTAAGGACCCCCAACGGGACGTTCACATCCTTTGCTAGGGAAGCATCAAGGGCAGATTCTTGCCGCGCGAGTTCATCAGCTCGCTCATTCCCCTCAATGTTGCTGTGACCCGGAACTCAAAGGAGACAGATCCTTATCCGGTGACAAAGCGAGGCGAGTTCTTTTTTCCACTGTTCTACTAGCCTTGAGGATGTAGTGGCAGATACTATAGCCTTGATAGCCGCCTGGCTATCAATGAGGATAGCAATGGTATTTAGGGGTGTAGAGGTTTGCTTAAGTATGCGGCAGGCCCCATGTACAGCGAAAACTTCCGCCTGGAAGACACTGCACAAATCAGGAAGCCGGTACGTCCTGGAAATATTGAGGGAATCAGAGAATATCTCCGCCACTACCCCGCAGTCCACTTTTGAACTTACTTACTCACTTAGATGGCGCTACGGTCCGGGGTGGACCTGGGCCTCAACCAACAAACCTCTCCAGCTAGCACGATTACGAGCCAGCTGCCTCCAGTTGCACACGCCAAGTTGATTGAGGTCCCCCTCCACTTGTTTGCGCCACCTACCGCGAGGTCGTCCTCTACTGCGTCGTCCATCCGGGGTGGATTCGAAAACTTTCTTAGCGGGAACGTTGGGCTGCATCCGCTCAAATTACCCAGCCATCGGTATTTGGCTCGGCATTGTACCTTCTCCTCCACTCACCGTCTATGCAGACGGGACCAAAGATCGCTCGAAAAACTTTTCTCTCGAAATAACCAAGGCCATCCTCATCCGGTTTTGTCAAAGCCCATGCCTCTGCGCCATACAGCATTGGGATGATTAGAGTCTTATAAAGAATTACCTTAGTAGTTCGAGATAGGGCTTTGCTACTCAATTGCCGTTTTAGCCCATAGAAACAACGATTGGCAAGAGTAATTCTTCGTGTGATCTCCCTACTGATGTCATTTGCGGAGTTCACCATAGAGCCTAGGTAGACAAAATCCTTTACTACCTCAAAATTGTATCTGTCTATTGTGGCGTTCTGTCCAAGACGCCGATGTTGTGTGTCTTTTTTTGTAGACAGCATATATTTTGTTTTGCTTTCGTTGACCGCTAGACCCATCTGTGCTGCCTCGATCTCAATACTCGTAAATGCCCCATTGACATCCCGCTGAGTTCTTCCGATTATGTCAATGTCATCGGCATAAGCGAGTAGTTGGACAGACTTGTAAAAGATTGTACCTCCGGTGTTCGCTTGTGAGTTTCGTACAATTCTGTCAAGTACTATGTTAAAGAGATCGCATGATAGCGCGTCACCTTGTCTAAGACCTTTCCTGACATCGAACGGTTCGGTGATATTCTTACCGACTTTGATGGAGCAGCGAGAGTTCTCCATCGTCATTCTGCACAAACGGACGAGCTTGGCAGGGATGCCAAGACTAGACATGGCTCTGTATAACTCGTCTCTATACACGCTATCATTAGCAACTTTGAAATCGATAAAGAGGTGGTGCGTATCGATTTTATATTCATGGGTTTTTTCCAAGATCTGCTGTAGTGCGAATATTTGGTCAATGGTGGACTTTCCCGGCCTGAAACCGCACTGATAATGACCTATGAGGTTGTTGACGATCGATTTTAGGCGTTCACATAATACGGCAGACAGGATCTTATATGCGATGTTGAGGAGACTTTTACCTCTGTAATTGGCGCAGTTCAGAGGGTCTCCTTTCTTCAGTCCATTCAGTCCATTTTTGATCCGTCGGTGAAAATTGTTGATTCGAACTCATTTATCAGTACGCCAGTTTCCCATTCCGCCCTCCACATTCTCAGCACCGACTGTGATTCTACTACGAGGTTTCCATTTTCATCTCTACGGGTTTCTGTACGGGTATTGCTTCTCTGACACGTTCTTTTGGTAAAACTTTCGTACATTGTTCCTGGAGTATAAACTCTCGATATTCTCAAACTCGTGGTTCTCATGCTCTTTCTTCTTTTTTTTGGAGAAGCCGATGTTCTTCCCGTCTCTTTTGGTCGTAGAGCTCACGAGCAGCTCTTGTCTTCCTTTGCAGCGCCGCTTTGTATGCCTCTTGTTTTGCAGCGTGCACTCGCCGGCATTCTTCGTCAAACCAGGTGTTTCGCGGTGGTGGGCGAGCGAGACCCAGCACATCAGTCGCGGCGTTTCTGATGGCATGTTGGCAGCTTTTCCACTGGTCTTCGGCACTTGATGATGGCGGCATAGAGGTGATTGGGAGATTTCGGGATACGCGTTCAGCGAAGAGTCTGGCGGTCTCTTGCGATTGTAACTTTTCGACGTTAAATTTTCTCACAGTGATTCTTCTTTGTTGCTCAGATTAGGTTATCCGCATTCGTACCTTGGCTACAACAAGGTAATGATCCGAGTCTATGCTGGCCGCTCGGAAGGTACGGACATCCAGAATACTGGAGGCATGCCTTGCGTCGATCGCAATATGATCAACTTGGTTGATCGTTTCATGATCATTGGACTGCTTATGAATATTGAGAAGAGGAAGCCCTGTGCTTGCTATAGTGACGTTTCGCTCGTGTCGTGTAGTCTATGTTTTCCGACTGTCTTACCAAAGACGTCCTCCTTTCCTGGTTCGACGTTAGAATCACCCAATACGATTTTAACGTCGTATTTATTGCATTGCTCGTATGTTTTGTCGAGGAGCTCGTAGAAATAATCTTTGGTGGCAGGGTCCTTTTTTTCCGTGGTGGCATAAGCACATAGGCATATAAGGCTTATGTTAGCGAAATTAGCCTTGATCCGGATAGTCATAATACGCTCGTTCAAGTGTCTGAAACTTAAAGTTCGAAATACTCGTACAATATACAATCATTGTACCAGCAGTTGGACAGATTTGATGTTGTATACAATAATTATATCGTGTGTTTCCGCATAACCGACTGTTGTACCGATATTGTATGGTCGCATGCTTTTGAGAGTACAACCACTGTCGCATGCATCAGATTTTATGAAAATTGTATGGTGTGTATTCGCACATACAATTGTTGTATCGATTTTAGTTGTGTTTCAGCTGTTCTAATGGCTTCTTCCGCACACTTATCTCAGCCATAAAAAGTAATTTCAAATTTACTGCTAGAAAATGGCTGAATTAAATGTCTGGTTTTACGTAAATCGAACGCAGATTCAACTAATGAATGACGTACGTAGATTCTATAATGTGTGTGTTGCATACAGCAGTTGTGCTGATATCGGCACAACGCAAGTCTGTACAACGATTGTGTCGTGTATTTCGTACTTAAGACCTCTTGCCTAAGCGTATCCGAATCCGAATCCGCATCCAAATAAGCGCTGCTTGTTGTCTCTGTATCAATCACCGTAGTCCCATCCCATCGCTTTTCCTGGATGTTTGTTATATCTGCTTTATTACAGTCTAGGGCCTCTGCTTATTATTTGGCTGCACATGGTTTGTTAAAGGTCCGAACATTCCATGTACATGTCCGAAGGTCGTTGTCCTTATTTCGTTTGCTGGGGTCGTCATCAGTTAAATCGTCCTTATCCGAGGCTTGTGGTTGTTTCTAAAGGAATGTTTTTTTACGTGGTGTAGAAGTAACTCTAACGGTACAACCCGCACTTCCTTTTGCTATACACCTAGAACGCGGGGCCGGGTACACCGGTACCATTAGTCCACTATGGAAGTGTGAGCGCTGCCGTTGGCCCATTAAGGGGCTCCTCCGCCATCATCTCTATTCCAAGGTCCTGACTAATACCGGAAATTCCCCTAACATGTCGAAGCAGCTCGCGAAAGGTGTTCACTAAATTCAGCATAACTAGAACTGTAGACGCCATCGTTGACTTAATCTAGGGATTCATCTGCTGTTGCCCGGAACAAGAAGAAGTGCTGTAGTAAGAAAGTCCTTTTCTCTTATCTGCTGCCGCCAATATTTACTCCAAAACGCGGTTGGTGATCCATTTCTCGGGTCAAGGTACTAGGCAGCCAGCGGTCACCATGTGAAGTTTAAGAGTAGGAGTTGGTAGGCCTAGGCTTGGTGAAACGCTTGTGTTTTCATATAATCGCATGCACTACAATTAGACCACCACTATTTCTGTGGCCACAAGGTAAATCCGCCTAAGTCGAGTTAGGACAAAATTGAGTTAAGGATGCCAGAAGACGCTCTACTATTCCATATACTACTACTATATATTTTTACCTCACTACCTTTTATCCTTACCCAGTTATAGGCAAAGAAATAGGACTAAAATTTCAAATTCCCATACGTTTTCGGGAAAAACGAAAACTTTGAACTTGTTTTCTGAGAATCTGTGAAAATCGACTTAGGCGGTTTTACCTTGTGGCCACAGATTTATCATAATAGTTTATTGCATTTATTTTATTTTATTTTGGCAACATGGCATTTCAAAACCCAAGCTTACTACTCTACTTTTGAATTTTAACATAACAGTATAAAATACTCGTATTATAGTTGTTCTTGCAAGACAATTTTTTTTAATAATATGCTTATCTTCACTAAATAAAATTACTTTATATTTATGTAATTGCATGATTTATTGTTAGTGTGTGTTCTATACACGCAGTATTGTTTTAGTTAATAAAACGCAAATTTTACACCCTATTATGGTTAGCGAATCGAACGTTCGACTCAAGTCGAACTGCCAGGCGAATTATTCTGTCGCTGTTGACTCTTCACAGATGACATTTAATTTTTTTTTCTTTGCCAGCACTGATTCCGTATTCGAATGAAAATGTTCCGTAATACCACGACAGAAGCAATACGCCTGGCAATTCGACTGGAGTCGAACGTTCGATTCGCTAACCATAATAGGGGTATTAATGTCTTTATATTTTGGTAAACAATTTATTATTTATAAGAAAACAAAAGCAAATTGAGTAAACATTGTTGTATATTTGAGTTTCAATATTATTTTATTTTTTATTTAATTCTCGCAAATGCGCATTTCTGCAGTACAATGCATGCCTTGGGATCGATAATAAGGTGTAAGTAAATTAGAAAATAAAAAAATAATAATTGCACCAATTCATCAATGATATTAAATTAAGAGAACAACCCTCATTCATAAATAAATTAATATACACTTAGAAAGTAACTATAAAAATGATTAGCTTTCGTTCTCAACAAGTGTGCTAGATGGGTCCAAGTACTGGGATAGATTAGAATAACTGAAAAGTATCTGTTCGATCAATGATCCTACTTGAATGACTACTTTTATGTTTCAGAACGATGTTGAATATCTTTTAGATGGAACAAACTTTTATAGGTTATATTTTATTGATTGATTGTGTACACTACCGGTCAGTTGACCCTCATTTAAAATTTCGACCTTAATCATAATGGAGCGATAATATTTCTTCGAATAGATTTTGACAACTTTTATATTCACTCTTCTCTGCTACCCGACGACAAACTTTAAAAAAAAGTAATAAAGCAAAAACTCACCATTTTCGGTTTTTTGGGACAGGGACCCTCATCCGTAAAACTAAAAGATAAAGCAGATGTTCTTAATATTTTTTTTATTGTTAACATTTTGTAGGTCTTCCGTTTTTGCATACAACTTCTTCAAATCTATTTTCTTAAGATATCATTTTTTAATATAATATAATGGATTTTCCTCAAAAGAGTGTTCAACGGCTTTAATAAGATCTTCTCTGTATTCGAATTGTCTTCCTTCTGCGCAAACTTTTCGCGACAGTCATCCTCAACAACAATGTCAATTAGATCGGGAGATAGAGGTGGGCAATTCAAAAATCCACATTGCTGCTTGTAAACCTCTGTTTTACACGTGCTGCTGTGTGAATGGATGCGTTATCCTTTTTTTTTTTTTGTTGCGCCAAGGAATGTATCTTCGAAAGATACTAGTAGCCCGGGCTACTAGTATGCACGATTCGCAAGCCCGAATAATCGATGCTAGGAATGCGCCTACGTACTAATCCACACACTGCACACATCTACCACTCTCCCCAAGGGACTGCCGTAAGGTATTACTTCGGGGGGCTGGTTAGCAATTAATACTATGCTTCTTGTATTGCTGCTTCAGCTCTCCTTGCTCTCTCAATTATTCGGAGCTCTTTTTGCACATTCGTTACAAGGGTACAAATTTCCAGCCAATTCTCCTCTGACCGCAGCATTTGGTCTATAAGTAATGGTGGACTTGGCAGGTTAGTTCTCCATTCCGTAAAGCGATTGCAATGGAATATTGCATGCTCTGTATCTTCCTCCTGGTCTGGACAATATGGACAGAGAGGTGAGTTATCATGTGCAAATCTGGGTAAATATTTGCGATAGCCACCGTGACCCGATAGGAACTGCGTAAGGTGATAGTTGCAGTCCCGAAACACTCGCTTCGTCCAGACCCCAATGGTGGGGATCAGCTTGTAGGTCCATCTACCTTTTGTACTGTTATCCCACCTGACTTGCCACATAGCTAGTGATGTTGCCTTCTCCTTCGCCTTTATCCTCTTGACGATATCTGCTGACAATACCTCTTGATGACTCGAGGTTCTCCTTTCGTAGATCCTTACCATCTCATTTGCGAGGATGTCGACGGGGATCATTCCGGCTATAAGACAGGCTGTTTCGTCCGATATTGTTCGGAAACCGCTGATTGTTCTTATCGCGCATAGCCTGTATGTTGACGATGGTTTTCTCTGTGTTTCTATCGTCGCTAATGCCACCGCCCAAACCGGTGCAGCGTATAGGAGAACCGAGCTAACCACTCTGGATAGTAGAATCCGTCTAGCATATCCAGGGCCACCGATGTTTGGGAGTATTCGAGAAAGTGCTGCCTGCAGTAGTGAAGCCTTCTTGCTCGAGTATTCCACGTGTGTTTTAAACCTTAACCTGTTGTTGAGCATTACTCCTAAGTACTTAACTGCTTCCTTGGTTCTTATAGTCTGAGTTCCGACTTGAATATTCGCATATTCAACAGCTTTTCGACTTGTTATAAGAACAGCTTCAGTCTTGTGGTCTGCTAATTCTAAGCCGGCGGATCGTAGCCAGTCTTTAATTTTTCCGATTGCTTCGTTTGTCGCTGAGATGTGTTTAGCCACGGTGACCACGGCGATGTCGTCAGCGAACCCGATTATCTTAACTCCTTATGGCAATGCTAGTCGCGGACTCCGTCGTACATGATATTCCATGAGAGAGGACCTAGTACCGATCCTTGTGGGACTCCTGCCGTGACGTTGTAGTACTTTACCCCCTCGTCGGTTTGGTACCTCAACTTCTTGTTGCTGAAGTAGCTTGTAACTATCCTCAATAGGTAGTATGGAGTATCCATTCTGGCTAGCGATCTCTCTATGAATGTCCAATTTGCCGAGTTAAAGGCGTTTTTCATGTCCAGAGTCACTACTGCACAGTATTTCTTTGTTCCACCTCGCCATCTTTCTCCTTGGATCGCTCCAGTGGCTGTGTCAATTACCGCTTTTATGGCGTCAACGGTAGAACGGGATTTTCTAAATCCAAACTGATGGTCTGGCAGTGCTCCTTTCTCTTCTGCTACCACGAGCTGTCTGTTGTATATTATTCGTTCAAGTATCTTTCCCAAAGTGTCATATTGAGCGATATGACGATGGTTCTCCAGGTGGTTTGTTTCCTTTTGGTAGCAGTACTAGATGTTGAAGCTTCCATGGCATGGATGCGTTATCCTGCTGAAAATCCACCGTTGGCCCTCGAACATTTCGTGGAAATTGATTATCTGCATTTCAAGAAGCGCGATGTAATACGCTGAGTTCTGCCGACCTTCTAAGACAACCAGATCTATTTCGCCATGAAATGAAATAGCAGTCCATACCATGACGGAATCAACAGCAGTGTGACGACGTGACAGGAACAACTCCGATTTCCTTAAATCGTGAAAGTAATATCTAAAGCCATTAGGGCCATCGATATTCCGTCAGAAAAAATCACGGCTTCCCATTCTTCTTTCCAGCTTAAGCGAGTCCAGCAAAATTTTAATTTACGATCTTTATGGCGCTGAAGTAAATCTGGTTTTTTCTTCAGTTTTCGCTGTCGGAGGTGTGGCTACTGTTCAATTACTCTACGAACTGTCCGAACACTGACTGAAGTTCCAACTTTCTCCTTTATTTTGCGTAGCAGAATTTGAAGCTTCGTGTAAAATGCACCTACGTTCTCGTTGTTGCCGCTCATGCTGTGCGGCCTCTTTGGTTTTTCCCATAATTTTGTGGATCTTCTAGAAAAATGTTGACGGTCCAAGGATCTCGGGCATTTTTGTTTATACTTCAGACCGTCATGCCCCACCTTTTTAAAGGGATGGGAAACGTCAAGGTATTGTATATGGTCGAGTAGTTCTTCAAGAGCGTTCTCAATTACATCAGTTATTCTATGCACTTGATCAATTGTTAAGTGCTTGCTACAAAAATCAAACTGATAGCCAGGGATAGGACGTTTTTCTTCTATAACCGACTATGAGGTATAAGTAGTACAAACATACATTTTCAATGGTTCCCTAATACTTCATGAGTGTTGCGGAATAGAATGCTCAGGTGGACTCTCCATCCTTCTCGATTCTCCGCCATTAACTCCAACTCTTACGGAGCAATCCGTAGACGGCTCTATGAGACATGTCGGACTTGATCCAACCATCTATTTCTAGGTCATGGCACGTCTTGGAAGCACACGCACTACGTGACCAAACCACCGAAGCATAGATCGTTCCGTTCGGAGAAGTAGCTGCTCCACACTGAGCGCGTCGCGCACTCTGATGTTGCGCACTCGATCCCTACGATCAACACCGCGAAGGGACCATATTTTAGCACCTTGTATCTGCGATCTTATTCTTTCGGTCACTTCGCAAATTTCATGACCATGGGTAAGAGTTGAAACGTGTACCGAATTAAAAACCGATAATTTAGCTTGAACACTAAGTTCGGCTTTCCTTATAATAGATTGACCAAGCTCTCTCAAAATTGATCCAGCCTGACCAATTCTACAGGATAATTCGGCATTGCTCTTTCCATCACTGGTGAATAAGTCCCTGAAGTACTTTAATATATCCACCTGCTTCACTAACATGCAGAGTGCACTGAATGGGCGTTACGGAAATGACTTGATTTGTCCACGTTTACCTCCATTACAGCATCTCCACAAACGGCTACAAGCCTTTAGAGTGCGCGCTAAAGTTCGGTTTGAGAGGATCCAAGGATGACCAAATCATCCGCAAAGAGCAGACGATTGATAGTTCCTGAGATAATGCGCATGGACGTGTTAAGCTAGCAGTCCACTTTATTTGAGTGGTCGCTATTTAACTAAACTGTAGCGTAAATGTTTTGGCAGGGACTCCCCATGATGCTGAAACCAGCTTCTGAATTATGGTCTTCCGGGTCTTGAGCTTATAAAGTTCTGTCCAATGTTAGATATTTTGATGCAGGGTTTTGGTTTAGCTGTATATTATTGAAATTGACAGAGTACTTTATTTGGGAAAGTTTATTGTTAAGATGGAAACACGTTACCTTGCCTTTGCTCATACTTGGGCATAGTCTCCACTTCGTAAAGTATGAGCTTGGTGTATTAAGGTCATTAGTAAGTATTGTTTCCGTGTGGGCCATACTCTGATGTTGTGCAGCAGGGTACGCAAATTTCCTTGATAAAGTTACTGGTATGTCATATGTATGTATAATATATACATTAAAAAGCTGCTGAGCTAGAACTGAACCTTGCAGTAGCCCATAGTTCAGTTTTCTCAGCCTACTGTTTGCGAAAACTTGAAATGGCCTATCGCTGATTATATTGTTTAGTATGGTGGCTTTTTCGGTGCCCGGTATTACCTTTAGTATCAATCTATTTTTCCATACTGTGTCATGTGCAACGGTTAAGTCTATAAATGTCATGGAGGTCCTATGTTTTGCTTGGAAGCCTGCATCGATGTTAACGCTAGTACTTGGTCTGTGCAGCCTGCCTGCTCGATAGGCACAATTGCGTCGATAGTTGGTTCAAGTCTATGATATATTATTCTCTCAAACAGTTTGTACAGGATGCTATGTAGTGCAATAGGGCGATAGCTTTCTGGCTTGTCGTTGGGCATTCCAGATTTGAGAAGGGCCACTACTTTAGATATTTTTAGTTCAGTTGGGAAGTTCCCCCTTTCAAGTACGTTTGAGCAGAACTATGCAAGCTAATTCTTGAAGATGGCTGCTTTGCTTGGGAAGCACGGCCTCAGCTTCCTCGAAGCTGACGGTTCTTGAAAATTCAGTCAATTCATGTGTCTCTCTTTTTAATGATCGAAGGCTTTTCTTGATAGTCTTACTTTCTATTTTCAGCTATTTTAGCTGGGCAGATTGTGGGTGTTGTTGTCAAGTTTTCGGAGAAAGCTTTTTGCTTTGCGGTTGAAGTGGACAAAGTTTGGGTTTTGATCGTGTTTTGCCATTTTTCACTGCGTGCTTTATCAAGAGACTTAAGGAACTCGTCCGCAGTTTAGGGATCACAGTTTATCCATCGCTTTCTTTTGTCCATCCGAGTGTATATCGTTTACGGAAACCTCTCGTTAACGATTTCTACAAGACGTCTATAGTTTCGCACTACCACCTTATATTTTCATCGAGTTCGCTTCTGATGTTGTTGCAGTTCCATTTCCATTTCCGTGTTGAAGTTCCATCTAGGCTGCCCTATAGACTGGATGATAGGAATTTGGGTGTCGATTTCGATAACTACAGGCCTATGTTGACTGTGTGGGAAGTTCGAAAAGACCTTACGGCTAGTTTGGAGAGGCCTTTGGTCGCCGTTGTTACTTCCGAATGTCAAATAAAGATTGAAGCACCTTTATCAATGTTATTTCATAGGGAACTCTGTATCATCACTTGATCGAACGCTTTTGAGAAGTCCTTGACAACGACTTTTGATTCCCCGTATTGTTCGATGGCTTTCGTTGATAGGTGGTGGGTCATTTAATTCAGAACTCAGACTTTCAGTTGCTGTGAAAACTGTACTGCTGGTCGCTTATTAGCCTGTATCTTTCTAAATATTTTATTATTTCAGATATTTCATAATTTTTCACATCAATTCGGATAGCATGGATAGTAGGGACCGAATCGGGGAATTTATACTCTGTGCAGACGTAGAGGTGATTCCCGATTATAATGGTTCTACTGTATGAAGAAAAACTCTTGGATTTTAGTGTAATTAAGTAAACGATTTGAAAATGTGGCCTTCGAATTAGAGGAGCTGAGTTGAGGGATCCCAATCCCATTCCTTCGACGTTGGCTTCGGCTCATTGAGAAGTATGCAATTTATTACTAATGAATCTGATTAAACAACTCCTATTAAGAAATTGAAATTATGATTGAAGGGGGATTGTGTAAAATCGTATTGGACTGGGAATCGGGTCACAGGAGCTTATTGTGCAGCTCACATGTTGTTGATTAAGCCAAACAAAGCTGGGACTGTTGAGTGGGAATTACAGTTAACGAATACCGCTGGTTCTGATTCTTTCAATAAGACTTAGAAGCTCGGTCTAAGCTTGCAATATTTAAGCTTCTGTTTTCGGCATTAAATACTTTTTTTTTATTTACTTATTAGTGATTGCTTTGTTAAATTTGGCTGGATTCATACATGTGTATATGCTTCTTCATTCTGCGCAGATGTGAATAAGGAATGACTTCATAAATGCATTGCAGAGCGAAAGGGTGCACACATTTCATAAATATTCATACTCTATGACTCTCAGTTAAAAATTAATGACAGCATGACCACTTTCGTGTCAACAATGACACGAAAGAGACAGGGCGGTTCACAGAATGTCAGTCTGACAGTAATAAATGGTCCGTTCGCGTACTTTCCGGTATAAAAAATTAAAAACGTCAAATTGCAGAAAATGAGAGAGGATTGTTTCTTTGTAAAAAATATATGCGAACGAAGCTAAAATGTTAGTTATGACACAAAAACAGACAGGATAGTTGATAGAATGTCAAACTGACAGTACTGACTAACATTAAGTAACACATTTGAATGATTTCCGTTCCATTTTTCTAGCCTGAAATTCTACGTAAAATATGACACAGAAATAATGCCCTTTTTCGTACTATGCTCTTGAATTAAAAATCGCTGTTCATCAATTTGAAAGATGACTTCTTCCATCCGTATTCGATAACTGAGTTACTATCAGTCCTTATATCGTCGTAGAGTGAAGAAGCATGTGACCCCAACCTTAGGTTTTGTTTCAGAAATACCGGTTCTATTCTACTTTGATGTACACGATTAAAACTGTTTTTAGGTACTTGCCTTTTAAAAAAAGATTTTCACAACTGTTGTGTTGGACCCGTTCCTGAATACAGCTTTTCAAGTCCATTAAGCTGAATCTTACTTGTCCTTTCGAATTCTATCAAGCACTGGCCAAGAAATCAAAGCAAATTCGAAAGAGATCTGAACTGAATATGAAGAATAAAAGAGCAAACGCACGTCTGCGTTGAGTATGAGAATAAGATGCTGTGCGCCCTGCAAGTAGTGAGGGTAAGACTGAAAGACTGCAGTAGTCTAACAGGGTCTTACGAAGTCTTTTCAAATAAGTGTAACCAATTAACATTATGGTGTGACTGAGTGAATTAATAGTTTATATAGCATATCACCTAATCTGGCTAAACTTCAAAAAATGTCAAAATAAAGAGCGCCTGTCTCAAAAAATAAAACTAAGAAGAAGCCTAACAGGTAAATTTTAAATATTGTCAGCATTTTATAGATTCTATTACTTCACCAGCTGACCCGTGCTCGCCTTGCTTTGTCCGTTTTCTACTTTAAGAAAAAAAAAAGTATATTCTTTTAAGACCATTAGATGATCTTGTACTCACTTTACTGAAATGTGTAAACTCAATTCGCCACCACAGCATATACATACAAACACGCACAAAAAACCGGTAAAGTAAGTATAACAGAAAGGAGAACCAAAGAAGAAAAAATCACGAATTACACCATACCTCCTTCCGTCAGCCAGTCGGGACTGCTCTTAAATATAGCGAAGAAGACGCAGCAAAAGGAGAATAAACAAATTGTTACCTCCACTGAGTGCAGATTCGAGATCATGATCAAGAAAAAAATTAATAAAATTCTGAATTTAGAAAATTATTATTTTGATATTGCTCAGCCTCTAGCAAACGTGGAAACATGATTTTAGGCTTAATGTCTGCATGTTTAAAAGCTCTAAACGCCCGAACTAATTTTAGAATAACCGTGTTTTTTTTGAGACATTACCTGTATACTCACTTTTAAAATCTCAAAAAATTACATGTACTCACTTTTAACTCACTTCTTGGAGTAGAAGCATCTGAACATTAGGTGGCGCTGAATTTTATCGATGACAACAACCTTTGAGAAGCAAAGCGCAGAAAAAGTTGAGTCAAAGAAACTATTTTGTTCCGTGAAGGTTGTTGCCATAGGTTACTTACCGGAGACAATCAATTTTGATGAACAAAGTCACCTACAAGGCGGCGTTTTTAAGTTCGCGGAATGGGGGGTAGGAAGTGAAAATAAAAATGTAAACTTATTTTTCTTTTTAAATATATTCATCTGCTACCCTAATACATTTTTCTGGTCTTTCAATTTGTTTATATATACAATATATATGTACGTATATCTTCCAAAAAATGTTTTATTTTGTCGGAAAAGTAATCCGAAACTGTGTCCTTCGCTTTTTCATACATACATTCATACATACATACATTTTCAATGGCCTGCTAGTCCTTCGTGAGTGTCGCGGGGATAGGATGCTCAGGTGGACTCTCCATCCTTCTCGATCCTCCGTCATTGACTCCAATTCATCAGGAGGAATCCCTAGGCGGCTCCAGGAGAGATGTCGGACTTGGTCCAACTATCTATTTCTAGGCCTTCCGCGGAGTCGCCTGCCTTCTTGGAACTCGGTCTGGGGGCATACGCACTACGTGACCAAACTATCGATGCATAGATCGTTTCGTTCGGAGAAGTAGCTGCTCAACATTGAGCGCCTGTACTCTGGTGTTTCACACTTGATCCCTACGAGTTATACCAGCAACACCGCGTAGGAACCTCATTTCGGCAGCTTGTATCTGCGATCTTATTCTTTCGGTCACTACCCAAATTTCATGACCATGGGTGAGACTTGGAACATACACCGAGTTAAAAGCGATAGCTTAACTTGAACACTAAGTTCGGCCTTCCTTATAACAGATTGGCCGAGCTATCTCAAAATTGATCCAGCCTGAGCAATTCTATAGGATAACTCGGCATTGCTCCTCCCATCACTCGTGAATAAAACCCCGAGGTACTTAAACTTATCCACCTGCTTCAGTGGGACTACACTAACATGCAGAGTGCACTGAATGGTTTTTTTTTGATACGATCATTACTTCCGATTTGTTCACGTTGATCTTCATTCCAGCATCATCACAAACGGCTACAAACCTTTCGAGTGCGCGCTAAAGTTCGGTTTGAGAGGACCCAAGGATGACCAAATCATCCGCAAAGAGCAGATGACTAATCCTTAGGTCTCCCACTTTGAAACATTCCCCGCCACGGCTGCGCTGCAACATCCAATCCATATATACAATGAAGAGGAGAGGTGACAAAACGCACCTTTGGCGGAGTCCAACGCCCACAGTGAAAGGTACTGATTTAACACCGTTTATCCGAACACAGCTTCTACAGTTTGTATATAAAGACCGAATCGCCCTTAACAGGGAACCATCAATCCCATACTCCTGCAGAACACTTCAGAGTTTGCCTAAGGAACCCTATCATATGCTTTTTCCAAATCCACAAAACAAGTGTAGACAGGTTTGGCATACTCCCAGGGCTTCTCAAGAACCATTCTCAGAGTGAATAACTAGTCGGTTGTGCTTCTACAGGGACGAAAACCGCACTGCTCATCCCCCAAACTGTCCTCAACCACAGCTCTGGAACGCGTTTCTAGCACCTTAGCGAAGACTTTTCCAGGGCGACTTAAATGAGATATACCCATATAGTTGGCGCAATCTCTTTTGATCCCTTTTTTAAAAAGAGGAACTATCACCCTCATTTGCCAATCACCAGGTGTTTCACCGCATTCCCAGGCCACTTTAATGACGCGCGAGAGCCATTGCACTCCCTCTTTACCTAAAGCCTTGAGCATTTCTGACCGAAATTCATCCACACCAGAAGATTTGCCAACTTTTAGCGCTTTGATCGCCACAGTTACTTCCTCTACCGTAGGACTACTTTCCGCCCTACTCTCGACCGTAGGTCTGTCATCTTCCGTGCCCTGTTCGGGATTGAGCAATTCTGAAAAGTGCTCGCTCCATCTGCGTAAGATGTCCTCCTCATTGGAAAGAAGTGTACACTCTTTGGATTTGACTCCTTCAACGATATTCAACTTTTTTTCACTGAGTCGGCGGACGGTCTGCCAGAACATCTCATTTGCAGATCTGTGGTCACGTTCCAGTTTCTCGCCAAACTCCTTCCAAGACTGTTCTTTCGCTGTTTTCACAGCTAATTTGCAAGTTCTTCGCTTTTTCATCGCTTGAAAACTTCTTCCCACGAGGTTCGTTTTTCAATTTTGGGAAAATATAATAATCGCTGGGAGCCAGGTTAGGGCTGTAGGGTGGGTGATGCAGGGCAGCCAACGCAACACGAGTCTTGTGAACAGGCGCGTTGCCGTGCAGAAGGCGGACACCTTTGATTAGTTTCCCCTTCTTTTTTCTTTGATGGCTTCTTTCAACCATTCTAGGATTGAAGCGTAGTATTCTCCGGCTATGGAGACGCCCTTGTCTTTGTAATCTATCAACAGGATCCCTTCTGAGTCTCAAAAAACAGTCGCCATAATTTTTCCAGCAGACTGTGACATGTTAAACTTCTTGGGTGGTGGTGTGCCTTATGCACAGAGTTTTATTTGAACTCAGGCACATAATGATGAACTCAAGTTTCGTCCCCAGTAACAATTCGACTCAATAACCCATCCTTGTCTTTAATACAGAGGTCCAAAAATGCGCGAGAATTTACTCGATTTTCTCCATATTCTACACTTCCTTCCCGATTGAGTTGCTTGGTCGACGATAGTTCAAAACTTATGGCTCGATTACGATTACGATTACGATTAAGGTTTTTATTTAGTGTTTTGTTCTATATACAAATTGACTTAGAACTAGACTTATAACGAATAAATTAAATGTTGGCTCAACAACAGGGGCCCAACGTATTTCCAATGATATCTATATTAAAATTTTTTACAAAAATATTATTATTGTCTTACTTAATCTAATACATATGTTTTACTAAATACGAAATATATTTATACTTGAATGTGTTAAAAAAGGAAAAAAGAAAGGGGGGTTGTATCCGACTATCCTCGGTAGTGCTGGTTGTCTACAAGTTGGTAAAACGGTGTTTCCTCGTTGTAAATGATGTTATTGAATCTTCCATCGATGATCGCTCGTACGCTCAGGTAACGGTGGCTTGGCTCGATCTGTTGCTGGATGAATTCTTGGATCTCGTCATTTGGATGGTCAGCAAGGTTTTGCAGTATTTTGTTGATAGCTGCATCATATGCTCATCGATTGCGCCCACACCAGCACTCTCGTAGAGCATCTTCTTTGAATAGTACTTCAGTGTGACTGGATTTCGCCACAGTCCTATACATATTCGAAGGACCTTCCTTTCGAAAACTTGGATCTTCTTCATCGTCGTTGGTGATATCGCGAACCAAATGGGAAAGCAATATGTGATGACTGGTCGTATCAACTGCTTGTATATAAGGAGCTTGGTCGCTTTACTTAGACCATTTCGCCTTCGCAGCAGTGGGTGCACTAGGTGGAGTGCGAAGTTGGCTCTTCTCAGGATAATTTCAGCATGAGGATTAAACTTAAACCTCTCACTGAAATTTATTCCTAGATACCTGGCTGTCGTCTTAGTTGGCACTTCGGTGCTGTCAGGAAGTGTGATCCTGATGTTACGGCACCGAGTTGCGAACGCACGGCGTCCTCTTGTGGCTGTTGTTGGTGGCCTAAAACAAATTAGCTCAGTTTTGTTTCTGTTGATCTTCAGTCCCCATTTGAGATAGTACTCCCAAAGTGTCCTGATGTGTGCTTCAACTCTTTGGGCTGCTATCTCTGGAGAGAGGGAGATTGCATACGTTAACGAGTCATCTGCATAGAGCAAAGTCCTGGTTCCTGTTGATGTGCTTGGCTGGTCAGCAGTGAAAATGTTGAACAGCATCGGGCCAAGCCTTGATCCATGCGGCACTCCGGCGTTGGTCCTCTTTATTGCTGACTTTGCGTTGTCAATCTGCACGAAATATATCTATGTGTTAAGAAGCTATAAATTATTCTTACCAAGTTATTTGGGAATCCTAAATTTATGATCTTGAACGTTAGACCCTTCGTCCAGACGCTGTCAAAGGCCTTTTTAATATCCAGAAGGCATGCTACTGTAGTCTCCTTCTTGTTGAGTCCGCGGGTGACGTCGCTGTGTAGCCTAAGCAGAGGGTGCACGGTGGTATGTCTCGCCCGAAAACCATACTGGTTGTTGGGGACTATCCCACGCTCCGTGCAGAAATGGTTGATTCTCCGCAAGATTACCGACTCTAGAATTTTGCTTACGCAGCACAGTAGGGCAATGGGCCGGTATCCGTTCACATTTGAGCGGTCGGTTTTCTTTGGCACCGGAACCACTTTTGCAAACTTCCATTTTGACGGGAAGTAGCCGTTGTTAATACAGTTATTGAAAATAACCGTCAGCAGAACAATGGCCAAATTTGGGAACTTTTTAATTAAAAAGCTGGTCAATTCCCGCTAATTTTTTGGCATTACCGCTTTCAACTATATCCACCACTTCCTCAGTGGTGGTGAAGCTTCCGTCGCTGGTTGGGTCATTAGCCGGGTTGTCCTCGCTAAATGTTGTGATCTGTGTACCGGGTCCAGTTGCCTCGCAGACTTGTGCTTCGACTTCCTCCAAGAAATCAGGCAGATGAACAGGTGGGCGGTCGACGAAGTTTCCCTCGAAGTAGGTTGCAAAAGCTTCGGCTTTCTCGGCCGGAGTTGTTGCAGTTACCTGGCCGTGGCTGATATTCTCCGGTAAGGAATGTACTCTTCCTACCAGAGAATTTATTTTCCTGAAGGCATCAGGCCCAGGCTTGATGTCTTCGAGTCGCTTGCTGAACTCCTTGTCTTGGTAGTCCTTGACCGCCCGGATGAACATCGTATTGGTGCACTGTAGCTGGGAAGATACACTGCGATATTCATCGTTGACTCTGTTCAGTGTCCGCCGCATGATCCTCTGGAGCCTTTTACGGAGCCGCTGCCTATGGGCGTAAATAGCCTGGATGTGTCGCGGCAGGTTCTCGTACCTGTCTCTACTGGTTTTGTGTGTCTTCTGCCTTTCCAACGCATTGCTAATGACAGATTGAAAACGGTTGATGTTTTCATCGATCTCTGCATTGCTCAGGTTTCTTGTGGTTGGCGCTTGAGGGAGCTCCGCCTCGATTTCCGATTTAAGTCGTACCCAGTTCAATCGGTTAAACCTGATGTGGAACTCGGGTGTAGGGTGCTCGGTCAAGATACGCCTCATCAGGCGAACTTTGAGTTCCACTGTCAGATGATCAGAATCACTCGGGTGCGCAAGGTACGAATAATTCTGAAATTCCGGCAGTATGTTGACGAAATTGTATGTCGCCAGGAAAAAGTCCAGCGTTGATGGTGTACCTGGGAATGTTCTTTGTCCTTGTGATACAACAACAAAGGAATGCAGGTGGCTGTTTCCATTTAGCCAGTTGACAATTGCTAGTCCCTGTGATGAGCACTCACTGTCATGCCAAAGTGTGTGCCTAGCATTGAAGTTACCTCCGGCATGGCAGTATGTGTGTTGATTGGCGATGTTGGTGATACTTGTGAGGTCTCGGTGGACGTTCTCCCTCGTTGCCCCACAGTGGTTGTATACCGAGACTACCAGTAGAGTCTCAAATTCGGAGACCCTGATGCTGACCGCTGTTGCTTCCATTGATATTAATCCATGTATTATAACTTCTTCAGCCTTGAAGAAGTTGCGTAAGGGGATTGCCGTTCCCCTCCCTCCTGTTACTTTGTCAACTCTGTATACTCGGTAGCCGGGAATATTGATCCTATTCCTTGCCGTGACCATAGTCTCCTGCAATAGGAGAATGTCAGGACGTTTCGCCTTAACGAACAAGTTCAAGGCAATACGTTTAGCAACCGAGTACACAGTTGACGTTGTATGTAAAAATACTTATTGTATTTATTGTGAACATAGTTCACAAATAAGTGCTCCCAGGATAGCTGTCTTGGCCTTATCGTCCAGTAAGGCATAGTTTCTAGGCACAACCTTGCGTGCTTTTTGAACCAGTTTTGAAAAGTCGCTCGGTGTCCGCAAAGATGTTGTGTGAGGTAGGTCCACACGCGGGTTTCTGGGCCCTTGTTGGCGCTGCTGTGGGTTTTGGTGGGGCTGTAACGGATTTTGTTGTGGCTGTAACGGAATTGTTTTAGGTGGCTGCTGCTTTGTAGTTGCAACTTGCTGCTTTACCGAAGTCCTCAGAGCGACGACATCGGCGAAACTTAAGCCAGTTTCGATGGGTTTCATGGCTGAGATTTGGGCGAATTTATGTTGCTCCTGTTTCTTGAGAGCCGACTTGGCTTTGCTCGCCAGCTTCTCCCTATACTTGGGGCAACCTTTGTAGTTTTCTGGGTGACCGGTCTTCTGGCAGTTTGCGCAGAAAACCTCTTATGGCTCGATTAAAATAAAACTTGCTATTTATACTAATAATGAGTCACTGACATCGCGATGTAGGAAAGGCAGGCCTATAAACGCCTGGATCAGACAAATGCGACGACATCGGCATTTCATTGGCCTCAGTAACCGAGTGATCCAAAATCGGCAGGCCTGTCGATATTTTCTGAGGTCAAATAGGCGAACCCCACAGGCGGATCAGTAGAAATGCAGTGAAGTGGGAGGGCTGTGATCCCTTGTTTTCGGATCATAGCCTCGCTGATAAAAGGAAGAAGAAGAAGAAGAAGAATGAGTCACTGAACTCGTTACGTCTCAGTAAACTACCCTCACTAATGACCTACCTACTCATTCCGCGAACTTAAAAACGCGCCTCCGTATGACTGAGATTGAGATTGAAATCAATTCGCCGTACTCACTCGCTATAGTCACATTCAGCGCTGCCGTTCAAAGAAAATCGAAAGTAGTACAAATTTGCTTTAAAGAGTAGTATTTTCAGTGAAAGAGTAGTACGTTGAAGTTCGTTTTTCTATTTTCACTATGTATGTATGTATGTATAAACTCAAAAAATAATGCGCCAACGCCGCGGCGCTGCTATGTGGAAGACAAAACAATGCACTTACAAAGCTGCGGACTTTTGGAAACATGAATTCAATTAATGCATTTTTGGTATCAAAAACTGAACCCCAAAAACATTCAAGATTCACGTTTTTTTAAACAAATTCCTGATTAACTAAAATTCTCCACTCAGCATCTAATTCCTCTACATAATCCATGGCATCAAAGGTATAATAGAGTTGTGCTGTTTGCCAGAGAAGTTGGATTTATGCCTTAATGACAGTTAATAATTTATCATTGAAGTTTATTCTTTTAGAAATTTCAAAACATAAAATTAAGTAATAATTTCCGCACTTACTTCTCATTTCACAAGCTTCAGCAGCTGAAAAGTCTGTGGACTTAAGATACGAGTATAATTCTGCCCTACCTCCACAATAAACATTTCCAGTTTCCTTCAAACAATAACCATTGTTTAAATCTACTTGATTCAATAGCTGATCGGATATGAACTCAAGTTTCAGAAAGTTTTGGAGTATGGTTTTGTAAAATGTTCGATTAATTGGTAATAAGTCGTGAATTCGAACGGATTCCGATTGCAATTCTATATTAAGGTTATTAGTTAAGCTGAGGACATAGCTCAAGAATAATAAGTAAAACTTGTTTGTTTCGTTCAGCTCAGTGGTTTCAAATGTACATTCTAGGAAGTAATGTTGTTGCGCTTGCCATTATTCCAACACCCTATGTACTACTTGTTCTAATGCCAGTCAGCGAGCAAAGGAGGTTTTTAATATTTTACGAGTATCTAAATTAGTGTTGAGTGTTATTGAAAACTTTAAAATCATTTTGCCTCTTGGAGCTGTGTGAAAAATACAAATAAATGTTTTGTATCAAAATTTCAACATTGGAAGGTATCGCTTTTGCCGCAGAGGAACAAAGATGGAACGAATGACAAATGCATCCTAATGTGAATAAATTAGGGTACTCTTTCAGGACTTAATACTCTTATTTTTTGCCACCATCATAGATGCATTGTCACTCGTATACCCAACACAATTATCTAATCGTACCAGAAGATCAGCGAAACTTTTTTGAATCGCATAGTATATTGATTGGGCGTCACAATTCTCCAATTTCACAAACGCAAAAAATCGGTCTCTTAAAGGCCCAGGCCCATAGAATCCGTTGATCCCTTGCTCCGCCGTTTCTAACTGACAGTTAGATAAAATATTGTACGCACATTCTCATGGAAGGTGGCCCATAACCAGCGGATACGTCAACTTTACCGGATAGAATTAGGTTTACTTTCTACTTTTTCCGTCCGTTGATTCTTTAACAGTTTCACACATTCACGCATTGAAGGTTCACACATTCACATATTGTGGTTCATGCATTCACAAAATGAGAGTAATCACTTTCATTGGTGAAAGCATGAATTCACAAATTGAGAGTAAGCATACCATATTCATTGGTGGAAGCATTGACAGAAATTGACAAATTTTTTCGCAGGATAGCATAGAGAGAACACTTTTAGCAGTAAAAAATGTCATCGGCTGTGATCCGTCAACGTATGCGACGGATTCTATGGGACTGTTCTTTCCGGCAATACGTCAACTTCAACGGCAACCTTCAACGGAACGGGCCTGGGGGTTTATCTTTGATAAATTTCAATCAAAATATCTGAACAGAATAGCTAAGCACTTAGTGGAACTAACGACTATAGAAAATTGTTCATTTTGTAAAATTTTAACAATCTCCCTGTTGTGCTTATACACTCCATTTCATAACTATATCACCACCCCTGTATTTTCATTTTTTTTAAGATTAAAATCTTTTTTTTTGCAAGTAACTATTTTTACCCGAAAGAGTAATGAAAACGTAATCTATTCTGTAAAAAGTCGAGAAGTTCCGTTATCCTTTCTGAGAAAAAAGACAAGAAAACAGTTTTTTGCATTTTTCATAACTATATCACCACTTCAGTTTTAATTGCATACAAATTTATTACACTTTGAAAACACATAATTCTTAAATGATCAGTAATTGGTGGGATCTCCTTCCTTTTCCACTAAAGAGAAAATCCTATTTGGCTTACTGTTGATTAAGTTTTTTAACATATCCTGCGGGACTGTGGCCCAAGAAGTATTTATTGCTGCTTTTGGGTCGCCTACGCTGTTAAACTGCCTGTTATTGGCGTAAACCTTTCGCACCAGTATGCCCCAAAGATTTGCAATCCAGTTTTGATCTGGTGAGCAAGCAGGCTGTTCAAGGACATTGATCTCATGTCGATTAAACCACGATTTGGTTGCTCTGCTAGTGAGAATAGCGGCTTTGTCCTGCTGGAAAACCCATTCCGTGTCTTGATTATTTACCAAAAATGGCAAAAGTTGTGTTTTAATGACGCCAATGAATTCGTCACTATTCATCCTAGTGGATAGGAAGCCTAGTGGTAATGTTCCAGCTAAAGAAAATCAGCCCCAGGCCATCAGACTTCCACCGCCAAAATTTCTTCTTGAAAAGTGCACTGGATCTTTTCGCAGATCTCTCAATTAGTATTGGAAACCATCTGGACCGTCAAGGTTGAATTTCTTTTCGTCAGAAAAAATTACCTTTGCTTAAAAAAGCAGCAATAATAAGCATATGCAGAGTAGAAAGGGAACACGTTTTTGATTACCTTGCTCCAGTCACGGTTCATGTTTTTTCGAGCGAATTCTCGGCGAGCAGCCTTACGACGCATTGTCAACCGCGATACAGCCCTAATTTTTTGGATTTTCAGGTACGTACAGTTCTTGATAACTCGGTAAATGGTTGAACAGGACACATTTAAATTAAGTTCATTCTTGAACTGTTTTAAGATCTTTGTTGAATTGCTTGTTGCCTTGACAATGCAACGGTCTTGTCTTAAGGATAACTTTCTTTTCGGACCACCAGTTTTCTTAGAACCATAAGTCTTGGTTTTTAAAAAAAATTAAAACCGTTACGTGGTCACGTCCGATTTTTTTTTACCAATTTTACGTAAAGACATCTCTTGATCATGGTAAGCTATGATTTTACCTTTTTCTTCCTCCGATAAATATTTTCCGCCCGGCATTTTGTTAGAAAAAACTAGAAAAAAATTCTTACTTTAACCGTTAAACAGATTTGGAGAAAAACTTTAACTCAAACTATTGACATCACGCATGTGCAGCTCGTGGTGATATAGTTATGAAAAATGAAAAAAACAGTCTTCTTGTCTATTCTCTAAGAAAGGATAACGGAACTTCTCGACTTTTTACAGAATAGATTACGTTTTCATTACTTTTTTTCGGGTAAAAACAGTTACTTGCAAAAAAAAGATTTGAATCTTAAAAAAATTCAAATACAGGTGTGGTGATATAGTTATGAAATGGAGTGTATAGGTAGAAATTAAGAAAGAATAACTTTAAATTCCCACATGCGTGAATATGTTTGGGAGAATCTAAAATAGTAGTACAAAAGTGAAAGGAGTAGTACGGGTAGTACAGCGACGCCGGAAGTGGTACAATACTACTATAGTAGTACAAACGACAGCGCTGGTCACATTGTTTACTGACTAAATTATACTTATTTCTTGTTTTGTTGTTACTTTGCATGTAAAATAAAAGATATCTGAGTATGGATTCGTAAAAAAAAAACACGCCTAATATGATATGTGAGGTTTATAGGCCTGCCTCTCCTCCCTCGCGATGTCTTTGGAACGTTTAAAGGAAATATCAACTTCTTTTTATAATAGTACGGATGGGGTCTAGGTATCCATGGCATTTCCAGGTGCATGTATCAAATAGTATTAAATGTCTGTTAATTGATAAACAATTAATCCGAAACTTTATCGCGGACCGTTTGCCTCTAGGTGCTTGTCATTGTTGGAATTATGTTTTGTTTCTTAGGATTCTTGGTGTTGTATACATTTACAAAAACTATTTAAATAATTAGTCTAACGATATTAAATTATATGTCTTAAGACCCTCTAAAGTATATTAAAAATGTATTCAAAATCCACTTAAATATTTTGATGTTACCTTTGCATGTTATGTTTATCCTTTAAATGTTAAAATTATTGTATTTTATCCAAAAGTAATGCATGCATACATAGCTTTACTTGTATTTTAAATAAATATTCGTAGGAGTTCTAGTAATTTTTATATTTTATTTTTAAGTTTTTTTTATCATAATATCCTGAGAATTCCTAATCCAATATCCATCCCCATAGGGAATGCCTATTATTTTCTTTTCTTCTTTTTTTACTTCTACTATACAAACTATAAAATTTTATTTTCTCTATCTTCTATCTTTTATGGTCTTTATTTTATTTTTTATTTCTATTAAAAAAAAAACACACATCATCCGAAAAAAAACTAAATTTACAGATTTACTGAAACGGCTAGACTACTACGAAGTGTGTTCACACGTCGTGCTAACACAAGAGTCGATACGGAACTAGAGTTATCGCGTGAGTACATCAAATTAACACAGAAAAAAGAAAAGTGTAAACAGTTTAAATTTAATGAGTGTAGCTTAGAAAATGTCCTTCGGTGTTTGTTTTTCATTATATACAGTGCGGTGAAAAATAATAGACTCATTCCCAAATTTTAATTTTTCTGAGTAATAAACATTTATTATTGGTTTTGTCCCAAAATATTGTCGAACGATACCAATTCAGGGAAAGCTCTTTAATAGTTTTTTAAGAGGAATGGTAAGATAAAAAAAAATCAATTTTGACTAGTGAAAAAGTATAAACTCAAGACTTTTACTTAGTAATTTTTACATAAGAATTTATTTATTTATTTACTAACTGACCCGACAGATGTTGTCTTGTCTTCATTTCAATAAATTGGTTTGTGATCATTTTGTGAATTTGTGAACATCTATTGGAAATATGTAAACAAAGTAAAAATGAGAAAAAGACGTCAACCAAAAGATTTATTTTCTTCTATTAAATTTAAAATCACAATGAATCTCAAGATGTTTTATTTACATTTCGATTTCGATTGCAATGTCATTGTTCCGATTGTTTGCCTGAACATCACCATTTCATTCATTGTAATGCTTTATGATACGAGACATTTTTTGTTTTGTTGTCTAAAAAAGCTGATGGTTTTCCGGTACGGGAACAGGCGACTTACAATTGACCATGCGAAAAGCATGGATTTTCAAAGTTAATGCCGCAAGCAGGTAATGACTGCCCTTGTGATTTGTTTATTGTAATAGCGAATGCAAGCGTTTAAAGTCGAATGGCATTCTGGTCGGAATCATTGGGATGCGTTGTATCAAAACACCTTCTCCTTTGTCAATACTTTCCTTTAAGAATTGTTGCTTCGATGATGTTGTTCATCAGTTTCTTTACCGTAAGCCGGGTGCCTAAGACAAAGACCTAACATTTCGCAACATTATGATTAGGTTAGATTGGCTGTCTGCACCACGATGCAGACACACTTAGAACAGTAAAGATCCATTGTGATGAAATAACATTATGATTACCGATCCAACTTTCAATTGAAGATTGTGAGACGGCAATCCGGGTTGGATAGTTGACGACATCATCTTGGCTAGTAACGAAATCCGCCAATTTGTAGATCATCAATTCGCCAGATATTTCACTTTAAATTTTGAAATTCAATCAGTGGACATTAATGTTTTTCGTAGTCAATATAGCACGTTCGCTCAACCAAACATGATTTTTGTAATTTTGAGCAATGTTTGGGAACACCTTTCGGATGAGTTCCGTCTTTGATTCGGTGAACTGGCAAAAATCAACTGGGAATGTAATGCAGCCAGTCGAAATGTCAACAGTTATTTTGCCATTGCCAATGTCCAGCAATTGTTTTGAAAAAAACTTTTTCAGATTGGTTCTTCTGCAACTCGACACGCATGTTTATACTTAATTTGAGTGTCTTGACGTGTTTCCACAAAACAGACGACTTCAAACATGCATTAAGTTCATCGGCTGGCGTTGACCGTGGAATCACTGGAAATATTTGGTGGAAATCATGTGCCAACAGAATCATCGCACCACCAAACCTATTTTGATTGTTTCGTAGATCTTGCATCGTTCGGTCTAATGCCTTCACAGGCTTTTTATGCACCATCGTGCATTCATCCCAAACGATCAATTTGCTTTGCTGCAAAACGTTGGCCATCGCACAGTTCTTCGAAAAGTTGTATATTCAAAAAATGTTTCCACTGGGAGAGTCCAAGAAGAAAATCCCTCCAGTTCCATCGTTCACAACTTTCATGAGAGTACCGTACGCATATATTTGGCGCAACAGCTCTTTAAGTGCCAGGGCCTAGCTTCTCGGCAACCACTCATGTTGTATGCGTTATATTTTTCACACGAATGGAAGGGACCTACAGTTTAATGCCGTACCCGAAGGGCAATTTGTTTTGAGAAGCTTTTACGAGACAACAATACTCTCGGATGTTTGTCCGACGCACGCGAGAGGTGGGACCGTGAAAAAACTTGTTGGTGTTTTCTGGGATTCGAACTTGGAACCTCATGCGTAGTGATCCGACACACTAACCACTTACGCCACAGCGCCCACCATTTGGCATTTCAAAACTCACAGTATTTCGTAGGTAAATCTGCAAACTTATTTGAGATAAATCGACGAAACTTAATTCACTTTATGAAACGATTGCGAAGAACCTACAACAGAATAACAGTTCAACTGAAAAAACGGAATGTATTGTCATTGGGCAGATCGTAAAAGAAAGACCGCGCAAATTGATCGACTGTGCAAATTGATCGCGTATAGAGGAGTTTGAGGAAGCAGTCTCGTTACGAAAGTAATAGGTTCTGAGGGGTTGGGAAGGCGTTTACGGGAGAATGTATGGATTAACATTTGCCGAGGTTGAGTTCTAAGCAGTTTTTCTCGCACGAGACTTGATCGAACGCCTTGCTGTAGTCGGTGGTAATGACATAAACTTCCTTACCTTCCTCTAATGTTTGCATTGTTTATCCTTTAAGAAGCCATGCTGTTGTGAGGAAAAGATGGATTTGCAGTGGAAATACAGTGAGTTGTAGACAATGCTTTCGAAGAGTTTGGGTATAGAGGATAGTTTGGCTATGGGTCGGTATTTTGATATGGTATGTCGTTTTTACTGCTGTTTTTAGGGATAGGGAAAATAAAGCGGTCCTTCCATAATTTTGGGAAAACGACTTGAAGGAGTGAGATTCGAAATAGAGTTCTAAGGGGCTGACATAGGACCTTTACACATTCTTTTTAGAAATATGGCGGGACCGGGGGAGAAGTAATCCTTGAGCCTATTCATTTTTTCGCATACCATATCCGACCTTATGGTATGTCAACTGAGACTAGGAAAGTTTATGGGCAGTTATTCAGGTAGCTGAAATAGTCAAGGTCCGATTCGTTTACATGGTCATATACGATTGGCTGAAGAATGGAATGCTTTTTCCGTTATTTTTATAACATGTAACAATCGACGTGGTACACTGGAAATAACATTTTATAAAGTGATTTCTAGTGTATAATTCCATGCTGCAACAATTCTTTGTTTGAGTTGTTCCACATTTTGAATTTCTGGTTTTAACTGATTATAAACCGCTCTGGTGAGGATGCCCCACAGGTTTCCAAGGGAGTTTATGTCTTGACTTAAAGGTGCTCAACCTAAAAGCTTAATTCCATATTCTTGAAACCACGTTATTGCAATCCATGCTTTATGGATAGGAGTGCCAATCTAGGACTCTAGCGGATATTAACGATAGTCGCTTTTGGAAGCTCGCAAGAGCCCTTAACGGTACGAAGTTTGCCCGAAGCATCCAAGTTGAAATCCCGATTCTCGCCGATCATTTTGAGAAATTATAGAACCCGCCATGTAGCTCGATACAGATGAATTATGCGCTGCCGAGTATTACACAGGTGCAACCTGAATACAGCTTCACGAGAAAAAAATATGAATTTTTCATATTTGCTAACACAGAATTCCTGGGATGACTTACACTTATATATACGTATAACGACATTTTTCACACATAGCTTAGTAGGCGAGGTAGGGAATTAGTAGAGAATCAACATTACAAATGATCCTGCATCATTTCCATTAGACCTGACAGTTTCAGATGAAACATCATTTTCCCCATATTTAAGAAATTAGACACGAAAGACCTAGGAATATCTTTCCTGAACTCAATAACGAACATTTTCACAGGAGTCATATTAGAACATTTGACCAATTGGGTATATGAAAATGATTTGCTGAGCGAGTTCCAAGGGGGTTCAATAGTGGATAATATTGTATCTTCTCTTTGACGAGTATCGCTCGGTCCAGCCTGGAGAAGGGAAAAACTCTACGCGTTCTTCGTGGACCGTGAGCCGGCCTTTGAAAGCATCGATAAAAAAATGCTGCTATGTAAGTTGAATAATGAGAGCCAGTTAAAATGCTCAGATTAATTCAAAACCTTTATGGAAAAAATAGGACTTTGGTGTGGGATGGAAATAAAATGTCTAATTGAGTTAAACAGGGTTGCCTAATGAGCCCACTCCTATTTTCTATATACTTTTCTATACTATATACACAGGCCATCTGAGACATTCTTGAAAACATCCAAATAAACGCAATTTTCAAGATTCCAGATACGATGCTCAAGAGATTTCGGTTGTCCAGGAAATTCGAAGTGGTCATTAGTGCCCATCAATAATGAAGAAGCAAAGGTTTCAACACACCACCCAAGACACAAATCTGGTACATAGATGGCTCCAAATTGGAAAATGGCAGTACCGCAGCTGGTGTCTATGGTGCCAACTTTGTGCGTGCGGCAGCGTTTGGTAAATCATCTACTATCTTTCAAGCAGAGGTCCATCTGATAGAACGATGTATTCGGGAATCCTTCCGGAAAAACACTACTGGAACCCGCGTCTACATCTATTCAGACAGTCAGGCAGCCCTAAGGACCCTTAATTCCAATACGGTAGGGTCAAAGATGGTGTGGGACTATCTCGACCTCCTTGATATCTTCGCATCCACAAATCAGGTTACCATAGGATTCCTAGACATGAAGACTTTGAGGAGAACGAACGAGCAGACTGTCTGGTGAGGAGAGGCGCTGGGCGTCCACTCATCGGCCCTGAACCCTACTCCGGGGTACAACCCAGTAGTATTCACTTCATAAATACAAAAATTGGAAGCTGAAGGACTCGTCGAACCCAAGGCATTATGTGGTTTATCAAAAGCTTCAATTTTACTTCTGGTTAGCCATTGGGCCAGCACAATAGATCTTATAGGTCGCACTGCACTTTTTTTTCACAATTATGAACTTACCCATATTTGCACCTAAACTGTTGGCGAAACGATTTCTTACTGTCCCACGATTTTGAACACTGAATCAATTCGGTGCAACTGCTGAAAGAGTCATTAAAATAGATTTTCATTTGGTAAAAGTAGAACCATTTCAAAAGATGGTAGGAAAAAACCGAAAAAATCTCTTTTTCTGTTCTTAATCCAAAAGTGTGGTCAAATTTCTTGCGAAAGTGGGAATCTTTAAAGGACGAAGCTGAGCCCATACTCAGTGACTGTGCGAAATTTTTTACCCAACCACTTTTCTTTCCTCGTTACTTGCGGAACCACATTTAAGACATTCAACAGGAAAAGCTTTACATATTTGTCTGTATTGCTCCAATGTGCTCTTTTTCAATCTTTCCATTGCACGCAGTTCTTTCATTTTCACACTACTTACTTACTTATGAACTGTATCCCCTTGTGGATCCTAGGGCCTCTACTACGTCTACGCGCCATCGTGTATGGTTTCTGGCAATGTGTCTCAGCTCTCCCCAACAGCCGTGCCTCCTTCTCGACTGTTTCGCGCCATGTTCTTCTCGGACGGCCAGGTCTTCTGCCATCCTAAGTTAACGGGTACCATTGCATAGCATAGTTCGCCATGGAACTGTCATCCTTTCGGTACGTGTGACCAATCCACTGCCACTTCTGTCATTGGATGGTTGTGCCTATTGGTTCCTGACCCATTCTCTTATAAAGGTGTTCGTTAGAGATATGATTGGGCCAGAAAATCCTTAAGATATTGCGCTCCTATTAATGAGCGTTTGCAGCTTTTTGGTGATAGCAGTGGTCACTCTCCACGTGCTGCATACATATAACAGCACGGATTCAACGTTGGAGCGGAACAGTCTTATCTTGGTGGTCAAACAGTATTCATACTATGAACTCAACGATTGTATCCCATGCCTCTTACTATCAAGGATTTCACCGACCATGATTATAGGAATTGGTGGCTGGCAAAATTGTATACTTACTTACTAAGGTGGCGCTACCGTTCGGGGTGAATCTGGGGCTCAACCAACAAGATTCTCCATTTAGCTCGGTCTTTACCAATTTGTCCCCAGCTGCACACCCCAAGTAGGTCGAGGTCCTCTCGAACTTGTGCGTGCCACCTACGGCGATTATTCCCTCTACTGCGTTGTCCCTCTGGGTTACATTCGAAGACTACGGGTCGGAGTGTTGGGGTCCATTCGCTCTACATGTCGTAGCCATCTCAAACGTCCAATACGAAATTTTTTTACTAGGTCGATGTCGCTGCACAGCTCCTACCCGTATAGTTCGTCGTTGAATCTAATCCTCCAAAACCCGTCAACGCAAACGGGACCGAATATCTAACGAAGATTTCTTCTCTCGAAGCGAACAAGGATATTTTCATTCGCTTTCAATAAAGTCCATGTTTCAGCGCCGTAAAGCAGAACTGGAATGATCAGAGTCTTATACAGAGTCTCCTTAGTTGTTCGAGATAGGGCTTTAATGTTGAATTGCCTTATAAGCCCAAAAAAACAGCGGTTGGCAAGAGTTATTCTTCGCTTGGTTTCTACGCTGATGTCGTTTTCAGAATTAATAGCAGAGCCAAGGTAGACAAAGTCCCTTATCACCTCGAAGATGTAGCTGCCCATGCCCACTGTGATGTTCTGGCCAATTTTTGGGTATTGATTGTCCCTTATGACAGCATATACTTGGTTTTGCCCTCGTTTATAGGTAAAGCCATTTTAGCCGCTTTTGCTTTATTGCTTGCAAACGCACCGGTGACAGCCCGATGAGTTCTTTTCATAATGTCAATATCATCGGCATATGTACGGACTTTTTTATAGATTATGCCTCTGGTGTTGGCTTGTGAGTTCCGCACAATCCGTTCAAGTACAATATTAAAGTCACATGACAGCGCGTTACATTCTCTAAAACATTTTTTGATATGAAAGGTCTCGGTGAGGTCATTATCGACCTTGATGGAACAGCGAACGTTCTCCATCGTCATCCTGCACAGACGGACAAGTTTGACAAGGATGTCAAAACTAGACATGGCTCTATATAGCTCTTCTCTATAGATGCTGACATGGGCGGCCTTGAAATCGATAAAGGGATGATGAGTATCGATTTGGACTTCTTGGATTGTCTCCAGGATCTGTCGAAGTGTGAAGGTTTGATCGATGGTGGACTTGCCTGGCCATCTGGAAGTCCGCGGGAATACGGAGTTGGACTTCTGTTAACAACAACGGCACGTAAGGGCCTAATTTCCTGGCAACCTCATGGTGATAGGATTATGACGGCTAGGTTCCGGACTAGAGTACGATGCGTCACGATCATACAGTGTTACGCCCCAAGGAATAGTTCGTCTGAGGACGAAAAGGAGAGCTTTTACAATCTTTTAAGTGCCGTCTTCAACACAACACAAAATGGAGACATTGTCATACTGATGAGGGATTTGAATGTTATGGTAGGCAACGACAACGAAGAGCTCAAACATGTAATCGGGAAGCATGGAATAGGCAACGCTATGACAACGGCTAAACGTTTGTGGATTTCTGCAATGCCAACCGCCTTGTGATAGGTGGCACCATGTTTGAGCACAAGACCTGCCACAAAGTCAGCTGTGTTTCCAACGACATGCAAGCAACCTCCAACTAAATTGACCATTTTGCTATCAGCCGCCGCCTTAGAAGTAGTCTCCTGGACGTCCGAAACAGGCGAGATCACCATCTTATGATAGCTACTCTCTAACTACGCACTGCTGCAGTTCGAAGATCCCACGACAACACAAGAATGCCCAGGTTCAACATCGATAGACTTAGTGATCCCTCAGTGCGCCAACAGTTAAGGGAGCACTTTTCGCAAGATGTGGAAGCAATCAGCAGCTCAATGCCTGCAACCATCCAAGATCATTGGTGTGCTGTCAAATATGTTTTTACATCTGGTGCTGAAAGAATTGTCGGTCGATCACACAGAAGACATAGGGCGTGGCTTTTCGAGGATCCCTGAAGACGGATTGACGAACGAAAACAGCTGAAAGCTCGCGTTGCAGTTACTCCAGCAGCAGGGAGAAGCGAGCTAGAGTCCCTATATCGCATGAAGATGAGAGAAGTTCAGCGTAGCGTGCGACGCGACAAGCGCAACTGCATCAACGCGCTGGCTACAGAAGCAGAAGAAGCTGCACGGAGGTGCGACATCAGGGTCGTTTACAGAATCACCAAAGAACTGACATGTGGTCGCAGCTTCAGCCAACACCCAGTGAAAAGCCCTAACGGCTCCTTGCTCATTTTGGATGTGGACCAACTCAATCGATGGAAAGAGCATTTTGCTACGGTTTTGAACCACGAATTCGCTAGCGATATGCTCTCAAATAAGACTGAGATGCCTGAGGTGAGAAGTTCCCGAATACGCACCACGACTCCCAGTAATGATGAGATCACTACCGCGATCAAGGCACTCAAAACCAACAAGGCGGTAGGACTTGACGGTATTCCAGCAGAGGTCTTACGAACAGCGCTAACAACATGGCTCAGCTTCTGCTTCCACTTGTAGATAGAGCTTGGGAAGCTGAGAGCTTTCAAAACGAGTGGAAAAGGGAATGATCGTCAAGCTTCCTAAAAAAGGACATTTATGGAGTGCGTAAACTGGAGGGGTATCTGCGTGCTGCCTGCTGTAGCTAAGATAATAGCTTAAATCATCCTGGAGCGAATCAAACAACATCTCGAAGACACCCTCAATGCCGAACAAGCAGGTTTCCGCTCCGGATCCTCCTGTGTCGACCACATCAACACCCTGCGGATTATCATCGAACAGTGCGTTGAATATCGATCGCCACTCCATCTGCTGTTCATCGATTTTGAGAAAGCTTTCGATAGTGTCAACGGGGAGTTTATTTGGCGTGCCTTACGCAGGAGAGGTATCCCCGATTTACTATAACCATAACTGATTGCTATTATCAAAGCTTATGAAGGCTCTAAATGTCACGCTCTGCACAGAGGAAGGTTGTCTGAGGAATTTGAGATCGAAAGTGGGGTAAGACATGGCTGCACTCTTTCACCAATATTATTCCTATTGGTGATTGGCGATGTGCTTCATGCTTTGTCGACGGGAAACGGAGGAATTCGATGGACTCTTACATCTTAACTGAAACATCTTGACTACGCTGACGATGTATGCTCACTCTCCCACAGAATTATGGACCTCCACCAAATGACATCAGATGTGGAGAGGGAGGCAGGTGTCGTCGGGCTGAAAATTAATACGGCAAAAACTAAAATTATCAGCCTTGGAACAAACTCATCGGCTCAAATATTCATTGCTGGACAACCGGTATAGAGAGTAGAGGATTTCCAGTATCTTGGGAGTATTGTCTCAACCGATGGTGGAACCGAACTGGATATAGCCAACAGGATCGCCAAAGCAAAGTCCGCGTTCGGGATGTTATTCAAAATATGGCGAAGCAATGCAATCAGTTTGAACACCAAGATAAGACTGTTCCGCTCCGACGTTGAATCCGTGCTGTTGTATGGATGCAGCACGTGGAGAGTGACGACTACTATCAGCAGAAAGCTGCCCCCAAGGCGGCGTCCTCTCGCCTCTCTTATGGTCACTCGTGGTGGATGACTTATTGAACACTCTTAATAGTTCAGGTTTCACAACCATAGGCTATGCAGATGATCTGGTGATCATCATTAAAGGCAAACATGAAGACAATGTGTGTCAACTCATGCATAATGCACTCCTTGTAGTCTCGGACTGGTGTGCTGGGGAGGGCCTATCGATTAACCCCAGCAAGCGAGTCAATGTACCGTTTACAAGAAGAAGAACGCTGAATATTGGCTCAGTGACTCTAAACGGCACAACAATCAATTTTTTCGATGAGGTCAAATATCTAGGAATTTTCCTGGATAAGAAGCTTAACTGGAACTCCCATATTAAGCATAAGATTGCCAAGGCGAGTACTGCCTTGTGGGCCTGTCGCCGTATGTACGGCAAGACCTGGGGCCTGTCTCCAAAGGTCATTTTCTGGCTATACACCACGGTTGTAAGACCCATTCATACGCGTCCGTAGTCTGGTGGACGAAAACCAAAGAGGTCACAACCATTAATAAACTCACAAAACTTCAAAGACTAGCTTGCCTCGGTATCACAGGTACTATGCACACTTGTCCCACAACAGCCATTGAAGCCATAATCGGACTTACTCCGTTACATATATTTATAAAAAAAAGTGGCAATCCGCAGTGCAGTTAGTCTTAGAAAATCAGATGCTAATAGTACACGGGATCACGTGGATCTCATGGAGCTATTGTCCGACTTCCCCGAGCTAGACATGCTCAGCACGGTCTCCGACTTTACGCCTAAATCACTCTACTTTGGTAGAAGGTTTGAGATTGTGATCCCAAGCCGTGATATATGGAATAATGGCGGACCGTCGCTTGATCCAGAAGGTATAGTGTGGTACACCGATGGATCAAAAATGGATTCAGGAGTTGGCGCCGGTGTGTATGGACCCAACCATAAAATTTCGAAATCACTCGGAAGAGTCCTAGTGTTTTCCAGGCCGAGCTTTACGCCATTGAAACTTGTGCTAACATTAACCTGCACTCAGGCATCAAAGGTGCCTCTATCCATATACTCACCGATAGCCAAGCGGCGCTCAAAGCACTGATTTGATCAGTTCAAAATCAGTTCTAAGCTGCTTCGACAGCTTACAAAATCTGGTCCAACACAATAAAGTAAATTGTGGTGGCTCATGTAGGCGTTGACGGCAATGAAACTGCAGACCTGCTAGCTAGGAAGGGCTCCTCTGAGTTGTTCACTGGACCTGAACCCTTCTGCGGGATAGCCGATTCCGCCTTCAAACTTACCCTAAACATTTGGGAACGCAACATGTGCATCTCCCACTGGAATAACTCCCAAGGTCTCAGGCAGGCTAAAAGAGCTGTCCAACCCTTCCAAAGACAGGCAGTTAATATCTTAAAATACGGCAGAAATGACATAAGAAGGCTTGTGAGCACAATAGCCTATTGTTTTTTTTTTGTTTAGATCCTTTAACCCCTCGGGGGGCATAGGGCGTCAACCACGCCTGCGCGCCATCATGGTCGAAGTTCTGCAACGCGTTTGAGCTGCCTCCAACTCATTCCTAAAGAGCTCGATTCCTCCTCAACTGTTCTGCGCCACGTTTGCCTAGGGCGTCCCGCTATTCTACCTGCCTGGGTGAGCGGATTCCACTGCATGGCGTATTTCGCAATGGAGTTGTCTTCGCACCGTAGGGTGTGTCCAATCCATTGCCACTTTCTTCTTCGTATAGTAATGCTTATAGGTTCTTGGTCCGTTCTCAGATAAAGTTGTTCGTTGGAGATGCGGTTCGGCCAAAAAATACTCAAGATGATTCTTAAGCATTTGTTTACGAAGACTTGCAGCTTGCGTGTGTTAATGGTGTCTACCTTCCAGGTACTGCACCCATAAAGCAGCACTGATTCTACGTTGGAGCGGAACAGTCGTAGCTTGGTTCTTAAGCTAATAACATTGCTTCTCCAGATTTTGGACACCATTCCGAACGTAGCTTTAGCCTTTCCGATTCTGCTGCACACATCCAGTTCGGTACCACCGCGATTAGCCAAGACAACACTTCCTAAATAAGGAAACTTATCAACTTTCTCGACTTGCTTTCCGGCAATGTTAAGTTGAGCGCGGGTATTGGAAGTACTCAGGGCTTTTGTTTTGGCTGTGTTTATTTTTAGCCCCACTTTGTTTGCCTCAGCTTCTAGATTTTGGGCCATCAAATGTAGATCCATTATCCGATGTGAAAGTAGACAAATATCGTCAGCGTAATCTAGGTGTTTAAGGTAAGATGTCATAGTCCAACGAATTCCAGAATTAGCTTCCGTCAATGCTGCACGGAGTACATCGCTGATAACCACCAAGAACAATAGTGGGGACAGTATGCACCCTTGACGTACTCCACTTTGGACTTCAAAATCGTCCGACACCTTACCATTGTGCACGACGTGACACTTGCCGGCCCCATATGTAGCCTTGATAATAGCTATAAGCTTTTCTGGAATGCCTCTCCTGCGCAAGGCCAACCAGATACCATCTCGATTCAAGCTGTCGAAAGCCTTCTCGAAGTCGATAAACAGTAAATGTAGCGGAGACCTATACTCAACGCATTGTTCGATTATGATCCGTAAGGTGTTTATGTGGTCGAAGCAGGAGGATCCAGCGCGAAAGCCTGCCTGTTCGACATCGAGAGTTGAATCTAAATGATCTTTAATTCGTTCTAGAATTATTCTAGCTATTATTTTGGCTACAGCTGGAAGAACACATATACCTCTCCAGTTACCGCACTCCATCAAGTTACCCTTCTTTGGAAGCTTAATTATCATCCCCCTTTTCCACTCCTGTGGAAATTGTTCACTATCCCAAGCTCTCCGTATTAGCGGATGCATGCCGATGTATTTGGCGCCGCTTGAAATAGCTCGGCAGGGATGCTATCAATACCCACCGCTTTGTTCTTCTTGAGGGACTTGATTGCTGTTATTATTTCAGTTTTACTGGGAGGTACGGTGCGAATTCGAGAATTTGTTGCTTCGAACTGCTCATTCGAATTCAAGATCATACCGCCGTCGTCTAAGTGATTTAGCACTGTAGCAAAATGTTCTCTCCATCTAGTGAGCTGATCCTCATCCGAAATCAGGAGGTTACCGTCTAGACTCTTCACTGGATGTTGTTTGGAGTTTCGACCACCAATGAGCTCCTTAGTGATATTGTAAACAGTCCTACTGTCGCACCTACTCGCTGCTTCTTCAGCCCTTGAGGCCAGTGAGTTGACATATTGACGTTTGTCACGTCTTACACTACGCTGCACTTCTTTCTTCTTCGCACGGTATTGGGCTTCAAGCTCGGTTCTCTCTACTGCTGAGGCCGCTGCAATCCGAGCCTTGATTGCTGTACGCTCATCGATCCGTCTCCAGATGTCTGTAGAAAGCCATGTGCGGTGGTGTTTCTGCTTTTTACCGACATACGTGCGTGCCCCAGTCGCAAAAGCATTTTTCACAGCACTCCAGTGGTCATCCATGTTCTCTATGCTGCTGATTGCTTCTGCTTCTAAGGCAAGATGGTCCCTGAATTGTTGGCGCACTTGGGGAACCTTGGGCCTGTCGATATTAAACCTGGTGATGTTAAGTAGGTTTGAGCGGTTGCTGTTGACGGATGCAGTACGAAGGCGTAAATGAGCTACCATAAGATGGTGATCTCGTTCTAGTCCGACGTCAGCTCCACGTCTGTTTCGGACGTCCAGGAGACAATTTCTAAAGCGGCGACTTATCGCAATGTGGTCAATCTGGTTGGATGTTCGTTGCCTATGCCTATGGCACAATATATCTCCTTGGTCGCAGTGCCTACACGCCATTTGGGCGTGGCCACACACCTGTTTAAAAAAAAATCACTAGAAAGCTGCAAATGTTCGTTAATAGGTGCCTACGCAATATCTTAAGGATTTTCTGGCCCAATCGTATCTCTAACGAACACTTTTACAAGGGAACGGGTCAGGAACCAATAGGCACAACCATCCAGCAACGAAAATGGCAGTGGATTGGTCACACGTTCCGAAAGGGTAACATTTCCATAGCGAACCATGCTATGCAATGGAACCCTTTAACTCAGGATGGCAGAAGACCTGGCGGTCCGAAGAGAACATGGCGCAGAACAGTCGAGAAGGAGGCTCGGCAGTTGAGGAAACGTTGGGGAGAAGTCAGACACATTGCCAGAAACCGTACACGATGGCGCGTAGGCATAGTAGAGGCCCTAGGACCCACAATGGGATACAAGACATAGGTAAATTGCCTGGCCTGGAACCGCACTGATGTTGATGTGGATAGATGCCTTTTACAATTTGACAAGAATTTTATTATAAGAACATCTTAATACCAGACTTTCTGAAAAACTAATAACTTTATTGCAATTTTAAATAAAAGTTTTAAAAAAATTATAAAAAAAAAATTATTGAACATTTTTTTGGAAAAGTGATATGGCTTTATTTGTCAGCGACGTTTGACAGCGGTCAAACGGTGTAATTCTAGACTAAGTTTAGTTACATTTCAAAGTGGAAAGGCGACACGTGAAGTCTAAAAAATCCTTTCTCTAGCAAAACTCTGAAAATGTCGTCGAAAATAGTCGAACTGGGTGATATCACTTATTCTCCAAGCACCCTTGTATTTTTTAATCATCTCATCAACCTTGGATTGTATAGTTTTTTCTTACATTTTTTAATCTATTTTGTCTTCTTTTTTTCCATACAGACGGCTATGCATTTTCACAAGAGGAAGGTGGTGCTGTCTCACAATCCGTTGTTATACGTGCATATGATACAAATCTTCGTAAACCCGAAGGAAACTAAGGAAGTGGAAAAAGTATATGTTACCACTATACAAAAAAAAAACACAATTAATTGATGTAGGGAATTTAAAAGAAAAAGAAAAGAAAAAAAAAATACATTGTACAGATATTTAAACGCAAAAATCCAATTTTACAAAAATCATTAAAAAAAAAGATTATTAAATATTACTATAAGCTAATGTATACAATATTAAATTTTTTCTTCTTAAATCAATTCCTAATTTATCTACATACATATGTATGTATCACCTTTAATCTTTAAAGTTTTTCTGTTTTTTTTTTTTTTTTAATATACATGTGGGTTTTGGTTTTTTGGGTAATAACATATGAGTGTGATCCTTTTTGTGATTTTGTAAATAATACTATGAAAAAAAAATAATAACGTTAAAAAAAATGGAAAGTGTTTTGAAAAAAGAAAACATGTTTTATTCTATACCTATATATTCAAATCAATAATAATTTATGTAAGTGGCCAAAGATAAACTGAGATTTTCTTTTTAACTAATAATTTTAGTACAGGAAAATATTTTAACTTGATGACCTTATAAATGTTATTAGAGTACCATAATGATATTGAAAAACAAAACTGAACTGTCACATACACACTCAAAGGAATTAATTTATTAACAAAAATATATCTAAAAATATGGCGTAGATCAGTTGCGAAAGGTTGAAAGGGAGTGATTTGGTTAAGGTGTAGACGTTCTATTTTCTATTTTTTGTAGATCGTTTGTTTGAATATAATTTATTAATTTCAGATATGACAAAGGTGTAAGCTACTTACGTGTAATTTTTTTTAAATGAAACTCCTTCAGTGAAGATAGTGTAACATTGCTATAGTGTAAAGCCTGAAACAGATGTGCAGCAAAATCCGTGCCCGAAATTAGAGATTGGTGGCAATGGTGTAGTGGTTATTTATTTATCGTATGGTATAAACAATTTACAATAACAGAGATACATAGATACCAACATTTTTTTTTTTGTTATTTACAAATTAATGTCACGATTCTTCCGCCAATCAGCGACGCTAGGTGGTACTTCTACGAAATTGGAAAGGTCTCCAGGGTAGCGTCTTGGACATTTTGTAACGATATGCATTATGTTTTGTTGTTCTGCTCCACACGCGTACATCGGTGAGCTTGAAATATTCCACTTATACAGCGTGTCTGCACAAACACCGCAATTGGATCGAATGAGGTTGACTCGCACCCATAAGCTTCGCGGCAGGTTGAAGCCAGCGAGGGCCATCGCGGGGCTATCAATTGGGATCAGGCCGGTTGTGCGGCTGTCCATCCACTGTCTCATCCAAGTATTGTTCGGGTCGAAGTCAGTCGAGTTTAATGGCGCAGTCGTGCTCATGGTTGGTTTTCTAGATCTGAGTCTCGTCGGTTGGATAAGGCTGGGGACATCATCATGTATTGGTAGCAGGGGATTGCCAGCTATTTTTGCATGCTCTCGGATTAATCCATGAGAGCGGCGTATGTTTAGTGGAGCTATGTGACTCAGTTCAGGAAGCCAATGTGTTAGTGTGGATCTAAGAGCCCCAGCTATAAGGCGCATTATGATGTTGAGCTATACATTCACTTTTGCGATATGCGCATTATTCATCCACACCGGAGAGCAGTATTCCGCCGCAGAGTATAAGTTAGATTATTTCTCAGTTATTTTTAATAAAAAAATATTTTTTTCTTTTGAGGAGAAGCCCATTGCTTTATTTAATGTCCAACTTCAACTGGGTTAATTCTAATTACAGTTTTACTTATTGCCTAACGCGAGCATAACGAACGTGGTGGAATGCGGAGGTGTCCAATTCTCTCTAGACCCAACGAACCTGGAGCATGATGGGAAATGTGTGGCTGCTAAACAAGTGTTCTGTGCTGTGCAAATTATGTTGGATGTGGGAAATCAACTGTGGAATGCACTGCGAATGTTGGGATGTTGGGTTATGAGGTGTCTGATGTTAATTTATACAAGCCCTATTGCTGTGGAGTGAAATAATGTTGCGTTTGCTCCCCATGTCGTACCGGCAAGTTTTTGGATGATGTTGTTCCTCGTTCTCAATTTTCCCGCTGTGTTTGAGAGGTGGGTCCGGTAGCATAATGATCTATCCAGCGTTACTCCCAGGTAGGTTAGGTTAGGGTTGTGATTCAGCAGAGCACCGTTGAAGGCCACCCTTAGTTTGTAGGATGCCAGTCTATTATTTAGATGGAAACAACAAACCTCGGTCTTTGACATACTTGGGCACAGACGCCATTCTCTGAAGAATGTGTTCAGGACTTTCATATCGGAGTTTAAAATTCGCTCGGTTGCTTCTATACACTGGTGTTGTGTGGCTATGGCAATATCATCAGCATATGATAACTTTCTCGACTCAGTCAGAGGTATATCGTGGGTCTACACGTTAAATAAAGTTGGTGCTAGTACTAACCCCTATAGAAGAACTATGATTTTTGTTTTCTTTAAATACTGCGGGAGTTGCCCTGTCTATAATTTTGGAAAAAAGCGACGCCAGCCATCGTTGAGTATTAAGCCCGGCATGTTTTAGAAACTCGGGGTATATATTGTCGAAACCTGCTGCTTTACCCGTTTTCACCAACGTCAAGTGACTGGTCTGGAATACACTGTTGTCTCTCTCTCTCCCTCTCTCTCTCTCTCTCTCTCTCTCTTTCCCTCTCTCTCTCTCTCTCCCCCTCTCTCTCGCTCTCTCTCTCTCTCTCTCTCTCTCTCTCTCTCTCTCTCTCTCTCTCTGTTTTAGAGTTTTAAGATCCAGTTTGACTCTGATGGTGTGCTGTTTGTCTGCTGGTGCTCTGGAGATTTTGAGTATGCGGTTTGCGACATCGTTGGGGTTAACAGCTGGGCTTCCTGCGCTAACTACATATCCACCTCCAATCTTTCTGAGAAAGCTCCATGCTTTATGACTTGAGTGAGTGAAGTTTAGGTCTTCCATCGCAGTTTGCCACTTGTTGAGCCGGCTTTGGTCTAATGACCTAAGTAACGTATCGGCAATTTCGTTGTCCCCGCATTCCTCAAAGGTTTTATAGAGACGGCGAACGAAAATGTACACAACAAACGATATATAGCTAACTTCATGAAGTGCGAGGCAACGAAGAATAGAACAAAGCGAAACGTGGTGAACGAAATGCCTTGGATACACAAACAACATGCAGGTATGTAATGTATATTATTCGGCGGGTTATACCACAGACAAGAGCTAAAAAAGATACTTTTAAGATGCCGCCAATAATAAAGCGAAGAAAGATTAGCTTTATATGGACTTTTGTATGGTATACGAAGAGAGTTTCGCAAAATGTAATTTGTGCCAGGCAAAATTAGCATACAAAACCAGCACATCCAATTTGAAAAGGCATCTTTTGGTGTGATTAGTTCCTGGGGTTAGTTTATTTATTTATTTTTTTTATAGTTTGCGCACACATTAAATGCTGATATATGGTGCGGGCGTTGGAAAGGATAGATAGAGAGAGAGAGAAGTATTTGGTGTAGTAGTTTGCAACGTAGTTGTTTAAGTTTTAGAGGCGTTTAAGTGGGTATCTGGACGTATTTTTTCACGGCCATCGATTTTTCTTATTATTGCGTTAAAACTAAAACTAATTTATAATTTAAGTATGGGACTTTGATTTTCTTTCCAAATCATTTTTTATTTGTAGAAGGAATGACTCCCATACATTCACATTCACAGGTCGTATTCACAGGGAAAATAAATCACATTCACAGTTATATCTGTGAACATAAATTCACGACTAGCCCAACTATACTGCTTTCACCAAGTTCTACAAAACGTTCGTTTCCGGCCAAGTTATGCATATATGAGACGAATTTTGTTTTTTTTCTCTTGTACTACCCATGCCCACGTGCAACGACTCTGTGACCTGAAAGATCTATTCTATCGGAGGGTTGGAATTAATCTAACAGACATGCTACCTCCCTTATGAAAGTGAGTATGTCTTTAGTAGCGGAGCATTTCAGTTCCACTGAAGTAAGTATCTCCTTGTGGAGAATACGTTTCGTTAAACAGTGTACTGCCGGGCATTCACAAAGATATGAGATGGTTGAAATCATAGTGCTTTGAGTCATATTTAGATCATGTTGAGAACCGATGCAACTTACAACAATACGCCTGATCCTTTTATCTATCAAATTTGTGCTACCATCTGTCGATGGAATAGTGAACTGGCAGACGGTGATGGGAATGAAAGTAAATGTAAACAAATAAAATAAGAAAAAAAATAAAGAAAAAAAAATGTTCACATTCACACCGATTACGTTTTTTGGCTTTTCGACGGTTGCCGTTTTGTGTAGGTGTACCACGAATCCATTTTCATAACTTTTTCAATGTGAAAGAATTGTAATATTACAGTATTCTGCACGATAAACAAATTGCTTAGTAACGTTCAACGGTCAGCAGATCGCAGCTATGAATAAAACGACAATCGTGTTACTTACTTGCTTAGGTGGCGCTACATTTCGGGGTGAACCTGGGCCTCAATCAACAAGCTTCTCCATTTAGCTCGGTCTTTAGCTAATTGCCTCCAGTTGCGCACTCCGAGTTGGTCGAGGTCCCCTTGAACTTGTGCGCGCCACCTACGGCGAGGAGGTCCACTCGTCGCGTCGTCCCTCGGGGTTAGATTCGAAGACTCTGCGGGCAGGAGCGTTGGTGTCCATTCACTCTACATGTCCTAGCCATCTCAAACGTCCAAAACGCAGTTTTTTGACTAGGTCGATGTCGCTGTACAGCTCGTATAGTTCGTGATTGAATCTTCTCCTTCAAAATAAGTCAACGCAAACGGGACCGAAAATCTTACGAAGAATTTTTCTTTCGAAGCGACCAAGGATATCTTCATCCTCTTTTAACAAAGTCCATGTTTCCGCGCCGTTAAGCAGGACTGGGATGATAAGGGTCTCCTTAGTTGTTCGAGATAGGGCTTTACTGTTGAATTCCCTTATAAGCGATTCGATTGATTTCTGCACTGATCTTATTTTTGGAGTTTATAGCAGAGCCAAGGTAGACAAAGTCCCTTACTACCTCGAAGTTATAGCTGCCCACTGTGACGTTCTGTCCAATTCGTCGGTGTTGGCTTTGCCTTATTGTTGAGAGCATATACTTGGTTTTGCCCTCGTTTATCGCTAAACCCATTTTGGCCGCTTCCGCCTCAATGCTTGCAAACGCACCGGTGCCAGCCCGCTGCGTTCTTCCGATAATGTCAATATCGTCGGCATATGCAAGCAGTTGTACAGAATTGTGATAGATTGTGCCTCCAGTGTTGGCTTGTCAGTTCCACACAATCCGTTCAAGTACAATATTAAAGAAGTCACATAACAGCGTGTTACCTTCTCTAAAACCTTTTTGATATCAAAGGTCTCGGTAAAGTCATTACCGACCTTGGTGAAGCAGTAAGCGTTCTCTATCGTCATCCTCCACAGATGGACAAGCTAGGCAAGGATGTCAAAACTAGACATAGTTCTATATAGCTCTTCTCTATAGATGCTGTCATGGGTGGACTTGAAATCGGTAAAGAGGTGGTGAGTATCGATTTGGAATTCTTAGGTTTTCTCCAGAATCTGCCGTAGTGTGAAGATTTGATCGATGGTGGACTTTCCTGGCCTGAAACCGCACTGATAGGGTCCAATCAGGCTGTTCATAAAAGGTTTCAGGCGTCCACACAATATCGCAGGAAAGATCTTGTATGCGATGTTGAGGAGACTGATGCCTCTATAAATGGCGCTGTTGAGGGGGTCTCCTTTCTTGTGCATCGGGCAAACGATGCTGAGGTTTCATTCATCAGGCATACACTCGTCTGACCAAATCTTAGAGATGAGTTGGTGTATGCACTCTACCAATTCATCCCCAGCTGCCTTGAAAAGTTCGGCCGGAAAGCCGTCAGGTCCAGCAGCCTTGTTGGATTTTAGCTTGGGTATTGCTATCCTCACTTCGTTTTGGTCAGGTGGACGGAAATTTTGACTATCATCGTCTATGTTTAATAGTTAATTTTGCATGACAGCGGGATGTTGGTCTTCATCGCCGTTATACAGTCTGCAGAAGTAGTTTTTCCATATTCTCAGCACCGACTGTGATTCTACTACGAGGTTTCCATTTTCATCTCTACAGGTTTCTGTACGGGTATTGCTCCTCTGACACGTTCTTTTTACATTTTGGTAAAACTTCCGTACATTGTTCCTGTAGTAAAAACTCTCGATATTCTCAAACACGCTTTTCGAGAAGCCGATGGTCTTCCTGTCTCTCTTGCTCGTAGAGCTCACGAGCAGCTCTCGTCTTTCTTTGCATGGCTCTTGTATGGATCTTGTTTTGCTACATGCACTCGCCGGCATTCTTCGTCAAACCAGGGGTTTCGCGGTGATGGGCGAGCGAGACCCGGCACATCAGTCGCGGCGTTTCTGATGGCATGTTGGCAGCGTTGCCACTGGTCTTCGGCACTTGATGCTGGCGGCATAGAGGTAATTGAGAGACTTCGGGATACGCATTCAGCGAAGAGTCTGGCGGTCTCTTGCGCGTGTAGCTTTTGAGCCGATTGTCGTCGAAAAGCGAAAAAAACCAACGGTAATCGGCGTGATTGTCTTTTTTTTAGACCAAAAGAGCAAACTAAATGCAAATTATTATTCGAAAATGTCGAAAGTTTTGCATTGTAGTCGTATGATTTTGATGTTTCAACTGATTTCTTATTCTTGTCTTACACAAGGTATGCTTTGCAGGGTTTGCATTTCTGAATGGGCCCAAAGTTTCTCTACTTTCTTAAATTTCAAACTATGATAACATTTCCGCATATTTCAGGCGTTGACATAATATCACTGAAATGTCTTGTAGGCAATAGGCGTGTTTTGGTAAGACAATAAAGCATAAAGCTCTCAATAAAGCAAAATTTAACACGGAGTATAAAAACAAAAAATGATTGGCAACTAGTTTAGCTTTTATCTTCAGTGAAAAGTGAGTTGGAATGTGTAGGTTGCAACAAACAATTTCAGAGGGCGCTGAAACGATTTTGTTAGTGTTTCAGAGGCTGATAGCGAGCAGGTGTACCAATTCCAAATACACTCATACCTCAGTTAACGGCCTAGATACGTTCCACAAAATCAGGCCGTGAAACGTAATGCCGTAAAACGAGTCAGTTTTTTTCATAAAAACCCATACAAATTTCATTAGATTGGTTCCAAATCTTCAAAAAAATAAACAAAAAATTGATAAAACGTTATTAAAAAATTAATTTATTGTGTTAAATTCAGAGCACAGTTACATGTCAAATTAATCTTGACAGGAGTAAAATTAAAATCTACATACATAACTATAAGCAACATAATTGAGTAAGAAAACATAGAGAAAAATTCAGATGTTGAAATGCTTAATTGGAAGAAGAATCGTTGTCATCTACACGATCGGCTTCGGGTTTAAAAAATCGTTCCGGCGTTTTTTGTTTTGGTCTATTTTTTAATTGTTTATTAATTTCTTTATAGCAATTAATGGCTTTGTTAACAGCTCTTAAACTTTAGCGCTGCGTTTTCCGTCGGAATCGTTTGGTTTAAAATTTCCAATCCCTCTTCGAAATGATGCAGTTCCTGCAAATTTTTTGATGTCAACTGGCGATTCGTGGAAGGCTCAGGCTCTTCATCTGATTCTTGATCTGATGCTAACTGCATTTGGAAGCGGAGCTCTGTCAGCGTTAAGAAGACTGGTGACATCGTGCTCTTCTAAATCCTCAAATCCGATTTCTATTGAGAGATTTAAAATGTTGTGTTCAGTTTCAGGGATAACAGAATCAGCATCAGATTGGATAATGATTCATTCCGGCCGTAGTTTCTTCCAAACATGATTCATAGTTGTTGAGTTTAACTCATTCCAAGACTCACTTATGTTGTAAACGGCATCTTTGATGTTGTAGTTGTTCCAGATCTTCCATCCGTTTCATTAACAAGCTTTTGAAAAGATCTGTGGAAATAATAAGCCTTAAAAGTAGCTATTGCACCCTGATCCATAGGCTGAATAAGGGCCCTTGTGTTTTTGCGAAGATACTTAACTCTTACATTTTCAGACAGCTCACCTAAATTAACCGGATACCCCGGAACATTATCCAAAATAAGCAAGACTTCATTGCTTAAATTTTTTTTTCCAGGTAGGTTTTGACTTCAGGGCAGAAGTAATTCGTAAATCAATCTTTAAAGAATGCTTTTGTCATCTAAGCCTTTTTGTTCGATTTCCAAGTGACTGGCAAATCTTTCTTGTTTAATCCCTTAAAAGCTCTTGGATTTTCAGACATGTACCCCAAAAGCGGCTTAAGCTTGAAATCCCCCACAGCGTTATCACCAAGAAGAAGAGTCAAACGTTCTTTTGACACTTTATGTCCTAATGCAGATTTTTCGTCGTTTGAAATAAAGGTCCGCTCAGGCATTCGCTTCCAATTAGCAACCATTTACACCCATTCGCCGAAATATTGCCTAATTACACCAAAAAGAATTCTTCTCCTCTTCCTTTAATCAGCGAGGTTATGATCCGAAAATAAGGGATCACAGCCTGTGGGGTTCGCCTATTTGACCTCAGGAAATATCGGCAGGCCCGCCGATTTTGGATCACTCGGTTACTGAGGCCAATGAAATGCCGATGTAGTCGCATTTGTGTGATCCAGGCATTTATAGGCCTGCCTTTCCTACATCGCGATGTCTTTGGAACGTGCATTGATATTGCCTTTTTAGCAGGGTTCAAATGATCTCTTCTTTGAACGTGGCAATACCAGCTGAGCCGGTCGCGCTCTATTTTTGTACATCGTCCAACATTGTGAACCGTATGTGAGCGCTGGACGCACAACTGCAGTGTAGAGCCTTCCTTTCAACTTAGGTGGCATTTTTCTGTCACAGAAGATAGCGGAATTTTCTTGCCACTTCATCCACCCTAAGCTTACACGATGATTGATGTCGTCATCACAAGTTGCTTTGCTATTGATCATAGATCCCAGATATTTGAATTTTTCCCACTGGGGAAGCACTGTTCCATTCAAATAAATGTCTGGAATAGGCCTGAGTGTATCAGAGAACGGGCAGCACAAGTACTCTGTCTTTTTTGAACTAATGCCATACCCATTTCCCTCCAGAACGTCCACCCACACATCAAGTGCGCGTTGCAGGGATGTAGGATCCTCACTTATGATGACTCGATTGTCAGCAAAGAATAACTGATTTACCTTGGGGTCCATCACTTTACCTTCAAGCAGATAATCAAGGACTGTAATAAAAAGCAAAGGACTTAAAGGGCTTCCCTGGTGCACCCCGACTTTGATTGGGAACTCTTCGGTTACTCCAGCGGGGCATCTTACTCTTGTCTTTGCTCCTTTGTACATGTACATGATCATCCGTACTTAGGTTTCTGGAACCCCTAGATGCCTTAACGCCACCCATTTAAGATCTCGTGGTTGTCTGTCGAATGTCTTTTCAAAGTCAACCAATACAATATGCAAATCCCTTAAGGAATCACGATGTTTTTCCATTATGATCCTTATACTTCGGATTGCATATGTGGTTGATTTACGCGAGACAAACCCGCACTGATCATCAGATAGCCGTATTATTTCTCGCAGTCGGCCACCTAGTACCTGCTCAACGATCTTCATGGTGTGTGACATCAGCTTGATCGAACGGTAGTTATCACAGTTTCGCGTATCACCCTTCCCTTTGTATACATGGAGAAGGTAACTTTCCCTCCATTGATTCGGCATTGAATCACCTCTCACAAATTTGGAGACGAGAATTCTGGGCCATCTGAACCCGACGTCTCCCATCTTTTTCCAGAGCTCGGAGGGGATCTCATCTGGCCCAACCGCTTTTCTTTTTTTTATGAGTATTTGACCGCCTCACTAACTTCTTCGACTGTAATGTCGGGTATTTCTTCGCGGTTAGGGGTGGCTCTTGGAAAGTGTAGCCGGGGAAACTGTTCATTTAAAAGTTGTTCACAATACTGCCGCCACCTCTGCAGAATTTTGTCGTCATCCACAAGAAGCTGGCCATGAGCATTGTTAATGAACTTTGGCGAACGAATCTCCTGAGCATTCTTCCTTCTTTGGGCGGCTATTTTGAAGATGGTTGCGCTCTTGTTCATATTGTGTTTTCGCAGCTCCTGGATAGCCTGGTTTGCATCAGCTACCGGGGAAGATATTTTCTCCAGCTCCCGATACAGGCCCTCCGTACTCTCTGCTTGAAGCTGGGCGCACTTTTTCTTCGTTTTTTTTCTTGCAGCATCTGTATTCCATTTCCATATTATTAGAGGGGCACTTTGACCAAGCTTTGAAAGCCGCTTTATTCTCATTTATCACCTTCTTAACTTCATCACTCCACCACCATGTTTCTTTGGCGTGTTGATGGTGGCCTCTGGAAGCTGCTAGCAGTGATTTGGACTTCTTAAAGCGAGTTTGCTGTAGGAAATCCCACATATTTTATGCTCTGCACTCTTCATCCTCAGCTCCGTTGATGGTGTGAGAGAAGTAATTTTTCATCACGAACCCAAAAGCCTCGCCTTTTTCTTTGTCCAAATTGTACCACTTAATTTTTTCAAAGATCCTTGTATGCTTTTCTTTGGTGTCTTCTCTGTTAGCAGGAGATGGTGTTGCCAAGCGATTGCCTCTTCCAGGATCACCTTGCAATCTTTTACCCGAGACTTCATGAAACTGGCTACCAAATGGTAGTCAATCTGAGTTTCATCTCCACCACTGCTGTAAGTGATCAGGTGTCGGCTTTGTTTGATGAACATGGTATTTAACACAATAAGACCGTGTGATTTGTACATGCTTAGGATGTCTTCACCAGGAAGGTTCCTGGTGCCATATCCTAGTCCTCCATGGCTGTCTTCATAGTCTTCGTTTGACTTCCCGACATGTCCATTGAAATCTCCTCCAACAAACAAAAAATCTTCCTTTGGGATGTTCTTAAGGAGATTGTGGAAATCTACCCAAAGTGCATCTTTATCTCTCTGATCGCTCCCATTTTGAGGAGCATATGCACTAACAATATTCCACACCTCTCCTTGTATTACTAGTTTGAGAGACATCAAACGGTCGCTGGACTTCGAAACGCTCAAGACGTTTCCAAGTAGCTCTGCCGCAAGGATGATACCGATTCCGTTCTTAGCGTTCTCCGTTCCGTAATAGAACATTTTGCAATCTTTTGTTCTAACGTCCAAGAAACGCGCCCGATTTCCGGTGTTTTTCCATTTCGTCTCTTGGACACACAAGATATCCACCCGCCTTCTATTCATCAACTCTTTCAGCTCGTAACTTCGACCGGTCATGCTTCTAACGTTCCAACTCGCGACCCTCAAATTTCGACGAAACTGTTTCATTATTTCCGGGTATCTATCGTTTTTTTTTCTCTCTTTTTTGTGGTCTAGTAGCAAAAAGAGATATTGTAAATCTCGACTCGGCTTCACAAGAAAAATGTTATGTTTCAAATAATTTTTAGGCCGTTAGAACGAAAAATATATGAATCGGGCAAATTACGCTAAGATTTCATTAATCACGCGTAAACTCATCTGACTAAATCTTAGAGATGAGTTGTTGTATGCTCTCTAACAATTCATCACCAGCTGCTTTAAAAACTTCGACCGGCAAGCCGTCATGTCCAGCAGATTGCCATTGGGTCTTCGATTAATACCTTTAGCTCACAGATATTATGTTCAATATTTTTAACAGCAAACATTTCGATGAGCAAAACTTATCTGGTTTAAAAGAGGTTCCGGGGAAGTATCCACAATACGTCTCTTGGTTTGCGGAGTGTTGGGGAGCAAAGAGATCGATTGAGGGGCGTTCTTCTTTGTTTTTTTATTCTATGTTTTATTATTATTATAATTTTTTTTTTTTTTTTTAAAAATAAGCAGTTTTGACTTAGGATTTTTTTTTTTGGTTTTCATTTATAATAAACCTAATAAACTATGTATTTTCAGACAAATTTCATATTCATTTTATTTTTATTTGAGTGATTAGTCTTTTCCAAACTAAGGCTCCTTTCTAAATCTTCCAACTGGTCTCTGTGCAATACATTGAATTGAATATTCTGTATAATGTTTCTATGGGACTATTTTTATGTGTGGTCTTATTAAGGAAGAAAAGCTGTATAATTATTTTTCTCTCTTGTGTACTATACTAATAATGGAATTTATTTTTGCACACTAGAATTAATTTAAATAGGTATTTACTTATATACATAATTATACAAAGCAAAGAAAAGCTCTAGAAGAATTGAAACACTGCAAAATAAATGCATACTAACATTTAAATATTTCTTATCTGCGTTTACTTACAAGTATATATATATATATATGTATGTGAATCTGGAGTTTATATAAAAGTATTCATCATCCTCATCAGTGTATTTGGTAGATAATTTAAAAAAAGAAATATCTATTTATATTGTTAAACATTAGCTGTTAAGTCATTCAAATGCACTTTGTATAAATAGAAGAAGAAGCGTTTTGATTTTTTATTTTATTATCTTATCGGCTCTTAAGTTTATATTAATTAGGCTTATAAACTTTTCTAAATTCGTATTGCTAGTTTTCTTTTCATGGCATAAGAGAGGGTGGCATTATGTAAATCCCACGCATATGTATGTCTATAGGGATCCTCAGATGGACTCTGCATCCTTCTCGAACCTCCGCTATTTACTCCAACTCATCGGGAATCCCTAGATGTTGGATTTGATTCAACCATCTATTTCTAGGTCTACCGAGGGGTGGTTTACCTGATGGCTTGGTAATCATGGTACGTCTCGTAAGCCAGTCTGGAGGCATACGCACTACGTGACCAACCTATCGAAGCATAGATGGTTCCGTTGGGAGAAGTAATTTTTCAATGGAAAATTTTCGTTTAAACCGTAACTGCTCTAAAACTAGCGGGCAGAGGTTAGGGGGAGGCATCGTTCAATGCGCGTGTGCAGTGGAGCAACATTTGAAGAGCGGTTAATCATTGGTTCGTGTACATGGCGCTGTTTTGCGCTCACTTCATTATTCGACGGTTAATTAATAGGCCGAGCACACAACTGATCTGGTCGTGGGTGCAAAGGTTCAGAAAAGAAGGGACAATGGTCATCGGAACTCCTACGGGTCCATCAACGTCAGTAGAAAAGCCAGAACATGTGGCTTAATTTCTAGACAAAGTCGATAAAGTATATTACAGCCTCTTCTAGAATCAAAAATCCACAGTGCACGTTATTTTGAAAAAGGAATTAAAGTTCCACCCATACAAGATGCAAATCGTGCAGAGTTTTAACGAAAGTGACTATCTTTTGCGCGAAACAAATGCTTGAACAATGCTGGAACGTCTTCGAGCAGCAACAACGCTTGAAAACATACTATTCAGTAACGAAACACATTTTCATATCGATGGCTATGTGAATAAACAGAACATGTATTACTGGAGTCTCAACAGCATTGTCCAAATACTACAGCGTTGTGTGCGATTTTTGCCGGAGTGATAATTGGGCCTTAATTTGTTTAACCAGGAAGAACCAGTGACTGCTGAGGTATGTTGCCGAATGATCGACAAGTTTATGTTGCCGCACTGCAACTGTTTTCCGGGTATAATAACAAGAAGGTGGCACTCCGCATACCGCTAAAGACTCGATGGCGAAATTGAGGGCAATTTTTTCGAGTAAATTAATTAGCAAGTTTGGACACATTCCCTGGCCTTCTCTCCCGCCGGACCTCACACCATGCGATTTTTTTTTTTATAAAGATACCTCAAGTCAAAGGTTTACAATAACAATCCTCGAACGATTCAGACCATTGACATATTATATATGGACTGCTAGTAGCCTACTTCGCGTTGGTTCCAACGTTAGCGCAAGCTCTCTTGGTTCGGACCGGAAAAAAATGGAAACTCACACTTGTCAAAAGACAGTATTTTTATTGACATATTACATAAAAAAGTGATTCGTAATAAATATACGAATATTGTGCAACTTATGAGGTAGTCAAATGCATATACAACGATTTTTTATTCAAATTTTGTTGGTTCCATCTTACAGGAATTATTTGAACTAGCAATTTTTGCAGGTGACATCTGTTGCAAACAATGCCTCAACAATATGAATTTCAACCGTTTTACTTAGCAAATTCACACAAACCCAAGAGGTTGGCAATTTGTTTCCACATTTTTCCGCTCCGAACCAAAGGGCCAGTTATGTTGGCGTAATTTTTTGGGCAGAGAATGTATGGAACTGTCATTTCACTAGCAGTCCATATATAGTATGCCAATGATTCAGACCCTACAGGAAAATATCCATCGTGAAGTTGCGGCCATTGCACCTACGCTTTGCTCTCGCATATTTGCGAATGTGAGGGTCTGGCTGCAAGATTGCCTTGGAAGAAATGGTTGTCATTTAGACGTATTGTCTTCAAAAAAATCTGATCCGCATTGCTAAACTCTAATTTATTAAAATTAATATTAAGGCACAATTGTTTATTTTTTTAATTTTTGAATTGAAAATTTTCCGCTGACACCGTTTATAACACAATAAAAGTATGGATGGGTGATTAAAAAAAAAACAAGCTTGTAGCGGTTAGGAAGACTATTTTCTGTCGATCAACAAGTAAGCAAAAACTAGTATCCATCTTTGTATAGGGTGTCCCAAAAATCCCGCACAATTTAGAAAACAAATAAATTTGTTTGTTTTTTTTTGCAGCTAAGTGGTGGAAAATAAAATTTTTTTAATGAGCATTGTTCTCGGCTTTTTAAAAATGGACTCTTTGAAGTGTATTTTGCGTCACGAGTTTCCGGATGTACTCCATAAATTTTATCTTTAATGTGGTTTTTCATATCCTGAATTGCCTGAGAATTAACTTAAGTAGACCTTGTCCTTCAAATAAGCCAAAGAAAAATGTATGGAACCTTTAAATTGAGTAAATATGCACCCTTTTGAAATTATTCAACCGTCGAACCCCTCTAATAAGAAACGCAGTGTGACTCTTACAACGTGTATAGGGTAGACCCATCGTGCTGTGATTCTATAGGTGTACCACACCAAGTCGTCCATCAATGAGGGTATAATTACCGTTGATGGATAGATCTTAAACTTTCGGTATCCCAAATTATGAAACACTTAAGTATTTTCTCGCACTGCATAACTAAGACGTTGTTGATGGTCCATTCTTGCACTAGCAGCACCTCATAAAAAAATGTTTATTTCTTCCTTAAATACAGTGCAGTGACAACCGGAGCAGATCTAACTGGGAAGAACATCTTTGAACAGAAGTTCTGGTTCGCATTCAATACTCAAGATCTTAAGCCCTACGTCTGTTATCAAATGGGTAAATCACGTTGACGTTCAGTAACCAAATCTTAAATTTGTACTCGTTGCTCAATCGTATACTTTCCATAAAAATCTTCCCCAGAGTTCGCTTAAACAACAAAATAAAAAAAAATTGAGATTTTTAAAAATCGTTCGAGGCTTTTGTGACACCCTGCATATATGTACAAAAGTGCACCCATTGTTGGCAAAATTGTATCTTAGGAGGAACATACTATTGTAAAAATGTCAAAATTAACAGCCTTAGCCATATTATCATACATGTACAAGCATACAAGCATATACAGGGTGTCACGATTTTTGAGTTTTGTCGTAATATTTTTCGCATTCAGTGCCCAGACAGTGGCCATTGATGACACCTCTTGCAGTGCTTATATACAATCTGTTGAGAGAAGTCAAATTCTAAGTGGGTTTCAGATCCAGCCTTGGCCAAATCCGTTTTGTCGCTAAACACGTTGTATCACTTGTCCACCTAAGATTTCTTCTTTCGATACGATTCAGTTTTAGTTTAAACTTGAATATAGCTATTGGTTTACCTAAGATACCATTTCCTGGTAAAATCGGGTATTGTTGTTCCATGTCTGGCAAGTTCACTAACCTTATAGTTCCCTGGAATATAAGTATCTACCCTATGGCACCTAACTTAAGGTGAATATTAAATTGCTTCACCATATGTATGAGAGGACGATCGGCAGTCTAAAGTAGTCTGGAATTAAGAGGAAGAGATTCCAAGGACATGATTACTGCCTAGCTGTCCCAATAGATGCGGACATCTTTAGCAGATATCACGTTTTTCTTAAGCCAAGACAAGACTTCTTTAATCGCCATCATGACCGACTGGGACACGCTACAAGGATTTGGAAAACGGAAGGAGAGACTGATATTAAGAGTATCAGAAAAACACCTTCACCTACCATGTCGTTAGTTTTTGAACCACTGGTGTAGAAGTGAATTGACTTATCTACCAGAAATACCTCTTCCTCCCGGAATGACCTGGAGGGGATGGTAGCCTGGAAGCTTTTGTCAAAATTTAACTAAAGAGTGGTGTAGTCTATGTATGATTTCGGAATCGATTTTGAAATTATTTGGAGGCGTGGCCAAACTCTTTACTGGCCCACTGTGAGATTGCTTTAAAGTAAACGGCTGCACTAGGTGCATTTGCCTACCAAAGATGTTAAGGGGTTTTAGATGAAACAAAATGGCCAGTACTGCAGAGGGTGTCGTTCGAAACGCTCCGCTTATGCACAAACAAGATGAACTCTGGACTTTGCTTAGATTATCGTAGTTTATCTAAGGGAGCCCACGAAACTGTAATATCGAAGTTTTTTCCATTCGCTGCACTAAAGAAAGGCTCCTGCACAATGGACCGCAACGAGTCTGAGTACTCTGAGATACTCTTTAGCAAGAGTAGTATACGAATTATTCGCTGCATATCGCAATGCATCGAATTGTTCATATTTTTTACTATTCAGTTAAGTAACCTGTCACTTAAGATGTGTTTATTCCTGAGGTCGAATCGACGTATCTATGAACGGATGACTGGTCATGGAGTTTGAATTGTGTTGTTCGTAGATCTTACAATAACATCAATACAAATTATGTGGCAAGTAATTTTTTAGCGTTAGTGGTTTGGTTTTCATGAACTTGGGATAGTTCGGCCTTAAAATCAAGATCTCAGAGCTTGGAAATAACATGGCTACCAAACATACGTATACATGCACTTACTTCTAGAGTTCTGTAAAGTGGAGGCTCAGAAAAAAACCCAATTATGGCGAAAGATACGCCGTTTTGTTACCATAAACTCGTACATATTAGTTTGTCTGAGAAAGGATTATGAGCTTAATCCAGCCGGTGGAGTTCAGAAAAGGCATTAGTTCTCCAATACTCTTGTCAGCTATCTCATTCAGATTTTTTATGTCATTCGAATAAATGATCAGGAAAAAATATGGACCAATTCCGGTTAAGTACTCCAATGAAATGTTCTCTTTCCCGATAAAAAAAAAGATGCTGAGATCCTGACAAAGGTATAGAAAAGCAACAATGTCTGTACTCTATCAACAAAATACGCCTTTTAGATAATTTCCAGTGATTTAGATTCATTCTCGATCGTGCCTTCTGTGCCATTTTTGTCTAGGGCCTAGTGCTACCATCACATCTTCTTCCTAATTCGGCAAGGTTATGATCTAAAAATAAGGGATCTTCACCCACCTACTTCACTGCGTTTCTACTGATCCGCATGTGCGGCTGGATCACTTCATTACTTCGATTTCTTTGGAACGTTCATTGACATTGCCTTTTTAACAGGATTTAAATGATAGAATATCAACAATGTCTGCACTCTATCTTGCGCGGAGTTCAGCAAACACCGCCTTTTATATAATTTGCAGTTGCCGAGATTCATTCTCGATAGTGCCTTCAGTGTCATCTTTGTCTAGGGCCTAGTGCTACCGTCATATATTCTTTTACCTAATTCGACGAGGTTATGATCTGAAAACAATGGATCTTAACCCTCCCACTTCACAGCGTTTCTACTGATCCGCCTGTGGGGTTGGATCATTTCATTACTGAGGCAAACCAAATACTGGTGTCGTTGTATTTGTGTGATCCAGGAGTTTACAGGGCTGTCTTCTCTCTTTGAACCGGCTGAGCCTGTTGTGCTCTATTTTTTCGTAAGATTGTTTCTTTGACGTGAGGGTCTTAGAACTTCTTATTCTACATAGCGCTACTATCACACCATCAAATGAAAGAAACAATATACTTACATAATGTATCTAATAGCGAGAGGGGAGTAGTTATTGGTGCACTACTGACTTTGAACAATGTTTGCAACAAGTGCATATATTTAATTGTAATTAATTTTATTCATTCTTATTTTAAATCCTTTTTACTTACTTTCCCTTATATTTCGCGCCAATTGCACTCATGGTTTCATAATAAATATAAATGTTAAAAATATACAATTATAAAAAATGCAAAAATTATTAACAATCAAGTACCTTTCGCGAGCAACAACCATATATAATCATCTAAAGAAAAAAATATTCATCATCATCATCACCATTAAAAATACGTTTCTAAGCGAATTGAATAAAATATAAAAAAAAAACAGAAACACGTTTGTACCTAAAAAAAAAGAATTGTTTAGAAATTAAGTTCGCAAAAAACTAAATTATAACACCACCCCTTAACGTGTAAATTAAATAATTATAGTTACATACATATATTTTTGAACCAAACTCTTAAGTGTAAACTGTTTGTAGTGTTTAAAAAGAACTGTGAAATAATTAATTTAATTTTAAGCTTTTATTTTTCTTTAATAAATGAATGTACAATTAAAACAAGCAAATTGTGTTGTTTTTAGTTAGTTTCTGTGTTTTTTATTGAAAGATTAAATTAATTAATTAATATTATATCTAATTTTTGTAAAATATTTTGATTTGAAAATGAGTATATAAATAAAACAAAAATTAATTTATTTTTTCGCATTTACTATTAGTTTGTTTTATAATTATTTCGTTTTAATATTAAGAAGGATTAATAAATAAAAACAAAGTTTTGAATAATAAATGAAATTGTGTGTTATTGGTATTTCAACATTTGTCAGATAACTCGAGCTCTTATACGCGGAGAACTTTAGCTCCAGGCGCCTGCCTGGGAGTTGTTGGCATAACCTTAGTGGGATATAGAGGTAAAGTAAAAATAAAATGATATACCTATAGATATACTAAAATATTATATTATATCTTTTGGAACTTAGTTCATTTAAAATTGTTTTTTTATTATTATTGATAGAGTTTACAAAACAAAAGGATTTAAATTAGCAACAAATTAAAGATAGAAGTAAAGGTTTTCTAGGACTAGTCTGCATATCTAAGGCCCATTTGCTGAAACGAAACATAAATCCTGTTTCTAGCTAAGTTCCACATAAATATTAAGTGATACATAACGTTATTTAAGTTGCACATACAAATTTATGTTGAACTTAGCAGAGAAGCAGTTTTCAATAATAAAAAATCTTACAATCTTGCAAAATAGTTATTTATCAAATTCATACGTTTTTGGATGTTTAAATTGGAGGAATTTCTTCTAGAATTGTTTTGTTGGGAAGAATGTTTAACATCTATCTGTCCAGCGCTGATAACACGTTCTAGATCTTCATCACTGAAGTTAAAACGTTCAGGTCGATTATCGACTATACCATTATGTCTCAATATGTTGTGCAGAACACAGGTTGTAATTATAATGGCTAAAACAGTACTCAACTTTAAAGGGGCACCGTACGCCAAAATGGGAAAACTTCGTTTTAAAATCCCAAAAGCATTTTCTATTACACCTCTGGAACGAATTTGAGACTCATTATATAACTGCTCTGCAGTGCTATGTGGATTAAGAAGTGGTGTCATCAAATAAGATTGGAACGAATTTGAGACTCATTATATAACTGCTCTGCAGTGCTATGTGGATTAAGAAGTGGTGTCATCAAATAAGATTTTTGAGGATAAGCCGAATCACCTAATATTTAACAAAAATAAAGTTCCTACACATAATATGACAAATTTTATTGAACATACCCAAAATGGAACAATCTGCGTATAAGTTCAACTGTCTTTCCAAAATATTTTTTATTCTGCAACTATTGAAAATAATTGCATCATGAGTAGATCCAGGGGCCTTATTTTGTATTGCGTTTCTATTGCAAATGTATACGAACTCAATTTCCAAGTAATTTAAGTGACGTTTGATAGATGTTTTGACAATCTAACTTTCCGAAATGTTTGATTTTGAGTTGGAAGCACTTACACCCAATCCGAGAACCATACAAAATACCCATTCATTTTGGAATCGGATTACATTTTCGAATGGCAATCCGAATCCGAAAGCAGTACAAATAAGGCCACAGGCCACCATGCCACCACATTGGTAAATATCATGTTATCATTGCAAATTGCCCGGACGTTTATAGTAAAATAACTTTTTCTGTTTCGATAAACGTCCAATCAATGCCACCTTAACATATAAATATTCGAAATCAATACTTAAGAAATAAGCATTAATTACCAGTAGACTGAATTTTCACATGAGTGCCATCAACGGCACCAATTACATTTGGAAACGATGCTATTTAACCCTTGTGTAGGTGTCAAGGTACCTGGGTACTTTTCCAACATAATTTGACAAAAAAAAAGTGTTCCACCACAGCCACTTTGTCAGTATTTGCAGTACCTTCCTAAAAAACATTTCTGTGTTGAATGCCGAAAGGCCGAAAATCGAGCCATATGTTTGTTCTGTAGAATTTGAATCTGACATGATCTCGAATATGACATCAAAGTACCTGGGTACTGCCATAGATTATGCACTGAAATGCGTGCGAATCCGACTGCTCACATCACATAGAAGGCCACGAGGAGTCGCTGGTCAACTTAGAAATATCCTGCATCAAAGAAGGAAAGCCAAAAGACAAAAGGGAGGAGCTATGTTTGAAATAACAAGCAATTAACAATCCACCGGAAATCCAAAGTAATTAGAAGATAACACTTGAACATTTTGTTTATGCAGCTGCAAGTCGAAAAGCTCTTAGTGTATATGTTCAATTCCAATTATTCGGATAGGCTACCAAAGGTATGGAAACCAACTAGCCAAGAGTTGAAGGTGTTCTCTTTATGGCATCATTGAAGTGGAGAGCCCACATCGATTCTCTGGGACTCCGACCCTGTCACCCATTTTCTTGCTGCAATATCTCGTCGCCGATATTCTGCAATTAAGTGCTTTATACGCTTCGATTATATGTATACTAAAGCTGATCGACTGTCCACTGATAAAGCCGCCCCAGTTCGTGATTTCTGGAACCTAATGAATTAACAGCTGCATAAAAACTACAAATCATCAGCAGACATCACTGTCGATGAAAAGCTGTTTCCGTACAGAAGGCGTTCTAAGTTTACGCAGAAAATACCCTCAAAACCAACCAAATATGGCATGAAAGTTTGGTGGGCTTGCAATGCATCAAACTATTATCCACTGCGCGGTATACTCTTTACTGGAAAGGAGGCAGGTACAGCACGCCAGACCATCGTTGGAGAAAACATTGTAAAGAGGTTGATGCGAAGGTACAAAAGATCAGGCCGCAATGAAATCACCTATAATTTGTTCATTGGTTTGGACCTCGTGAAATACTTTCTCGCTTAAAACGTAACTTTGGTCGGCACCGTTCGCCAAAATAAAACGTTCATTCCGCCACAAGTGAAAAAACACAAAGACCGTGAAGAGTTTTCGAGCGTATTTGGCTTCCATAAATCGAAATACAGTATAGTACCGACAACAAACAAGGCTGTGATTGCCTTATCGTCTATGCATAATGATATCTCTTTCGCCGATGAGCAAAATAAGTACAAGCCAGAGATGATACTGTATTATAATAAAACGAAGAGTGGGGTAGACACGATGGACAAAATGACTGCATTTTACACGACAAAACGCAGAACCAAACGGTGACCGCTCGCCATGTTTTGCAATTTGCTCGATGTCTACGGTCTAGCAGCCTATGCCGTGTATTCTTTCAACAAGCCGGACATCATTGCGACTAATAAACGGAGGTTGTTTCTGACCAACATGGCTAAGCAACTCATGCTGCCAGGTATAGAAGAGCGTTCGAAAATTCCGAAAGTAATGGCCAACTTTTCCAACCAACCTTGTGTTCAAAGATACTTGCCACCTTTGCGTTTCAGGTCATAAGCGCCAAACTCGCGAGGAGTGCATATGGTGCACAAAGCCGGTATGCGATCAGCACTGCAAAAATTTACCAAAATGCTAAATGCATAGTCGCTGCCAAAGTTGACCGAGTAGTCACATCTCTATACTTATTTCTCTTCAAATAAAAAAATTATGAAAATCCGTCATTTTTTACAAACAACTGCTTTGAAAAAATACATGTTTTTTTCTCTTACAATAGTTTTTTTTATGTAATTCACAAATCAGCACACAATTACCATACAAAATATACTGCTGTACCTGGGTACCATGGCACTCTTAAGTGTAATTTTTTGTTGCCGCTCACACAAGGGTTAAAAAAAAAATCGCTTTTAGTTTTTAAAACGTCAGCTGCACTTTCAGGAAATTTGATATAATCATTTCCAAGACTAGCAATTGCTTTTGAAACTTTCAAAACTATTTTTGAAACTGTCGAGACATGCATCCGTCCAACATGCATCCGTCCAAAATAAGCCATGCTATGCAAAACTTGATTAATAGGAGCGATGGAGTTGTTTCTAATAACGTAAATACACATTTAATTTATGTAGTTTAAATCACACTTATCATTGCTATACCCGTTTAAAGGACATTCTAATAAGCTCGCTGGTTTCTCTAAAACAACAATTGTTATTTCTTGTGTAAAGCGAAAGAAAGAAAAATATTCATTTCTCTCGTAAATTTGACGAGGAACTCCTACTTCTAGAATTTCAAACACTTCCACGTCATCTTCAAACAAATCCAGAATTTCGAAATCCATTTTTATTTATTGTAGATTTAATATTTATTTTTAATTATTTATTATCTTTATTATTGAAAGAACATGCCAGGGTTTCAAAGCCAGAACAGAAGCCTGCAGGGACGAAAATGGCAACATAGTAGTAGAATCGCAGTCGGTGCTGAGGATATGGAAGGAACACTTCTGCAGACTGTTAAACGGCGATGATGATCAATATTCCGCTGTCAGGCAGAATGAGCCATTCAACAGTGACGATGGCAGTCAAAATTCCCGTCAACCCGATTAGATGAAGGAGGAGATGAGTTGGTAAGGAGCATACACCAACTCATCTGTAAAATCTGGTCGGACGAAAGTATGCCCGATGAATGGAACCTCAGCATCGTTTGCCCGATCCTGAAGAAAGGAGACCCTCTGAACTGCGCCAACTACAGAGGTATAAGTCTCCTAAATATCGCATATAAGATCCTGTCTGCCGTACTATGTGAACGCCTAAAACCGATCGTCAACAACCTGATAGGTCCTTATCAGTGCGGTTTTAGGCCTGGAAAGTCCACCATTGACCAAATATTCACACTACAGCAAACCTTGGAAAAAACCCATGAATATAAAATCGATACGCACCATCTCTTCATCGATTTCAATGTTGCCTATGATAGCGTGTATAGAGACGAGTTATACAGAGCCATGTCTAGTCTTGGCATCCCTGCCAAGCTCGTCCATTTGTGCAGAATGACGATGAAGAACTCTAGCTGCTCCATCAAAGTCGGTAAGAACATCACCGAACCATTCGATGTCAGGAAAGGTCTTAGAGAAGGCGACGCGCTATCATGCGATCTCTTTAACAGAGTACTTGAGAGAATTGTACGAAACTCACAAGCCAACCCCGGAGATACAATCTTCTTCAAGTCTGTACAACTACTCGCTTATGCCGATGACATTGACATAATCGGAAGAACTCAGCGGGCAGTCAATGGGGCATTTACGAGTATTGAGAACGAGGCAGCAAAGATGGGTCTAGCGGTCAATGAAAGCAAAACAAAATATATGCCTGTCTACAAAAAAGGACACACAACATCGGCGTCTTGGACAGAACGCCACAATAGACAGATACAATTTTGAGGTAGTAAAGGATTTTGTCTACCTAGGCTCTATGGTGAACTCCGCAAATGACATCAGTAGGGAGATTACACGAAGAATTACTCTTGCCAATCGTTGTTTCTATGGGCTAAGAAGGCAATTGAGTAGCAAAGCCCTATCTCGAACTACTAAGGTAACTCTTTATAAGACATTAATTATCCCAGTCCTGCTGTATGGCGCAGAGGCATGGGCTTTAACAAAACCGGATGAGGATGCCCTTGGTTATTTCGAGAGAAAAGTTTTTGAGCGATATTTGGTCCCGTCTGCATAGACGGTGAGTGGAGGAGAAGGTACAATGCCGAACTATACGGCCCGTACAAGGACATCGACTTAGCCAGAAGAGTTCACATACAGCGACTAAGATGGCTGGGTCATTTAGAGCGGATGGAGCCCAACCTTCCCGCTAAGAAAGTCTTCGAATCCTCCCCGGACGGACGGCGCAGTAGAGGACGACCTCGCGGTAGGTTTTTTTTTTTTTTTTTTTTGATTGGGAGGGGTAATCTTCAAAAGACGAAACTCAGTACGTCTTGAGTAACAGTGTGGGACTCTTACCCACTAAACCCCCCTCCCACGACCGCCCCATTCCCCGCGGTACTGCCGTCAAGCATTTCATCGCGGGGGGGTTTTAGTCTGATGTATTCGACTAGTGCCTGTTTGCATTATCCTGCTCAGCATTGATTGTATTTCGCCGGTCTGATTCTTTCCTTTCTCTTTCTAGGGTTCTTAGAATCTTCATTATGCGCATTGTGCTCCCAGCGACTGCGTCCCATGCCTCCTGGCTTTTGAGCATTTTGCCAACGATGTTTTCTGGCGTCAGTGGGTGGCCGAGTTCACTCCTTAGTGCCTTCCTTTCGTCGAGGAATCTTGGGCATTCAAAAAATATATGTTCCGCGTTTTCTACGCAGTCAGCGCAATGCGGACAGTAAGGGCTATTGTCGTGTTTATACTTATGTAAGTACGAACGAAAGCATCCATGGCCCGTTAGGAACTGCGTTAAGTAGAACTCAAGTTCTCCATGTTGTCTGTCGAACCATGGCTGGATTTGGTGTATGAGCCTATGGGTCCACCTGCCTTTCTCAGAAGCATTCCAGCATTCTTGCCATTCTCTTAGGCTTTCTGCTCTATAGAGCCGGTTTTCGCTGGCCTCGTTTCTTTCTCTTCTTGCGCAGTACTGACGTTGCTGTTCTACTGCCAGGATATCTACTGGGAGCATTCTCGCTACCACGCAAGCTGCATCGCTAGAAGTAGTGCGAAATGCGCAGCTAGCTCTCAATGCACATATTCGATACACAGATGTGATATGTGATCTGTATGTTTTAATTGCCATGGCCCCGGCCCAAATTGGTGCGGATTATAGACGTAACCACTCTAGCCAGCAGTAACCTACGGCTATGTCTTGGTCCTCCTATATTGGGCATGATACGCGCGAGTGCGGCACTTGCTATTGCACCTTTTCGGCCTACATACTTAAGGTGATCTCTAAATGAAAGTCTCGTATCTATCATGACACCTAGGTATTTTATATGCGGTTTAGATGTGATTTCATGGCCGCCGACTATAATGGTGAGAGTTTCTACCTTCTTCCTACTACTTATCAGGACTGCTTCAGTTTTATGCTCCGCCAGTGTTAGACCAACTGAGGTGAGCCATTTTCGTATTATCCTTATTGTCGCATTGCTTATCTGTTCCACCTCCTCCAACAGTTTAGCAGTGACAATAATGGCGATATCATCAGCAAATCCCACTATTTTTGTTTCTGCGGGTATAGGAAGTCGCAGTATACCGTCATACATAATATTCCAGAGCAAAGAGCCAAGGACTGAGCCCTGTGGTACTCCGCCTGTGATCTTATATTCCTTGGGGCCGCGGTCTGTATTGTATACCAAGATTCTGCACCTGAAGTAGTCAACAATAACGTCTATGAGGTATTGTGGAACTCTCATCCTTCTGAGCGCTTGTAAGATGTGACTCCAATTTGCCGTATGAAGGCGTTTTTTATGTCAAGAGTTATAACCAAGCAGTACTTTTTGGAACCGCCTCTCCATCTTCTTCCCTGTATAGCCTCTTGTGCCGTTTTAACTACCACATTGATTGCATCTGTTGTTGAGCGCGCTTTTCGAAAGCCGTATTGGTGTTCTGAAAGACCTCCAGGTTCTCGCTCGATGACACTTGGTACGTAGATGCGCGATTTCTTCATTCCACCAGTAAACTGGGGGACGATGTTCCATAGCCTTTCTTCTCCTCATTGTGGCGTCACATGCCCGTGTAACCTCATTTATGGCCTGCATTGCTTTACTGCCCGCACGACCCGTCAGTACTGCGTTTCTGTTGAAGATACATGTGAATGCTTCCACGTCGAAAGAGTCTGATTTCCAGCCTTTTTTCTGGGGTAGCCTGGCTAGCGGTGTTTGTCTTCTTGCTTCCGGCAGTACTTCACATATTATCGCCTGGTGGTCGCTATGAGTATAGAGGTCACTGACTTCCCACTTTGTTCTTCCTATCAAGGAGCTACTTACGTATGTGATGTCTATAATAGAAGCGCCGCTTCCTCTGCAAAACGTGGGTTTATTTCCGCTGTTTACTAGTACCACGTCTAGGGCTGTAAAAGCCTCCAGTAGGGATCTTCCGCGTCTGTTCGTTTCTTTGCATCCCCATTCAGCGGCCCATGCATTAAAGTCGCCAGCAATGATCGCCGGTTTTCGATCTAAAGCATCGTTTACGAGTTTGTCCAGCAGCTCTTCGAACTCTGCTATCGAGAGGCTTGGTGGTGCATAGCAGCTACAAATATATATGCCGTCGATTTTTGCCCATATAAAACCATCTCCCGATGTTGGCATTCTCTCTTGGAAGGCGGTTTTCCCACAGGTCCATATGGCCGCTTTTCCCGTAGTGTCCGTTATCCACGCGTTTGCATCGAATTCTTTGTAGGGCTCACTAAGGATTACGACGTCTACTTTTTGTTCGCGCACAGATTGTATGAGGAGATCGTTCGCAACTTCGCAGTGATTGAGGTTGAGCTGTTTTATCTTCATATAAGGTGTTTCAGGTCTCTCAAGGCTTTTTGGAAGGCTGGGCATTTGCCGCTTCCTGTGACATGGTTGCTATTTGTGTCCTTTTTGTCACAACACAGCAGGCATTTTGGCTCTAGGGCACAAGATTTTGCGGTGTGTCCACTCGCACCACATCTAATACACCGGTCAGAATAATCCACCTCACTTTTGCATGCTCTGGCAGTATGTCCGAAGTCCATACATTTGTAGCATTTTGTTGGAGTGATTTTTTCCCAATGCGCACTTTGCTGGCAGTCATCAGCCTCTCAGCCACTTCCGCTGGCAGGCTCACTGTCGCTATCTGTGTCCCTAAGTAAGCTTTTCGCAGAGACTTTATGGCACTTGTTCCGACATGGTACTCTTTGGATCCCTCTAATTGCTTGGTTAGGGCTTCGCAGATCTCCTCCTTCGTTGTGATTCCGTCCAGATCTTTGACTTATATGAGTACCTCGTGCGTTAGGGTTTTCACTTCCGCTTCTGTTCCCAAGGCCTTTTCCACGGATGCATGAAGCTTGGTCGTTTCCGTTGTTGGGAGGCTCCTTAGTTTTAAGAGTAGGTCTCCTTTGGCCGTCCTCCTGATTTGGTTGACCTTTTGGCCGAGCTCTCTCAATTCAGGGTTGTCCTTTGCATTGTGCAGCATTTCTGCATAAGAGAGACCATCCTTAGCTTTAATCACTAAAGCATATGGGCGCGCTTTCAGCCTTTTTTTGGTACTTCCTCTTGGCTTTTCCCACTTTTCGGTTTTCGTGTTATGGGTTTCCACCTGGACGGGTTTTTCTTTTCCTATCGGGACCACGGTCTTTTTCTTCTTCGCGGCTGGGAGCTGCTGGCTCGTAATTTTGCTTTCCCGCCTGCGTTTGGGCGTTTGTGGTCGTATCTCACAGCTATCTACCGCAGGCTTTGACGCCTCAGTGGTCTTCAGGACTGCTGCTCGGTAGTTTAGCGGTTTTGACTGTATGGTTTGTGTAGTCTTATCCTGCCTTTCAACGTGTAAATGTTCTTGTCGTTCGTTTTCAGGGTCCAATGCCTTTTCATACGTGGTACGAATAGAACTCACCAGTTTACGAATCTCGTGATGCACGTTGTTCTTATCCTTGATGAATTCAGCAAGTTCGGCTATTTTTTTGCCCAGTACAGTCATCGTATCACACTTGCCTATCTCTTCATTGGAGCGTGGGTTGTTTTGAACCTCAGCTAAAGCTATGGTAGCAGTATCCACGCGTACGATTTGGGGCGATATTATCGCCGCCTGTTCCTTTTCAAGCGGAGTATCAACTGGCGATCGAGCCAATAGTGCTCCCCTTCGAAATGGGTCTTCTATGGTTGGGGTTTTTGGCTCCCCATTTTTTTGGTTTTTTTCCGTTTCTTTTGTTATTTTTATTTGATTTATTTTGGTTTGTTTAAGTTTGTTCATTTTGAATCCCACGAGTAAGGGGGAATTGATATCGACCACGCCATAGCCCCCTGTAGCGTGGTAAGGCTTTATTTCAACCAGAGGTCACCAGGTATCTGGAGGGCTCCGTTAGAGATGCTGTATTGATTTTACATCCCCAGCACCATTCAGGCCTCAGCACGGGTCGCGTAACACCTTGCCTTCGGGATAGGACACTTATTTAAGAGCGGCGTCTACTCGCTCTGTCACAGATACTTCACAGGGCTCATGTGATTTTTTCCCTCACACCCTCCATTCTGCCGCTCGTGGTCGGGGACTGCTTATTGGTTATTCGCAGCTAGCCTACATATCTGAAGGCCGTTCAGCTATCCGCCACCTTGCTGACCCCCCTGGTAGCCTAAGCGTGGCCCCAGGACCTCGCGGTAGGTGGCGCAAACAAGTGGAGGGGGTCCTTACCAACTTGGCGTGCGCAACTGGAGGCAGCTGGCTCGTAACCGTGCTGGCTGGAGAGGTTTGTTGGTTGAGGCCCAGGTCCACCCCGGACTGTAGCGCCATCTAAGTAAGTAAGTAAATAAATTACAAAATAATATTACATATTTAGCACTAGCTACCAGGGCTATCGGCTAGATTTTAAAATATGTGAATAGAAAGTGAACCAGCATGAGATATCAGTGTACAGTCACCCTGAATCGCATGCCGGACACTATGTTTTTTTAAATAATTTTGTCAAGTTTGATGATTTTTAAAAGCTTGAAAGTTAAATTAACATTTTGCTCCGTAGGATCTCTAAGAATTTCTAAGAGAGTCTTATTATTAGTATGTCTACTTAGAATAATTTTAGTGCCATTGCACCTAAAGAGAAGATGCGGTATGGTTAGCGTTTCGGCGTTGCATATGTGATATTGTGGTGGATCGCTTTTCGATAGCAAATGGTTGTGTGTTGCATAAGAGTGGCTCATACGTAGACGAATAAAACATTTAATCACATTGCTTGAACAGTTGGTTGGATAAATTGCCATTACACCAGCGGGGCTGATGATTGATTTGCATCCAAGAATCTTGCCTTACATTGTCCCAGTGTGTTTTAATATTTTTTTATAAGATCTTGTTTGTTTGGAATATAAAATGTGATCAGTGGTTCTTGTATTGCAGATTTTGCCGCGCTGTCAGCCTATTCCTTCCCTTTTATACCGGTATGACCTGGTATCCAGATCAGTTTTATTCGGTTGCTGTGCTCCACTAGTTTGTCTCTGATTCCTTAGAAAATTGGAGTTCGGTTGTTGGTGTTAATAACAGCGTTTATAGTTGAGAGGCTGTCGGTACAGATGAGAATTTTACTTCTTGTTTTTATTTTGGTGGCGCAGAGAACTGCAGAGAATTCAGCTGATAGGACTGATGAGAATAGTGGGAGAACACAGTTGTTTAGAACTCTGCCGTTTTCGTCTACAACAGCGAATGCTGTTCCATTTTCGTTTTTGGAACCATCAGTAAATATGAGTTTCCAATTGTTTCTCTTATGGTGAATGGATATTTCTGTAAATAATGCTTTATAACATTCATTGCTTGTTGAAGTTTTAGGTAACTTACTGAGGTCAGTGATGATGAAACTTGATGTCAGCGATCATGGCGGGTAGGATGGTTCCTTTGCTGTTTGAAGCGAGAGTGGAATGTCCGTTTGTTTAGGGAACGATAGAGCGTTAAATATTGCTGATGGACAGTTGTGACTTCTTGTTCGGCTTAGGACTTGTCGGGCAACCGTTGTTAGGGGTGGTTTGGGCGAGCAGCATAGTTTGGGTATGACAAGTGAAGAGAGGTATTGAAATCTATCTTCAACTGATGGAAGGCCGGATTCGATAAGCATGTTGTAGATGGGAGTAGTCCTAAATGCTCTTAGAGCTATGCTTATTGCAGCATGATATTGTGGCTTTATAAGTTGGAGTGATGACATCGAGCAGTTACCATAAATTACTTAACCATAATCGATCTTAGATAATATAATAGACTTAATAATTCAAATGAGTATGTTTAAATGGGCACAACTGAATTTTGACGATAGATATTTTATAATATTTAACCTGGTAGTAAGGCTTTTTTTTACTAACAAACAATGGATCTTAAAAGAATAATTACAGTCGAACGTAACACCAAGAGTATTTAAACTATTAACATTACTGATGCTTATGTTGTTAAAAACAAGTGGTAGGTATTTTGAACAGCTAGTTTTTCTACAAATGTGTAGGATTTTGCTTTTGCTGAACGAGATTTTTGATCCCGATACGGTACACCAATGACTGATATCCGAAAGGATGTTTGAGAAGATGTCAGTAGTATTTGTAATATCCTTGTTTCTGGAAAATAGTCATCCGCATACAGAAAATGTCGAACAGATTTGTAATTTGATAGAAATTCACTTAATTTGTTAAAGGCGATGATAAAGAGAATAACAGAAATACGAGATCTTTGTGGGATACCATTTTTTAAGTCATGTAACTTGGAGAATTCGTTATTTAATCGTATTCGAAACTTTCGGTGTATTAGAAATGACTTAACATAGTTAAATATTTTCGGACCGATTTTCCATTTTGACAATTTGTTCAGTATGACGTGAATCCTGATTCTCTCAAATGCTTTTTCAAAGTCGATTTGGAGGATCAGATATGGTTTTTTGTCGATAAGGCAGAGGTCACATATTCGTCAATGAATAATAAGGCATCGGATGAGGAACGACCATGTTTAAATGCTACTTGGTTATAATGAACTAAGTCATTTTTTTTCTAAGAACCAGAGTAATCTCTTAGAGATCATTTTTTCTAACAGCTTTCCCGAACATGGTAGGAGAGAAATGGGTCGATAATTACCGCCTTCAGTGGAACTTTTTTGTGGTTTCTGTACTGGTATTATAGTGGCTGTTTTCCACGTTTGAGGAATAATTCCTTTGTTTAAGATGTTGTTGTACTGTGATAGGAGTCTATGCTTTAAGATTGCTGGACTGCTTTTGAGCATCGGGTACGATATAGTTTTCATATAAATTTTGTTGTAATCACTTTATATTAGTTAAGAAATAACACAGAAAAATTACTATTAATGAATACGTCAATCGCTTATGTCTTACTTAAATATTTTATAAGACACTTTTTCCCCCACATAAACTATGTTCGACTTAACGAAATTTAAGTTTAGGTTTGAGTTTGGTGCAAAGCAATATGCGTCACTTAAGTCGGCTCTCCCACTGAGGGAACAAGCAGCAAGCAACTGGCAATAGGAAACATGTGATATTATCGCTAACAATTATTTTACATTGAATCAAATTAGAGGTTTCACATTAACTTACTTACTTACTTACTTAGATGGCGCTACAGTCCAGGGTGGAGCTGGGCCTCAACCAACAAACCTCTCCAGCCAGCGCGGTTACGAGCCAGCTGCCTCCACTTGCGCACGCCAAGTTGGTTGAGGTCCCCCTCCACTTGTTTGCGCCACCTACCGCGAGGTCGTCCTCTACTGCGTCGTCCATCCGGGGTGGATTCGAAGACTTTCATAGCGGGAACGTTGGGCTCCATCCGCTCTAAATGACCCAGCCATCTTAGTCGCTGTATGTGAACTCTTCTGGTTAAGTCGATGTCCTTGTACAGGCCGTATAGTTCGGCATTGTACCTTCTCCTCCACTCACCGTCTATGCAGACGGGACCAAAGATTGCTCGAAGAACTTTTCTCTCGAAATAACCAAGGGCATCCTCATCCGGTTTTGTCAAAGCCCATGCCTCTGCGCCATACAGCAGGACTGGGATGATTAGTGTCTTATGTATAGTTACGTTAGTAGTTCGAGCTAGGGCTTTGCTACTCAATTGCCTTCTTAGCCCATAGAAACAACGATTGGCAAGAGTAATTCTTCGTGTAATCTCCCTACTGATGTCATTTGCGGAGTTCACCATAGAGCCTAGGTAGACAAAATCCTTTACTACCTCAAAATTGTATCTGTCTATTGTGGCGTTCTGTCCAAGACGCCGATTTTGGGTGTCCTTTTTTGTAGACAGGCATATATTTTGTTTTGCTTTCATTGACCGCTAGACCCATCTTTGCTGCCTGGATCTCAATACTTGTAAATGATCCATTGACTGTCCGCCGATTTCTTCCGATTATGTCAATGTCATCGGCATAAGCGAGTAGTTGTACAGACTTGTAAAAGATTGTACCTCCGGTGTTGGTTTGTGAGTTTCGTAGAATTCTTTTAAGTACTATGTTAAAGAGATCGCATGATAGCGCGTCACCTTGTCTAAGACCTTTCCTGACATCGAATGGTTCGGTTATGTTCTTACCGACTTTGAAGGAGCAGCTAGAGTTCTCCATCGTCATTCTGCACAAACGGACGAGCTTGGCAGGGATGCCAAGACTAGACATGGCTCTGTATAACTCGTCTCTATACACGCTATCATAGGCAACATTGAAATCGATGAAGAGGTGGTGCGTATCGATTTTATATTCATGGGTTTTTTTCAAGATCTGCCTTAGTGTGAATATTTGGTCAATGGTGGACTTTCCAGGCCTAAAACCGCACTGATAAGGACCTATCAGGTTGTTGACGATCGGTTTTAGGCGTTCACATAGTACGGCAGACAGGATCTTATATGCGATACTTAGGAGACTTATACCTCTGTATTTGGCGCAGTTCAGAGGGTCTCCTTTCTTCAGGATCGGGCAAAGAAAGGAGATCGGGATGCTGAGGTTCCATTCATCGGGCATACTTTCGTCCGACCAGATTTTACAGATGATCTGGTGCATGCTCCTTACCAACTCATCTCCTCCTGCCTTGAAAAGTTCAGCGACAAGGCCGTCGGCTCCAGCAGGTTTGTTGGATTTGAGTTTAGATATCGCTATCCTCACTTCATTCTGATCGAGTTGACGGCAATCTTGACTGTCATCGTCACTGTTGAATGGCTCATTCTGCCTGACAGCGGAATATTGGTCATCATTGCCGTTTAACAGTCTACAGAAGTTTTCCTTCCATATCCGCAGCACCGACTGCGATTCTACTACTATATTACCATTTTTGTCCCTGAAGGCTTCTGTTCTGGCTTTGAAACCCTGGCATGTTCTTTTTACCTTTTGGTAACATTTTCGAACATTATTGCTGCAATAAAGTCTGTCAATCTCCTCGATCGAGCGCTTTTCATGCTCCTTTTTCTTCTTCCTGAGAAGTCGATATTCCTCTTTTCTCCTGCTCACGTAGAGCTCGTAAGCAGCTCTGGTCCTTCTATGCAGCGCCGTTTTGTACGCCTCTTGTTTAGTTGCATGTGCTTGCCGGCATTCCTCATCAAACTAGGGGTTTCGTTTTGGTGGCCGAGACAAACCCAGTACATCAGAGGCGGCATCTCTGACAGCTTGTTGGCAAAGCTGCCACTGGTCTTCCGCATTTGCTGCTGGCGGCATAGGACGTAGATTAAGATTAGAAGAAATTCGATCGGCAAAGGTTCTGGCGGTCTCTTGCGATTGTAGCCGCCCGACGTCAAATTTCCCCACAGTATTTCGCTGATTTCGCTCCGCTCTGGATATCCGCATCCGTACCTTGGCTACAACTAGGTAGTGATCCGAGTCCACATTGGCTCCTCGGAAAGTCCGGACACCCAGAATACTGGAAGGGTGCCTTGCGTCGATCGCAATGTGATCGATTTGGTTGACGATTTTTCGATCAAATAAGAGACATGTTCCTTTGTGAATGTCGAGACGTGGGAACCGCGTACTAGCTAAGACAAAGTTTCGCCCCGCTGCAAATTCGATTAGCCTTAGTCCGTTGCTGGATGTGATGTCTTGCAGGCTGTGCTTTCCGACCACGCTACTAAAAACCAAGAGCTGGTAGAAGTCATACTTTGTCGGGTCGTCCTTCTCCTCGTAAGGGGCGTGAACGCGTATTAGGGTAATGTTGGCAAATTTAGCCTTGATACGGATAGTCATAAGGCGATAGTGGCATGGCTGTTTCCGCCAATCCAAACTAAGCCACAAAAATCTTATTTCCTCGAAAACTGTGCACCGCATAGGAAATACAGATACAGATTTGAAATCTGCACACATGCACGCTTCTTATGAAGTAGGAATTACACGGAGTGGCGATTGGTCGGAAAATTCGATATCTGGCGATGCCGGCATGGCCGTTTCGGCCAATCCAAACTAGTCAACAAAAGATATGATTTTCTCCAAAACTGTGCACCGCATGGGAAATCCAGATACAGATTTGAAATCTGCACACATGCACGCTTCTTATGACGTAGGAATTACACGGAGTGGCGATTGGTCGGAAAATTCGATATCTGGCGATGCCGTCATGGCCGTTTCGGCCAATCCAAACTAGTCAACAAAAAATATGATTTTCTCCAAAACTGTGCACCGCATGGGAACTCCAGATACAGATTTGAAATCTGCACACATGCACGCTTCTAATGACGTAGAATTTACACGGATCGGTGATTGGTCGGAAAATTCGATATCTGGCGATGCCGGCATGGCCGTTTCGCCCAATCCAAACTAGTCAACAAAAAATATGATTTTCTCCAAAACTGTGCACCGCATGGGAACTCCAGATACAGATTTGAAATCTGCACACATGCACGCTTCTAATGACGTAGAATTTACACGGATCGGTGATTGGTCGGAAAATTCGATATCTGGCGATGCCGGCATGGCCGTTTCGCCCAATCCAAACTAGTCAACAAAAAATATGATTTTTGCCAAAACTGTGCACCGCATGGGAAATCCAGATACAGATTTGAAATCTGCACACATGCACGCTTCTTATGACGTAGGAATTACACGGATCGGTGATTGGTCGGAAAATTCGATATCTGGAGATTCCGGCATGGCCGTTTCGGCCAATCCAAACTAGTCAACAAAAAATATGATTTTCTCCAAAACTGTGCACCGCATGGGAACTCCAGATACAGATTTGAAATCTGCACACATGCACGCTTCTAATGACGTAGAATTTACACGGATCGGTGATTGGTCGGAAAATTCGATATCTGGCGATGCCGGCATGGCCGTTTCGCCCAATCCAAACTAGTCAACAAAAAATATGATTTTCGCCAAAACTGTGCACCGCATGGGAAATCCAGATACAGATTTGAAATCTGCACACATGCACGCTTCTTATGACGTAGGAATTACACGGATCGGTGATTGGTCGGAAAATTCGATATCTGGAGATTCCGGCATGGCCGTTTCGGCCAATCCAAACTAGTCAACAAAAAATATGATTTTTTTTGTAGGAATTACACGGATCGGTGATTGGTCGCAAAATTCGATATCTGGCGATGCCGGCATGGCCGTTTCGCCCAATCCAAACTAGTCAACAAAAAATATGATTTTCTCCAAAACTGTGCACCGCATGGGAACTCCAGATACAGATTTGAAATCTGCACACATGCACGCTTCTTATGACGTAGGAATTACACGGATCGGTGATTGGTCGGAAAATTCGATATCTGGAGATTCCGGCATGGCCGTTTCGGCCAATCCAAACTAGTCAACAAAAAATATGATTTTCTCCAAAACTGTGCACCGCATGCGAACTCCAGATACAGATTTGAAATCTGCACACATGCACGCTTCTAATGACGTAGAAATTACACGGATCGGTGATTGGTCGGAAAATTCGATATCTGGTGATGCCGGCATGGCCGTTTCGCCCAATCCAAACTAGTCAACAAAAAATATGATTTTCTCCAAAACTGTGCACCGCATGGGAACTCCAGATACAGATTTGAAATCTGCACACATGCACGCTTCTTATGACGTAGGAATTACACGGATCGGTGATTGGTCGGAAAATTCGATATCTGGAGATTCCGGCATGGCCGTTTCGGCCAATCCAAACTAGTCAACAAAAAATATGATTTTCTCCAAAACTGTGCACCGCATGGGAACTCCAGATACAGATTTGAAATCTGAACACATGCACGCTTCTTATGACGTAGAAATTACACGGATCGGTGATTGGTCAGAAAATTCGATGTCTGGCGATGCCGGCATGGCCGTTTCGGCCAATCCAAACAAGTCAACAAAAAATATGATTTTCTCCAAAACTGTGCACCGCATGGGAACTCCAGATACAGATTTGAAATCTGCACACATGCACGCTTCTTATGACGTAGAAATTACACGGATCGGTGATTGGTCGGAAAATTCGTTATCTGGCGATGCCGGCATGGCCGTTTCGCCCAATCCAAACTAGTCAACAAAAAATATGATTTTCTCCAAAACTGTGCACCGCATGGGAAATCCAGATACAGGTTTGAAATCTGCACACATGCACGCTTCTTATGACGTAGGAATTACACGGATCGGTGATTGGTCGGAAAATTCGATATCTGGAGATTCCGGCATGGCCGTTTCGGCCAATCCAAACTAGTCAACAAAAAATATGATTTTCTCCAAGACTGTGCACCGCATGGGAACTCCAGATACAGATTTGAAATCTGCACACATGCACGCTTCTTATGACGTAGAAATTACACGGATCGGTGATTGGTCGGAAAATTCGTTATCTGGCGATGCCGGCATGGCCGTTTCGCCCAATCCAAACTAGTCAACAAAAAATATGATTTTCTCCAAAACTGTGCACCGCATGGGAACTCCAGATACAGATTTGAAATCTGCACACATGCACGCTTCTAATGACGTAGAATTTACACGGATCGGTGATTGGTCGGAAAATTCGATATCTGGCGATGCCGGCATGGCCGTTTCGCCCAATCCAAACTAGTCAACAAAAAATATGATTTTCTCCAAAACTGTGCACCGCATGGGAACTCCAGATACAGATTTGAAATCTGAACACATGCACGCTTCTTATGACGTAGAAATTACACGGATCGGTGATTGGTCAGAAAATTCGATGTCTGGCGATGCCGGCATGGCCGTTTCGCCCAATCCAAACTAGTCAACAAAAAATATGATTTTCTCCAAGACTGTGCACCGCATGGGAACTCCAGATACAGATTTGAAATCTGCACACATGCACGCTTCTTATGACGTAGAAATTACACGGATCGGTGATTGGTCGGAAAATTCGATATCTGGCGATGCCGGCATGGCCGTTTCGCCCAATCCAAACTAGTCAACAAAAAATATGATTTTCTCCAAAACTGTGCACCGCATGGCAAATCCAGATACAGATTTGAAATCTGCACACATGCACGCTTCTTATGACGTAGAAATTACACGGATCGGTGATTGGTCAGAAAATTCGATGTCTGGCGATGCCGGCATGGCCGTTTCGGCCAATCCAAACAAGTCAACAAAAAATATGATTTTCTCCAAAACTGTGCTCCGCATGGCAAATCCAGATACAGATTTGAAATCTGCACACCTGCACGCTTCTTATGACGTAGAAATTACACGGATCGGTGATTGGTCAGAAAATTCGATGTCTGGCGATGCCGGCATGGCCGTTTCGGCCAATCCAAACAAGTCAACAAAAAATATGATTTTCTCCAAAACTGTGCACCGCATGGGAACTCCAGATACAGATTTGAAATCTGCACACATGCACGCTTCTTATGACGTAGAAATTACACGGATCGGTGATTGGTCGGAAAATTCGATATCTGGCGATGCCGGCATGGCCGTTTCGGCCAATCCAAACTAGTCAACAAAAAATATGATTTTCTCCAAAACTGTGCACCGCATGGCAAATCCAGATACAGATTTGAAATCTGCACACATGCACGCTTCTTATGACGTAGAAATTACATGGATCGGTGATTGGTCGGAAAATTCGATATCTGGCGATGCCGGCATGGCCGTTTCGGCCAATCCAAACTAGTCAACAAAAAATATGATTTTCTCCAAAACTGTGCACCGCATGGGAACTCCAGATACAGATTTGAAATCTGCACACATGCACGCTTCTTATGACGTAGGAATTACACGGATCGGTGATTGGTCGGAAAATTCGATATCTGGCGATGCCGGCATGGCCGTTTCGGCCAATCCAAACTAGTCAACAAAAAATATGATTTTCTCCAAAACTGTGCACCGCATGGGAAATCCAGATACAGATTTGAAATCTGCACACATGCTCGCTTCTTATGACGTAGAAATTACACGGATCGGTGATTGGTCGGAAAATTCGATATCTGGCGATGCCGGCATGGCCGTTTCGGCCAATCCAAACTAGTCAACAAAAAATATGATTTTCTCCAAAACTGTGCACCGCATGGGAACTCCAGATACAGATTTGAAATCTGCACACATGCACGCTTCTTATGACGTAGAAATTACACGGATCGGTGATTGGTCGGAAAATTCGATATCTGGCGATGCCGGCATGGCCGTTTCGGCCAATCCAAACTAGTCAACAAAAAATATGATTTTCTCCAAAACTGTGCACCGCATGGGAAATCCAGATACAGATTTGAAATCTGCACACATGCTCGCTTCTTATGACGTAGAAATTACACGGATCGGTGATTGGTCGGAAAATTCGATATCTGGCGATGCCGGCATGGCCGTTTCGGCCAATCCAAACTAGTCAACAAAAAATATGATTTTCTCCAAAACGGTGCACCGCATGGCAAATCCAGATACAGATTTGAAATCTGCACACCTGCACGCATCTTATGACGTAGAAATTACACGGATCGGTGATTGGTCGGAAAATTCGATATCTGGCGATGCCGGCATGGCCGTTTCGGCCAATCCAAACTAGTCAACAAAAAATATGATTTTCTCCAAAACTGTGCACCGCATGGGAACTCCAGATACAGATTTGAAATCTGCACACATGCACGCTTCTTATGACGTAGAAATTACACGGATCGGTGATTGGTCGGAAAATTCGATATCTGGCGATGCCGGCATGGCCGTTTCGCCCAATCCAATCTAGTCAACAAAAAATATGATTTTCTCCAAAACTGTGCACCGCATGGGAGATCCAGATACAGATTTGAAATCTGCACACATGCTCGCTTCTTATGACGTAGAAATTACACGGATCGGTGATTGGTCGGAAAATTCGATATCTGGCGATGCCGGCATGGCCGTTTCGGCCAATCCAAACTAGTCAACAAAAAATATGATTTTATCCAAAACTGTGCATCGCATGGGAACTCCAGATACGGATTTGAGATCTGTACACATGCACGCTTCTAATGACGTCGAATTTACACGGATCGGTGATTGGTCGGAAAATTCGATATCTGGCGATGCCGGCATGGCCGTTTCGGCCAATCCAAACTAGTCAACAAAAAATATGATTTTCTCCAAAACTGTGCACCGCATGGGAACTCCAGATACAGATTTGAAATCTGCACACATGCACGCTTCTTATGACGTAGAAATTACACGAAACGGTGATTGGTCGGAAAATTCGATGTCTGGCGATGCCGGCATGGCCGTTTCGCCCAATCCAAACTAGTCAACAAAAAATATGATTTTCTCCAAAACTGTGCACCGCATGGCAAATCCAGATACTGATTTGAAATCTGCACACCTGCAGGCTTCTTATGACGTAGAAATTACACGGATCGGTGATTGATCGGAAAATTCGATATCTGGCGATGCCGGCATGGCCGTTTCGCCCAATCCAAACTAGTCAACAAAAAATATGATTTTCTCCAAAACTGTGCACCGCATGGCAAATCCAGATACAGATTTGAAATCTGCACACCTGCACGCATCTTATGACGTAGAAATTACACGGATCGGTGATTGGTCGGAAAATTCGATATCTGGCGATGCCGGCATGGCCGTTTCGGCCAATCCAAACAAGTCAACAAAAAATATGATTTTCTCCAAAACTGTGCACCGCATGGCAAATCCAGATACAGATTTGAAATCTGCACACATGCACGCTTCTTATGACGTAGAAATTACACGAAACGGTGATTGGTCGGAAAATTCGATGTCTGGCGATGCCGGCATGGCCGTTTCGCCCAATCCAAACTAGTCAACAAAAAATATGATTTTCTCCAAAACTGTGCACCGCATGGCAAATCCAGATACAGATTTGAAATCTGCACACATGCACGCTTCTAATGACGTAGAAATTACACGGATCGGTGATTGGTCGGAAAATTCGATATCTGGCGATGCCGGCATGGCCGTTTCGCCCAATCCAATCTAGTCAACAAAAAATATGATTTTCTCCAAAACTGTGCACCGCATGGGAAATCCAGATACAGATTTGAAATCTGCACACATGCTCGCTTCTTATGACGTAGAAATTACACGGATCGGTGATTGGTCGGAAAATTCGATATCTGGCGATGCCGGCATGGCCGTTTCGGCCAATCCAAACTAGTCAACAAAAAATATGATTTTCTCCAAAACTGTGCACCGCATGGCAAATCCAGATACAGATTTGAAATCTGCACACCTGCACGCATCTTATGACGTAGAAATTACACGGATCGGTGATTGGTCGGAAAATTCGATATCTGGCGATGCCGGCATGGCCGTTTCGGCCAATCCAAACTAGTCAACAAAAAATATGATTTTTTTTTGTAGGAATTACACGGATCGGTGATTGGTCGCAAAATTCGATATCTGGCGATGCCGGCATGGCGGTTTCGCCCAATCCAAACTAGTCAACAAAAAATATGATTTTCTCCAAAACTGTGCACCGCATGGGAGATCCAGATACAGATTTGAAATCTGCACACATGCTCGCTTCTTATGACGTAGAAATTACACGGATCGGTGATTGGTCGGAAAATTCGATATCTGGCGATGCCGGCATGGCCGTTTCGGCCAATCCAAACTAGTCAACAAAAAATATGATTTTATCCAAAACTGTGCATCGCATGGGAACTCCAGATACGGATTTGAGATCTGTACACATGCACGCTTCTAATGACGTCGAATTTACACGGATCGGTGATTGGTCGGAAAATTCGATATCTGGCGATGCCGGCATGGCCGTTTCGGCCAATCCAAACTAGTCAACAAAAAATATGATTTTCTCCAAAACTGTGCACCGCATGGGAACTCCAGATACAGATTTGAAATCTGCACACATGCACGCTTCTTATGACGTAGAAATTACACGAAACGGTGATTGGTCGGAAAATTCGATGTCTGGCGATGCCGGCATGGCCGTTTCGCCCAATCCAAACTAGTCAACAAAAAATATGATTTTCTCCAAAACTGTGCACCGCATGGCAAATCCAGATACAGATTTGAAATCTGCACACCTGCAGGCTTCTTATGACGTAGAAATTACACGGATCGGTGATTGATCGGAAAATTCGATATCTGGCGATGCCGGCATGGCCGTTTCGCCCAATCCAAACTAGTCAACAAAAAATATGATTTTCTCCAAAACTGTGCACCGCATGGCAAATCCAGATACAGATTTGAAATCTGCACACCTGCACGCATCTTATGACGTAGAAATTACACGGATCGGTGATTGGTCGGAAAATTCGATATCTGGCGATGCCGGCATGGCCGTTTCGGCCAATCCAAACAAATCAACAAAAAATATGATTTTCTCCAAAACTGTGCACCGCATGGCAAATCCAGATACAGATTTGAAATCTGGACACATGCACGCTTCTTATGACGTAGAAATTACACGAAACGGTGATTGGTCGGAAAATTCGATGTCTGGCGATGCCGGCATGGCCGTTTCGCCCAATCCAAACTAGTCAACAAAAAATATGATTTTCTCCAAAACTGTGCACCGCATGGCAAATCCAGATACAGATTTGAAATCTGCACACATGCACGCTTCTAATGACGTAGAAATTACACGGATCGGTGATTGGTCGGAAAATTCGATATCTGGCGATGCCGGCATGGCCGTTTCGCCCAATCCAATCTAGTCAACAAAAAATATGATTTTCTCCAAAACTGTGCACCGCATGGGAAATCCAGATACAGATTTGAAATCTGCACACATGCTCGCTTCTTATGACGTAGAAATTACACGGATCGGTGATTGGTCGGAAAATTCGATATCTGGCGATGCCGGCATGGCCGTTTCGGCCAATCCAAACTAGTCAACAAAAAATATGATTTTCTCCAAAACTGTGCACCGCATGGCAAATCCAGATACAGATTTGAAATCTGCACACCTGCACGCATCTTATGACGTAGAAATTACACGGATCGGTGATTGGTCGGAAAATTCGATATCTGGCGATGCCGGCATGGCCGTTTCGCCCAATCCAATCTAGTCAACAAAAAATATGATTTTCTCCAAAACTGTGCACCGCATGGGAAATCCAGATACAGATTTGAAATCTGCACACATGCTCGCTTCTTATGACGTAGAAATTACACGGATCGGTGATTGGTCGGAAAATTCGATATCTGGCGATGCCGGCATGGCCGTTTCGGCCAATCCAAACTAGTCAACAAAAAATATGATTTTCTCCAAAACTGTGCACCGCATGGGAAATCCAGATACAGGTTTGAAATCTGCACACATGCACGCTTCTTATGACGTAGGAATTACACGGATCGGTGATTGGTCGGAAAATTCGATATCTGGCGATTCCGGCATGGCCGTTTCGGCCAATCCAAACTAGTCAACAAAAAATATGATTTTCTCCAAAACTGTGCACCGCATGGGAACTCCAGATACAGATTTGAAATCTGCACACATGCACGCTTCTAATGACGTAGAATTTACACGGATCGGTGATTGGTCGGAAAATTCGATATCTGGCGATGCCGGCATGGCCGTTTCGCCCAATCCAAACTAGTCAACAAAAAATATGATTTTCTCCAAAACTGTGCACCGCATGGGAACTCCAGATACAGATTTGAAATCTGAACACATGCACGCTTCTTATGACGTAGAAATTACACGGATCGGTGATTGGTCAGAAAATTCGATGTCTGGCGATGCCGGCATGGCCGTTTCGGCCAATCCAAACTAGTCAACAAAAAATATGATTTTCTCCAAAACTGTGCACCGCATGGGAACTCCAGATACAGATTTGAAATCTGCACACATGCACGCTTCTTATGACGTAGAAATTACACGGATCGGTGATTGGTCAGAAAATTCGATGTCTGGCGATGCCGGCATGGCCGTTTCGGCCAATCCAAACAAGTCAACAAAAAATATGATTTTCTCCAAAACTGTGCACCGCATGGGAACTCCAGATACAGATTTGAAATCTGCACACATGCACGCTTCTAATGACGTAGAAATTACACGGATCGGTGATTGGTCGGAAAATTCGATATCTGGCGATGCCGGCATGGCCGTTTCGGCCAATCCAAACTAGTCAACAAAAAATATGATTTTCTCCAAAACTGTGCACCGCATGGCAAATCCAGATACAGATTTGAAATCTGCACACATGCACGCTTCTTATGACGTAGAAATTACATGGATCGGTGATTGGTCGGAAAATTCGATATCTGGCGATGCCGGCATGGCCGTTTCGGCCAATCCAAACTAGTCAACAAAAAATATGATTTTCTCCAAAACTGTGCACCGCATGGCAAATCCAGATACAGATTTGAAATCTGCACACGTGCACGCTTCTTATGACGTAGAAATTACACGGATCGGTGATTGGTCGGAAAATTCGATATCTGGCGATGCCGGCATGGCCGTTTCGGCCAATCCAAACTAGTCAACAAAAAATATGATTTTCTCCAAAACTGTGCACCGCATGGCAAATCCAGATACAGATTTGAAATCTGCACACCTGCGCGCATCTTATGCCGTAGAAATTACACGGATCGGTGATTGGTCGGAAAATTCGATATCTGGCGATGCCGGCATGGCCGTTTCGGCCAATCCAAACTAGTCAACAAAAAATATGATTTTCTCCAAAACTGTGCACCGCATGGCAAATCCAGATACAGATTTGAAATCTGCACACATGCACGCTTCTTATGACGTAGAAATTACACGGATCGGTGATTGGTCAGAAAATTCGATGTCTGGCGATGCCGGCATGGCCGTTTCGGCCAATCCAAACAAGTCAACAAAAAATATGATTTTCTCCAAAACTGTGCACCGCATGGGAACTCCAGATACAGATTTGAAATCTGCACACATGCACGCTTCTTATGACGTAGAAATTACACGGATCGGTGATTGGTCAGAAAATTCGATGTCTGGCGATGCCGGCATGGCCGTTTCGCCCAATCCAAACTAGTCAACAAAAAATATGATTTTCTCCAAAACTGTGCACCGCATGGCAAATCCAGATACAGATTTGAAATCTGCACACATGCACGCTTCTTATGACGTAGAAATTACATGGATCGGTGATTGGTCGGAAAATTCGATATCTGGCGATGCCGGCATGGCCGTTTCGGCCAATCCAAACTAGTCAACAAAAAATATGATTTTCTCCAAAACTGTGCACCGCATGGCAAATCCAGATACAGATTTGAAATCTGCACACATGCACGCTTCTTATGACGTAGAAATTACACGGATCGGTGATTGGTCGGAAAATTCGATATCTGGCGATGCCGGCATGGCCGTTTCGGCCAATCCAAACTAGTCAACAAAAAATATGATTTTCTCCAAAACTGTGCACCGCATGGCAAATCCAGATACAGATTTGAAATCTGCACACCTGCGCGCATCTTATGCCGTAGAAATTACACGGATCGGTGATTGGTCGGAAAATTCGATATCTGGCGATGCCGGCATGGCCGTTTCGGCCAATCCAAACTAGTCAACAAAAAATATGATTTTCTCCAAAACTGTGCACCGCATGGCAAATCCAGATACAGATTTGAAATCTGCACACATGCACGCTTCTTATGACGTAGAAATTACACGGATCGGTGATTGGTCAGAAAATTCGATGTCTGGCGATGCCGGCATGGCCGTTTCGGCCAATCCAAACTAGTCAACAAAAAATATGATTTTCTCCAAAACTGTGCACCGCATAGCAAATCCAGATACAGATTTGAAATCTGCACACATGCACGCTTCTTATGACGTAGAAATTACACGGATCGGTGATTGGTCGGAAAATTCGATATCTGGCGATGCCGGCATGGCCGTTTCGGCCAATCCAAACTAGTCAACAAAAAATATGATTTTCTCCAAAACTGTGCACCGCATGGCAAATCCAGATACAGATTTGAAATCTGCACACATGCACGCTTCTTATGACGTAGAAATTACACGGATCGGTGATTGGTCAGAAAATTCGATGTCTGGCGATGCCGGCATGGCCGTTTCGGCCAATCCAAACTAGTCAACAAAAAATATGATTTTCTCCAAAACTGTGCACCGCATAGCAAATCCAGATACAGATTTGAAATCTGCACACATGCACGCTTCTTATGACGTAGAAATTACATGGATCGGTGATTGGTCAGAAAATTCGATGTCTGGCGATGCCGGCATGGCCGTTTCGCCCAATCCAAACTAGTCAACAAAAAATATGATTTTCTCCAAAACTGTGCACCGCATGGCAAATCCAGATACAGATTTGAAATCTGCACACATGCACGCATCTTATGACGTAGAAATTACACGGATCGGTGATTGGTCGGAAAATTCGATATCTGGCGATGCCGGCATGGCCGTTTCGGCCAATCCAAACTAGTCAACAAAAAATATGATTTTCTCCAAAACTGTGCACCGCATAGCAAATCCAGATACAGATTTGAAATCTGCACACATGCACGCTTCTTATGACGTAGAAATTACACGGATCGGTGATTGGTCGGAAAATTCGATATCTGGCGATGCCGGCATGGCCGTTTCGGCCAATCCAAACTAGTCAACAAAAAATATGATTTTCTCCAAAACTGTGCAGCGCATGGCAAATCCAGATACAGATTTGAAATCTGCACACCTGCACGCATCTTATGCCGTAGAAATTACACGGATCGGCGATTGGTCGGAAAATTCGATATCTGGCGATGCCGGCATGGCCGTTTCGGCCAATCCAAACTAGTCAACAAAAAATATGATTTTCTCCAAAACTGTGCACCGCATGGCAAATCCAGATACAGATTTGAAATCTGCACACCTGTGCGCATCTTATGCCGTAGAAATTACACGGATCGGTGATTGGTCGGAAAATTCGATATCTGGCGATGCCGGCATGGCCGTTTCGGCCAATCCAAACTAGTCAACAAAAAATATGATTTTCTCCAAAACTGTGCACCGCATGGCAAATCCAGATACAGATTTGAAATCTGCACACATGCACGCTTCTTATGACGTAGAAATTACACGGATCGGTGATTGGTCAGAAAATTCGATGTCTGGCGATGCCGGCATGGCCGTTTCGGCCAATCCAAACTAGTCAACAAAAAATATGATTTTCTCCAAAACTGTGCACCGCATAGCAAATCCAGATACAGATTTGAAATCTGCACACATGCACGCTTCTTATGACGTAGAAATTACACGGATCGGTGATTGGTCAGAAAATTCGATGTCTGGCGATGCCGGCATGGCCGTTTCGCCCAATCCAAACTAGTCAACAAAAAATATGATTTTCTCCAAAACTGTGCACCGCATGGCAAATCCAGATACAGATTTGAAATCTGCACACATGCACGCATCTTATGACGTGGAAATTACACGGATCGGTGATTGGTCGGAAAATTCGATATCTGGCGATGCCGGCATGGCCGTTTCGGCCAATCCAAACTAGTCAACAAAAAATATGATTTTCTCCAAAACTGTGCAGCGCATGGCAAATCCAGATACAGATTTGAAATCTGCACACCTGCACGCATCTTATGCCGTAGAAATTACACGGATCGGTGATTGGTCGGAAAATTCGATATCTGGCGATGCCGGCATGGCCGTTTCGGCCAATCCAAACTAGTCAACAAAAAATATGATTTTCTCCAAAACTGTGCACCGCATGGCAAATCCAGATACAGATTTGAAATCTGCACACATGCACGCTTCTTATGACGTAGAAATTACACGGATCGGTGATTGGTCGGAAAATTCGATATCTGGCGATGCCGGCATGGCCGTTTCGGCCAATCCAAACTAGTCAACAAAAAATATGATTTTCTCCACAACTGTGCACCGCATGGCAAATCCAGATACAGATTTGAAATCTGCACACATGCACGCTTCTTATGACGTAGAAATTACACGGATCGGTGATTGGTCGGAAAATTCGATATCTGGCGATGCCGGCATGGCCGTTTCGGCCAATCCAAACTAGTCAACAAAAAATATGATTTTCTCCAAAACTGTGCACCGCATGGCAAATCCAGATACAGATTTGAAATCTGCACACCTGCGCGCATCTTATGCCGTAGAAATTACACGGATCGGTGATTGGTCGGAAAATTCGATATCTGGCGATGCCGGCATGGCCGTTTCGGCCAATCCAAACTAGTCAACAAAAAATATGATTTTCTCCAAAACTGTGCACCGCATGGCAAATCCAGATACAGATTTGAAATCTGCACACATGCACGCTTCTTATGACGTAGAAATTACACGGATCGGTGATTGGTCAGAAAATTCGATGTCTGGCGATGCCGGCATGGCCGTTTCGGCCAATCCAAACTAGTCAACAAGAAATATGATTTTCTCCAAAACTGTGCACCGCATAGCAAATCCAGATACAGATTTGAAATCTGCACACATGCACGCTTCTTATGACGTAGAAATTACACGGATCGGTGATTGGTCGGAAAATTTGATATCTGGCGATGCCGGCATGGCCGTTTCGGCCAATCCAAACTAGTCAACAAAAAATATGATTTTCTCCAAAACTGTGCACCGCATGGCAAATCCAGATACAGATTTGAAATCTGCACACATGCACGCTTCTTATGACGTAGAAATTACACGGATCGGTGATTGGTCGGAAAATTCGATATCTGGCGATGCCGGCATGGCCGTTTCGGCCAATCCAAACTAGTCAAAAAAAATATGATTTTCTCCAAAACTGTGCACCGCATGGCAAATCCAGATACAGATTTGAAATCTGCACACCTGCACGCATCTTATGCCGTAGAAATTACACGGATCGGTGATTGGTCGGAAAATTCGATATCTGGCGATGCCGGCATGGCCGTTTCGGCCAATCCAAACTAGTCAACAAAAAATATGATTTTCTCCAAAACTGTGCAGCGCATGGCAAATCCAGATACAGATTTGAAATCTGCACACCTGCACGCATCTTATGCCGTAGAAATTACATGGATCGGTGATTGGTCGGAAAATTCGATATCTGGCGATGCCGGCATGGCCGTTTCGGCCAATCCAAACTAGTCAACAAAAAATATGATTTTCTCCAAAACTGTGCACCGCATGGCAAATCCAGATACAGATTTGAAATCTGCACACATGCACGCTTCTTATGACGTAGAAATTACACGGATCGGTGATTGGTCAGAAAATTCGATGTCTGGCGATGCCGGCATGGCCGTTTCGCCCAATCCAAACTAGTCAACAAAAAATATGATTTTCTCCAAAACTGTGCACCGCATAGCAAATCCAGATACAGATTTGAAATCTGCACACATGCACGCTTCTTATGACGTAGAAATTACACGGATCGGTGATTGGTCGGAAAATTCGATATCTGGCGATGCCGGCATGGCCGTTTCGGCCAATCCAAACTAGTCAACAAAAAATATGATTTTCTCCAAAACTGTGCACCGCATGGCAAATCCAGATACAGATTTGAAATCTGCACACATGCACGCTTCTTATGACGTAGAAATTACACGGATCGGTGATTGGTCAGAAAATTCGATGTCTGGCGATGCCGGCATGGCCGTTTCGGCCAATCCAAACTAGTCAACAAAAAATATGATTTTCTCCAAAACTGTGCACCGCATAGCAAATCCAGATACAGATTTGAAATCTGCACACATGCACGCTTCTTATGACGTAGAAATTACATGGATCGGTGATTGGTCAGAAAATTCGATGTCTGGCGATGCCGGCATGGCCGTTTCGCCCAATCCAAACTAGTCAACAAAAAATATGATTTTCTCCAAAACTGTGCACCGCATGGCAAATCCAGATACAGATTTGAAATCTGCACACATGCACGCATCTTATGACGTAGAAATTACACGGATCGGTGATTGGTCGGAAAATTCGATATCTGGCGATGCCGGCATGGCCGTTTCGGCCAATCCAAACTAGTCAACAAAAAATATGATTTTCTCCAAAACTGTGCACCGCATAGCAAATCCAGATACAGATTTGAAATCTGCACACATGCACGCTTCTTATGACGTAGAAATTACACGGATCGGTGATTGGTCGGAAAATTCGATATCTGGCGATGCCGGCATGGCCGTTTCGGCCAATCCAAACTAGTCAACAAAAAATATGATTTTCTCCAAAACTGTGCACCGCATGGCAAATCCAGATACAGATTTGAAATCTGCACACATGCACGCTTCTTATGACGTAGAAATTACATGGATCGGTGATTGGTCGGAAAATTCGATATCTGGCGATGCCGGCATGGCCGTTTCGGCCAATCCAAACTAGTCAACAAAAAATATGATTTTCTCCAAAACTGTGCACCGCATGGCAAATCCAGATACAGATTTGAAATCTGCACACATGCACGCTTCTTATGACGTAGAAATTACACGGATCGGTGATTGGTCGGAAAATTCGATATCTGGCGATGCCGGCATGGCCGTTTCGGCCAATCCAAACTAGTCAACAAAAAATATGATTTTCTCCAAAACTGTGCACCGCATGGCAAATCCAGATACAGATTTGAAATCTGCACACCTGCGCGCATCTTATGCCGTAGAAATTACACGGATCGGTGATTGGTCGGAAAATTCGATATCTGGCGATGCCGGCATGGCCGTTTCGGCCAATCCAAACTAGTCAACAAAAAATATGATTTTCTCCAAAACTGTGCACCGCATGGCAAATCCAGATACAGATTTGAAATCTGCACACATGCACGCTTCTTATGACGTAGAAATTACACGGATCGGTGATTGGTCAGAAAATTCGATGTCTGGCGATGCCGGCATGGCCGTTTCGGCCAATCCAAACTAGTCAACAAAAAATATGATTTTCTCCAAAACTGTGCACCGCATAGCAAATCCAGATACAGATTTGAAATCTGCACACATGCACGCTTCTTATGACGTAGAAATTACACGGATCGGTGATTGGTCGGAAAATTCGATATCTGGCGATGCCGGCATGGCCGTTTCGGCCAATCCAAACTAGTCAACAAAAAATATGATTTTCTCCAAAACTGTGCACCGCATGGCAAATCCAGATACAGATTTGAAATCTGCACACATGCACGCTTCTTATGACGTAGAAATTACACGGATCGGTGATTGGTCAGAAAATTCGATGTCTGGCGATGCCGGCATGGCCGTTTCGGCCAATCCAAACTAGTCAACAAAAAATATGATTTTCTCCAAAACTGTGCACCGCATAGCAAATCCAGATACAGATTTGAAATCTGCACACATGCACGCTTCTTATGACGTAGAAATTACATGGATCGGTGATTGGTCAGAAAATTCGATGTCTGGCGATGCCGGCATGGCCGTTTCGCCCAATCCAAACTAGTCAACAAAAAATATGATTTTCTCCAAAACTGTGCACCGCATGGCAAATCCAGATACAGATTTGAAATCTGCACACATGCACGCATCTTATGACGTAGAAATTACACGGATCGGTGATTGGTCGGAAAATTCGATATCTGGCGATGCCGGCATGGCCGTTTCGGCCAATCCAAACTAGTCAACAAAAAATATGATTTTCTCCAAAACTGTGCACCGCATAGCAAATCCAGATACAGATTTGAAATCTGCACACATGCACGCTTCTTATGACGTAGAAATTACACGGATCGGTGATTGGTCGGAAAATTCGATATCTGGCGATGCCGGCATGGCCGTTTCGGCCAATCCAAACTAGTCAACAAAAAATATGATTTTCTCCAAAACTGTGCAGCGCATGGCAAATCCAGATACAGATTTGAAATCTGCACACCTGCACGCATCTAATGCCGTAGAAATTACACGGATCGGTGATTGGTCGGAAAATTCGATATCTGGCGATGCCGGCATGGCCGTTTCGGCCAATCCAAACTAGTCAACAAAAAATATGATTTTCTCCAAAACTGTGCACCGCATGGCAAATCCAGATACAGATTTGAAATCTGCACACCTGTGCGCATCTTATGCCGTAGAAATTACACGGATCGGTGATTGGTCGGAAAATTCGATATCTGGCGATGCCGGCATGGCCGTTTCGGCCAATCCAAACTAGTCAACAAAAAATATGATTTTCTCCAAAACTGTGCACCGCATGGCAAATCCAGATACAGATTTGAAATCTGCACACATGCACGCTTCTTATGACGTAGAAATTACACGGATCGGTGATTGGTCAGAAAATTCGATGTCTGGCGATGCCGGCATGGCCGTTTCGGCCAATCCAAACTAGTCAACAAAAAATATGATTTTCTCCAAAACTGTGCACCGCATAGCAAATCCAGATACAGATTTGAAATCTGCACACATGCACGCTTCTTATGACGTAGAAATTACACGGATCGGTGATTGGTCAGAAAATTCGATGTCTGGCGATGCCGGCATGGCCGTTTCGCCCAATCCAAACTAGTCAACAAAAAATATGATTTTCTCCAAAACTGTGCACCGCATGGCAAATCCAGATACAGATTTGAAATCTGCACACATGCACGCTTCTTATGACGTAGAAATTACACGGATCGGTGATTGGTCGGAAAATTCGATATCTGGCGATGCCGGCATGGCCGTTTCGGCCAATCCAAACTAGTCAACAAAAAATATGATTTTCTCCAAAACTGTGCAGCGCATGGCAAATCCAGATACAGATTTGAAATCTGCACACCTGCACGCATCTTATGCCGTAGAAATTACACGGATCGGTGATTGGTCGGAAAATTCGATATCTGGCGATGCCGGCATGGCCGTTTCGGCCAATCCAAACTAGTCAACAAAAAATATGATTTTCTCCAAAACTGTGCACCGCATGGCAAATCCAGATACAGATTTGAAATCTGCACACATGCACGCTTCTTATGACGTAGAAATTACACGGATCGGTGATTGGTCGGAAAATTCGATATCTGGCGATGCCGGCATGGCCGTTTCGGCCAATCCAAACTAGTCAACAAAAAATATGATTTTCTCCACAACTGTGCACCGCATGGCAAATCCAGATACAGATTTGAAATCTGCACACATGCACGCTTCTTATGACGTAGAAATTACACGGATCGGTGATTGGTCGGAAAATTCGATATCTGGCGATGCCGGCATGGCCGTTTCGGCCAATCCAAACTAGTCAACAAAAAATATGATTTTCTCCAAAACTGTGCACCGCATGGCAAATCCAGATACAGATTTGAAATCTGCACACCTGCGCGCATCTTATGCCGTAGAAATTACACGGATCGGTGATTGGTCGGAAAATTCGATATCTGGCGATGCCGGCATGGCCGTTTCGGCCAATCCAAACTAGTCAACAAAAAATATGATTTTCTCCAAAACTGTGCACCGCATGGCAAATCCAGATACAGATTTGAAATCTGCACACATGCACGCTTCTTATGACGTAGAAATTACACGGATCGGTGATTGGTCAGAAAATTCGATGTCTGGCGATGCCGGCATGGCCGTTTCGGCCAATCCAAACTAGTCAACAAGAAATATGATTTTCTCCAAAACTGTGCACCGCATAGCAAATCCAGATACAGATTTGAAATCTGCACACATGCACGCTTCTTATGACGTAGAAATTACACGGATCGGTGATTGGTCGGAAAATTTGATATCTGGCGATGCCGGCATGGCCGTTTCGGCCAATCCAAACTAGTCAACAAAAAATATGATTTTCTCCAAAACTGTGCACCGCATGGCAAATCCAGATACAGATTTGAAATCTGCACACATGCACGCTTCTTATGACGTAGAAATTACACGGATCGGTGATTGGTCGGAAAATTCGATATCTGGCGATGCCGGCATGGCCGTTTCGGCCAATCCAAACTAGTCAAAAAAAATATGATTTTCTCCAAAACTGTGCACCGCATGGCAAATCCAGATACAGATTTGAAATCTGCACACCTGCACGCATCTTATGCCGTAGAAATTACACGGATCGGTGATTGGTCGGAAAATTCGATATCTGGCGATGCCGGCATGGCCGTTTCGGCCAATCCAAACTAGTCAACAAAAAATATGATTTTCTCCAAAACTGTGCAGCGCATGGCAAATCCAGATACAGATTTGAAATCTGCACACCTGCACGCATCTTATGCCGTAGAAATTACATGGATCGGTGATTGGTCGGAAAATTCGATATCTGGCGATGCCGGCATGGCCGTTTCGGCCAATCCAAACTAGTCAACAAAAAATATGATTTTCTCCAAAACTGTGCACCGCATGGCAAATCCAGATACAGATTTGAAATCTGCACACATGCACGCTTCTTATGACGTAGAAATTACACGGATCGGTGATTGGTCAGAAAATTCGATGTCTGGCGATGCCGGCATGGCCGTTTCGCCCAATCCAAACTAGTCAACAAAAAATATGATTTTCTCCAAAACTGTGCACCGCATGGCAAATCCAGATACAGATTTGAAATCTGCACACCTGCGCGCATCTTATGCCGTAGAAATTACACGGATCGGTGATTGGTCGGAAAATTCGATATCTGGCGATGCCGGCATGGCCGTTTCGGCCAATCCAAACTAGTCAACAAAAAATATGATTTTCTCCAAAACTGTGCACCGCATGGCAAATCCAGATACAGATTTGAAATCTGCACACATGCACGCTTCTTATGACGTAGAAATTACACGGATCGGTGATTGGTCAGAAAATTCGATGTCTGGCGATGCCGGCATGGCCGTTTCGGCCAATCCAAACTAGTCAACAAAAAATATGATTTTCTCCAAAACTGTGCACCGCATGGCAAATCCAGATACAGATTTGAAATCTGCACACCTGCGCGCATCTTATGCCGTAGAAATTACACGGATCGGTGATTGGTCGGAAAATTCGATATCTGGCGATGCCGGCATGGCCGTTTCGGCCAATCCAAACTAGTCAACAAAAAATATGATTTTCTCCAAAACTGTGCACCGCATGGCAAATCCAGATACAGATTTGAAATCTGCACACCTGCGCGCATCTTATGCCGTAGAAATTACACGGATCGGTGATTGGTCGGAAAATTCGATATCTGGCGATGCCGGCATGGCCGTTTCGGCCAATCCAAACTAGTCAACAAAAAATATGATTTTCTCCAAAACTGTGCACCGCATGGCAAATCCAGATACAGATTTGAAATCTGCACACATGCACGCTTCTTATGACGTAGAAATTACACGGATCGGTGATTGGTCAGAAAATTCGATGTCTGGCGATGCCGGCATGGCCGTTTCGGCCAATCCAAACTAGTCAACAAAAAATATGATTTTCTCCAAAACTGTGCACCGCATAGCAAATCCAGATACAGATTTGAAATCTGCACACATGCACGCTTCTTATGACGTAGAAATTACACGGATCGGTGATTGGTCGGAAAATTCGATATCTGGCGATGCCGGCATGGCCGTTTCGGCCAATCCAAACTAGTCAACAAAAAATATGATTTTCTCCAAAACTGTGCACCGCATGGCAAATCCAGATACAGATTTGAAATCTGCACACATGCACGCTTCTTATGACGTAGAAATTACACGGATCGGTGATTGGTCGGAAAATTCGATATCTGGCGATGCCGGCATGGCCGTTTCGGCCAATCCAAACTAGTCAACAAAAAATATGATTTTCTCCAAAACTGTGCACCGCATGGCAAATCCAGATACAGATTTGAAATCTGCACACCTGCGCGCATCTTATGCCGTAGAAATTACACGGATCGGTGATTGGTCGGAAAATTCGATATCTGGCGATGCCGGCATGGCCGTTTCGGCCAATCCAAACTAGTCAACAAAAAATATGATTTTCTCCAAAACTGTGCACCGCATGGCAAATCCAGATACAGATTTGAAATCTGCACACATGCACGCTTCTTATGACGTAGAAATTACACGGATCGGTGATTGGTCGGAAAATTTGATATCTGGCGATGCCGGCATGGCCGTTTCGGCCAATCCAAACTAGTCAACAAAAAATATGATTTTCTCCAAAACTGTGCACCGCATGGCAAATCCAGATACAGATTTGAAATCTGCACACATGCACGCTTCTTATGACGTAGAAATTACACGGATCGGTGATTGGTCGGAAAATTCGATATCTGGCGATGCCGGCATGGCCGTTTCGGCCAATCCAAACTAGTCAACAAAAAATATGATTTTCTCCAAAACTGTGCACCGCATGGCAAATCCAGATACAGATTTGAAATCTGCACACATGCACGCTTCTTATGACGTAGAAATTACACGGATCGGTGATTGGTCGGAAAATTCGATATCTGGCGATGCCGGCATGGCCGTTTCGCCCAATCCAATCTAGTCAACAAAAAATATGATTTTCTCCAAAACTGTGCACCGCATGGCAAATCCAGATACAGATTTGAAATCTGCACACATGCACGCTTCTTATGACGTAGAAATTACATGGATCGGTGATTGGTCGGAAAATTCGATATCTGGCGATGCCGGCATGGCCGTTTCGGCCAATCCAAACTAGTCAACAAAAAATATGATTTTCTCCAAAACTGTGCACCGCATGGCAAATCCAGATACAGATTTGAAATCTGCACACATGCACGCTTCTTATGACGTAGAAATTACACGGATCGGTGATTGGTCGGAAAATTCGATATCTGGCGATGCCGGCATGGCCGTTTCGCCCAATCCAAACTAGTCAACAAAAAATATGATTTTCTCCAAAACTGTGCACCGCATGGCAAATCCAGATACAGATTTGAAATCTGCACACCTGCACGCATCTTATGACGTAGAAATTACACGGATCGGTGATTGGTCGGAAAATTCGATATCTGGCGATGCCGGCATGGCCGTTTCGGCCAATCCAAACTAGTCAACAAAAAATATGATTTTCTCCAAAACTGTGCACCGCATGGCAAATCCAGATACAGATTTGAAATCTGCACACATGCACGCTTCTTATGACGTAGAAATTACACGGATCGGTGATTGGTCGGAAAATTCGATATCTGGCGATGCCGGCATGGCCGTTTCGCCCAATCCAAACTAGTCAACAAAAAATATGATTTTCTCCAAAACTGTGCACCGCATGGCAAATCCAGATACAGATTTGAAATCTGCACACCTGCACGCATCTTATGACGTAGAAATTACACGGATCGGTGATTGGTCGGAAAATTCGATATCTGGCGATGCCGGCATGGCCGTTTCGGCCAATCCAAACTAGTCAACAAAAAATATGATTTTCTCCAAAACTGTGCACCGCATGGGAACTCCAGATACAGATTTGAAATCTGCACACATGCACGCTTCTTATGACGTAGAAATTACACGGATCGGTGATTGGTCAGAAAATTCGATGTCTGGCGATGCCGGCATGGCCGTTTCGCCCAATCCAAACTAGTCAACAAAAAATATGATTTTCTCCAAAACTGTGCACCGCATGGCAAATCCAGATACAGATTTGAAATCTGCACACATGCACGCTTCTTATGACGTAGAAATTACACGGATCGGTGATTGGTCGGAAAATTCGATATCTGGCGATGCCGGCATGGCCGTTTCGGCCAATCCAAACTAGTCAACAAAAAATATGATTTTCTCCAAAACTGTGCACCGCATGGCAAATCCAGATACAGATTTGAAATCTGCACACATGCACGCTTCTTATGACGTAGAAATTACATGGATCGGTGATTGGTCGGAAAATTCGATATCTGGCGATGCCGGCATGGCCGTTTCGGCCAATCCAAACTAGTCAACAAAAAATATGATTTTCTCCAAAACTGTGCACCGCATGGCAAATCCAGATACAGATTTGAAATCTGCACACATGCACGCTTCTTATGACGTAGAAATTACACGGATCGGTGATTGGTCGGAAAATTCGATATCTGGCGATGCCGGCATGGCCGTTTCGGCCAATCCAAACTAGTCAACAAAAAATATGATTTTCTCCAAAACTGTGCACCGCATGGCAAATCCAGATACAGATTTGAAATCTGCACACCTGCACGCATCTTATGACGTAGAAATTACACGGATCGGTGATTGGTCGGAAAATTCGATATCTGGCGATGCCGGCATGGCCGTTTCGGCCAATCCAAACTAGTCAACAAAAAATATGATTTTCTCCAAAACTGTGCACCGCATGGCAAATCCAGATACAGATTTGAAATCTGCACACATGCACGCTTCTTATGACGTAGAAATTACACGGATCGGTGATTGGTCAGAAAATTCGATGTCTGGCGATGCCGGCATGGCCGTTTCGGCCAATCCAAACTAGTCAACAAGAAATATGATTTTCTCCAAAACTGTGCACCGCATAGCAAATCCAGATACAGATTTGAAATCTGCACACATGCACGCTTCTTATGACGTAGAAATTACACGGATCGGTGATTGGTCAGAAAATTCGATGTCTGGCGATGCCGGCATGGCCGTTTCGCCCAATCCAAACTAGTCAACAAAAAATATGATTTTCTCCAAAACTGTGCACCGCATGGCAAATCCAGATACAGATTTGAAATCTGCACACATGCACGCTTCTTATGACGTAGAAATTACACGGATCGGTGATTGGTCGGAAAATTCGATATCTGGCGATGCCGGCATGGCCGTTTCGGCCAATCCAAACTAGTCAACAAAAAATATGATTTTCTCCAAAACTGTGCACCGCATGGCAAATCCAGATACAGATTTGAAATCTGCACACATGCACGCTTCTTATGACGTAGAAATTACACGGATCGGTGATTGGTCGGAAAATTCGATATCTGGCGATGCCGGCATGGCCGTTTCGGCCAATCCAAACTAGTCAACAAAAAATATGATTTTCTCCAAAACTGTGCACCGCATGGCAAATCCAGATACAGATTTGAAATCTGCACACCTGCGCGCATCTTATGCCGTAGAAATTACACGGATCGGTGATTGGTCGGAAAATTCGATATCTGGCGATGCCGGCATGGCCGTTTCGGCCAATCCAAACTAGTCAACAAAAAATATGATTTTCTCCAAAACTGTGCACCGCATGGCAAATCCAGATACAGATTTGAAATCTGCACACATGCACGCTTCTTATGACGTAGAAATTACACGGATCGGTGATTGGTCAGAAAATTCGATGTCTGGCGATGCCGGCATGGCCGTTTCGGCCAATCCAAACTAGTCAACAAAAAATATGATTTTCTCCAAAACTGTGCACCGCATAGCAAATCCAGATACAGATTTGAAATCTGCACACATGCACGCTTCTTATGACGTAGAAATTACACGGATCGGTGATTGGTCGGAAAATTCGATATCTGGCGATGCCGGCATGGCCGTTTCGGCCAATCCAAACTAGTCAACAAAAAATATGATTTTCTCCAAAACTGTGCACCGCATGGCAAATCCAGATACAGATTTGAAATCTGCACACATGCACGCTTCTTATGACGTAGAAATTACACGGATCGGTGATTGGTCAGAAAATTCGATGTCTGGCGATGCCGGCATGGCCGTTTCGGCCAATCCAAACTAGTCAACAAAAAATATGATTTTCTCCAAAACTGTGCACCGCATAGCAAATCCAGATACAGATTTGAAATCTGCACACATGCACGCTTCTTATGACGTAGAAATTACATGGATCGGTGATTGGTCAGAAAATTCGATGTCTGGCGATGCCGGCATGGCCGTTTCGCCCAATCCAAACTAGTCAACAAAAAATATGATTTTCTCCAAAACTGTGCACCGCATGGCAAATCCAGATACAGATTTGAAATCTGCACACATGCACGCATCTTATGACGTAGAAATTACACGGATCGGTGATTGGTCGGAAAATTCGATATCTGGCGATGCCGGCATGGCCGTTTCGGCCAATCCAAACTAGTCAACAAAAAATATGATTTTCTCCAAAACTGTGCACCGCATAGCAAATCCAGATACAGATTTGAAATCTGCACACATGCACGCTTCTTATGACGTAGAAATTACACGGATCGGTGATTGGTCGGAAAATTCGATATCTGGCGATGCCGGCATGGCCGTTTCGGCCAATCCAAACTAGTCAACAAAAAATATGATTTTCTCCAAAACTGTGCAGCGCATGGCAAATCCAGATACAGATTTGAAATCTGCACACCTGCACGCATCTAATGCCGTAGAAATTACACGGATCGGTGATTGGTCGGAAAATTCGATATCTGGCGATGCCGGCATGGCCGTTTCGGCCAATCCAAACTAGTCAACAAAAAATATGATTTTCTCCAAAACTGTGCACCGCATGGCAAATCCAGATACAGATTTGAAATCTGCACACCTGTGCGCATCTTATGCCGTAGAAATTACACGGATCGGTGATTGGTCGGAAAATTCGATATCTGGCGATGCCGGCATGGCCGTTTCGGCCAATCCAAACTAGTCAACAAAAAATATGATTTTCTCCAAAACTGTGCACCGCATGGCAAATCCAGATACAGATTTGAAATCTGCACACATGCACGCTTCTTATGACGTAGAAATTACACGGATCGGTGATTGGTCAGAAAATTCGATGTCTGGCGATGCCGGCATGGCCGTTTCGGCCAATCCAAACTAGTCAACAAAAAATATGATTTTCTCCAAAACTGTGCACCGCATAGCAAATCCAGATACAGATTTGAAATCTGCACACATGCACGCTTCTTATGACGTAGAAATTACACGGATCGGTGATTGGTCAGAAAATTCGATGTCTGGCGATGCCGGCATGGCCGTTTCGCCCAATCCAAACTAGTCAACAAAAAATATGATTTTCTCCAAAACTGTGCACCGCATGGCAAATCCAGATACAGATTTGAAATCTGCACACATGCACGCATCTTATGACGTGGAAATTACACGGATCGGTGATTGGTCGGAAAATTCGATATCTGGCGATGCCGGCATGGCCGTTTCGGCCAATCCAAACTAGTCAACAAAAAATATGATTTTCTCCAAAACTGTGCAGCGCATGGCAAATCCAGATACAGATTTGAAATCTGCACACCTGCACGCATCTTATGCCGTAGAAATTACACGGATCGGTGATTGGTCGGAAAATTCGATATCTGGCGATGCCGGCATGGCCGTTTCGGCCAATCCAAACTAGTCAACAAAAAATATGATTTTCTCCAAAACTGTGCACCGCATGGCAAATCCAGATACAGATTTGAAATCTGCACACATGCACGCTTCTTATGACGTAGAAATTACACGGATCGGTGATTGGTCGGAAAATTCGATATCTGGCGATGCCGGCATGGCCGTTTCGGCCAATCCAAACTAGTCAACAAAAAATATGATTTTCTCCACAACTGTGCACCGCATGGCAAATCCAGATACAGATTTGAAATCTGCACACATGCACGCTTCTTATGACGTAGAAATTACACGGATCGGTGATTGGTCGGAAAATTCGATATCTGGCGATGCCGGCATGGCCGTTTCGGCCAATCCAAACTAGTCAACAAAAAATATGATTTTCTCCAAAACTGTGCACCGCATGGCAAATCCAGATACAGATTTGAAATCTGCACACCTGCGCGCATCTTATGCCGTAGAAATTACACGGATCGGTGATTGGTCGGAAAATTCGATATCTGGCGATGCCGGCATGGCCGTTTCGGCCAATCCAAACTAGTCAACAAAAAATATGATTTTCTCCAAAACTGTGCACCGCATGGCAAATCCAGATACAGATTTGAAATCTGCACACATGCACGCTTCTTATGACGTAGAAATTACACGGATCGGTGATTGGTCAGAAAATTCGATGTCTGGCGATGCCGGCATGGCCGTTTCGGCCAATCCAAACTAGTCAACAAGAAATATGATTTTCTCCAAAACTGTGCACCGCATAGCAAATCCAGATACAGATTTGAAATCTGCACACATGCACGCTTCTTATGACGTAGAAATTACACGGATCGGTGATTGGTCGGAAAATTTGATATCTGGCGATGCCGGCATGGCCGTTTCGGCCAATCCAAACTAGTCAACAAAAAATATGATTTTCTCCAAAACTGTGCACCGCATGGCAAATCCAGATACAGATTTGAAATCTGCACACATGCACGCTTCTTATGACGTAGAAATTACACGGATCGGTGATTGGTCGGAAAATTCGATATCTGGCGATGCCGGCATGGCCGTTTCGGCCAATCCAAACTAGTCAAAAAAAATATGATTTTCTCCAAAACTGTGCACCGCATGGCAAATCCAGATACAGATTTGAAATCTGCACACCTGCACGCATCTTATGCCGTAGAAATTACACGGATCGGTGATTGGTCGGAAAATTCGATATCTGGCGATGCCGGCATGGCCGTTTCGGCCAATCCAAACTAGTCAACAAAAAATATGATTTTCTCCAAAACTGTGCAGCGCATGGCAAATCCAGATACAGATTTGAAATCTGCACACCTGCACGCATCTTATGCCGTAGAAATTACATGGATCGGTGATTGGTCGGAAAATTCGATATCTGGCGATGCCGGCATGGCCGTTTCGGCCAATCCAAACTAGTCAACAAAAAATATGATTTTCTCCAAAACTGTGCACCGCATGGCAAATCCAGATACAGATTTGAAATCTGCACACATGCACGCTTCTTATGACGTAGAAATTACACGGATCGGTGATTGGTCAGAAAATTCGATGTCTGGCGATGCCGGCATGGCCGTTTCGCCCAATCCAAACTAGTCAACAAAAAATATGATTTTCTCCAAAACTGTGCACCGCATGGCAAATCCAGATACAGATTTGAAATCTGCACACCTGCGCGCATCTTATGCCGTAGAAATTACACGGATCGGTGATTGGTCGGAAAATTCGATATCTGGCGATGCCGGCATGGCCGTTTCGGCCAATCCAAACTAGTCAACAAAAAATATGATTTTCTCCAAAACTGTGCACCGCATGGCAAATCCAGATACAGATTTGAAATCTGCACACATGCACGCTTCTTATGACGTAGAAATTACACGGATCGGTGATTGGTCAGAAAATTCGATGTCTGGCGATGCCGGCATGGCCGTTTCGGCCAATCCAAACTAGTCAACAAAAAATATGATTTTCTCCAAAACTGTGCACCGCATGGCAAATCCAGATACAGATTTGAAATCTGCACACCTGCGCGCATCTTATGCCGTAGAAATTACACGGATCGGTGATTGGTCGGAAAATTCGATATCTGGCGATGCCGGCATGGCCGTTTCGGCCAATCCAAACTAGTCAACAAAAAATATGATTTTCTCCAAAACTGTGCACCGCATGGCAAATCCAGATACAGATTTGAAATCTGCACACCTGCGCGCATCTTATGCCGTAGAAATTACACGGATCGGTGATTGGTCGGAAAATTCGATATCTGGCGATGCCGGCATGGCCGTTTCGGCCAATCCAAACTAGTCAACAAAAAATATGATTTTCTCCAAAACTGTGCACCGCATGGCAAATCCAGATACAGATTTGAAATCTGCACACATGCACGCTTCTTATGACGTAGAAATTACACGGATCGGTGATTGGTCAGAAAATTCGATGTCTGGCGATGCCGGCATGGCCGTTTCGGCCAATCCAAACTAGTCAACAAAAAATATGATTTTCTCCAAAACTGTGCACCGCATAGCAAATCCAGATACAGATTTGAAATCTGCACACATGCACGCTTCTTATGACGTAGAAATTACACGGATCGGTGATTGGTCGGAAAATTCGATATCTGGCGATGCCGGCATGGCCGTTTCGGCCAATCCAAACTAGTCAACAAAAAATATGATTTTCTCCAAAACTGTGCACCGCATGGCAAATCCAGATACAGATTTGAAATCTGCACACATGCACGCTTCTTATGACGTAGAAATTACACGGATCGGTGATTGGTCGGAAAATTCGATATCTGGCGATGCCGGCATGGCCGTTTCGGCCAATCCAAACTAGTCAACAAAAAATATGATTTTCTCCAAAACTGTGCACCGCATGGCAAATCCAGATACAGATTTGAAATCTGCACACCTGCGCGCATCTTATGCCGTAGAAATTACACGGATCGGTGATTGGTCGGAAAATTCGATATCTGGCGATGCCGGCATGGCCGTTTCGGCCAATCCAAACTAGTCAACAAAAAATATGATTTTCTCCAAAACTGTGCACCGCATGGCAAATCCAGATACAGATTTGAAATCTGCACACATGCACGCTTCTTATGACGTAGAAATTACACGGATCGGTGATTGGTCGGAAAATTTGATATCTGGCGATGCCGGCATGGCCGTTTCGGCCAATCCAAACTAGTCAACAAAAAATATGATTTTCTCCAAAACTGTGCACCGCATGGCAAATCCAGATACAGATTTGAAATCTGCACACATGCACGCTTCTTATGACGTAGAAATTACACGGATCGGTGATTGGTCGGAAAATTCGATATCTGGCGATGCCGGCATGGCCGTTTCGGCCAATCCAAACTAGTCAACAAAAAATATGATTTTCTCCAAAACTGTGCACCGCATGGCAAATCCAGATACAGATTTGAAATCTGCACACATGCACGCTTCTTATGACGTAGAAATTACACGGATCGGTGATTGGTCGGAAAATTCGATATCTGGCGATGCCGGCATGGCCGTTTCGCCCAATCCAAACTAGTCAACAAAAAATATGATTTTCTCCAAAACTGTGCACCGCATGGCAAATCCAGATACAGATTTGAAATCTGCACACATGCACGCTTCTTATGACGTAGAAATTACATGGATCGGTGATTGGTCGGAAAATTCGATATCTGGCGATGCCGGCATGGCCGTTTCGGCCAATCCAAACTAGTCAACAAAAAATATGATTTTCTCCAAAACTGTGCACCGCATGGCAAATCCAGATACAGATTTGAAATCTGCACACATGCACGCTTCTTATGACGTAGAAATTACACGGATCGGTGATTGGTCGGAAAATTCGATATCTGGCGATGCCGGCATGGCCGTTTCGCCCAATCCAAACTAGTCAACAAAAAATATGATTTTCTCCAAAACTGTGCACCGCATGGCAAATCCAGATACAGATTTGAAATCTGCACACCTGCACGCATCTTATGACGTAGAAATTACACGGATCGGTGATTGGTCGGAAAATTCGATATCTGGCGATGCCGGCATGGCCGTTTCGGCCAATCCAAACTAGTCAACAAAAAATATGATTTTCTCCAAAACTGTGCACCGCATGGCAAATCCAGATACAGATTTGAAATCTGCACACATGCACGCTTCTTATGACGTAGAAATTACACGGATCGGTGATTGGTCGGAAAATTCGATATCTGGCGATGCCGGCATGGCCGTTTCGCCCAATCCAAACTAGTCAACAAAAAATATGATTTTCTCCAAAACTGTGCACCGCATGGCAAATCCAGATACAGATTTGAAATCTGCACACCTGCACGCATCTTATGACGTAGAAATTACACGGATCGGTGATTGGTCGGAAAATTCGATATCTGGCGATGCCGGCATGGCCGTTTCGGCCAATCCAAACTAGTCAACAAAAAATATGATTTTCTCCAAAACTGTGCACCGCATGGGAACTCCAGATACAGATTTGAAATCTGCACACATGCACGCTTCTTATGACGTAGAAATTACACGGATCGGTGATTGGTCAGAAAATTCGATGTCTGGCGATGCCGGCATGGCCGTTTCGCCCAATCCAAACTAGTCAACAAAAAATATGATTTTCTCCAAAACTGTGCACCGCATGGCAAATCCAGATACAGATTTGAAATCTGCACACATGCACGCTTCTTATGACGTAGAAATTACACGGATCGGTGATTGGTCGGAAAATTCGATATCTGGCGATGCCGGCATGGCCGTTTCGGCCAATCCAAACTAGTCAACAAAAAATATGATTTTCTCCAAAACTGTGCACCGCATGGCAAATCCAGATACAGATTTGAAATCTGCACACATGCACGCTTCTTATGACGTAGAAATTACATGGATCGGTGATTGGTCGGAAAATTCGATATCTGGCGATGCCGGCATGGCCGTTTCGGCCAATCCAAACTAGTCAACAAAAAATATGATTTTCTCCAAAACTGTGCACCGCATGGCAAATCCAGATACAGATTTGAAATCTGCACACATGCACGCTTCTTATGACGTAGAAATTACACGGATCGGTGATTGGTCGGAAAATTCGATATCTGGCGATGCCGGCATGGCCGTTTCGGCCAATCCAAACTAGTCAACAAAAAATATGATTTTCTCCAAAACTGTGCACCGCATGGCAAATCCAGATACAGATTTGAAATCTGCACACCTGCACGCATCTTATGACGTAGAAATTACACGGATCGGTGATTGGTCGGAAAATTCGATATCTGGCGATGCCGGCATGGCCGTTTCGGCCAATCCAAACTAGTCAACAAAAAATATGATTTTCTCCAAAACTGTGCACCGCATGGCAAATCCAGATACAGATTTGAAATCTGCACACATGCACGCTTCTTATGACGTAGAAATTACACGGATCGGTGATTGGTCAGAAAATTCGATGTCTGGCGATGCCGGCATGGCCGTTTCGGCCAATCCAAACTAGTCAACAAGAAATATGATTTTCTCCAAAACTGTGCACCGCATAGCAAATCCAGATACAGATTTGAAATCTGCACACATGCACGCTTCTTATGACGTAGAAATTACACGGATCGGTGATTGGTCAGAAAATTCGATGTCTGGCGATGCCGGCATGGCCGTTTCGCCCAATCCAAACTAGTCAACAAAAAATATGATTTTCTCCAAAACTGTGCACCGCATGGCAAATCCAGATACAGATTTGAAATCTGCACACATGCACGCTTCTTATGACGTAGAAATTACACGGATCGGTGATTGGTCGGAAAATTCGATATCTGGCGATGCCGGCATGGCCGTTTCGGCCAATCCAAACTAGTCAACAAAAAATATGATTTTCTCCAAAACTGTGCACCGCATGGCAAATCCAGATACAGATTTGAAATCTGCACACATGCACGCTTCTTATGACGTAGAAATTACATGGATCGGTGATTGGTCGGAAAATTCGATATCTGGCGATGCCGGCATGGCCGTTTCGGCCAATCCAAACTAGTCAACAAAAAATATGATTTTCTCCAAAACTGTGCACCGCATGGCAAATCCAGATACAGATTTGAAATCTGCACACATGCACGCTTCTTATGACGTAGAAATTACACGGATCGGTGATTGGTCGGAAAATTCGATATCTGGCGATGCCGGCATGGCCGTTTCGGCCAATCCAAACTAGTCAAAAAAAATATGATTTTCTCCAAAACTGTGCACCGCATGGCAAATCCAGATACAGATTTGAAATCTGCACACCTGCACGCATCTTATGCCGTAGAAATTACACGGATCGGTGATTGGTCGGAAAATTCGATATCTGGCGATGCCGGCATGGCCGTTTCGGCCAATCCAAACTAGTCAACAAAAAATATGATTTTCTCCAAAACTGTGCAGCGCATGGCAAATCCAGATACAGATTTGAAATCTGCACACCTGCACGCATCTTATGCCGTAGAAATTACATGGATCGGTGATTGGTCGGAAAATTCGATATCTGGCGATGCCGGCATGGCCGTTTCGGCCAATCCAAACTAGTCAACAAAAAATATGATTTTCTCCAAAACTGTGCACCGCATGGCAAATCCAGATACAGATTTGAAATCTGCACACATGCACGCTTCTTATGACGTAGAAATTACACGGATCGGTGATTGGTCAGAAAATTCGATGTCTGGCGATGCCGGCATGGCCGTTTCGCCCAATCCAAACTAGTCAACAAAAAATATGATTTTCTCCAAAACTGTGCACCGCATGGCAAATCCAGATACAGATTTGAAATCTGCACACCTGCGCGCATCTTATGCCGTAGAAATTACACGGATCGGTGATTGGTCGGAAAATTCGATATCTGGCGATGCCGGCATGGCCGTTTCGGCCAATCCAAACTAGTCAACAAAAAATATGATTTTCTCCAAAACTGTGCACCGCATGGCAAATCCAGATACAGATTTGAAATCTGCACACATGCACGCTTCTTATGACGTAGAAATTACACGGATCGGTGATTGGTCAGAAAATTCGATGTCTGGCGATGCCGGCATGGCCGTTTCGGCCAATCCAAACTAGTCAACAAAAAATATGATTTTCTCCAAAACTGTGCACCGCATGGCAAATCCAGATACAGATTTGAAATCTGCACACCTGCGCGCATCTTATGCCGTAGAAATTACACGGATCGGTGATTGGTCGGAAAATTCGATATCTGGCGATGCCGGCATGGCCGTTTCGGCCAATCCAAACTAGTCAACAAAAAATATGATTTTCTCCAAAACTGTGCACCGCATGGCAAATCCAGATACAGATTTGAAATCTGCACACCTGCGCGCATCTTATGCCGTAGAAATTACACGGATCGGTGATTGGTCGGAAAATTCGATATCTGGCGATGCCGGCATGGCCGTTTCGGCCAATCCAAACTAGTCAACAAAAAATATGATTTTCTCCAAAACTGTGCACCGCATGGCAAATCCAGATACAGATTTGAAATCTGCACACATGCACGCTTCTTATGACGTAGAAATTACACGGATCGGTGATTGGTCAGAAAATTCGATGTCTGGCGATGCCGGCATGGCCGTTTCGGCCAATCCAAACTAGTCAACAAAAAATATGATTTTCTCCAAAACTGTGCACCGCATAGCAAATCCAGATACAGATTTGAAATCTGCACACATGCACGCTTCTTATGACGTAGAAATTACACGGATCGGTGATTGGTCGGAAAATTCGATATCTGGCGATGCCGGCATGGCCGTTTCGGCCAATCCAAACTAGTCAACAAAAAATATGATTTTCTCCAAAACTGTGCACCGCATGGCAAATCCAGATACAGATTTGAAATCTGCACACATGCACGCTTCTTATGACGTAGAAATTACACGGATCGGTGATTGGTCGGAAAATTCGATATCTGGCGATGCCGGCATGGCCGTTTCGGCCAATCCAAACTAGTCAACAAAAAATATGATTTTCTCCAAAACTGTGCACCGCATGGCAAATCCAGATACAGATTTGAAATCTGCACACCTGCGCGCATCTTATGCCGTAGAAATTACACGGATCGGTGATTGGTCGGAAAATTCGATATCTGGCGATGCCGGCATGGCCGTTTCGGCCAATCCAAACTAGTCAACAAAAAATATGATTTTCTCCAAAACTGTGCACCGCATGGCAAATCCAGATACAGATTTGAAATCTGCACACATGCACGCTTCTTATGACGTAGAAATTACACGGATCGGTGATTGGTCGGAAAATTTGATATCTGGCGATGCCGGCATGGCCGTTTCGGCCAATCCAAACTAGTCAACAAAAAATATGATTTTCTCCAAAACTGTGCACCGCATGGCAAATCCAGATACAGATTTGAAATCTGCACACATGCACGCTTCTTATGACGTAGAAATTACACGGATCGGTGATTGGTCGGAAAATTCGATATCTGGCGATGCCGGCATGGCCGTTTCGGCCAATCCAAACTAGTCAACAAAAAATATGATTTTCTCCAAAACTGTGCACCGCATGGCAAATCCAGATACAGATTTGAAATCTGCACACATGCACGCTTCTTATGACGTAGAAATTACACGGATCGGTGATTGGTCGGAAAATTCGATATCTGGCGATGCCGGCATGGCCGTTTCGCCCAATCCAAACTAGTCAACAAAAAATATGATTTTCTCCAAAACTGTGCACCGCATGGCAAATCCAGATACAGATTTGAAATCTGCACACATGCACGCTTCTTATGACGTAGAAATTACATGGATCGGTGATTGGTCGGAAAATTCGATATCTGGCGATGCCGGCATGGCCGTTTCGGCCAATCCAAACTAGTCAACAAAAAATATGATTTTCTCCAAAACTGTGCACCGCATGGCAAATCCAGATACAGATTTGAAATCTGCACACATGCACGCTTCTTATGACGTAGAAATTACACGGATCGGTGATTGGTCGGAAAATTCGATATCTGGCGATGCCGGCATGGCCGTTTCGCCCAATCCAAACTAGTCAACAAAAAATATGATTTTCTCCAAAACTGTGCACCGCATGGCAAATCCAGATACAGATTTGAAATCTGCACACCTGCACGCATCTTATGACGTAGAAATTACACGGATCGGTGATTGGTCGGAAAATTCGATATCTGGCGATGCCGGCATGGCCGTTTCGGCCAATCCAAACTAGTCAACAAAAAATATGATTTTCTCCAAAACTGTGCACCGCATGGCAAATCCAGATACAGATTTGAAATCTGCACACATGCACGCTTCTTATGACGTAGAAATTACACGGATCGGTGATTGGTCGGAAAATTCGATATCTGGCGATGCCGGCATGGCCGTTTCGCCCAATCCAAACTAGTCAACAAAAAATATGATTTTCTCCAAAACTGTGCACCGCATGGCAAATCCAGATACAGATTTGAAATCTGCACACCTGCACGCATCTTATGACGTAGAAATTACACGGATCGGTGATTGGTCGGAAAATTCGATATCTGGCGATGCCGGCATGGCCGTTTCGGCCAATCCAAACTAGTCAACAAAAAATATGATTTTCTCCAAAACTGTGCACCGCATGGGAACTCCAGATACAGATTTGAAATCTGCACACATGCACGCTTCTTATGACGTAGAAATTACACGGATCGGTGATTGGTCAGAAAATTCGATATCTGGCGATGCCGGCATGGCCGTTTCGGCCAATCCAAACTAGTCAACAAAAAATATGATTTTCTCCAAAACTGTGCACCGCATGGCAAATCCAGATACAGATTTGAAATCTGCACACATGCACGCTTCTTATGACGTAGAAATTACATGGATCGGTGATTGGTCGGAAAATTCGATATCTGGCGATGCCGGCATGGCCGTTTCGGCCAATCCAAACTAGTCAACAAAAAATATGATTTTCTCCAAAACTGTGCACCGCATGGCAAATCCAGATACAGATTTGAAATCTGCACACATGCACGCTTCTTATGACGTAGAAATTACACGGATCGGTGATTGGTCGGAAAATTCGATATCTGGCGATGCCGGCATGGCCGTTTCGGCCAATCCAAACTAGTCAACAAAAAATATGATTTTCTCCAAAACTGTGCACCGCATGGCAAATCCAGATACAGATTTGAAATCTGCACACCTGCACGCATCTTATGACGTAGAAATTACACGGATCGGTGATTGGTCGGAAAATTCGATATCTGGCGATGCCGGCATGGCCGTTTCGGCCAATCCAAACTAGTCAACAAAAAATATGATTTTCTCCAAAACTGTGCACCGCATGGCAAATCCAGATACAGATTTGAAATCTGCACACATGCACGCTTCTTATGACGTAGAAATTACACGGATCGGTGATTGGTCAGAAAATTCGATGTCTGGCGATGCCGGCATGGCCGTTTCGGCCAATCCAAACTAGTCAACAAAAAATATGATTTTCTCCAAAACTGTGCACCGCATAGCAAATCCAGATACAGATTTGAAATCTGCACACATGCACGCTTCTTATGACGTAGAAATTACACGGATCGGTGATTGGTCGGAAAATTCGATATCTGGCGATGCCGGCATGGCCGTTTCGGCCAATCCAAACTAGTCAACAAAAAATATGATTTTCTCCAAAACTGTGCACCGCATGGCAAATCCAGATACAGATTTGAAATCTGCACACATGCACGCTTCTTATGACGTAGAAATTACACGGATCGGTGATTGGTCGGAAAATTCGATATCTGGCGATGCCGGCATGGCCGTTTCGGCCAATCCAAACTAGTCAACAAAAAATATGATTTTCTCCAAAACTGTGCACCGCATGGCAAATCCAGATACAGATTTGAAATCTGCACACATGCACGCTTCTTATGACGTAGAAATTACACGGATCGGTGATTGGTCAGAAAATTCGATGTCTGGCGATGCCGGCATGGCCGTTTCGGCCAATCCAAACTAGTCAACAAGAAATATGATTTTCTCCAAAACTGTGCACCGCATAGCAAATCCAGATACAGATTTGAAATCTGCACACATGCACGCTTCTTATGACGTAGAAATTACACGGATCGGTGATTGGTCGGAAAATTTGATATCTGGCGATGCCGGCATGGCCGTTTCGGCCAATCCAAACTAGTCAACAAAAAATATGATTTTCTCCAAAACTGTGCACCGCATGGCAAATCCAGATACAGATTTGAAATCTGCACACATGCACGCTTCTTATGACGTAGAAATTACACGGATCGGTGATTGGTCGGAAAATTCGATATCTGGCGATGCCGGCATGGCCGTTTCGGCCAATCCAAACTAGTCAACAAAAAATATGATTTTCTCCAAAACTGTGCACCGCATGGCAAATCCAGATACAGATTTGAAATCTGCACACATGCACGCTTCTTATGACGTAGAAATTACACGGATCGGTGATTGGTCGGAAAATTCGATATCTGGCGATGCCGGCATGGCCGTTTCGCCCAATCCAAACTAGTCAACAAAAAATATGATTTTCTCCAAAACTGTGCACCGCATGGCAAATCCAGATACAGATTTGAAATCTGCACACATGCACGCTTCTTATGACGTAGAAATTACATGGATCGGTGATTGGTCGGAAAATTCGATATCTGGCGATGCCGGCATGGCCGTTTCGGCCAATCCAAACTAGTCAACAAAAAATATGATTTTCTCCAAAACTGTGCACCGCATGGCAAATCCAGATACAGATTTGAAATCTGCACACATGCACGCTTCTTATGACGTAGAAATTACACGGATCGGTGATTGGTCGGAAAATTCGATATCTGGCGATGCCGGCATGGCCGTTTCGCCCAATCCAAACTAGTCAACAAAAAATATGATTTTCTCCAAAACTGTGCACCGCATGGCAAATCCAGATACAGATTTGAAATCTGCACACCTGCACGCATCTTATGACGTAGAAATTACACGGATCGGTGATTGGTCGGAAAATTCGATATCTGGCGATGCCGGCATGGCCGTTTCGGCCAATCCAAACTAGTCAACAAAAAATATGATTTTCTCCAAAACTGTGCACCGCATGGCAAATCCAGATACAGATTTGAAATCTGCACACATGCACGCTTCTTATGACGTAGAAATTACACGGATCGGTGATTGGTCAGAAAATTCGATGTCTGGCGATGCAGGCATGGCCGTTTCGGCCAATCCAAACTAGTCAACAAAAAATATGATTTTCTCCAAAACTGTGCACCGCATAGCAAATCCAGATACAGATTTGAAATCTGCACACATGCACGCTTCTTATGACGTAGAAATTACACGGATCGGTGATTGGTCAGAAAATTCGATGTCTGGCGATGCAGGCATGGCCGTTTCGGCCAATCCAAACTAGTCAACAAAAAATATGATTTTCTCCAAAACTGTGCACCGCATGGCAAATCCAGATACAGATTTGAAATCTGCACACATGCACGCTTCTTATGACGTAGAAATTACACGGATCGGTGATTGGTCAGAAAATTCGATGTCTGGCGATGCAGGCATGGCCGTTTCGGCCAATCCAAACTAGTCAACAAAAAATATGATTTTCTCCAAAACTGTGCAGCGCATGGCAAATCCAGATACAGATTTGAAATCTGCACACCTGCACGCATCTTATGCCGTAGAAATTACACGGATCGGTGATTGGTCGGAAAATTCGATATCTGGCGATGCCGGCATGGCCGTTTCTGCCAATCCAAACTAGTCAACAAAAAATATGATTTTCTCCAAAACTGTGCACCGCATGGCAAATCCAGATACAGATTTGAAATCTGCACACCTGCGCGCATCTTATGCCGTAGAAATTACACGGATCGGTGATTGGTCGGAAAATTCGATATCTGGCGATGCCGGCATGGCCGTTTCGGCCAATCCAAACTAGTCAACAAAAAATATGATTTTCTCCAAAACTGTGCACCGCATGGCAAATCCAGATACAGATTTGAAATCTGCACACCTGCGCGCATCTTATGCCGTAGAAATTACACGGATCGGTGATTGGTCGGAAAATTCGATATCTGGCGATGCCGGCATGGCCGTTTCGGCCAATCCAAACTAGTCAACAAAAAATATGATTTTCTCCAAAACTGTGCAGCGCATGGCAAATCCAGATACAGATTTGAAATCTGCACACCTGCACGCATCTTATGCCGTAGAAATTACACGGATCGGTGATTGGTCGGAAAATTCGATATCTGGCGATGCCGGCATGGCCGTTTCTGCCAATCCAAACTAGTCAACAAAAAATATGATTTTCTCCAAAACTGTGCAGCGCATGGCAAATCCAGATACAGATTTGAAATCTGCACACATGCACGCTTCTTATGACGTAGAAATTACACGGATCGGTGATTGGTCAGAAAATTCGATGTCTGGCGATGCAGGCATGGCCGTTTCGGCCAATCCAAACTAGTCAACAAAAAATATGATTTTCTCCAAAACTGTGCAGCGCATGGCAAATCCAGATACAGATTTGAAATCTGCACACCTGCACGCATCTTATGCCGTAGAAATTACACGGATCGGTGATTGGTCGGAAAATTCGATATCTGGCGATGCCGGCATGGCCGTTTCTGCCAATCCAAACTAGTCAACAAAAAATATGATTTTCTCCAAAACTGTGCACCGCATGGCAAATCCAGATACAGATTTGAAATCTGCACACCTGCGCGCATCTTATGCCGTAGAAATTACACGGATCGGTGATTGGTCGGAAAATTCGATATCTGGCGATGCCGGCATGGCCGTTTCGGCCAATCCAAACTAGTCAACAAAAAATATGATTTTCTCCAAAACTGTGCACCGCATGGCAAATCCAGATACAGATTTGAAATCTGCACACCTGCGCGCATCTTATGCCGTAGAAATTACACGGATCGGTGATTGGTCGGAAAATTCGATATCTGGCGATGCCGGCATGGCCGTTTCGGCCAATCCAAACTAGTCAACAAAAAATATGATTTTCTCCAAAACTGTGCACCGCATGGCAAATCCAGATACAGATTTGAAATCTGCACACATGCACGCTTCTTATGACGTAGAAATTACACGGATCAGTGATTGGTCAGAAAATTCGATGTCTGGCGATGCCGGCATGGCCGTTTCGGCCAATCCAAACTAGTCAACAAAAAATATGATTTTCTCCAAAACTGTGCACCGCATAGCAAATCCAGATACAGATTTGAAATCTGCACACATGCACGCTTCTTATGACGTAGAAATTACACGGATCGGTGATTGGTCAGAAAATTCGATGTCTGGCGATGCCGGCATGGCCGTTTCGCCCAATCCAAACTAGTCAACAAAAAATATGATTTTCTCCAAAACTGTGCACCGCATGGCAAATCCAGATACAGATTTGAAATCTGCACACATGCACGCATCTTATGACGTAGAAATTACACGGATCGGTGATTGGTCGGAAAATTCGATATCTGGCGATGCCGGCATGGCCGTTTCGGCCAATCCAAACTAGTCAACAAAAAATATGATTTTCTCCAAAACTGTGCAGCGCATGGCAAATCCAGATACAGATTTGAAATCTGCACACCTGCGCGCATCTTATGCCGTAGAAATTACACGGATCGGTGATTGGTCGGAAAATTCGATATCTGGCGATGCCGGCATGGCCGTTTCGGCCAATCCAAACTAGTCAACAAAAAATATGATTTTCTCCAAAACTGTGCACCGCATGGGAACTCCAGATACAGATTTGAAATCTGCACACATGCACGCTTCTTATGACGTAGAAATTACACGGATCGGTGATTGGTCAGAAAATTCGATGTCTGGCGATGCCGGCATGGCCGTTTCGGCCAATCCAAACAAGTCAACAAAAAATATGATTTTCTCCAAAACTGTGCACCGCATGGCAAATCCAGATACAGATTTGAAATCTGCACACATGCACGCTTCTTATGACGTAGAAATTACACGGATCGGTGATTGGTCAGAAAATTCGATGTCTGGCGATGCCGGCATGGCCGTTTCGCCCAATCCAAACTAGTCAACAAAAAATATGATTTTCTCCAAAACTGTGCACTGCATGGGAACTCCAGATACAGATTTGAAATCTGCACACATGCACGCTTCTTATGACGTAGAAATTACACGGATCGGTGATTGGTCAGAAAATTCGATGTCTGGCGATGCCGGCATGGCCGTTTCGGCCAATCCAAACAAGTCAACAAAAAATATGATTTTCTCCAAAACTGTGCACCGCATGGCAAATCCAGATACAGATTTGAAATCTGCACACATGCACGCTTCTTATGACGTAGAAATTACACGGATCGGTGATTGGTCGGAAAATTCGATATCTGGCGATGCCGGCATGGCCGTTTCGGCCAATCCAAACTAGTCAACAAAAAATATGATTTTCTCCAAAACTGTGCACCGCATGGCAAATCCAGATACAGATTTGAAATCTGCACACATGCATGCTTCTTATGACGTAGAAATTACACGGATCGGTGATTGGTCGGAAAATTCGATATCTGGCGATGCCGGCATGGCCGTTTCGGCCAATCCAAACTAGTCAACAAAAAATATGATTTTCTCCAAAACTGTGCACCGCATGGCAAATCCAGATACAGATTTGAAATCTGCACACATGCACGCTTCTTATGACGTAGAAATTACACGGATCGGTGATTGGTCGGAAAATTCGATATCTGGCGACCCCGGCATGGCCGTTTCCGCCAATCCAAGCTAAGCCACAAAAATCTTATTTCCTCGAAAACTATGCACCGCATAGGAAATCCAGTTACAGATTTGAAATCTGCACACATGTGCGCTTCTAATGACGTAGAAATTACACGGATCGGTGATTGGTCGGAAAATTCGATATCTGGCGATGCCGGCATGGCCGTTTCGGCCAATCCAAACTAGTCAACAAAAAATATGATTTTCTCCAAAACTGTGCACCGCATGGCAAATCCAGATACAGATTTGAAATCTGCACACATGCACGCATCTTATGACGTAGAAATTACACGGATCGGTGATTGGTCGGAAAATTCGATATCTGGCGATGCCGGCATGGCCGTTTCGGCCAATCCAAACTAGTCAACAAAAAATATGATTTTCTCCAAAACTGTGCACCGCATGGCAAATCCAGATACAGATTTGAAATCTGCACACATGCACGCTTCTTATGACGTAGAAATTACACGGATCGGTGATTGGTCGGAAAATTCGATATCTGGCGATGCCGGCATGGCCGTTTCGGCCAATCCAAACTAGTCAAAAAAAATATGATTTTCTCCAAAACTGTGCACCGCATGGCAAATCCAGATACAGATTTGAAATCTGCACACCTGCACGCATCTTATGCCGTAGAAATTACACGGATCGGTGATTGGTCGGAAAATTCGATATCTGGCGATGCCGGCATGGCCGTTTCGGCCAATCCAAACTACTCAACAAAAAATATGATTTTCTCCAAAACTGTGCAGCGCATGGCAAATCCAGATACAGATTTGAAATCTGCACACCTGCACGCATCTTATGCCGTAGAAATTACACGGATCGGTGATTGGTCGGAAAATTCGATATCTGGCGATGCCGGCATGGCCGTTTCGGCCAATCCAAACTAGTCAACAAAAAATATGATTTTCTCCAAAACTGTGCACCGCATGGCAAATCCAGATACAGATTTGAAATCTGCACACATGCACGCTTCTTATGACGTAGAAATTACACGGATCAGTGATTGGTCAGAAAATTCGATGTCTGGCGATGCCGGCATGGCCGTTTCGGCCAATCCAAACTAGTCAACAAAAAATATGATTTTCTCCAAAACTGTGCACCGCATAGCAAATCCAGATACAGATTTGAAATCTGCACACATGCACGCTTCTTATGACGTAGAAATTACACGGATCGGTGATTGGTCAGAAAATTCGATGTCTGGCGATGCCGGCATGGCCGTTTCGCCCAATCCAAACTAGTCAACAAAAAATATGATTTTCTCCAAAACTGTGCACCGCATGGCAAATCCAGATACAGATTTGAAATCTGCACACATGCACGCATCTTATGACGTAGAAATTACACGGATCGGTGATTGGTCGGAAAATTCGATATCTGGCGATGCCGGCATGGCCGTTTCGGCCAATCCAAACTAGTCAACAAAAAATATGATTTTCTCCAAAACTGTGCAGCGCATGGCAAATCCAGATACAGATTTGAAATCTGCACACCTGCACGCATCTTATGCCGTAGAAATTACACGGATCGGTGATTGGTCGGAAAATTCGATATCTGGCGATGCCGGCATGGCCGTTTCTGCCAATCCAAACTAGTCAACAAAAAATATGATTTTCTCCAAAACTGTGCAGCGCATGGCAAATCCAGATACAGATTTGAAATCTGCACACATGCACGCTTCTTATGACGTAGAAATTACACGGATCGGTGATTGGTCAGAAAATTCGATGTCTGGCGATGCAGGCATGGCCGTTTCGGCCAATCCAAACTAGTCAACAAAAAATATGATTTTCTCCAAAACTGTGCAGCGCATGGCAAATCCAGATACAGATTTGAAATCTGCACACCTGCACGCATCTTATGCCGTAGAAATTACACGGATCGGTGATTGGTCGGAAAATTCGATATCTGGCGATGCCGGCATGGCCGTTTCTGCCAATCCAAACTAGTCAACAAAAAATATGATTTTCTCCAAAACTGTGCACCGCATGGCAAATCCAGATACAGATTTGAAATCTGCACACCTGCGCGCATCTTATGCCGTAGAAATTACACGGATCGGTGATTGGTCGGAAAATTCGATATCTGGCGATGCCGGCATGGCCGTTTCGGCCAATCCAAACTAGTCAACAAAAAATATGATTTTCTCCAAAACTGTGCACCGCATGGCAAATCCAGATACAGATTTGAAATCTGCACACCTGCGCGCATCTTATGCCGTAGAAATTACACGGATCGGTGATTGGTCGGAAAATTCGATATCTGGCGATGCCGGCATGGCCGTTTCGGCCAATCCAAACTAGTCAACAAAAAATATGATTTTCTCCAAAACTGTGCACCGCATGGCAAATCCAGATACAGATTTGAAATCTGCACACATGCACGCTTCTTATGACGTAGAAATTACACGGATCAGTGATTGGTCAGAAAATTCGATGTCTGGCGATGCCGGCATGGCCGTTTCGGCCAATCCAAACTAGTCAACAAAAAATATGATTTTCTCCAAAACTGTGCACCGCATAGCAAATCCAGATACAGATTTGAAATCTGCACACATGCACGCTTCTTATGACGTAGAAATTACACGGATCGGTGATTGGTCAGAAAATTCGATGTCTGGCGATGCCGGCATGGCCGTTTCGCCCAATCCAAACTAGTCAACAAAAAATATGATTTTCTCCAAAACTGTGCACCGCATGGCAAATCCAGATACAGATTTGAAATCTGCACACATGCACGCATCTTATGACGTAGAAATTACACGGATCGGTGATTGGTCGGAAAATTCGATATCTGGCGATGCCGGCATGGCCGTTTCGGCCAATCCAAACTAGTCAACAAAAAATATGATTTTCTCCAAAACTGTGCAGCGCATGGCAAATCCAGATACAGATTTGAAATCTGCACACCTGCGCGCATCTTATGCCGTAGAAATTACACGGATCGGTGATTGGTCGGAAAATTCGATATCTGGCGATGCCGGCATGGCCGTTTCGGCCAATCCAAACTAGTCAACAAAAAATATGATTTTCTCCAAAACTGTGCACCGCATGGGAACTCCAGATACAGATTTGAAATCTGCACACATGCACGCTTCTTATGACGTAGAAATTACACGGATCGGTGATTGGTCAGAAAATTCGATGTCTGGCGATGCCGGCATGGCCGTTTCGGCCAATCCAAACAAGTCAACAAAAAATATGATTTTCTCCAAAACTGTGCACCGCATGGCAAATCCAGATACAGATTTGAAATCTGCACACATGCACGCTTCTTATGACGTAGAAATTACACGGATCGGTGATTGGTCAGAAAATTCGATGTCTGGCGATGCCGGCATGGCCGTTTCGCCCAATCCAAACTAGTCAACAAAAAATATGATTTTCTCCAAAACTGTGCACTGCATGGGAACTCCAGATACAGATTTGAAATCTGCACACATGCACGCTTCTTATGACGTAGAAATTACACGGATCGGTGATTGGTCAGAAAATTCGATGTCTGGCGATGCCGGCATGGCCGTTTCGGCCAATCCAAACAAGTCAACAAAAAATATGATTTTCTCCAAAACTGTGCACCGCATGGCAAATCCAGATACAGATTTGAAATCTGCACACATGCACGCTTCTTATGACGTAGAAATTACACGGATCGGTGATTGGTCGGAAAATTCGATATCTGGCGATGCCGGCATGGCCGTTTCGGCCAATCCAAACTAGTCAACAAAAAATATGATTTTCTCCAAAACTGTGCACCGCATGGCAAATCCAGATACAGATTTGAAATCTGCACACATGCATGCTTCTTATGACGTAGAAATTACACGGATCGGTGATTGGTCGGAAAATTCGATATCTGGCGATGCCGGCATGGCCGTTTCGGCCAATCCAAACTAGTCAACAAAAAATATGATTTTCTCCAAAACTGTGCACCGCATGGCAAATCCAGATACAGATTTGAAATCTGCACACATGCACGCTTCTTATGACGTAGAAATTACACGGATCGGTGATTGGTCGGAAAATTCGATATCTGGCGACCCCGGCATGGCCGTTTCCGCCAATCCAAGCTAAGCCACAAAAATCTTATTTCCTCGAAAACTATGCACCGCATAGGAAATCCAGTTACAGATTTGAAATCTGCACACATGTGCGCTTCTAATGACGTAGAAATTACACGGATCGGTGATTGGTCGGAAAATTCGATATCTGGCGATGCCGGCATGGCCGTTTCGGCCAATCCAAACTAGTCAACAAAAAATATGATTTTCTCCAAAACTGTGCACCGCATGGCAAATCCAGATACAGATTTGAAATCTGCACACATGCACGCATCTTATGACGTAGAAATTACACGGATCGGTGATTGGTCGGAAAATTCGATATCTGGCGATGCCGGCATGGCCGTTTCGGCCAATCCAAACTAGTCAACAAAAAATATGATTTTCTCCAAAACTGTGCACCGCATGGCAAATCCAGATACAGATTTGAAATCTGCACACATGCACGCTTCTTATGACGTAGAAATTACACGGATCGGTGATTGGTCGGAAAATTCGATATCTGGCGATGCCGGCATGGCCGTTTCGGCCAATCCAAACTAGTCAAAAAAAATATGATTTTCTCCAAAACTGTGCACCGCATGGCAAATCCAGATACAGATTTGAAATCTGCACACCTGCACGCATCTTATGCCGTAGAAATTACACGGATCGGTGATTGGTCGGAAAATTCGATATCTGGCGATGCCGGCATGGCCGTTTCGGCCAATCCAAACTACTCAACAAAAAATATGATTTTCTCCAAAACTGTGCAGCGCATGGCAAATCCAGATACAGATTTGAAATCTGCACACCTGCACGCATCTTATGCCGTAGAAATTACACGGATCGGTGATTGGTCGGAAAATTCGATATCTGGCGATGCCGGCATGGCCGTTTCGGCCAATCCAAACTAGTCAACAAAAAATATGATTTTCTCCAAAACTGTGCACCGCATGGCAAATCCAGATACAGATTTGAAATCTGCACACATGCACGCTTCTTATGACGTAGAAATTACACGGATCGGTGATTGGTCAGAAAATTCGATGTCTGGCGATGCCGGCATGGCCGTTTCGCCCAATCCAAACTAGTCAACAAAAAATATGATTTTCTCCAAAACTGTGCACCGCATGGCAAATCCAGATACAGATTTGAAATCTGCACACATGCACGCTTCTTATGACGTAGAAATTACACGGATCGGTGATTGGTCGGAAAATTCGATATCTGGCGATGCCGGCATGGCCGTTTCGGCCAATCCAAACTAGTCAACAAAAAATATGATTTTCTCCAAAACTGTGCACCGCATGGCAAATCCAGATACAGATTTGAAATCTGCACACATGCACGCTTCTTATGACGTAGAAATTACACGGATCGGTGATTGGTCGGAAAATTCGATATCTGGCGATGCCGGCATGGCCGTTTCGGCCAATCCAAACTAGTCAACAAAAAATATGATTTTCTCCAAAACTGTGCACCGCATGGCAAATCCAGATACAGATTTGAAATCTGCACACCTGCACGCATCTTATGCCGTAGAAATTACACGGATCGGTGATTGGTCGGAAAATTCGATATCTGGCGATGCCGGCATGGCCGTTTCGGCCAATCCAAACTAGTCAACAAAAAATATGATTTTCTCCAAAACTGTGCACCGCATGGCAAATCCAGATACAGATTTGAAATCTGCACACATGCACGCTTCTTATGACGTAGAAATTACACGGATCGGTGATTGGTCGGAAAATTCGATATCTGGCGATGCCGGCATGGCCGTTTCGGCCAATCCAAACTAGTCAACAAAAAATATGATTTTCTCCAAAACTGTGCACCGCATGGCAAATCCAGATACAGATTTGAAATCTGCACACCTGCACGCATCTTATGCCGTAGAAATTACACGGATCGGTGATTGGTCGGAAAATTCGATATCTGGCGATGCCGGCATGGCCGTTTCGGCCAATCCAAACTAGTCAACAAAAAATATGATTTTCTCCAAAACTGTGCACCGCATGGCAAATCCAGATACAGATTTGAAATCTGCACACATGCACGCTTCTTATGACGTAGAAATTACACGGATCGGTGATTGGTCAGAAAATTCGATGTCTGGCGATGCCGGCATGGCCGTTTCGCCCAATCCAAACTAGTCAACAAAAAATATGATTTTCTCCAAAACTGTGCACCGCATGGCAAATCCAGATACAGATTTGAAATCTGCACACATGCACGCTTCTTATGACGTAGAAATTACACGGATCGGTGATTGGTCGGAAAATTCGATATCTGGCGATGCCGGCATGGCCGTTTCGCCCAATCCAAACTAGTCAACAAAAAATATGATTTTCTCCAAAACTGTGCACCGCATGGCAAATCCAGATACAGATTTGAAATCTGCACACCTGCACGCATCTTATGACGTAGAAATTACACGGATCGGTGATTGGTCGGAAAATTCGATATCTGGCGATGCCGGCATGGCCGTTTCTGCCAATCCAAACTAGTCAACAAAAAATATGATTTTCTCCAAAACTGTGCACCGCATGGGAACTCCAGATACAGATTTGAAATCTGCACACATGCACGCTTCTTATGACGTAGAAATTACACGGATCGGTGATTGGTCGGAAAATTCGATATCTGGCGATGCCGGCATGGCCGTTTCTGCCAATCCAAACTAGTCAACAAAAAATATGATTTTCTCCAAAACTGTGCACCGCATGGCAAATCCAGATACAGATTTGAAATCTGCACACATGCACGCTTCTTATGACGTAGAAATTACACGGATCGGTGATTGGTCAGAAAATTCGATGTCTGGCGATGCCGGCATGGCCGTTTCGCCCAATCCAAACTAGTCAACAAAAAATATGATTTTCCCCAAAACTGTGCACCGCATGGCAAATCCAGATACAGATTTGAAATCTGCACACCTGCACGCATCTTATGACGTAGAAATTACACGGATCGGTGATTGGTCGGAAAATTCGATATCTGGCGATGCCGGCATGGCCGTTTCTGCCAATCCAAACTAGTCAACGAAAAATATGATTTTCTCCAAAACTGTGCACCGCATGGCAAATCCAGATACAGATTTGAAATCTGCACACATGCACGCTTCTTATGACGTAGAAATTACACGGATCGGTGATTGGTCAGAAAATTCGATGTCTGGCGATGCCGGCATGGCCGTTTCGCCCAATCCAAACTAGTCAACAAAAAATATGATTTTCTCCAAAACTGTGCACCGCATGGCAAATCCAGATACAGATTTGAAATCTGCACACCTGCACGCATCTTATGACGTAGAAATTACACGGATCGGTGATTGGTCGGAAAATTCGATATCTGGCGATGCCGGCATGGCCGTTTCTGCCAATCCAAACTAGTCAACAAAAAATATGATTTTCTCCAAAACTGTGCACCGCATGGGAACTCCAGATACAGATTTGAAATCTGCACACATGCACGCTTCTTATGACGTAGAAATTACACGGATCGGTGATTGGTCGGAAAATTCGATATCTGGCGATGCCGGCATGGCCGTTTCTGCCAATCCAAACTAGTCAACAAAAAATATGATTTTCTCCAAAACTGTGCACCGCATGGCAAATCCAGATACAGATTTGAAATCTGCACACATGCACGCTTCTTATGACGTAGAAATTACACGGATCGGTGATTGGTCAGAAAATTCGATGTCTGGCGATGCCGGCATGGCCGTTTCGCCCAATCCAAACTAGTCAACAAAAAATATGATTTTCTCCAAAACTGTGCACCGCATGGCAAATCCAGATACAGATTTGAAATCTGCACACCTGCACGCATCTTATGACGTAGAAATTACACGGATCGGTGATTGGTCGGAAAATTCGATATCTGGCGATGCCGGCATGGCCGTTTCTGCCAATCCAAACTAGTCAACAAAAAATATGATTTTCTCCAAAACTGTGCACCGCATGGGAACTCCAGATACAGATTTGAAATCTGCACACATGCACGCTTCTTATGACGTAGAAATTACACGGATCGGTGATTGGTCGGAAAATTCGATATCTGGCGATGCCGGCATGGCCGTTTCGGCCAATCCAAACTAGTCAACGAAAAATATGATTTTCTCCAAAACTGTGCACCGCATGGCAAATCCAGATACAGATTTGAAATCTGCACACATGCACGCTTCTTATGACGTAGAAATTACACGGATCGGTGATTGGTCGGAAAATTCGATGTCTGGCGATGCCGGCATGGCCGTTTCGGCCAATCCAAACAAGTCAACAAAAAATATGATTTTCTCCAAAACTGTGCACCGCATGGGAACTCCAGATACAGATTTGAAATCTGCACACATGCACGCTTCTTATGACGTAGAAATTACACGGATCGGTGATTGGTCGGAAAATTCGATATCTGGCGATGCCGGCATGGCCGTTTCGGCCAATCCAAACTAGTCAACGAAAAATATGATTTTCTCCAAAACTGTGCACCGCATGGCAAATCCAGATACAGATTTGAAATCTGCACACATGCACGCTTCTTATGACGTAGAAATTACACGGATCGGTGATTGGTCAGAAAATTCGATGTCTGGCGATGCCGGCATGGCCGTTTCGCCCAATCCAAACTAGTCAACAAAAAATATGATTTTCTCCAAAACTGTGCACCGCATGGCAAATCCAGATACAGATTTGAAATCTGCACACGTGCACGCTTCTTATGACGTAGAAATTACACGGATCGGTGATTGGTCAGAAAATTCGATGTCTGGCGATGCCGGCATGGCCGTTTCGCCCAATCCAAACTAGTCAACAAAAAATATGATTTTCTCCAAAACTGTGCACCGCATGGCAAATCCAGATACAGATTTGAAATCTGCACACATGCACGCTTCTTATGACGTAGAAATTACACGGATCGGTGATTGGTCGGAAAATTCGATATCTGGCGATGCCGGCATGGCCGTTTCGGCCAATCCAAACTAGTCAACAAAAAATATGATTTTCTCCAAAACTGTGCACCGCATGGGAAATCCAGATACAGATTTGAAATCTGCACACATGCACGCTTCTTATGACGTAGAAATTACACGGATCGGTGATTGGTCGGAAAATTCGATATCTGGCGATGCCGGCATGGCCGTTTCGCCCAATCCAAACTAGTCAACAAAAAATATGATTTTCTCCAAAACTGTGCACCGCATGGCAAATCCAGGTACAGATTTGAAATCTGCACACGTGCACGCTTCTTATGACGTAGAAATTACACGGATCGGTGATTGGTCAGGAAATTCGATATCTGGCGATGCCGGCATGGCCGTTTCGCCCAATCCAAACTAGTCAACAAAAAATATGATTTTCTCCAAAACTGTGCACCGCATGGCAAATCCAGATACAGATTTGAAATCTGCACACATGCACGCTTCTTATGACGTAGAAATTACACGGATCGGTGATTGGTCGGAAAATTCGATATCTGGCGATGCCGGCATGACCGTTTCGCCCAATCCAAACTAGTCAACAAAAAATATGATTTTCTCCAAAACTGTGCACCGCATGGGAACTCCAGATACAGATTTGAAATCTGCACACATGCACGCTTCTTATGACGTAGAAATTACACGGATCGGTGATTGGTCGGAAAATTCGATATCTGGCGATGCCGGCATGGCCGTTTCGGCCAATCCAAACTAGTCAACAAAAAATATGATTTTCTCCAAAACTGTGCACCGCATGGCAAATCCAGATACAGATTTGAAATCTGCACACATGCACGCTTCTTATGACGTAGAAATTACATGGATCGGTGATTGGTCGGAAAATTCGATATCTGGCGATGCCGGCATGGCCGTTTCGGCCAATCCAAACTAGTCAACAAAAAATATGATTTTCTCCAAAACTGTGCACCGCATGGCAAATCCAGATACAGATTTGAAATCTGCACACATGCACGCTTCTTATGACGTAGAAATTACACGGATCGGTGATTGGTCGGAAAATTCGATATCTGGCGATGCCGGCATGGCCGTTTCGGCCAATCCAAACTAGTCAACAAAAAATATGATTTTCTCCAAGACTGTGCACCGCATGGGAACTCCAAATACAGATTTGAAATCTGCACACATGCACGCTTCTAATGACGTAGAAATTACACGGATCGGTGATTGGTCGGAAAATTCGATATCTGGCGATGCCGGCATGGCCGTTTCGGCCAATCCAAACAAGTCAACAAAAAATATGATTTTCTCCAAAACTGTGCACCGCATGGGAACTCCAGATACAGATTTGAAATCTGCACACATGCACGCTTCTTATGACGTAGAAATTACACGGATCGGTGATTGGTCGGAAAATTCGATATCTGGCGATGCCGGCATGGCCGTTTCGGCCAATCCAAACTAGTCAACAAAAAATATGATTTTCTCCAAAACTGTGCACCGCATGGCAAATCCAGATACAGATTTGAAATCTGCACACATGCACGCTTCTTATGACGTAGAAATTACACGGATCGGTGATTGGTCGGAAAATTCGATATCTGGCGATGCCGGCATGGCCGTTTCGCCCAATCCAAACTAGTCAACAAAAAATATGATTTTCTCCAAGACTGTGCACCGCATGGGAACTCCAAATACCGATTTGAAATCTGCACACATGCACGCTTCTAATGACGTAGAAATTACACGGATCGGTGATTGGTCGGAAAATTCGATATCTGGCGATGCCGGCATGGCCGTTTCGCCCAATCCAAACTAGTCAACAAAAAATATGATTTTCTCCAAAACTGTGCACCGCATGGCAAATCCAGATACAGATTTGAAATCTGCACACATGCACGCTTCTTATGACGTAGAAATTACACGGATCGGTGATTGGTCGGAAAATTCGATATCTGGCGATGCCGGCATGGCCGTTTCGGCCAATCCAAACTAGTCAACAAAAAATATGATTTTCTCCAAAACTGTGCACCGCATGGCAAATCCAGATACAGATTTGAAATCTGCACACATGCACGCTTCTTATGACGTAGAAATTACACGGATCGGTGATTGGTCGGAAAATTCGATATCTGGCGATGCCGGCATGACCGTTTCGCCCAATCCAAACTAGTCAACAAAAAATATGATTTTCTCCAAAACTGTGCACCGCATGGGAACTCCAGATACAGATTTGAAATCTGCACACATGCACGCTTCTTATGACGTAGAAATTACACGGATCGGTGATTGGTCGGAAAATTCGATATCTGGCGATGCCGGCATGGCCGTTTCGGCCAATCCAAACTAGTCAACAAAAAATATGATTTTCTCCAAAACTGTGCACCGCATGGCAAATCCAGATACAGATTTGAAATCTGCACACATGCACGCTTCTTATGACGTAGAAATTACACGGATCGGTGATTGGTCGGAAAATGCGATATCTGGCGATGCCGGCATGGCCGTTTCGGCCAATCCAAACTAGTCAACAAAAAATATGATTTTCTCCAAAACTGTGCACCGCATGGCAAATCCAGATACAGATTTGAAATCTGCACACATGCACGCTTCTTATGACGTAGAAATTACATGGATCGGTGATTGGTCGGAAAATTCGATATCTGGCGATGCCGGCATGGCCGTTTCGGCCAATCCAAACTAGTCAACAAAAAATATGATTTTCTCCAAAACTGTGCACCGCATGGCAAATCCAGATACAGATTTGAAATCTGCACACATGCACGCTTCTTATGACGTAGAAATTACACGGATCGGTGATTGGTCGGAAAATTCGATATCTGGCGATGCCGGCATGGCCGTTTCGCCCAATCCAAACTAGTCAACAAAAAATATGATTTTCTCCAAAACTGTGCACCGCATGGCAAATCCAGGTACAGATTTGAAATCTGCACACGTGCACGCTTCTTATGACGTAGAAATTACACGGATCGGTGATTGGTCAGGAAATTCGATGTCTGGCGATGCCGGCATGGCCGTTTCGCCCAATCCAAACTAGTCAACAAAAAATATGATTTTCTCCAAAACTGTGCACCGCATGGCAAATCCAGATACAGATTTGAAATCTGCACACATGCACGCTTCTTATGACGTAGAAATTACACGGATCGGTGATTGGTCGGAAAATTCGATATCTGGCGATGCCGGCATGACCGTTTCGCCCAATCCAAACTAGTCAACAAAAAATATGATTTTCTCCAAAACTGTGCACCGCATGGGAACTCCAGATACAGATTTGAAATCTGCACACATGCACGCTTCTTATGACGTAGAAATTACACGGATCGGTGATTGGTCGGAAAATTCGATATCTGGCGATGCCGGCATGGCCGTTTCGGCCAATCCAAACTAGTCAACAAAAAATATGATTTTCTCCAAAACTGTGCACCGCATGGCAAATCCAGATACAGATTTGAAATCTGCACACATGCACGCTTCTTATGACGTAGAAATTACACGGATCGGTGATTGGTCGGAAAATGCGATATCTGGCGATGCCGGCATGGCCGTTTCGGCCAATCCAAACTAGTCAACAAAAAATATGATTTTCTCCAAAACTGTGCACCGCATGGCAAATCCAGATACAGATTTGAAATCTGCACACATGCACGCTTCTTATGACGTAGAAATTACATGGATCGGTGATTGGTCGGAAAATTCGATATCTGGCGATGCCGGCATGGCCGTTTCGGCCAATCCAAACTAGTCAACAAAAAATATGATTTTCTCCAAAACTGTGCACCGCATGGCAAATCCAGATACAGATTTGAAATCTGCACACATGCACGCTTCTTATGACGTAGAAATTACACGGATCGGTGATTGGTCGGAAAATTCGATATCTGGCGATGCCGGCATGGCCCTTTCGGCCAATCCAAACTAGTCAACAAAAAATATGATTTTCTCCAAGACTGTGCACCGCATGGGAACTCCAAATACAGATTTGAAATCTGCACACATGCACGCTTCTAATGACGTAGAAATTACACGGATCGGTGATTGGTCGGAAAATTCGATATCTGGCGATGCCGGCATGGCCGTTTCGGCCAATCCAAACAAGTCAACAAAAAATATGATTTTCTCCAAAACTGTGCACCGCATGGGAACTCCAGATACAGATTTGAAATCTGCACACATGCACGCTTCTTATGACGTAGAAATTACACGGATCGGTGATTGGTCAGAAAATTCGATATCTGGCGATGCCGGCATGGCCGTTTCGGCCAATCCAAACTAGTCAACAAAAAATATGATTTTCTCCAAAACTGTGCACCGCATGGCAAATCCAGATACAGATTTGAAATCTGCACACATGCACGCTTCTTATGACGTAGAAATTACACGGATCGGTGATTGGTCGGAAAATTCGATATCTGGCGATGCCGGCATGGCCGTTTCGCCCAATCCAAACTAGTCAACAAAAAATATGATTTTCTCCAAGACTGTGCACCGCATGGGAACTCCAAATACCGATTTGAAATCTGCACACATGCACGCTTCTAATGACGTAGAAATTACACGGATCGGTGATTGGTCGGAAAATTCGATATCTGGCGATGCCGGCATGGCCGTTTCGCCCAATCCAAACTAGTCAACAAAAAATATGATTTTCTCCAAAACTGTGCACCGCATGGCAAATCCAGATACAGATTTGAAATCTGCACACATGCACGCTTCTTATGACGTAGAAATTACACGGATCGGTGATTGGTCGGAAAATTCGATATCTGGCGATGCCGGCATGGCCGTTTCGGCCAATCCAAACTAGTCAACAAAAAATATGATTTTCTCCAAAACTGTGCACCGCATGGCAAATCCAGATACAGATTTGAAATCTGCACACATGCACGCTTCTTATGACGTAGAAATTACACGGATCGGTGATTGGTCGGAAAATTCGATATCTGGCGATGCCGGCATGACCGTTTCGCCCAATCCAAACTAGTCAACAAAAAATATGATTTTCTCCAAAACTGTGCACCGCATGGGAACTCCAGATACAGATTTGAAATCTGCACACATGCACGCTTCTTATGACGTAGAAATTACACGGATCGGTGATTGGTCGGAAAATTCGATATCTGGCGATGCCGGCATGGCCGTTTCGGCCAATCCAAACTAGTCAACAAAAAATATGATTTTCTCCAAAACTGTGCACCGCATGGGAACTCCAAATACCGATTTGAAATCTGCACACATGCACGCTTCTAATGACGTAGAAATTACACGGATCGGTGATTGGTCGGAAAATTCGATATCTGGCGATGCCGGCATGGCCGTTTCGGCCAATCCAAACTAGTCAACAAAAAATATGATTTTCTCCAAAACTGTGCACCGCATGGCAAATCCAGATACAGATTTGAAATCTGCACACATGCACGCTTCTTATGACGTAGAAATTACACGGATCGGTGATTGGTCAGAAAATTCGATGTCTGGCGATGCCGGCATGGCCGTTTCGCCCAATCCAAACTAGTCAACAAAAAATATGATTTTCTCCAAAACTGTGCACCGCATGGCAAATCCAGATACAGATTTGAAATCTGCACACCTGCACGCATCTTATGACGTAGAAATTACACGGATCGGTGATTGGTCGGAAAATTCGATATCTGGCGATGCCGGCATGGCCGTTTCGCCCAATCCAAACTAGTCAACAAAAAATATGATTTTCTCCAAAACTGTGCACCCCATGGGAACTCCAGATACAGATTTGAAATCTGCACACATGCACGCTTCTTATGACGTAGAAATTACACGGATCGGTGATTGGTCAGAAAATTCGATATCTGGCGATGCCGGCATGGCCGTTTCGGCCAATCCAAACAAGTCAACAAAAAATATGATTTTCTCCAAAACTGTGCACCGCATGGCAAATCCAGATACAGATTTGAAATCTGCACACATGCACGCTTCTTATGACGTAGAAATTACACGGATCGGTGATTGGTCGGAAAATTCGATATCTGGCGATGCCGGCATGGCCGCTTCGGCCAATCCAAACTAGTCAACAAAAAATATGATTTTCTCCAAAACTGTGCACCGCATGGCAAATCCAGATACAGATTTGAAATCTGCACACATGCACGCTTCTTATGACGTAGAAATTACACGGATCGGTGATTGGTCAGAAAATTCGATATCTGGCGATGCCGGCATGGCCGTTTCGGCCAATCCAAACTAGTCAACAAAAAATATGATTTTCTCCAAAACTGTGCACCGCATGGCAAATCCAGATACAGATTTGAAATCTGCACACATGCACGCTTCTTATGACGTAGAAATTACACGGATCGGTGATTGATCGGAAAATTCGATATCTGGCGATGCCGGCATGGCCGTTTCGCCCAATCCAAACTAGTCAACAAAAAATATGATTTTCTCCAAGACTGTGCACCGCATGGGAACTCCAAATACCGATTTGAAATCTGCACACATGCACGCTTCTAATGACGTAGAAATTACACGGATCGGTGATTGGTCGGAAAATTCGATATCTGGCGATGCCGGCATGGCCGTTTCGCCCAATCCAAACTAGTCAACAAAAAATATGATTTTCTCCAAAACTGTGCACCGCATGGCAAATCCAGATACAGATTTGAAATCTGCACACATGCACGCTTCTTATGACGTAGAAATTACACGGATCGGTGATTGGTCGGAAAATTCGATATCTGGCGATGCCGGCATGGCCGTTTCGGCCAATCCAAACTAGTCAACAAAAAATATGATTTTCTCCAAAACTGTGCACCGCATGGGAACTCCAAATACCGATTTGAAATCTGCACACATGCACGCTTCTAATGACGTAGAAATTACACGGATCGGTGATTGGTCGGAAAATTCGATATCTGGCGATGCCGGCATGGCCGTTTCGGCCAATCCAAACTAGTCAACAAAAAATATGATTTTCTCCAAAACTGTGCACCGCATGGCAAATCCAGATACAGATTTGAAATCTGCACACATGCACGCTTCTTATGACGTAGAAATTACACGGATCGGTGATTGGTCAGAAAATTCGATGTCTGGCGATGCCGGCATGGCCGTTTCGCCCAATCCAAACTAGTCAACAAAAAATATGATTTTCTCCAAAACTGTGCACCGCATGGCAAATCCAGATACAGATTTGAAATCTGCACACCTGCACGCATCTTATGACGTAGAAATTACACGGATCGGTGATTGGTCGGAAAATTCGATATCTGGCGATGCCGGCATGGCCGTTTCGCCCAATCCAAACTAGTCAACAAAAAATATGATTTTCTCCAAAACTGTGCACCGCATGGGAACTCCAGATACAGATTTGAAATCTGCACACATGCACGCTTCTTATGACGTAGAAATTACACGGATCGGTGATTGGTGAGAAAATTCGATGTCTGGCGATGCCGGCATGGCCGTTTCGGCCAATCCAAACAAGTCAACAAAAAATATGATTTTCTCCAAAACTGTGCACCGCATGGCAAATCCAGATACAGATTTGAAATCTGCACACATGCACGCTTCTTATGACGTAGAAATTACACGGATCGGTGATTGGTCGGAAAATTCGATATCTGGCGATGCCGGCATGGCCGCTTCGGCCAATCCAAACTAGTCAACAAAAAATATGATTTTCTCCAAAACTGTGCACCGCATGGCAAATCCAGATACAGATTTGAAATCTGCACACATGCACGCTTCTTATGACGTAGAAATTACACGGATCGGTGATTGGTCAGAAAATTCGATATCTGGCGATGCCGGCATGGCCGTTTCGGCCAATCCAAACTAGTCAACAAAAAATATGATTTTCTCCAAAACTGTGCACCGCATGGCAAATCCAGATACAGATTTGAAATCTGCACACATGCACGCTTCTTATGACGTAGAAATTACACGGATCGGTGATTGGTCAGAAAATTCGATATCTGGCGATGCCGGCATGGCCGTTTCGGCCAATCCAAACTAGTCAACAAAAAATATGATTTTCTCCAAAACTGTGCACCGCATGGCAAATCCAGATACAGATTTGAAATCTGCACACATGCACGCTTCTTATGACGTAGAAATTACACGGATCGGTGATTGGTCGGAAAATTCGATATCTGGCGATGCCGGCATGGCCGTTTCTGCCAATCCAAACTAGTCAACAAAAAATATGATTTTCTCCAAAACTGTGCACCGCATGGCAAATCCAGATACAGATTTGAAATCTGCACACATGCACGCTTCTTATGACGTAGAAATTACACGGATCGGTGATTGGTCGGAAAATTCGATATCTGGCGATGCCGGCATGGCCGTTTCGGCCAATCCAAACTAGTCAACAAAAAATATGATTTTCTCCAAAACTGTGCACCGCATGGCAAATCCAGATACAGATTTGAAATCTGCACACATGCACGCTTCTTATGACGTAGAAATTACACGGATCGGTGATTGGTCGGAAAATTCGATATCTGGCGATGCCGGCATGACCGTTTCGCCCAATCCAAACTAGTCAACAAAAAATATGATTTTCTCCAAAACTGTGCACCGCATGGGAACTCCAGATACAGATTTGAAATCTGCACACATGCACGCTTCTTATGACGTAGAAATTACACGGATCGGTGATTGGTCGGAAAATTCGATATCTGGCGATGCCGGCATGGCCGTTTCGGCCAATCCAAACTAGTCAACAAAAAATATGATTTTCTCCAAAACTGTGCACCGCATGGCAAATCCAGATACAGATTTGAAATCTGCACACATGCACGCTTCTTATGACGTAGAAATTACACGGATCGGTGATTGGTCGGAAAATTCGATATCTGGCGATGCCGGCATGACCGTTTCGCCCAATCCAAACTAGTCAACAAAAAATATGATTTTCTCCAAAACTGTGCACCGCATGGGAACTCCAAATACCGATTTGAAATCTGCACACATGCACGCTTCTAATGACGTAGAAATTACACGGATCGGTGATTGGTCGGAAAATTCGATATCTGGCGATGCCGGCATGGCCGTTTCGGCCAATCCAAACTAGTCAACAAAAAATATGATTTTCTCCAAAACTGTGCACCGCATGGCAAATCCAGATACAGATTTGAAATCTGCACACATGCACGCTTCTTATGACGTAGAAATTACACGGATCGGTGATTGGTCAGAAAATTCGATGTCTGGCGATGCCGGCATGGCCGTTTCGCCCAATCCAAACTAGTCAACAAAAAATATGATTTTCTCCAAAACTGTGCACCGCATGGCAAATCCAGATACAGATTTGAAATCTGCACACCTGCACGCATCTTATGACGTAGAAATTACACGGATCGGTGATTGGTCGGAAAATTCGATATCTGGCGATGCCGGCATGGCCGTTTCGCCCAATCCAAACTAGTCAACAAAAAATATGATTTTCTCCAAAACTGTGCACCGCATGGGAACTCCAGATACAGATTTGAAATCTGCACACATGCACGCTTCTTATGACGTAGAAATTACACGGATCGGTGATTGGTCAGAAAATTCGATGTCTGGCGATGCCGGCATGGCCGTTTCGGCCAATCCAAACAAGTCAACAAAAAATATGATTTTCTCCAAAACTGTGCACCGCATGGCAAATCCAGATACAGATTTGAAATCTGCACACATGCACGCTTCTTATGACGTAGAAATTACACGGATCGGTGATTGGTCGGAAAATTCGATATCTGGCGATGCCGGCATGGCCGCTTCGGCCAATCCAAACTAGTCAACAAAAAATATGATTTTCTCCAAAACTGTGCACCGCATGGCAAATCCAGATACAGATTTGAAATCTGCACACATGCACGCTTCTTATGACGTAGAAATTACACGGATCGGTGATTGGTCAGAAAATTCGATATCTGGCGATGCCGGCATGGCCGTTTCGGCCAATCCAAACTAGTCAACAAAAAATATGATTTTCTCCAAAACTGTGCACCGCATGGCAAATCCAGATACAGATTTGAAATCTGCACACATGCACGCTTCTTATGACGTAGAAATTACACGGATCGGTGATTGGTCAGAAAATTCGATGTCTGGCGATGCCGGCATGGCCGTTTCGCCCAATCCAAACTAGTCAACAAAAAATATGATTTTCTCCAAAACTGTGCACCGCATGGGAACTCCAGATACAGATTTGAAATCTGCACACATGCACGCTTCTTATGACGTAGAAATTACACGGATCGGTGATTGGTCGGAAAATTCGATATCTGGCGATGCCGGCATGGCCGTTTCTGCCAATCCAAACTAGTCAACAAAAAATATGATTTTCTCCAAAACTGTGCACCGCATGGGAACTCCAGATACAGATTTGAAATCTGCACACATGCACGCTTCTTATGACGTAGAAATTACACGGATCGGTGATTGGTCAGAAAATTCGATGTCTGGCGATGCCGGCATGGCCGTTTCGGCCAATCCAAACAAGTCAACAAAAAATATGATTTTCTCCAAAACTGTGCACCGCATGGCAAATCCAGATACAGATTTGAAATCTGCACACATGCACGCTTCTTATGACGTAGAAATTACACGGATCGGTGATTGGTCGGAAAATTCGATATCTGGCGATGCCGGCATGGCCTCTTCGGCCAATCCAAACTAGTCAACAAAAAATATGATTTTCTCCAAAACTGTGCACCGCATGGCAAATCCAGATACAGATTTGAAATCTGCACACATGCACGCTTCTTATGACGTAGAAATTACACGGATCGGTGATTGGTCAGAAAATTCGATATCTGGCGATGCCGGCATGGCCGTTTCGGCCAATCCAAACTAGTCAACAAAAAATATGATTTTCTCCAAAACTGTGCACCGCATGGCAAATCCAGATACAGATTTGAAATCTGCACACATGCACGCTTCTTATGACGTAGAAATTACACGGATCGGTGATTGGTCAGAAAATTCGATGTCTGGCGATGCCGGCATGGGCGTTTCGCCCAATCCAAACTAGTCAACAAAAAATATGATTTTCCCCAAAACTGTGCACCGCATGGCAAATCCAGATAAAGATTTGAAATCTGCACACATGCACGCTTCTTATGACGTAGAAATTACACGGATCGGTGATTGGTCAGAAAATTCGATGTCTGGCGATGCCGGCATGGCCGTTTCGCCCAATCCAAACTAGTCAACAAAAAATATGATTTTCTCCAAAACTGTGCACCGCATGGCAAATCCAGATACAGATTTGAAATCTGCACACCTGCACGCATCTTATGACGTAGAAATTACACGGATCGGTGATTGGTCGGAAAATTCGATATCTGGCGATGCCGGCATGGCCGTTTCTGCCAATCCAAACTAGTCAACAAAAAATATGATTTTCTCCAAAACTGTGCACCGCATGGGAACTCCAGATACAGATTTGAAATCTGCACACATGCACGCTTCTTATGACGTAGAAATTACACGGATCGGTGATTGGTCAGAAAATTCGATGTCTGGCGATGCCGGCATGGCCGTTTCGGCCAATCCAAACAAGTCAACAAAAAATATGATTTTCTCCAAAACTGTGCACCGCATGGCAAATCCAGATACAGATTTGAAATCTGCACACATGCACGCTTCTTATGACGTAGAAATTACACGGATCGGTGATTGGTCGGAAAATTCGATATCTGGCGATGCCGGCATGGCCGTTTCGGCCAATCCAAACTAGTCAACAAAAAATATGATTTTCTCCAAAACTGTGCACCGCATGGGAACTCCAGATACAGATTTGAAATCTGCACACATGCACGCTTCTTATGACGTAGAAATTACACGGATCGGTGATTGGTCAGAAAATTCGATGTCTGGCGATGCCGGCATGGCCGTTTCGGCCAATCCAAACAAGTCAACCAAAAATATGATTTTCTCCAAAACTGTGCACCGCATGGCAAATCCAGATACAGATTTGAAATCTGCACACATGCACGCTTCTTATGACGTAGAAATTACACGGATCGGTGATTGGTCGGAAAATTCGATATCTGGCGATGCCGGCATGGCCGTTTCGGCCAATCCAAACTAGTCAACAAAAAATATGATTTTCTCCAAAACTGTGCACCGCATGGCAAATCCAGATACGCTTCTTATGACGTAGAAATTACACGGATCGGTGATTGGTCAGAAAATTCGATGTCTGGCGATGCCGGCATGGGCGTTTCGCCCAATCCAAACTAGTCAACAAAAAATATGATTTTCCCCAAAACTGTGCACCGCATGGCAAATCCAGATAAAGATTTGAAATCTGCACACATGCACGCTTCTTATGACGTAGAAATTACACGGATCGGTGATTGGTCGGAAAATTCGATATCTGGCGCGATGCCGGCATGGCCGTTTCGCCCAATCCAAACTAGTCAACAAAAAATATGATTTTCTCCAAGACTGTGCACCGCATGGGAACTCCAAATACCGATTTGAAATCTGCACACATGCACGCTTCTAATGACGTAGAAATTACACGGATCGGTGATTGGTCGGAAAATTCGATATCTGGCGATGCCGGCATGGCCGTTTCGGCCAATCCAAACTAGTCAACAAAAAATATGATTTTCTCCAAAACTGTGCACCGCATGGCAAATCCAGATACAGATTTAAAATCTGCACACATGCACGCTTCTTATGACGTAGAAATTACACGGATCGGTGATTGGTCAGAAAATTCGATGTCTGGCGATGCCGGCATGGGCGTTTCGCCCAATCCAAACTAGTCAACAAAAAATATGATTTTCCCCAAAACTGTGCACCGCATGGCAAATCCAGATACAGATTTGAAATCTGCACACCTGCACGCATCTTATGACGTAGAAATTACACGGATCGGTGATTGGTCGGAAAATTCGATATCTGGCGATGCCGGCATGGCCGTTTCGCCCAATCCAAACTAGTCAACAAAAAATATGATTTTCTCCAAAACTGTGCACCGCATGGCAAATCCAGATACAGATTTGAAATCTGCACACCTGCACGCATCTTATGACGTAGAAATTACACGGATCGGTGATTGGTCGGAAAATTCGATATCTGGCGATGCCGGCATGGCCGTTTCTGCCAATCCAAACTAGTCAACAAAAAATATGATTTTCTCCAAAACTGTGCACCGCATGGGAACTCCAGATACAGATTTGAAATCTGCACACATGCACGCTTCTTATGACGTAGAAATTACACGGATCGGTGATTGGTCAGAAAATTCGATGTCTGGCGATGCCGGCATGGGCGTTTCGCCCAATCCAAACTAGTCAACAAAAAATATGATTTTCCCCAAAACTGTGCACCGCATGGGAACTCCAGATACAGATTTGAAATCTGCACACATGCACGCTTCTTATGACGTAGAAATTACACGGATCGGTGATTGGTCGGAAAATTCGATATCTGGCGATGCCGGCATGACCGTTTCGCCCAATCCAAACTAGTCAACAAAAAATATGATTTTCTCCAAAACTGTGCACCGCATGGGAACTCCAGATACAGATTTGAAATCTGCACACATGCACGCTTCTTATGACGTAGAAATTACACGGATCGGTGATTGGTCGGAAAATTCGATATCTGGCGATGCCGGCATGGCCGTTTCGGCCAATCCAAACTAGTCAACAAAAAATATGATTTTCTCCAAAACTGTGCACCGCATGGGAACTCCAAATACCGATTTGAAATCTGCACACATGCACGCTTCTAATGACGTAGAAATTACACGGATCGGTGATTGGTCGGAAAATTCGATATCTGGCGATGCCGGCATGGCCGTTTCGGCCAATCCAAACTAGTCAACAAAAAATATGATTTTCTCCAAAACTGTGCACCGCATGGCAAATCCAGATACAGATTTGAAATCTGCACACCTGCACGCATCTTATGACGTAGAAATTACACGGATCGGTGATTGGTCGGAAAATTCGATATCTGGCGATGCCGGCATGGCCGTTTCGCCCAATCCAAACTAGTCAACAAAAAATATGATTTTCTCCAAAACTGTGCACCGCATGGGAACTCCAGATACAGATTTGAAATCTGCACACATGCACGCTTCTTATGACGTAGAAATTACACGGATCGGTGATTGGTCAGAAAATTCGATGTCTGGCGATGCCGGCATGGCCGTTTCGGCCAATCCAAACTAGTCAACAAAAAATATGATTTTCTCCAAAACTGTGCACCGCATGGGAAATCCAGATACAGATTTGAAATCTGCACACATGCACGCTTCTTATGACGTAGAAATTACACGGATCGGTGATTGGTCGGAAAATTCGATATCTGGCGATGCCGGCATGGCCGTTTCGCCCAATCCAAACTAGTCAACAAAAAATATGATTTTCTCCAAAACTGTGCACCGCATGGCAAATCCAGGTACAGATTTGAAATCTGCACACGTGCACGCTTCTTATGACGTAGAAATTACACGGATCGGTGATTGGTCAGAAAATTCGATGTCTGGCGATGCCGGCATGGCCGTTTCGCCCAATCCAAACTAGTCAACAAAAAATATGATTTTCTCCAAAACTGTGCACCGCATGGGAACTCCAGATACAGATTTGAAATCTGCACACATGCACGCTTCTTATGACGTAGAAATTACACGGATCGGTGATTGGTCAGAAAATTCGATGTCTGGCGATGCCGGCATGGCCGTTTCGCCCAATCCAAACAAGTCAACAAAAAATATGATTTTCTCCAAAACTGTGCACCGCATGGCAAATCCAGATACAGATTTGAAATCTGCACACATGCACGCTTCTTATGACGTAGAAATTACACGGATCGGTGATTGGTCGGAAAATTCGATATCTGGCGATGCCGGCATGGCCGTTTCGGCCAATCCAAACTAGTCAACAAAAAATATGATTTTCTCCAAAACTGTGCACCGCATGGCAAATCCAGATACAGATTTGAAATCTGCACACATGCACGCTTCTTATGACGTAGAAATTACACGGATCGGTGATTGGTCAGAAAATTCGATGTCTGGCGATGCCGGCATGGGCGTTTCGCCCAATCCAAACTAGTCAACAAAAAATATGATTTTCCCCAAAACTGTGCACCGCATGGCAAATCCAGATACAGATTTGAAATCTGCACACATGCACGCTTCTTATGACGTAGAAATTACACGGATCGGTGATTGGTCAGAAAATTCGATGTCTGGCGATGCCGGCATGGCCGTTTCGCCCAATCCAAACTAGTCAACAAAAAATATGATTTTCTCCAAAACTGTGCACCGCATGGGAACTCCAGATACAGATTTGAAATCTGCACACCTGCACGCATCTTATGACGTAGAAATTACACGGATCGGTGATTGGTCGGAAAATTCGATATCTGGCGATGCCGGCATGGCCGTTTCGGCCAATCCAAACTAGTCAACAAAAAATATGATTTTCTCCAAAACTGTGCACCGCATGGGAACTCCAGATACAGATTTGAAATCTGCACACATGCACGCTTCTTATGACGTAGAAATTACACGGATCGGTGATTGGTCAGAAAATTCGATGTCTGGCGATGCCGGCATGGCCGTTTCGGCCAATCCAAACAAGTCAACCAAAAATATGATTTTCTCCAAAACTGTGCACCGCATGGCAAATCCAGATACAGATTTGAAATCTGCACACATGCACGCTTCTTATGACGTAGAAATTACACGGATCGGTGATTGGTCGGAAAATTCGATATCTGGCGATGCCGGCATGGCCGTTTCGGCCAATCCAAACTAGTCAACAAAAAATATGATTTTCTCCAAAACTGTGCACCGCATGGCAAATCCAGATACAGATTTGAAATCTGCACACCTGCACGCATCTTATGACGTAGAAATTACACGGATCGGTGATTGGTCGGAAAATTCGATATCTGGCGATGCCGGCATGGCCGTTTCTGCCAATCCAAACAAGTCAACAAAAAATATGATTTTCTCCAAAACTGTGCACCGCATGGCAAATCCAGATACAGATTTGAAATCTGCACACATGCACGCTTCTTATGACGTAGAAATTACACGGATCGGTGATTGGTCGGAAAATTCGATATCTGGCGATGCCGGCATGGCCGCTTCGGCCAATCCAAACTAGTCAACAAAAAATATGATTTTCTCCAAAACTGTGCACCGCATGGCAAATCCAGATACAGATTTGAAATCTGCACACCTGCACGCATCTTATGACGTAGAAATTACACGGATCGGTGATTGGTCGGAAAATTCGATATCTGGCGATGCCGGCATGGCCGTTTCTGCCAATCCAAACAAGTCAACCAAAAATATGATTTTCTCCAAAACTGTGCACCGCATGGCAAATCCAGATACAGATTTGAAATCTGCACACATGCACGCTTCTTATGACGTAGAAATTACACGGATCGGTGATTGGTCGGAAAATTCGATATCTGGCGATGCCGGCATGGCCGTTTCGGCCAATCCAAACTAGTCAACAAAAAATATGATTTTCTCCAAAACTGTGCACCGCATGGCAAATCCAGATACAGATTTGAAATCTGCACACATGCACGCTTCTTATGACGTAGAAATTACACGGATCGGTGATTGGTCAGAAAATTCGATGTCTGGCGATGCCGGCATGGGCGTTTCGCCCAATCCAAACTAGTCAACAAAAAATATGATTTTCCCCAAAACTGTGCACCGCATGGCAAATCCAGATAAAGATTTGAAATCTGCACACATGCACGCTTCTTATGACGTAGAAATTACACGGATCGGTGATTGGTCAGAAAATTCGATGTCTGGCGATGCCGGCATGGCCGTTTCGCCCAATCCAAACTAGTCAACAAAAAATATGATTTTCTCCAAAACTGTGCACCGCATGGCAAATCCAGATACAGATTTGAAATCTGCACACATGCACGCTTCTTATGACGTAGAAATTACACGGATCGGTGATTGGTCAGAAAATTCGATGTCTGGCGATGCCGGCATGGGCGTTTCGCCCAATCCAAACTAGTCAACAAAAAATATGATTTTCCCCAAAACTGTGCACCGCATGGCAAATCCAGATAAAGATTTGAAATCTGCACACATGCACGCTTCTTATGACGTAGAAATTACACGGATCGGTGATTGGTCAGAAAATTCGATGTCTGGCGATGCCGGCATGGCCGTTTCGCCCAATCCAAACTAGTCAACAAAAAATATGATTTTCTCCAAAACTGTGCACCGCATGGCAAATCCAGATACGCTTCTTATGACGTAGAAATTACACGGATCGGTGATTGGTCAGAAAATTCGATGTCTGGCGATGCCGGCATGGGCGTTTCGCCCAATCCAAACTAGTCAACAAAAAATATGATTTTCCCCAAAACTGTGCACCGCATGGCAAATCCAGATACAGATTTGAAATCTGCACACATGCACGCTTCTTATGACGTAGAAATTACACGGATCGGTGATTGGTCAGAAAATTCGATGTCTGGCGATGCCGGCATGGCCGTTTCGCCCAATCCAAACTAGTCAACAAAAAATATGATTTTCTCCAAAACTGTGCACCGCATGGCAAATCCAGATACAGATTTGAAATCTGCACACATGCACGCTTCTTATGACGTAGAAATTACACGGATCGGTGATTGGTCAGAAAATTCGATGTCTGGCGATGCCGGCATGGGCGTTTCGCCCAATCCAAACTAGTCAACAAAAAATATGATTTTCCCCAAAACTGTGCACCGCATGGCAAATCCAGATAAAGATTTGAAATCTGCACACATGCACGCTTCTTATGACGTAGAAATTACACGGATCGGTGATTGGTCAGAAAATTCGATGTCTGGCGATGCCGGCATGGCCGTTTCGCCCAATCCAAACTAGTCAACAAAAAATATGATTTTCTCCAAAACTGTGCACCGCATGGCAAATCCAGATACGCTTCTTATGACGTAGAAATTACACGGATCGGTGATTGGTCAGAAAATTCGATGTCTGGCGATGCCGGCATGGGCGTTTCGCCCAATCCAAACTAGTCAACAAAAAATATGATTTTCCCCAAAACTGTGCACCGCATGGCAAATCCAGATACAGATTTGAAATCTGCACACATGCACGCTTCTTATGACGTAGAAATTACACGGATCGGTGATTGGTCAGAAAATTCGATGTCTGGCGATGCCGGCATGGCCGTTTCGCCCAATCCAAACTAGTCAACAAAAAATATGATTTTCCCCAAAACTGTGCACCGCATGGCAAATCCAGATACAGATTTGAAATCTGCACACATGCACGCTTCTTATGACGTAGAAATTACACGGATCGGTGATTGGTCAGAAAATTCGATGTCTGGCGATGCCGGCATGGCCGTTTCGCCCAATCCAAACTAGTCAACAAAAAATATGATTTTCTCCAAAACTGTGCACCGCATGGCAAATCCAGATACAGATTTGAAATCTGCACACCTGCACGCATCTTATGACGTAGAAATTACACGGATCGGTGATTGGTCGGAAAATTCGATATCTGGCGATGCCGGCATGGCCGTTTCGGCCAATCCAAACTAGTCAACAAAAAATATGATTTTCTCCAAAACTGTGCACCGCATGGGAACTCCAGATACAGATTTGAAATCTGCACACATGCACGCTTCTTATGACGTAGAAATTACACGGATCGGTGATTGGTCAGAAAATTCGATGTCTGGCGATGCCGGCATGGCCGTTTCGGCCAATCCAAACAAGTCAACCAAAAATATGATTTTCTCCAAAACTGTGCACCGCATGGCAAATCCAGATACAGATTTGAAATCTGCACACATGCACGCTTCTTATGACGTAGAAATTACACGGATCGGTGATTGGTCGGAAAATTCGATATCTGGCGATGCCGGCATGGCCGTTTCGGCCAATCCAAACTAGTCAACAAAAAATATGATTTTCTCCAAAACTGTGCACCGCATGGCAAATCCAGATACAGATTTGAAATCTGCACACCTGCACGCATCTTATGACGTAGAAATTACACGGATCGGTGATTGGTCGGAAAATTCGATATCTGGCGATGCCGGCATGGCCGTTTCTGCCAATCCAAACAAGTCAACAAAAAATATGATTTTCTCCAAAACTGTGCACCGCATGGCAAATCCAGATACAGATTTGAAATCTGCACACATGCACGCTTCTTATGACGTAGAAATTACACGGATCGGTGATTGGTCGGAAAATTCGATATCTGGCGATGCCGGCATGGCCGCTTCGGCCAATCCAAACTAGTCAACAAAAAATATGATTTTCTCCAAAACTGTGCACCGCATGGCAAATCCAGATACAGATTTGAAATCTGCACACCTGCACGCATCTTATGACGTAGAAATTACACGGATCGGTGATTGGTCGGAAAATTCGATATCTGGCGATGCCGGCATGGCCGTTTCTGCCAATCCAAACTAGTCAACAAAAAATATGATTTTCTCCAAAACTGTGCACCGCATGGGAACTCCAGATACAGATTTGAAATCTGCACACATGCACGCTTCTTATGACGTAGAAATTACACGGATCGGTGATTGGTCGGAAAATTCGATATCTGGCGATGCCGGCATGGCCGTTTCGGCCAATCCAAACTAGTCAACAAAAAATATGATTTTCTCCAAAACTGTGCACCGCATGGCAAATCCAGATACAGATTTGAAATCTGCACACATGCACGCTTCTTATGACGTAGAAATTACACGGATCGGTGATTGGTCAGAAAATTCGATGTCTGGCGATGCCGGCATGGGCGTTTCGCCCAATCCAAACTAGTCAACAAAAAATATGATTTTCTCCAAAACTGTGCACCGCATGGGAACTCCAGATACAGATTTGAAATCTGCACACATGCACGCTTCTTATGACGTAGAAATTACACGGATCGGTGATTGGTCGGAAAATTCGATATCTGGCGATGCCGGCATGGCCGTTTCGGCCAATCCAAACTAGTCAACAAAAAATATGATTTTCCCCAAAACTGTGCACCGCATGGCAAATCCAGATAAAGATTTGAAATCTGCACACATGCACGCTTCTTATGACGTAGAAATTACACGGATCGGTGATTGGTCAGAAAATTCGATGTCTGGCGATGCCGGCATGGCCGTTTCGCCCAATCCAAACTAGTCAACAAAAAATATGATTTTCTCCAAAACTGTGCACCGCATGGCAAATCCAGATACGCTTCTTATGACGTAGAAATTACACGGATCGGTGATTGGTCAGAAAATTCGATGTCTGGCGATGCCGGCATGGGCGTTTCGCCCAATCCAAACTAGTCAACAAAAAATATGATTTTCCCCAAAACTGTGCACCGCATGGCAAATCCAGATACAGATTTGAAATCTGCACACATGCACGCTTCTTATGACGTAGAAATTACACGGATCGGTGATTGGTCAGAAAATTCGATGTCTGGCGATGCCGGCATGGCCGTTTCGCCCAATCCAAACTAGTCAACAAAAAATATGATTTTCTCCAAAACTGTGCACCGCATGGCAAATCCAGATACAGATTTGAAATCTGCACACATGCACGCTTCTTATGACGTAGAAATTACACGGATCGGTGATTGGTCAGAAAATTCGATGTCTGGCGATGCCGGCATGGGCGTTTCGCCCAATCCAAACTAGTCAACAAAAAATATGATTTTCCCCAAAACTGTGCACCGCATGGCAAATCCAGATACAGATTTGAAATCTGCACACATGCACGCTTCTTATGACGTAGAAATTACACGGATCGGTGATTGGTCAGAAAATTCGATGTCTGGCGATGCCGGCATGGCCGTTTCGCCCAATCCAAACTAGTCAACAAAAAATATGATTTTCTCCAAAACTGTGCACCGCATGGCAAATCCAGATACGCTTCTTATGACGTAGAAATTACACGGATCGGTGATTGGTCAGAAAATTCGATGTCTGGCGATGCCGGCATGGGCGTTTCGCCCAATCCAAACTAGTCAACAAAAAATATGATTTTCCCCAAAACTGTGCACCGCATGGCAAATCCAGATACAGATTTGAAATCTGCACACATGCACGCTTCTTATGACGTAGAAATTACACGGATCGGTGATTGGTCAGAAAATTCGATGTCTGGCGATGCCGGCATGGCCGTTTCGCCCAATCCAAACTAGTCAACAAAAAATATGATTTTCTCCAAAACTGTGCACCGCATGGCAAATCCAGATACAGATTTGAAATCTGCACACATGCACGCTTCTTATGACGTAGAAATTACACGGATCGGTGATTGGTCGGAAAATTCGATATCTGGCGATGCCGGCATGGCCGTTTCGCCCAATCCAAACTAGTCAACAAAAAATATGATTTTCTCCAAGACTGTGCACCGCATGGGAACTCCAAATACCGATTTGAAATCTGCACACATGCACGCTTCTAATGACGTAGAAATTACACGGATCGGTGATTGGTCGGAAAATTCGATATCTGGCGATGCCGGCATGGCCGTTTCGGCCAATCCAAACTAGTCAACAAAAAATATGATTTTCTCCAAAACTGTGCACCGCATGGCAAATCCAGATACAGATTTAAAATCTGCACACATGCACGCTTCTTATGACGTAGAAATTACACGGATCGGTGATTGGTCAGAAAATTCGATGTCTGGCGATGCCGGCATGGGCGTTTCGCCCAATCCAAACTAGTCAACAAAAAATATGATTTTCCCCAAAACTATGCACCGCATGGCAAATCCAGATACAGATTTGAAATCTGCACACCTGCACGCATCTTATGACGTAGAAATTACACGGATCGGTGATTGGTCGGAAAATTCGATATCTGGCGATGCCGGCATGGCCGTTTCGCCCAATCCAAACTAGTCAACAAAAAATATGATTTTCTCCAAAACTGTGCACCGCATGGCAAATCCAGATACAGATTTGAAATCTGCACACATGCACGCTTCTTATGACGTAGAAATTACACGGATCGGTGATTGGTCGGAAAATTCGATATCTGGCGATGCCGGCATGGCCGCTTCGGCCAATCCAAACTAGTCAACAAAAAATATGATTTTCTCCAAAACTGTGCACCGCATGGCAAATCCAGATACAGATTTGAAATCTGCACACCTGCACGCATCTTATGACGTAGAAATTACACGGATCGGTGATTGGTCAGAAAATTCGATATCTGGCGATGCCGGCATGGCCGTTTCTGCCAATCCAAACAAGTCAACAAAAAATATGATTTTCTCCAAAACTGTGCACCGCATGGCAAATCCAGATACAGATTTGAAATCTGCACACATGCACGCTTCTTATGACGTAGAAATTACACGGATCGGTGATTGGTCGGAAAATTCGATATCTGGCGATGCCGGCATGGCCGCTTCGGCCAATCCAAACTAGTCAACAAAAAATATGATTTTCTCCAAAACTGTGCACCGCATGGCAAATCCAGATACAGATTTGAAATCTGCACACCTGCACGCATCTTATGACGTAGAAATTACACGGATCGGTGATTGGTCGGAAAATTCGATATCTGGCGATGCCGGCATGGCCGTTTCTGCCAATCCAAACTAGTCAACAAAAAATATGATTTTCTCCAAAACTGTGCACCGCATGGGAACTCCAGATACAGATTTGAAATCTGCACACATGCACGCTTCTTATGACGTAGAAATTACACGGATCGGTGATTGGTCGGAAAATTCGATATCTGGCGATGCCGGCATGGCCGTTTCGGCCAATCCAAACTAGTCAACAAAAAATATGATTTTCTCCAAAACTGTGCACCGCATGGCAAATCCAGATACAGATTTGAAATCTGCACACCTGCACGCATCTTATGACGTAGAAATTACACGGATCGGTGATTGGTCGGAAAATTCGATATCTGGCGATGCCGGCATGGCCGTTTCTGCCAATCCAAACAAGTCAACAAAAAATATGATTTTCTCCAAAACTGTGCACCGCATGGCAAATCCAGATACAGATTTGAAATCTGCACACATGCACGCTTCTTATGACGTAGAAATTACACGGATCGGTGATTGGTCGGAAAATTCGATATCTGGCGATGCCGGCATGGCCGCTTCGGCCAATCCAAACTAGTCAACAAAAAATATGATTTTCTCCAAAACTGTGCACCGCATGGCAAATCCAGATACAGATTTGAAATCTGCACACCTGCACGCATCTTATGACGTAGAAATTACACGGATCGGTGATTGGTCGGAAAATTCGATATCTGGCGATGCCGGCATGGCCGTTTCTGCCAATCCAAACAAGTCAACCAAAAATATGATTTTCTCCAAAACTGTGCACCGCATGGCAAATCCAGATACAGATTTGAAATCTGCACACATGCACGCTTCTTATGACGTAGAAATTACACGGATCGGTGATTGGTCGGAAAATTCGATATCTGGCGATGCCGGCATGGCCGTTTCGGCCAATCCAAACTAGTCAACAAAAAATATGATTTTCTCCAAAACTGTGCACCGCATGGCAAATCCAGATACAGATTTGAAATCTGCACACATGCACGCTTCTTATGACGTAGAAATTACACGGATCGGTGATTGGTCAGAAAATTCGATGTCTGGCGATGCCGGCATGGGCGTTTCGCCCAATCCAAACTAGTCAACAAAAAATATGATTTTCCCCAAAACTGTGCACCGCATGGCAAATCCAGATAAAGATTTGAAATCTGCACACATGCACGCTTCTTATGACGTAGAAATTACACGGATCGGTGATTGGTCAGAAAATTCGATGTCTGGCGATGCCGGCATGGCCGTTTCGCCCAATCCAAACTAGTCAACAAAAAATATGATTTTCTCCAAAACTGTGCACCGCATGGCAAATCCAGATACAGATTTGAAATCTGCACACATGCACGCTTCTTATGACGTAGAAATTACACGGATCGGTGATTGGTCAGAAAATTCGATGTCTGGCGATGCCGGCATGGGCGTTTCGCCCAATCCAAACTAGTCAACAAAAAATATGATTTTCCCCAAAACTGTGCACCGCATGGCAAATCCAGATAAAGATTTGAAATCTGCACACATGCACGCTTCTTATGACGTAGAAATTACACGGATCGGTGATTGGTCAGAAAATTCGATGTCTGGCGATGCCGGCATGGCCGTTTCGCCCAATCCAAACTAGTCAACAAAAAATATGATTTTCTCCAAAACTGTGCACCGCATGGCAAATCCAGATACGCTTCTTATGACGTAGAAATTACACGGATCGGTGATTGGTCAGAAAATTCGATGTCTGGCGATGCCGGCATGGGCGTTTCGCCCAATCCAAACTAGTCAACAAAAAATATGATTTTCCCCAAAACTGTGCACCGCATGGCAAATCCAGATACAGATTTGAAATCTGCACACATGCACGCTTCTTATGACGTAGAAATTACACGGATCGGTGATTGGTCAGAAAATTCGATGTCTGGCGATGCCGGCATGGCCGTTTCGCCCAATCCAAACTAGTCAACAAAAAATATGATTTTCTCCAAAACTGTGCACCGCATGGCAAATCCAGATACAGATTTGAAATCTGCACACATGCACGCTTCTTATGACGTAGAAATTACACGGATCGGTGATTGGTCAGAAAATTCGATGTCTGGCGATGCCGGCATGGGCGTTTCGCCCAATCCAAACTAGTCAACAAAAAATATGATTTTCCCCAAAACTGTGCACCGCATGGCAAATCCAGATAAAGATTTGAAATCTGCACACATGCACGCTTCTTATGACGTAGAAATTACACGGATCGGTGATTGGTCAGAAAATTCGATGTCTGGCGATGCCGGCATGGCCGTTTCGCCCAATCCAAACTAGTCAACAAAAAATATGATTTTCTCCAAAACTGTGCACCGCATGGCAAATCCAGATACGCTTCTTATGACGTAGAAATTACACGGATCGGTGATTGGTCAGAAAATTCGATGTCTGGCGATGCCGGCATGGGCGTTTCGCCCAATCCAAACTAGTCAACAAAAAATATGATTTTCCCCAAAACTGTGCACCGCATGGCAAATCCAGATACAGATTTGAAATCTGCACACATGCACGCTTCTTATGACGTAGAAATTACACGGATCGGTGATTGGTCAGAAAATTCGATGTCTGGCGATGCCGGCATGGCCGTTTCGCCCAATCCAAACTAGTCAACAAAAAATATGATTTTCCCCAAAACTGTGCACCGCATGGCAAATCCAGATACAGATTTGAAATCTGCACACATGCACGCTTCTTATGACGTAGAAATTACACGGATCGGTGATTGGTCAGAAAATTCGATGTCTGGCGATGCCGGCATGGCCGTTTCGCCCAATCCAAACTAGTCAACAAAAAATATGATTTTCTCCAAAACTGTGCACCGCATGGCAAATCCAGATACAGATTTGAAATCTGCACACCTGCACGCATCTTATGACGTAGAAATTACACGGATCGGTGATTGGTCGGAAAATTCGATATCTGGCGATGCCGGCATGGCCGTTTCGGCCAATCCAAACTAGTCAACAAAAAATATGATTTTCTCCAAAACTGTGCACCGCATGGGAACTCCAGATACAGATTTGAAATCTGCACACATGCACGCTTCTTATGACGTAGAAATTACACGGATCGGTGATTGGTCAGAAAATTCGATGTCTGGCGATGCCGGCATGGCCGTTTCGGCCAATCCAAACAAGTCAACCAAAAATATGATTTTCTCCAAAACTGTGCACCGCATGGCAAATCCAGATACAGATTTGAAATCTGCACACATGCACGCTTCTTATGACGTAGAAATTACACGGATCGGTGATTGGTCGGAAAATTCGATATCTGGCGATGCCGGCATGGCCGTTTCGGCCAATCCAAACTAGTCAACAAAAAATATGATTTTCTCCAAAACTGTGCACCGCATGGCAAATCCAGATACAGATTTGAAATCTGCACACCTGCACGCATCTTATGACGTAGAAATTACACGGATCGGTGATTGGTCGGAAAATTCGATATCTGGCGATGCCGGCATGGCCGTTTCTGCCAATCCAAACAAGTCAACAAAAAATATGATTTTCTCCAAAACTGTGCACCGCATGGCAAATCCAGATACAGATTTGAAATCTGCACACATGCACGCTTCTTATGACGTAGAAATTACACGGATCGGTGATTGGTCGGAAAATTCGATATCTGGCGATGCCGGCATGGCCGCTTCGGCCAATCCAAACTAGTCAACAAAAAATATGATTTTCTCCAAAACTGTGCACCGCATGGCAAATCCAGATACAGATTTGAAATCTGCACACCTGCACGCATCTTATGACGTAGAAATTACACGGATCGGTGATTGGTCGGAAAATTCGATATCTGGCGATGCCGGCATGGCCGTTTCTGCCAATCCAAACTAGTCAACAAAAAATATGATTTTCTCCAAAACTGTGCACCGCATGGGAACTCCAGATACAGATTTGAAATCTGCACACATGCACGCTTCTTATGACGTAGAAATTACACGGATCGGTGATTGGTCAGAAAATTCGATGTCTGGCGATGCCGGCATGGCCGTTTCGGCCAATCCAAACAAGTCAACCAAAAATATGATTTTCTCCAAAACTGTGCACCGCATGGCAAATCCAGATACAGATTTGAAATCTGCACACATGCACGCTTCTTATGACGTAGAAATTACACGGATCGGTGATTGGTCGGAAAATTCGATATCTGGCGATGCCGGCATGGCCGTTTCGCCCAATCCAAACTAGTCAACAAAAAATATGATTTTCTCCAAAACTGTGCACCGCATGGCAAATCCAGATACAGATTTGAAATCTGCACACATGCACGCTTCTTATGACGTAGAAATTACACGGATCGGTGATTGGTCAGAAAATTCGATGTCTGGCGATGCCGGCATGGGCGTTTCGCCCAATCCAAACTAGTCAACAAAAAATATGATTTTCCCCAAAACTGTGCACCGCATGGCAAATCCAGATAAAGATTTGAAATCTGCACACATGCACGCTTCTTATGACGTAGAAATTACACGGATCGGTGATTGGTCAGAAAATTCGATGTCTGGCGATGCCGGCATGGCCGTTTCGCCCAATCCAAACTAGTCAACAAAAAATATGATTTTCTCCAAAACTGTGCACCGCATGGCAAATCCAGATACAGATTTGAAATCTGCACACATGCACGCTTCTTATGACGTAGAAATTACACGGATCGGTGATTGGTCAGAAAATTCGATGTCTGGCGATGCCGGCATGGGCGTTTCGCCCAATCCAAACTAGTCAACAAAAAATATGATTTTCCCCAAAACTGTGCACCGCATGGCAAATCCAGATAAAGATTTGAAATCTGCACACATGCACGCTTCTTATGACGTAGAAATTACACGGATCGGTGATTGGTCAGAAAATTCGATGTCTGGCGATGCCGGCATGGCCGTTTCGCCCAATCCAAACTAGTCAACAAAAAATATGATTTTCTCCAAAACTGTGCACCGCATGGCAAATCCAGATACGCTTCTTATGACGTAGAAATTACACGGATCGGTGATTGGTCAGAAAATTCGATGTCTGGCGATGCCGGCATGGGCGTTTCGCCCAATCCAAACTAGTCAACAAAAAATATGATTTTCCCCAAAACTGTGCACCGCATGGCAAATCCAGATACAGATTTGAAATCTGCACACATGCACGCTTCTTATGACGTAGAAATTACACGGATCGGTGATTGGTCAGAAAATTCGATGTCTGGCGATGCCGGCATGGCCGTTTCGCCCAATCCAAACTAGTCAACAAAAAATATGATTTTCTCCAAAACTGTGCACCGCATGGCAAATCCAGATACAGATTTGAAATCTGCACACATGCACGCTTCTTATGACGTAGAAATTACACGGATCGGTGATTGGTCAGAAAATTCGATGTCTGGCGATGCCGGCATGGGCGTTTCGCCCAATCCAAACTAGTCAACAAAAAATATGATTTTCCCCAAAACTGTGCACCGCATGGCAAATCCAGATACAGATTTGAAATCTGCACACATGCACGCTTCTTATGACGTAGAAATTACACGGATCGGTGATTGGTCAGAAAATTCGATGTCTGGCGATGCCGGCATGGCCGTTTCGCCCAATCCAAACTAGTCAACAAAAAATATGATTTTCTCCAAAACTGTGCACCGCATGGCAAATCCAGATACGCTTCTTATGACGTAGAAATTACACGGATCGGTGATTGGTCAGAAAATTCGATGTCTGGCGATGCCGGCATGGGCGTTTCGCCCAATCCAAACTAGTCAACAAAAAATATGATTTTCCCCAAAACTGTGCACCGCATGGCAAATCCAGATACAGATTTGAAATCTGCACACATGCACGCTTCTTATGACGTAGAAATTACACGGATCGGTGATTGGTCAGAAAATTCGATGTCTGGCGATGCCGGCATGGGCGTTTCGCCCAATCCAAACTAGTCAACAAAAAATATGATTTTCCCCAAAACTATGCACCGCATGGCAAATCCAGATACAGATTTGAAATCTGCACACATGCACGCTTCTTATGACGTAGAAATTACACGGATCGGTGATTGGTCAGAAAATTCGATGTCTGGCGATGCCGGCATGGCCGTTTCGGCCAATAAAAACAAGTCAACCAAAAATATGATTTTCTCCAAAACTGTGCACCGCATGGCAAATCCAGATACAGATTTGAAATCTGCACACATGCACGCTTCTTATGACGTAGAAATTACACGGATCGGTGATTGGTCGGAAAATTCGATATCTGGCGATGCCGGCATGGCCGTTTCGGCCAATCCAAACTAGTCAACAAAAAATATGATTTTCTCCAAAACTGTGCACCGCATGGCAAATCCAGATACAGATTTGAAATCTGCACACATGCACGCTTCTTATGACGTAGAAATTACACGGATCGGTGATTGGTCGGAAAATTCGATATCTGGCGATGCCGGCATGGCCGTTTCGCCCAATCCAAACTAGTCAACAAAAAATATGATTTTCTCCAAGACTGTGCACCGCATGGGAACTCCAAATACCGATTTGAAATCTGCACACATGCACGCTTCTAATGACGTAGAAATTACACGGATCGGTGATTGGTCGGAAAATTCGATATCTGGCGATGCCGGCATGGCCGTTTCGGCCAATCCAAACTAGTCAACAAAAAATATGATTTTCTCCAAAACTGTGCACCGCATGGCAAATCCAGATACAGATTTAAAATCTGCACACATGCACGCTTCTTATGACGTAGAAATTACACGGATCGGTGATTGGTCAGAAAATTCGATGTCTGGCGATGCCGGCATGGGCGTTTCGCCCAATCCAAACTAGTCAACAAAAAATATGATTTTCCCCAAAACTATGCACCGCATGGCAAATCCAGATACAGATTTGAAATCTGCACACCTGCACGCATCTTATGACGTAGAAATTACACGGATCGGTGATTGGTCGGAAAATTCGATATCTGGCGATGCCGGCATGGCCGTTTCGCCCAATCCAAACTAGTCAACAAAAAATATGATTTTCTCCAAAACTGTGCACCGCATGGCAAATCCAGATACAGATTTGAAATCTGCACACATGCACGCTTCTTATGACGTAGAAATTACACGGATCGGTGATTGGTCAGAAAATTCGATGTCTGGCGATGCCGGCATGGCCGTTTCGCCCAATCCAAGCTAGTCAACAAAAAATATGATTTTCTCCAAAACTGTGCACCGCATGGCAAATCCAGATACAGATTTGAAATCTGCACACCTGCACGCATCTTATGACGTAGAAATTACACGGATCGGTGATTGGTCGGAAAATTCGATATCTGGCGATGCCGGCATGGCCGTTTCTGCCAATCCAAACTAGTCAACAAAAAATATGATTTTCTCCAAAACTGTGCACCGCATGGGAACTCCAGATACAGATTTGAAATCTGCACACATGCACGCTTCTTATGACGTAGAAATTACACGGATCGGTGATTGGTCAGAAAATTCGATGTCTGGCGATGCCGGCATGGGCGTTTCGCCCAATCCAAACTAGTCAACAAAAAATATGATTTTCCCCAAAACTGTGCACCGCATGGCAAATCCAGATACAGATTTGAAATCTGCACACATGCACGCTTCTTATGACGTAGAAATTACACGGATCGGTGATTGGTCAGAAAATTCGATGTCTGGCGATGCCGGCATGGCCGTTTCGGCCAATAAAAACAAGTCAACCAAAAATATGATTTTCTCCAAAACTGTGCACCGCATGGCAAATCCAGATACAGATTTGAAATCTGCACACATGCACGCTTCTTATGACGTAGAAATTACACGGATCGGTGATTGGTCGGAAAATTCGATATCTGGCGATGCCGGCATGGCCGTTTCGGCCAATCCAAACTAGTCAACAAAAAATATGATTTTCTCCAAAACTGTGCACCGCATGGCAAATCCAGATACAGATTTGAAATCTGCACACATGCACGCTTCTTATGACGTAGAAATTACACGGATCGGTGATTGGTCGGAAAATTCGATATCTGGCGATGCCGGCATGGCCGTTTCGCCCAATCCAAACTAGTCAACAAAAAATATGATTTTCTCCAAGACTGTGCACCGCATGGGAACTCCAAATACCGATTTGAAATCTGCACACATGCACGCTTCTTATGACGTAGAAATTACACGGATCGGTGATTGGTCGGAAAATTCGATATCTGGCGATGCCGGCATGGCCGTTTCGGCCAATCCAAACTAGTCAACAAAAAATATGATTTTCTCCAAAACTGTGCACCGCATGGCAAATCCAGATACAGATTTGAAATCTGCACACATGCACGCTTCTTATGACGTAGAAATTACACGGATCGGTGATTGGTCGGAAAATTCGATATCTGGCGATGCCGGCATGGCCGTTTCGCCCAATCCAAACTAGTCAACAAAAAATATGATTTTCTCCAAAACTGTGCACCGCATGGCAAATCCAGATACAGATTTGAAATCTGCACACATGCACGCTTCTTATGACGTAGAAATTACACGGATCGGTGATTGGTCGGAAAATTCGATATCTGGCGATGCCGGCATGGCCGTTTCGGCCAATCCAAACTAGTCAACAAAAAATATGATTTTCTCCAAAACTGTGCACCGCATGGCAAATCCAGATACAGATTTGAAATCTGCACACATGCACGCTTCTTATGACGTAGAAATTACACGGATCGGTGATTGGTCAGAAAATTCGATGTCTGGCGATGCCGGCATGGGCGTTTCGCCCAATCCAAACTAGTCAACAAAAAATATGATTTTCCCCAAAACTGTGCACCGCATGGCAAATCCAGATACAGATTTGAAATCTGCACACCTGCACGCATCTTATGACGTAGAAATTACACGGATCGGTGATTGGTCAGAAAATTCGATGTCTGGCGACGCCGGCATGGGCGTTTCGCCCAATCCAAACTAGTCAACAAAAAATATGATTTTCCCCAAAACTGTGCACCGCATGGCAAATCCAGATACAGATTTGAAATCTGCACACCTGCACGCATCTTATGACGTAGAAATTACACGGATCGGTGATTGGTCGGAAAATTCGATATCTGGCGATGCCGGCATGGCCGTTTCGCCCAATCCAAACTAGTCAACAAAAAATATGATTTTCTCCAAAACTGTGCACCGCATGGCAAATCCAGATACAGATTTGAAATCTGCACACATGCACGCTTCTTATGACGTAGAAATTACACGGATCGGTGATTGGTCAGAAAATTCGATGTCTGGCGATGCCGGCATGGCCGTTTCGGCCAATCCAAACAAGTCAACAAAAAATATGATTTTCTCCAAAACTGTGCACCGCATGGCAAATCCAGATACAGATTTGAAATCTGCACACATGCACGCTTCTTATGACGTAGAAATTACACGGATCGGTGATTGGTCGGAAAATTCGATATCTGGCGATGCCGGCATGGCCGTTTCGGCCAATCCAAACTAGTCAACAAAAAATATGATTTTCTCCAAAACTGTGCACCGCATGGGAACTCCAGATACAGATTTGAAATCTGCACACATGCACGCTTCTAATGACGTAGAAATTACACGGATCGGTGATTGGTCGGAAAATTCGATATCTGGCGATGCCGGCATGGCCGTTTCGGCCAATCCAAACAAGTCAACAAAAAATATGATTTTCTCCAAAACTGTGCACCGCATGGCAAATCCAGATACAGATTTGAAATCTGCACACATGCACGCTTCTTATGACGTAGAAATTACACGGATCGGTGATTGGTCGGAAAATTCGATATCTGGCGATGCCGGCATGGCCGTTTCTGCCAATCCAAACTAGTCAACAAAAAATATGATTTTCTCCAAAACTGTGCAGCGCATGGCAAATCCAGATACAGATTTGAAATCTGCACACCTGCACGCATCTTATGCCGTAGAAATTACACGGATCGGTGATTGGTCGGAAAATTCGATATCTGGCGATGCCGGCATGGCCGTTTCGGCCAATCCAAACTAGTCAACAAAAAATATGATTTTCTCCAAGACTGTGCACCGCATGGGAACTCCAAATACCGATTTGAAATCTGCACACATGCACGCTTCTAATGACGTAGAAATTACACGGATCGGTGATTGGTCGGAAAATTCGATATCTGGCGATGCCGGCATGGCCGTTTCGGCCAATCCAAACTAGTCAACAAAAAATATGATTTTCTCCAAAACTGTGCACCGCATGGCAAATCCAGATACAGATTTAAAATCTGCACACATGCACGCTTCTTATGACGTAGAAATTACACGGATCGGTGATTGGTCAGAAAATTCGATGTCTGGCGATGCCGGCATGGGCGTTTCGCCCAATCCAAACTAGTCAACAAAAAATATGATTTTCCCCAAAACTGTGCACCGCATGGCAAATCCAGATACAGATTTGAAATCTGCACACCTGCACGCATCTTATGACGTAGAAATTACACGGATCGGTGATTGGTCGGAAAATTCGATATCTGGCGATGCCGGCATGGCCGTTTCGCCCAATCCAAACTAGTCAACAAAAAATATGATTTTCTCCAAAACTGTGCACCGCATGGCAAATCCAGATACAGATTTGAAATCTGCACACATGCACGCTTCTTATGACGTAGAAATTACACGGATCGGTGATTGGTCAGAAAATTCGATGTCTGGCGATGCTGGCATGGCCGTTTCGCCCAATCCAAACTAGTCAACAAAAAATATGATTTTCTCCAAAACTGTGCACCGCATGGCAAATCCAGATACAGATTTGAAATCTGCACACCTGCACGCATCTTATGACGTAGAAATTACACGGATCGGTGATTGGTCGGAAAATTCGATATCTGGCGATGCCGGCATGGCCGTTTCTGCCAATCCAAACTAGTCAACAAAAAATATGATTTTCTCCAAAACTGTGCACCGCATGGGAACTCCAGATACAGATTTGAAATCTGCACACATGCACGCTTCTTATGACGTAGAAATTACACGGATCGGTGATTGGTCAGAAAATTCGATGTCTGGCGATGCCGGCATGGGCGTTTCGCCCAATCCAAACTAGTCAACAAAAAATATGATTTTCCCCAAAACTGTGCACCGCATGGCAAATCCAGATACAGATTTGAAATCTGCACACATGCACGCTTCTTATGACGTAGAAATTACACGGATCGGTGATTGGTCAGAAAATTCGATGTCTGGCGATGCCGGCATGGCCGTTTCGCCCAATCCAAACTAGTCAACAAAAAATATGATTTTCTCCAAGACTGTGCACCGCATGGGAACTCCAAATACCGATTTGAAATCTGCACACATGCACGCTTCTAATGACGTAGAAATTACACGGATCGGTGATTGGTCGGAAAATTCGATATCTGGCGATGCCGGCATGGCCGTTTCGGCCAATCCAAACTAGTCAACAAAAAATATGATTTTCTCCAAAACTGTGCACCGCATGGCAAATCCAGATACAGATTTGAAATCTGCACACATGCACGCTTCTTATGACGTAGAAATTACACGGATCGGTGATTGGTCGGAAAATTCGATATCTGGCGATGCCGGCATGGCTGTTTCGGCCAATCCAAACTAGTCAACAAAAAATATGATTTTCTCCAAAACTGTGCACCGCATGGCAAATCCAGATACAGATTTGAAATCTGCACACATGCACGCTTCTTATGACGTAGAAATTACACGGATCGGTGATTGGTCGGAAAATTCGATATCTGGCGATGCCGGCATGGCCGTTTCGCCCAATCCAAACTAGTCAACAAAAAATATGATTTTCTCCAAAACTGTGCACCGCATGGCAAATCCAGATACAGATTTGAAATCTGCACACATGCACGCTTCTTATGACGTAGAAATTACACGGATCGGTGATTGGTCAGAAAATTCGATGTCTGGCGATGCCGGCATGGCCGTTTCGGCCAATCCAAACTAGTCAACAAAAAATATGATTTTCCCCAAAACTGTGCACCGCATGGCAAATCCAGATACAGATTTGAAATCTGCACACATGCACGCTTCTTATGACGTAGAAATTACACGGATCGGTGATTGGTCAGAAAATTCGATGTCTGGCGATGCCGGCATGGCCGTTTCGCCCAATCCAAACTAGTCAACAAAAAATATGATTTTCTCCAAGACTGTGCACCGCATGGGAACTCCAAATACCGATTTGAAATCTGCACACATGCACGCTTCTAATGACGTAGAAATTACACGGATCGGTGATTGGTCGGAAAATTCGATATCTGGCGATGCCGGCATGGCCGTTTCGCCCAATCCAAACTAGTCAACAAAAAATATGATTTTCTCCAAAACTGTGCACCGCATGGCAAATCCAGATACAGATTTGAAATCTGCACACATGCACGCTTCTTATGACGTAGAAATTACACGGATCGGTGATTGGTCGGAAAATTCGATATCTGGCGATGCCGGCATGGCCGTTTCGCCCAATCCAAACTAGTCAACAAAAAATATGATTTTCCCCAAAACTGTGCACCGCATGGCAAATCCAGATACAGATTTGAAATCTGCACACCTGCACGCATCTTATGACGTAGAAGTTACACGGATCGGTGATTGGTCGGAAAATTCGATATCTGGCGATGCCGGCATGGCCGTTTCGCCCAATCCAAACTAGTCAACAAAAAATATGATTTTCTCCAAAACTGTGCACCGCATGGCAAATCCAGATACAGATTTGAAATCTGCACACATGCACGCTTCTTATGACGTAGAAATTACACGGATCGGTGATTGGTCAGAAAATTCGATGTCTGGCGATGCCGGCATGGCCGTTTCGGCCAATCCAAACTAGTCAACAAAAAATATGATTTTCTCCAAAACTGTGCACCGCATGGCAAATCCAGATACAGATTTGAAATCTGCACACATGCGCGCTTCTAATGACGTAAAAATTACACGGATCGGTGATTGGTCGGAAAATTCGATATCTGGCGATGCCGGCATGGCCGTTTCGCCCAATCCAAACTAGTCAACAAAAAATATGATTTTCCCCAAAACTGTGCACCGCATGGCAAATCCAGATACAGATTTGAAATCTGCACACCTGCACGCATCTTATGACGTAGAAATTACACGGATCGGTGATTGGTCGGAAAATTCGATATCTGGCGATGCCGGCATGGCCGTTTCGCCCAATCCAAACTAGTCAACAAAAAATATGATTTTCTCCAAAACTGTGCACCGCATGGCAAATCCAGATACAGATTTGAAATCTGCACACATGCACGCTTCTTATGACGTAGAAATTACACGGATCGGTGATTGGTCAGAAAATTCGATGTCTGGCGATGCCGGCATGGCCGTTTCGGCCAATCCAAACTAGTCAACAAAAAATATGATTTTCTCCAAAACTGTGCACCGCATGGGAACTCCAGATACAGATTTGAAATCTGCACACATGCACGCTTCTAATGACGTAGAAATTACACGGATCGGTGATTGGTCGGAAAATTCGATATCTGGCGATGCCGGCATGGCCGTTTCGGCCAATCCAAACTAGTCAACAAAAAATATGATTTTCTCCAAAACTGTGCACCGCATGGCAAATCCAGATACAGATTTGAAATCTGCACACATGCACGCTTCTTATGACGTAGAAATTACACGGATCGGTGATTGGTCGGAAAATTCGATATCTGGCGATGCCGGCATGGCCGTTTCGGCCAATCCAAACAAGTCAACAAAAAATATGATTTTCTCCAAAACTGTGCACCGCATGGCAAATCCAGATACAGATTTGAAATCTGCACACATGCACGCTTCTTATGACGTAGAAATTACACGGATCGGTGATTGGTCGGAAAATTCGATATCTGGCGATGCCGGCATGGCCGTTTCGGCCAATCCAAACTAGTCAACAAAAAATATGATTTTCTCCAAAACTGTGCACCGCATGGCAAATCCAGATACAGATTTGAAATCTGCACACATGCACGCTTCTTATGACGTAGAAATTACACGGATCGGTGATTGGTCGGAAAATTCGATATCTGGCGATGCCGGCATGGCCGTTTCGGCCAATCCAAACTAGTCAACAAAAAATATGATTTTCTCCAAAACTGTGCAGCGCATGGCAAATCCAGATACAGATTTGAAATCTGCACACCTGCACGCATCTTATGCCGTAGAAATTACACGGATCGGTGATTGGTCGGAAAATTCGATATCTGGCGATGCCGGCATGGCCGTTTCGGCCAATCCAAACAAGTCAACAAAAAATATGATTTTCTCCAAAACTGTGCACCGCATGGGAACTCCAGATACAGATTTGAAATCTGCACACATGCACGCTTCTTATGACGTAGAAATTACACGGATCGGTGATTGGTCAGAAAATTCGATGTCTGGCGATGCCGGCATGGGCGTTTCGCCCAATCCAAACTAGTCAACAAAAAATATGATTTTCCCCAAAACTGTGCACCGCATGGCAAATCCAGATACAGATTTGAAATCTGCACACCTGCACGCATCTTATGACGTAGAAATTACACGGATCGGTGATTGGTCGGAAAATTCGATATCTGGCGATGCCGGCATGGCCGTTTCGCCCAATCCAAACTAGTCAACAAAAAATATGATTTTCTCCAAAACTGTGCACCGCATGGCAAATCCAGATACAGATTTGAAATCTGCACACATGCACGCTTCTTATGACGTAGAAATTACACGGATCGGTGATTGGTCAGAAAATTCGATGTCTGGCGATGCCGGCATGGCCGTTTCGGCCAATCCAAGCTAGTCAACAAAAAATATGATTTTCTCCAAAACTGTGCACCGCATGGGAACTCCAGATACAGATTTGAAATCTGCACACATGCACGCTTCTTATGACGTAGAAATTACACGGATCGGTGATTGGTCGGAAAATTCGATATCTGGCGATGCCGGCATGGCCGTTTCGGCCAATCCAAACTAGTCAACAAAAAATATGATTTTCTCCAAAACTGTGCAGCGCATGGCAAATCCAGATACAGATTTGAAATCTGCACACCTGCACGCATCTTATGCCGTAGAAATTACACGGATCGGTGATTGGTCGGAAAATTCGATATCTGGCGATGCCGGCATGGCCGTTTCGGCCAATCCAAACAAGTCAACAAAAAATATGATTTTCTCCAAAACTGTGCACCGCATGGGAACTCCAGATACAGATTTGAAATCTGCACACATGCACGCTTCTTATGACGTAGAAATTACACGGATCGGTGATTGGTCAGAAAATTCGATGTCTGGCGATGCCGGCATGGTCGTTTCGGCCAATCCAAACAAGTCAACAAAAAATATGATTTTCTCCAAAACTGTGCACCGCATGGCAAATCCAGATACAGATTTGAAATCTGCACACATGCACGCTTCTTATGACGTAGAAATTACACGGATCGGTGATTGGTCGGAAAATTCGATATCTGGCGATGCCGGCATGGCCGTTTCGGCCAATCCAAACTAGTCAACAAAAAATATGATTTTCTCCAAAACTGTGCACCGCATGGCAAATCCAGATACAGATTTGAAATCTGCACACATGCACGCTTCTTATGACGTAGAAATTACACGGATCGGTGATTGGTCAGAAAATTCGATGTCTGGCGATGCCGGCATGGGCGTTTCGCCCAATCCAAACTAGTCAACAAAAAATATGATTTTCCCCAAAACTGTGCACCGCATGGCAAATCCAGATACAGATTTGAAATCTGCACACCTGCACGCATCTTATGACGTAGAAATTTCACGGATCGGTGATTGGTCAGAAAATTCGATGTCTGGCGATGCCGGCATGGTCGTTTCGGCCAATCCAAACAAGTCAACAAAAAATATGATTTTCTCCAAAACTGTGCACCGCATGGCAAATCCAGATACAGATTTGAAATCTGCACACATGCACGCTTCTTATGACGTAGAAATTACACGGATCGGTGATTGGTCGGAAAATTCGATATCTGGCGATGCCGGCATGGCCGTTTCGCCCAATCCAAACAAGTCAACAAAAAATATGATTTTCTCCAAAACTGTGCACCGCATGGGAACTCCAGATACAGATTTGAAATCTGCACACATGCACGCTTCTTATGACGTAGAAATTACACGGATCGGTGATTGGTCAGAAAATTCGATGTCTGGCGATGCCGGCATGGTCGTTTCGGCCAATCCAAACAAGTCAACAAAAAATATGATTTTCTCCAAAACTGTGCACCGCATGGCAAATCCAGATACAGATTTGAAATCTGCACACATGCACGCTTCTTATGACGTAGAAATTACACGGATCGGTGATTGGTCAGAAAATTCGATGTCTGGCGATGCCGGCATGGCCGTTTCGGCCAATCCAAACTAGTCAACAAAAAATATGATTTTCTCCAAAACTGTGCACCGCATGGGAACTCCAGATACAGATTTGAAATCTGCACACATGCACGCTTCTAATGACGTAGAAATTACACGGATCGGTGATTGGTCGGAAAATTCGATATCTGGCGATGCCGGCATGGCCGTTTCGGCCAATCCAAACAAGTCAACAAAAAATATGATTTTCTCCAAAACTGTGCACCGCATGGCAAATCCAGATACAGATCTGAAATCTGCACACGTGCACGCTTCTTATGACGTAGAAATTACACGGATCGGTGATTGGTCGGAAAATTCGATATCTGGCGATGCCGGCATGGCCGTTTCGGCCAATCCAAACTAGTCAACAAAAAATATGATTTTCTCCAAAACTGTGCACCGCATGGGAACTCCAGATACAGATTTGAAATCTGCACACATGCACGCTTCTTATGACGTAGAAATTACACGGATCGGTGATTGGTCAGAAAATTCGATGTCTGGCGATGCCGGCATGGTCGTTTCGGCCAATCCAAACAAGTCAACAAAAAATATGATTTTCTCCAAAACTGTGCACCGCATGGCAAATCCAGATACAGATTTGAAATCTGCACACATGCACGCTTCTTATGACGTAGAAATTACACGGATCGGTGATTGGTCGGAAAATTCGATATCTGGCGATGCCGGCATGGCCGTTTCGGCCAATCCAAACTAGTCAACAAAAAATATGATTTTCTCCAAAACTGTGCACCGCATGGCAAATCCAGATACAGATTTAAAATCTGCACACATGCACGCTTCTTATGACGTAGAAATTACACGGATCGGTGATTGGTCAGAAAATTCGATGTCTGGCGATGCCGGCATGGGCGTTTCGCCCAATCCAAACTAGTCAACAAAAAATATGATTTTCCCCAAAACTGTGCACCGCATGGCAAATCCAGATACAGATTTGAAATCTGCACACATGCACGCTTCTAATGACGTAGAAATTACACGGATCGGTGATTGGTCGGAAAATTCGATATCTGGCGATGCCGGCATGGCCGTTTCGCCCAATCCAAACTAGTCAACAAAAAATATGATTTTCTCCAAAACTGTGCACCGCATGGCAAATCCAGATACAGATTTGAAATCTGCACACATGCACGCTTCTTATGACGTAGAAATTACACGGATCGGTGATTGGTCAGAAAATTCGATGTCTGGCGATGCCGGCATGGCCGTTTCGGCCAATCCAAACAAGTCAACAAAAAATATGATTTTCTCCAAAACTGTGCACCGCATGGCAAATCCAGATACAGATTTGAAATCTGCACACATGCACGCTTCTTATGACGTAGAAATTACACGGATCGGTGATTGGTCGGAAAATTCGATATCTGGCGATGCCGGCATGGCCGTTTCGGCCAATCCAAACTAGTCAACAAAAAATATGATTTTCTCCAAAACTGTGCACCGCATGGGAACTCCAGATACAGATTTGAAATCTGCACACATGCACGCTTCTAATGACGTAGAAATTACACGGATCGGTGATTGGTCGGAAAATTCGATATCTGGCGATGCCGGCATGGCCGTTTCGGCCAATCCAAACAAGTCAACAAAAAATATGATTTTCTCCAAAACTGTGCACCGCATGGCAAATCCAGATACAGATTTGAAATCTGCACACGTGCACGCTTCTTATGACGTAGAAATTACACGGATCGGTGATTGGTCGGAAAATTCGATATCTGGCGATGCCGGCATGGCCGTTTCGGCCAATCCAAACTAGTCAACAAAAAATATGATTTTCTCCAAAACTGTGCACCGCATGGCAAATCCAGATACAGATTTGAAATCTGCACACATGCACGCTTCTTATGACGTAGAAATTACACGGATCGGTGATTGGTCAGAAAATTCGATGTCTGGCGATGCCGGCATGGGCGTTTCGCCCAATCCAAACTAGTCAACAAAAAATATGATTTTCCCCAAAACTATGCACCGCATGGCAAATCCAGATACAGATTTGAAATCTGCACACCTGCACGCATCTTATGACGTAGAAATTACACGGATCGGTGATTGGTCGGAAAATTCGATATCTGGCGATGCCGGCATGGCCGTTTCGCCCAATCCAAACTAGTCAACAAAAAATATGATTTTCTCCAAAACTGTGCACCGCATGGCAAATCCAGATACAGATTTGAAATCTGCACACATGCACGCTTCTTATGACGTAGAAATTACACGGATCGGTGATTGGTCAGAAAATTCGATGTCTGGCGATGCCGGCATGGCCGTTTCGGCCAATCCAAACAAGTCAACAAAAAATATGATTTTCTCCAAAACTGTGCACCGCATGGCAAATCCAGATACAGATTTGAAATCTGCACACATGCACGCTTCTTATGACGTAGAAATTACACGGATCGGTGATTGGTCGGAAAATTCGATATCTGGCGATGCCGGCATGGCCGTTTCGGCCAATCCAAACTAGTCAACAAAAAATATGATTTTCTCCAAAACTGTGCACCGCATGGGAACTCCAGATACAGATTTGAAATCTGCACACATGCACGCTTCTTATGACGTAGAAATTACACGGATCGGTGATTGGTCAGAAAATTCGATGTCTGGCGATGCCGGCATGGCCGTTTCGGCCAATCCAAACAAGTCAACCAAAAATATGATTTTCTCCAAAACTGTGCACCGCATGGCAAATCCAGATACAGATTTGAAATCTGCACACATGCACGCTTCTTATGACGTAGAAATTACACGGATCGGTGATTGGTCGGAAAATTCGATATCTGGCGATGCCGGCATGGCCGTTTCGGCCAATCCAAACTAGTCAACAAAAAATATGATTTTCTCCAAAACTGTGCACCGCATGGCAAATCCAGATACAGATTTGAAATCTGCACACATGCACGCTTCTTATGACGTAGAAATTACACGGATCGGTGATTGGTCAGAAAATTCGATGTCTGGCGATGCCGGCATGGGCGTTTCGCCCAATCCAAACTAGTCAACAAAAAATATGATTTTCCCCAAAACTGTGCACCGCATGGCAAATCCAGATACAGATTTGAAATCTGCACACATGCACGCTTCTTATGACGTAGAAATTACACGGATCGGTGATTGGTCAGAAAATTCGATGTCTGGCGATGCCGGCATGGCCGTTTCGCCCAATCCAAACTAGTCAACAAAAAATATGATTTTCTCCAAAACTGTGCACCGCATGGCAAATCCAGATACAGATTTGAAATCTGCACACATGCACGCTTCTTATGACGTAGAAATTACACGGATCGGTGATTGGTCGGAAAATTCGATATCTGGCGATGCCGGCATGGCCGTTTCGCCCAATCCAAACTAGTCAACAAAAAATATGATTTTCTCCAAGACTGTGCACCGCATGGGAACTCCAAATACCGATTTGAAATCTGCACACATGCACGCTTCTAATGACGTAGAAATTACACGGATCGGTGATTGGTCGGAAAATTCGATATCTGGCGATGCCGGCATGGCCGTTTCGCCCAATCCAAACTAGTCAACAAAAAATATGATTTTCTCCAAAACTGTGCACCGCATGGCAAATCCAGATACAGATTTGAAATCTGCACACATGCACGCTTCTTATGACGTAGAAATTACACGGATCGGTGATTGGTCGGAAAATTCGATATCTGGCGATGCCGGCATGGCCGTTTCGGCCAATCCAAACTAGTCAACAAAAAATATGATTTTCTCCAAAACTGCGCACCGCATGGCAAATCCAGATACAGATTTGAAATCTGCACACATGCACGCTTCTTATGACGTAGAAATTACACGGATCGGTGATTGGTCAGAAAATTCGATGTCTGGCGATGCCGGCATGGGCGTTTCGCCCAATCCAAACTAGTCAACAAAAAATATGATTTTCCCCAAAACTGTGCACCGCATGGCAAATCCAGATACAGATTTGAAATCTGCACACATGCACGCTTCTTATGACGTAGAAATTACACGGATCGGTGATTGGTCAGAAAATTCGATGTCTGGCGATGCCGGCATGGCCGTTTCGCCCAATCCAAACTAGTCAACAAAAAATATGATTTTCTCCAAAACTGTGCACCGCATGGCAAATCCAGATACAGATTTGAAATCTGCACACATGCACGCTTCTTATGACGTAGAAATTACACGGATCGGTGATTGGTCAGAAAATTCGATGTCTGGCGATGCCGGCATGGCCGTTTCGGCCAATCCAAACAAGTCAACAAAAAATATGATTTTCTCCAAAACTGTGCACCGCATGGCAAATCCAGATACAGATTTGAAATCTGCACACATGCACGCTTCTTATGACGTAGAAATTACACGGATCGGTGATTGGTCGGAAAATTCGATATCTGGCGATGCCGGCATGGCCGTTTCGGCCAATCCAAACTAGTCAACAAAAAATATGATTTTCTCCAAAACTGTGCACCGCATGGGAACTCCAGATACAGATTTGAAATCTGCACACATGCACGCTTCTAATGACGTAGAAATTACACGGATCGGTGATTGGTCGGAAAATTCGATATCTGGCGATGCCGGCATGGCCGTTTCGGCCAATCCAAACAAGTCAACAAAAAATATGATTTTCTCCAAAACTGTGCACCGCATGGCAAATCCAGATACAGATTTGAAATCTGCACACGTGCACGCTTCTTATGACGTAGAAATTACACGGATCGGTGATTGGTCGGAAAATTCGATATCTGGCGATGCCGGCATGGCCGTTTCGGCCAATCCAAACTAGTCAACAAAAAATATGATTTTCTCCAAAACTGTGCACCGCATGGGAACTCCAGATACAGATTTGAAATCTGCACACATGCACGCTTCTTATGACGTAGAAATTACACGGATCGGTGATTGGTCAGAAAATTCGATGTCTGGAGATGCCGGCATGGTCGTTTCGGCCAATCCAAACAAGTCAACAAAAAATATGATTTTCTCCAAAACTGTGCACCGCATGGCAAATCCAGATACAGATTTGAAATCTGCACACATGCACGCTTCTTATGACGTAGAAATTACACGGATCGGTGATTGGTCGGAAAATTCGATATCTGGCGATGCCGGCATGGCCGTTTCGGCCAATCCAAACTAGTCAACAAAAAATATGATTTTCTCCAAAAGTGTGCACCGCATGGCAAATCCAGATACAGATTTGAAATCTGCACACATGCACGCTTCTTATGACGTAGAAATTACACGGATCGGTGATTGGTCAGAAAATTCGATGTCTGGCGATGCCGGCATGGGCGTTTCGCCCAATCCAAACTAGTCAACAAAAAATATGATTTTCCCCAAAACTATGCACCGCATGGCAAATCCAGATACAGATTTGAAATCTGCACACCTGCACGCATCTTATGACGTAGAAATTACACGGATCGGTGATTGGTCGGAAAATTCGATATCTGGCGATGCCGGCATGGCCGTTTCGCCCAATCCAAACTAGTCAACAAAAAATATGATTTTCTCCAAAACTGTGCACCGCATGGGAACTCCAGATACAGATTTGAAATCTGCACACATGCACGCTTCTTATGACGTAGAAATTACACGGATCGGTGATTGGTCAGAAAATTCGATGTCTGGCGATGCCGGCATGGCCGTTTCGGCCAATCCAAACAAGTCAACCAAAAATATGATTTTCTCCAAAACTGTGCACCGCATGGCAAATCCAGATACAGATTTGAAATCTGCACACATGCACGCTTCTTATGACGTAGAAATTACACGGATCGGTGATTGGTCGGAAAATTCGATATCTGGCGATGCCGGCATGGCCGTTTCGGCCAATCCAAACTAGTCAACAAAAAATATGATTTTCTCCAAAACTGTGCACCGCATGGCAAATCCAGATACAGATTTGAAATCTGCACACATGCACGCTTCTTATGACGTAGAAATTACACGGATCGGTGATTGGTCAGAAAATTCGATGTCTGGCGATGCCGGCATGGGCGTTTCGCCCAATCCAAACTAGTCAACAAAAAATATGATTTTCCCCAAAACTGTGCACCGCATGGCAAATCCAGATACAGATTTGAAATCTGCACACATGCACGCTTCTTATGACGTAGAAATTACACGGATCGGTGATTGGTCGGAAAATTCGATATCTGGCGATGCCGGCATGGCCGTTTCGCCCAATCCAAACTAGTCAACAAAAAATATGATTTTCTCCAAAACTGTGCACCGCATGGGAACTCCAGATACAGATTTGAAATCTGCACACATGCACGCTTCTTATGACGTAGAAATTACACGGATCGGTGATTGGTCAGAAAATTCGATGTCTGGCGATGCCGGCATGGCCGTTTCGGCCAATCCAAACAAGTCAACCAAAAATATGATTTTCTCCAAAACTGTGCACCGCATGGCAAATCCAGATACAGATTTGAAATCTGCACACATGCACGCTTCTAATGACGTAGAAATTACACGGATCGGTGATTGGTCGGAAAATTCGATATCTGGCGATGCCGGCATGGCCGTTTCGGCCAATCCAAACAAGTCAACAAAAAATATGATTTTCTCCAAAACTGTGCACCGCATGGCAAATCCAGATACAGATTTGAAATCTGCACACATGCACGCTTCTTATGACGTAGAAATTACACGGATCGGTGATTGGTCAGAAAATTCGATGTCTGGCGATGCCGGCATGGCCGTTTCGGCCAATCCAAACAAGTCAACAAAAAATATGATTTTCTCCAAAACTGTGCACCGCATGGCAAATCCAGATACAGATTTGAAATCTGCACACATGCACGCTTCTTATGACGTAGAAATTACACGGATCGGTGATTGGTCGGAAAATTCGATATCTGGCGATGCCGGCATGGCCGTTTCGGCCAATCCAAACTAGTCAACAAAAAATATGATTTTCTCCAAAACTGTGCACCGCATGGGAACTCCAGATACAGATTTGAAATCTGCACACATGCACGCTTCTAATGACGTAGAAATTACACGGATCGGTGATTGGTCGGAAAATTCGATATCTGGCGATGCCGGCATGGCCGTTTCGGCCAATCCAAACAAGTCAACAAAAAATATGATTTTCTCCAAAACTGTGCACCGCATGGCAAATCCAGATACAGATTTGAAATCTGCACACGTGCACGCTTCTTATGACGTAGAAATTACACGGATCGGTGATTGGTCGGAAAATTCGATATCTGGCGATGCCGGCATGGCCGTTTCGGCCAATCCAAACTAGTCAACAAAAAATATGATTTTCTCCAAAACTGTGCACCGCATGGGAACTCCAGATACAGATTTGAAATCTGCACACATGCACGCTTCTTATGACGTAGAAATTACACGGATCGGTGATTGGTCAGAAAATTCGATGTCTGGCGATGCCGGCATGGTCGTTTCGGCCAATCCAAACAAGTCAACAAAAAATATGATTTTCTCCAAAACTGTGCACCGCATGGCAAATCCAGATACAGATTTGAAATCTGCACACATGCACGCTTCTTATGACGTAGAAATTACACGGATCGGTGATTGGTCGGAAAATTCGATATCTGGCGATGCCGGCATGGCCGTTTCGGCCAATCCAAACTAGTCAACAAAAAATATGATTTTCTCCAAAACTGTGCACCGCATGGCAAATCCAGGTACAGATTTGAAATCTGCACACGTGCACGCTTCTTATGACGTAGAAATTACACGGATCGGTGATTGGTCAGAAAATTCGATGTCTGGCGATGCCGGCATGGGCGTTTCGCCCAATCCAAACTAGTCAACAAAAAATATGATTTTCCCCAAAACTATGCACCGCATGGCAAATCCAGATACAGATTTGAAATCTGCACACCTGCACGCATCTTATGACGTAGAAATTACACGGATCGGTGATTGGTCGGAAAATTCGATATCTGGCGATGCCGGCATGGCCGTTTCGCCCAATCCAAACTAGTCAACAAAAAATATGATTTTCTCCAAAACTGTGCACCGCATGGCAAATCCAGATACAGATTTGAAATCTGCACACATGCACGCTTCTTATGACGTAGAAATTACACGGATCGGTGATTGGTCAGAAAATTCGATGTCTGGCGATGCCGGCATGGCCGTTTCGGCCAATCCAAACAAGTCAACAAAAAATATGATTTTCTCCAAAACTGTGCACCGCATGGCAAATCCAGATACAGATTTGAAATCTGCACACATGCACGCTTCTTATGACGTAGAAATTACACGGATCGGTGATTGGTCGGAAAATTCGATATCTGGCGATGCCGGCATGGCCGTTTCGGCCAATCCAAACTAGTCAACAAAAAATATGATTTTCTCCAAAACTGTGCACCGCATGGGAACTCCAGATACAGATTTGAAATCTGCACACATGCACGCTTCTTATGACGTAGAAATTACACGGATCGGTGATTGGTCAGAAAATTCGATGTCTGGCGATGCCGGCATGGCCGTTTCGGCCAATCCAAACAAGTCAACCAAAAATATGATTTTCTCCAAAACTGTGCACCGCATGGCAAATCCAGATACAGATTTGAAATCTGCACACATGCACGCTTCTTATGACGTAGAAATTACACGGATCGGTGATTGGTCGGAAAATTCGATATCTGGCGATGCCGGCATGGCCGTTTCGGCCAATCCAAACTAGTCAACAAAAAATATGATTTTCTCCAAAACTGTGCACCGCATGGCAAATCCAGATACAGATTTGAAATCTGCACACATGCACGCTTCTTATGACGTAGAAATTACACGGATCGGTGATTGGTCAGAAAATTCGATGTCTGGCGATGCCGGCATGGGCGTTTCGCCCAATCCAAACTAGTCAACAAAAAATATGATTTTCCCCAAAACTGTGCACCGCATGGCAAATCCAGATACAGATTTGAAATCTGCACACATGCACGCTTCTTATGACGTAGAAATTACACGGATCGGTGATTGGTCAGAAAATTCGATGTCTGGCGATGCCGGCATGGCCGTTTCGCCCAATCCAAACTAGTCAACAAAAAATATGATTTTCTCCAAAACTGTGCACCGCATGGCAAATCCAGATACAGATTTGAAATCTGCACACATGCACGCTTCTTATGACGTAGAAATTACACGGATCGGTGATTGGTCGGAAAATTCGATATCTGGCGATGCCGGCATGGCCGTTTCGCCCAATCCAAACTAGTCAACAAAAAATATGATTTTCTCCAAGACTGTGCACCGCATGGGAACTCCAAATACCGATTTGAAATCTGCACACATGCACGCTTCTAATGACGTAGAAATTACACGGATCGGTGATTGGTCGGAAAATTCGATATCTGGCGATGCCGGCATGGCCGTTTCGCCCAATCCAAACTAGTCAACAAAAAATATGATTTTCTCCAAAACTGTGCACCGCATGGCAAATCCAGATACAGATTTGAAATCTGCACACATGCACGCTTCTTATGACGTAGAAATTACACGGATCGGTGATTGGTCGGAAAATTCGATATCTGGCGATGCCGGCATGGCCGTTTCGGCCAATCCAAACTAGTCAACAAAAAATATGATTTTCTCCAAAACTGCGCACCGCATGGCAAATCCAGATACAGATTTGAAATCTGCACACATGCACGCTTCTTATGACGTAGAAATTACACGGATCGGTGATTGGTCAGAAAATTCGATGTCTGGCGATGCCGGCATGGGCGTTTCGCCCAATCCAAACTAGTCAACAAAAAATATGATTTTCCCCAAAACTGTGCACCGCATGGCAAATCCAGATACAGATTTGAAATCTGCACACATGCACGCTTCTTATGACGTAGAAATTACACGGATCGGTGATTGGTCAGAAAATTCGATGTCTGGCGATGCCGGCATGGCCGTTTCGCCCAATCCAAACTAGTCAACAAAAAATATGATTTTCTCCAAAACTGTGCACCGCATGGCAAATCCAGATACAGATTTGAAATCTGCACACATGCACGCTTCTAATGACGTAGAAATTACACGGATCGGTGATTGGTCAGAAAATTCGATGTCTGGCGATGCCGGCATGGCCGTTTCGGCCAATCCAAACAAGTCAACAAAAAATATGATTTTCTCCAAAACTGTGCACCGCATGGCAAATCCAGATACAGATTTGAAATCTGCACACATGCACGCTTCTTATGACGTAGAAATTACACGGATCGGTGATTGGTCGGAAAATTCGATATCTGGCGATGCCGGCATGGCCGTTTCGGCCAATCCAAACTAGTCAACAAAAAATATGATTTTCTCCAAAACTGTGCACCGCATGGGAACTCCAGATACAGATTTGAAATCTGCACACATGCACGCTTCTAATGACGTAGAAATTACACGGATCGGTGATTGGTCGGAAAATTCGATATCTGGCGATGCCGGCATGGCCGTTTCGGCCAATCCAAACAAGTCAACAAAAAATATGATTTTCTCCAAAACTGTGCACCGCATGGCAAATCCAGATACAGATTTGAAATCTGCACACGTGCACGCTTCTTATGACGTAGAAATTACACGGATCGGTGATTGGTCGGAAAATTCGATATCTGGCGATGCCGGCATGGCCGTTTCGGCCAATCCAAACTAGTCAACAAAAAATATGATTTTCTCCAAAACTGTGCACCGCATGGGAACTCCAGATACAGATTTGAAATCTGCACACATGCACGCTTCTTATGACGTAGAAATTACACGGATCGGTGATTGGTCAGAAAATTCGATGTCTGGAGATGCCGGCATGGTCGTTTCGGCCAATCCAAACAAGTCAACAAAAAATATGATTTTCTCCAAAACTGTGCACCGCATGGCAAATCCAGATACAGATTTGAAATCTGCACACATGCACGCTTCTTATGACGTAGAAATTACACGGATCGGTGATTGGTCGGAAAATTCGATATCTGGCGATGCCGGCATGGCCGTTTCGGCCAATCCAAACTAGTCAACAAAAAATATGATTTTCTCCAAAAGTGTGCACCGCATGGCAAATCCAGATACAGATTTGAAATCTGCACACATGCACGCTTCTTATGACGTAGAAATTACACGGATCGGTGATTGGTCAGAAAATTCGATGTCTGGCGATGCCGGCATGGGCGTTTCGCCCAATCCAAACTAGTCAACAAAAAATATGATTTTCCCCAAAACTATGCACCGCATGGCAAATCCAGATACAGATTTGAAATCTGCACACCTGCACGCATCTTATGACGTAGAAATTACACGGATCGGTGATTGGTCGGAAAATTCGATATCTGGCGATGCCGGCATGGCCGTTTCGCCCAATCCAAACTAGTCAACAAAAAATATGATTTTCTCCAAAACTGTGCACCGCATGGGAACTCCAGATACAGATTTGAAATCTGCACACATGCACGCTTCTTATGACGTAGAAATTACACGGATCGGTGATTGGTCAGAAAATTCGATGTCTGGCGATGCCGGCATGGCCGTTTCGGCCAATCCAAACAAGTCAACCAAAAATATGATTTTCTCCAAAACTGTGCACCGCATGGCAAATCCAGATACAGATTTGAAATCTGCACACATGCACGCTTCTTATGACGTAGAAATTACACGGATCGGTGATTGGTCGGAAAATTCGATATCTGGCGATGCCGGCATGGCCGTTTCGGCCAATCCAAACTAGTCAACAAAAAATATGATTTTCTCCAAAACTGTGCACCGCATGGCAAATCCAGATACAGATTTGAAATCTGCACACATGCACGCTTCTTATGACGTAGAAATTACACGGATCGGTGATTGGTCAGAAAATTCGATGTCTGGCGATGCCGGCATGGGCGTTTCGCCCAATCCAAACTAGTCAACAAAAAATATGATTTTCCCCAAAACTGTGCACCGCATGGCAAATCCAGATACAGATTTGAAATCTGCACACATGCACGCTTCTTATGACGTAGAAATTACACGGATCGGTGATTGGTCAGAAAATTCGATGTCTGGCGATGCCGGCATGGCCGTTTCGGCCAATCCAAACAAGTCAACAAAAAATATGATTTTCTCCAAAACTGTGCACCGCATGGCAAATCCAGATACAGATTTGAAATCTGCACACATGCACGCTTCTTATGACGTAGAAATTACACGGATCGGTGATTGGTCGGAAAATTCGATATCTGGCGATGCCGGCATGGCCGTTTCGGCCAATCCAAACTAGTCAACAAAAAATATGATTTTCTCCAAAACTGTGCACCGCATGGGAACTCCAGATACAGATTTGAAATCTGCACACATGCACGCTTCTAATGACGTAGAAATTACACGGATCGGTGATTGGTCGGAAAATTCGATATCTGGCGATGCCGGCATGGCCGTTTCGGCCAATCCAAACAAGTCAACAAAAAATATGATTTTCTCCAAAACTGTGCACCGCATGGCAAATCCAGATACAGATTTGAAATCTGCACACATGCACGCTTCTTATGACGTAGAAATTACACGGATCGGTGATTGGTCAGAAAATTCGATGTCTGGCGATGCCGGCATGGCCGTTTCGGCCAATCCAAACAAGTCAACAAAAAATATGATTTTCTCCAAAACTGTGCACCGCATGGCAAATCCAGATACAGATTTGAAATCTGCACACATGCACGCTTCTTATGACGTAGAAATTACACGGATCGGTGATTGGTCGGAAAATTCGATATCTGGCGATGCCGGCATGGCCGTTTCGGCCAATCCAAACTAGTCAACAAAAAATATGATTTTCTCCAAAACTGTGCACCGCATGGGAACTCCAGATACAGATTTGAAATCTGCACACATGCACGCTTCTAATGACGTAGAAATTACACGGATCGGTGATTGGTCGGAAAATTCGATATCTGGCGATGCCGGCATGGCCGTTTCGGCCAATCCAAACAAGTCAACAAAAAATATGATTTTCTCCAAAACTGTGCACCGCATGGCAAATCCAGATACAGATTTGAAATCTGCACACGTGCACGCTTCTTATGACGTAGAAATTACACGGATCGGTGATTGGTCGGAAAATTCGATATCTGGCGATGCCGGCATGGCCGTTTCGGCCAATCCAAACTAGTCAACAAAAAATATGATTTTCTCCAAAACTGTGCACCGCATGGGAACTCCAGATACAGATTTGAAATCTGCACACATGCACGCTTCTTATGACGTAGAAATTACACGGATCGGTGATTGGTCAGAAAATTCGATGTCTGGCGATGCCGGCATGGTCGTTTCGGCCAATCCAAACAAGTCAACAAAAAATATGATTTTCTCCAAAACTGTGCACCGCATGGCAAATCCAGATACAGATTTGAAATCTGCACACATGCACGCTTCTTATGACGTAGAAATTACACGGATCGGTGATTGGTCGGAAAATTCGATATCTGGCGATGCCGGCATGGCCGTTTCGGCCAATCCAAACTAGTCAACAAAAAATATGATTTTCTCCAAAACTGTGCACCGCATGGCAAATCCAGGTACAGATTTGAAATCTGCACACGTGCACGCTTCTTATGACGTAGAAATTACACGGATCGGTGATTGGTCAGAAAATTCGATGTCTGGCGATGCCGGCATGGGCGTTTCGCCCAATCCAAACTAGTCAACAAAAAATATGATTTTCCCCAAAACTATGCACCGCATGGCAAATCCAGATACAGATTTGAAATCTGCACACCTGCACGCATCTTATGACGTAGAAATTACACGGATCGGTGATTGGTCGGAAAATTCGATATCTGGCGATGCCGGCATGGCCGTTTCGCCCAATCCAAACTAGTCAACAAAAAATATGATTTTCTCCAAAACTGTGCACCGCATGGCAAATCCAGATACAGATTTGAAATCTGCACACATGCACGCTTCTTATGACGTAGAAATTACACGGATCGGTGATTGGTCAGAAAATTCGATGTCTGGCGATGCCGGCATGGCCGTTTCGGCCAATCCAAACAAGTCAACAAAAAATATGATTTTCTCCAAAACTGTGCACCGCATGGCAAATCCAGATACAGATTTGAAATCTGCACACATGCACGCTTCTTATGACGTAGAAATTACACGGATCGGTGATTGGTCGGAAAATTCGATATCTGGCGATGCCGGCATGGCCGTTTCGGCCAATCCAAACTAGTCAACAAAAAATATGATTTTCTCCAAAACTGTGCACCGCATGGGAACTCCAGATACAGATTTGAAATCTGCACACATGCACGCTTCTTATGACGTAGAAATTACACGGATCGGTGATTGGTCAGAAAATTCGATGTCTGGCGATGCCGGCATGGCCGTTTCGGCCAATCCAAACAAGTCAACAAAAAATATGATTTTCTCCAAAACTGTGCACCGCATGGCAAATCCAGATACAGATTTGAAATCTGCACACATGCACGCTTCTTATGACGTAGAAATTACACGGATCGGTGATTGGTCGGAAAATTCGATATCTGGCGATGCCGGCATGGCCGTTTCGGCCAATCCAAACTAGTCAACAAAAAATATGATTTTCTCCAAAACTGTGCACCGCATGGGAACTCCAGATACAGATTTGAAATCTGCACACATGCACGCTTCTTATGACGTAGAAATTACACGGATCGGTGATTGGTCAGAAAATTCGATGTCTGGCGATGCCGGCATGGCCGTTTCGGCCAATCCAAACAAGTCAACCAAAAATATGATTTTCTCCAAAACTGTGCACCGCATGGCAAATCCAGATACAGATTTGAAATCTGCACACATGCACGCTTCTTATGACGTAGAAATTACACGGATCGGTGATTGGTCGGAAAATTCGATATCTGGCGATGCCGGCATGGCCGTTTCGGCCAATCCAAACTAGTCAACAAAAAATATGATTTTCTCCAAAACTGTGCACCGCATGGCAAATCCAGATACAGATTTGAAATCTGCACACATGCACGCTTCTTATGACGTAGAAATTACACGGATCGGTGATTGGTCAGAAAATTCGATGTCTGGCGATGCCGGCATGGGCGTTTCGCCCAATCCAAACTAGTCAACAAAAAATATGATTTTCCCCAAAACTGTGCACCGCATGGCAAATCCAGATACAGATTTGAAATCTGCACACATGCACGGTTCTTATGACGTAGAAATTACACGGATCGGTGATTGGTCAGAAAATTCGATGTCTGGCGATGCCGGCATGGCCGTTTCGCCCAATCCAAACTAGTCAACAAAAAATATGATTTTCTCCAAAACTGTGCACCGCATGGCAAATCCAGATACAGATTTGAAATCTGCACACATGCACGCTTCTTATGACGTAGAAATTACACGGATCGGTGATTGGTCGGAAAATTCGATATCTGGCGATGCCGGCATGGCCGTTTCGCCCAATCCAAACTAGTCAACAAAAAATATGATTTTCTCCAAGACTGTGCACCGCATGGGAACTCCAAATACCGATTTGAAATCTGCACACATGCACGCTTCTAATGACGTAGAAATTACACGGATCGGTGATTGGTCGGAAAATTCGATATCTGGCGATGCCGGCATGGCCGTTTCGCCCAATCCAAACTAGTCAACAAAAAATATGATTTTCTCCAAAACTGTGCACCGCATGGCAAATCCAGATACAGATTTGAAATCTGCACACATGCACGCTTCTTATGACGTAGAAATTACACGGATCGGTGATTGGTCGGAAAATTCGATATCTGGCGATGCCGGCATGGCCGTTTCGGCCAATCCAAACTAGTCAACAAAAAATATGATTTTCTCCAAAACTGTGCACCGCATGGCAAATCCAGATACAGATTTGAAATCTGCACACATGCACGCTTCTTATGACGTAGAAATTACACGGATCGGTGATTGGTCAGAAAATTCGATGTCTGGCGATGCCGGCATGGGCGTTTCGCCCAATCCAAACTAGTCAACAAAAAATATGATTTTCCCCAAAACTGTGCACCGCATGGCAAATCCAGATACAGATTTGAAATCTGCACACATGCACGCTTCTTATGACGTAGAAATTACACGGATCGGTGATTGGTCAGAAAATTCGATGTCTGGCGATGCCGGCATGGCCGTTTCGCCCAATCCAAACTAGTCAACAAAAAATATGATTTTCTCCAAAACTGTGCACCGCATGGCAAATCCAGATACAGATTTGAAATCTGCACACATGCACGCTTCTTATGACGTAGAAATTACACGGATCGGTGATTGGTCAGAAAATTCGATGTCTGGCGATGCCGGCATGGCCGTTTCGGCCAATCCAAACAAGTCAACAAAAAATATGATTTTCTCCAAAACTGTGCACCGCATGGCAAATCCAGATACAGATTTGAAATCTGCACACATGCACGCTTCTTATGACGTAGAAATTACACGGATCGGTGATTGGTCGGAAAATTCGATATCTGGCGATGCCGGCATGGCCGTTTCGGCCAATCCAAACTAGTCAACAAAAAATATGATTTTCTCCAAAACTGTGCACCGCATGGGAACTCCAGATACAGATTTGAAATCTGCACACATGCACGCTTCTAATGACGTAGAAATTACACGGATCGGTGATTGGTCGGAAAATTCGATATCTGGCGATGCCGGCATGGCCGTTTCGGCCAATCCAAACAAGTCAACAAAAAATATGATTTTCTCCAAAACTGTGCACCGCATGGCAAATCCAGATACAGATTTGAAATCTGCACACGTGCACGCTTCTTATGACGTAGAAATTACACGGATCGGTGATTGGTCGGAAAATTCGATATCTGGCGATGCCGGCATGGCCGTTTCGGCCAATCCAAACTAGTCAACAAAAAATATGATTTTCTCCAAAACTGTGCACCGCATGGGAACTCCAGATACAGATTTGAAATCTGCACACATGCACGCTTCTTATGACGTAGAAATTACACGGATCGGTGATTGGTCAGAAAATTCGATGTCTGGCGATGCCGGCATGGTCGTTTCGGCCAATCCAAACAAGTCAACAAAAAATATGATTTTCTCCAAAACTGTGCACCGCATGGCAAATCCAGATACAGATTTGAAATCTGCACACATGCACGCTTCTTATGACGTAGAAATTACACGGATCGGTGATTGGTCGGAAAATTCGATATCTGGCGATGCCGGCATGGCCGTTTCGGCCAATCCAAACTAGTCAACAAAAAATATGATTTTCTCCAAAACTGTGCACCGCATGGCAAATCCAGATACAGATTTGAAATCTGCACACATGCACGCTTCTTATGACGTAGAAATTACACGGATCGGTGATTGGTCGGAAAATTCGATATCTGGCGATGCCGGCATGGCCGTTTCGCCCAATCCAAACTAGTCAACAAAAAATATGATTTTCTCCAAAACTGTGCACCGCATGGCAAATCCAGATACAGATTTGAAATCTGCACACATGCACGCTTCTTATGACGTAGAAATTACACGGATCGGTGATTGGTCAGAAAATTCGATGTCTGGCGATGCCGGCATGGCCGTTTCGGCCAATCCAAACAAGTCAACAAAAAATATGATTTTCTCCAAAACTGTGCACCGCATGGCAAATCCAGATACAGATTTGAAATCTGCACACATGCACGCTTCTTATGACGTAGAAATTACACGGATCGGTGATTGGTCGGAAAATTCGATATCTGGCGATGCCGGCATGGCCGTTTCGGCCAATCCAAACTAGTCAACAAAAAATATGATTTTCTCCAAAACTGTGCACCGCATGGGAACTCCAGATACAGATTTGAAATCTGCACACATGCACGCTTCTTATGACGTAGAAATTACACGGATCGGTGATTGGTCAGAAAATTCGATGTCTGGCGATGCCGGCATGGCCGTTTCGGCCAATCCAAACAAGTCAACAAAAAATATGATTTTCTCCAAAACTGTGCACCGCATGGCAAATCCAGATACAGATTTGAAATCTGCACACATGCACACTTCTTATGACGTAGAAATTACACGGATCGGTGATTGGTCGGAAAATTCGATATCTGGCGATGCCGGCATGGCCGTTTCGGCCAATCCAAACTAGTCAACAAAAAATATGATTTTCTCCAAAACTGTGCACCGCATGGGAACTCCAGATACAGATTTGAAATCTGCACACATGCACGCTTCTTATGACGTAGAAATTACACGGATCGGTGATTGGTCAGAAAATTCGATGTCTGGCGATGCCGGCATGGCCGTTTCGGCCAATCCAAACAAGTCAACCAAAAATATGATTTTCTCCAAAACTGTGCACCGCATGGCAAATCCAGATACAGATTTGAAATCTGCACACATGCACGCTTCTTATGACGTAGAAATTACACGGATCGGTGATTGGTCGGAAAATTCGATATCTGGCGATGCCGGCATGGCCGTTTCGGCCAATCCAAACTAGTCAACAAAAAATATGATTTTCTCCAAAACTGTGCACCGCATGGCAAATCCAGATACAGATTTGAAATCTGCACACATGCACGCTTCTTATGACGTAGAAATTACACGGATCGGTGATTGGTCAGAAAATTCGATGTCTGGCGATGCCGGCATGGGCGTTTCGCCCAATCCAAACTAGTCAACAAAAAATATGATTTTCCCCAAAACTGTGCACCGCATGGCAAATCCAGATACAGATTTGAAATCTGCACACATGCACGCTTCTTATGACGTAGAAATTACACGGATCGGTGATTGGTCAGAAAATTCGATGTCTGGCGATGCCGGCATGGGCGTTTCGCCCAATCCAAACTAGTCAACAAAAAATATGATTTTCCCCAAAACTATGCACCGCATGGCAAATCCAGATACAGATTTGAAATCTGCACACCTGCACGCATCTTATGACGTAGAAATTACACGGATCGGTGATTGGTCGGAAAATTCGATATCTGGCGATGCCGGCATGGCCGTTTCGCCCAATCCAAACTAGTCAACAAAAAATATGATTTTCTCCAAAACTGTGCACCGCATGGCAAATCCAGATACAGATTTGAAATCTGCGCACATGCACGCTTCTTATGACGTAGAAATTACACGGATCGGTGATTGGTCGGAAAATTCGATATCTGGCGATGCCGGCATGGCCGTTTCGGCCAATCCAAACTAGTCAACAAAAAATATGATTTTCTCCAAAACTGTGCACCGCATGGGAACTCCAGATACAGATTTGAAATCTGCACACATGCACGCTTCTTATGACGTAGAAATTACACGGATCGGTGATTGGTCGGAAAATTCGATGTCTGGCGATGCCGGCATGGCCGTTTCGGCCAATCCAAACAAGTCAACAAAAAATATGATTTTCTCCAAAACTGTGCACCGCATGGCAAATCCAGATACAGATTTGAAATCTGCACACATGCACGCTTCTTATGACGTAGAAATTACACGGATCGGTGATTGGTCGGAAAATTCGATATCTGGCGATGCCGGCATGGCCGTTTCGGCCAATCCAAACTAGTCAACAAAAAATATGATTTTCTCCAAAACTGTGCACCGCATGGGAACTCCAGATACAGATTTGAAATCTGCACACATGCACGCTTCTTATGACGTAGAAATTACACGGATCGGTGATTGGTCAGAAAATTCGATGTCTGGCGATGCCGGCATGGCCGTTTCGGCCAATCCAAACAAGTCAACAAAAAATATGATTTTCTCCAAAACTGTGCACCGCATGGCAAATCCAGATACAGATTTGAAATCTGCACACATGCACGCTTCTTATGACGTAGAAATTACACGGATCGGTGATTGGTCGGAAAATTCGATATCTGGCGATGCCGGCATGGCCGTTTCGGCCAATCCAAACTAGTCAACAAAAAATATGATTTTCTCCAAAACTGTGCACCGCATGGGAACTCCAGATACAGATTTGAAATCTGCACACATGCACGCTTCTTATGACGTAGAAATTACACGGATCGGTGATTGGTCAGAAAATTCGATGTCTGGCGATGCCGGCATGGCCGTTTCGGCCAATCCAAACAAGTCAACCAAAAATATGATTTTCTCCAAAACTGTGCACCGCATGGCAAATCCAGATACAGATTTGAAATCTGCACACATGCACGCTTCTTATGACGTAGAAATTACACGGATCGGTGATTGGTCGGAAAATTCGATATCTGGCGATGCCGGCATGGCCGTTTCGGCCAATCCAAACTAGTCAACAAAAAATATGATTTTCTCCAAAACTGTGCACCGCATGGCAAATCCAGATACAGATTTGAAATCTGCACACATGCACGCTTCTTATGACGTAGAAATTACACGGATCGGTGATTGGTCAGAAAATTCGATGTCTGGCGATGCCGGCATGGGCGTTTCGCCCAATCCAAACTAGTCAACAAAAAATATGATTTTCCCCAAAACTGTGCACCGCATGGCAAATCCAGATACAGATTTGAAATCTGCACACATGCACGCTTCTTATGACGTAGAAATTACACGGATCGGTGATTGGTCAGAAAATTCGATGTCTGGCGATGCCGGCATGGCCGTTTCGCCCAATCCAAACTAGTCAACAAAAAATATGATTTTCTCCAAAACTGTGCACCGCATGGCAAATCCAGATACAGATTTGAAATCTGCACACATGCACGCTTCTTATGACGTAGAAATTACACGGATCGGTGATTGGTCGGAAAATTCGATATCTGGCGATGCCGGCATGGCCGTTTCGCCCAATCCAAACTAGTCAACAAAAAATATGATTTTCTCCAAGACTGTGCACCGCATGGGAACTGCAAATACCGATTTGAAATCTGCACACATGCACGCTTCTAATGACGTAGAAATTACACGGATCGGTGATTGGTCGGAAAATTCGATATCTGGCGATGCCGGCATGGCCGTTTCGCCCAATCCAAACTAGTCAACAAAAAATATGATTTTCTCCAAAACTGTGCACCGCATGGCAAATCCAGATACAGATTTGAAATCTGCACACATGCACGCTTCTTATGACGTAGAAATTACACGGATCGGTGATTGGTCGGAAAATTCGATATCTGGCGATGCCGGCATGGCCGTTTCGGCCAATCCAAACTAGTCAACAAAAAATATGATTTTCTCCAAAACTGTGCACCGCATGGCAAATCCAGATACAGATTTGAAATCTGCACACATGCACGCTTCTTATGACGTAGAAATTACACGGATCGGTGATTGGTCAGAAAATTCGATGTCTGGCGATGCCGGCATGGGCGTTTCGCCCAATCCAAACTAGTCAACAAAAAATATGATTTTCCCCAAAACTGTGCACCGCATGGCAAATCCAGATACAGATTTGAAATCTGCACACATGCACGCTTCTTATGACGTAGAAATTACACGGATCGGTGATTGGTCAGAAAATTCGATGTCTGGCGATGCCGGCATGGCCGTTTCGCCCAATCCAAACTAGTCAACAAAAAATATGATTTTCTCCAAAACTGTGCACCGCATGGCAAATCCAGATACAGATTTGAAATCTGCACACATGCACGCTTCTTATGACGTAGAAATTACACGGATCGGTGATTGGTCGGAAAATTCGATATCTGGCGATGCCGGCATGGCCGTTTCGCCCAATCCAAACTAGTCAACAAAAAATATGATTTTCTCCAAGACTGTGCACCGCATGGGAACTCCAAATACCGATTTGAAATCTGCACACATGCACGCTTCTAATGACGTAGAAATTACACGGATCGGTGATTGGTCGGAAAATTCGATATCTGGCGATGCCGGCATGGCCGTTTCGGCCAATCCAAACTAGTCAACAAAAAATATGATTTTCTCCAAAACTGTGCACCGCATGGCAAATCCAGATACAGATTTGAAATCTGCACACATGCACGCTTCTTATGACGTAGAAATTACACGGATCGGTGATTGGTCGGAAAATTCGATATCTGGCGATGCCGGCATGGCCGTTTCGGCCAATCCAAACTAGTCAACAAAAAATATGATTTTCTCCAAAACTGTGCAGCGCATGGCAAATCCAGATACAGATTTGAAATCTGCACACCTGCACGCATCTTATGCCGTAGAAATTACACGGATCGGTGATTGGTCGGAAAATTCGATATCTGGCGATGCCGGCATGGCCGTTTCGGCCAATCCAAACAAGTCAACAAAAAATATGATTTTCTCCAAAACTGTGCACCGCATGGGAACTCCAGATACAGATTTGAAATCTGCACACATGCACGCTTCTTATGACGTAGAAATTACACGGATCGGTGATTGGTCAGAAAATTCGATGTCTGGCGATGCCGGCATGGCCGTTTCGGCCAATCCAAACAAGTCAACAAAAAATATGATTTTCTCCAAAACTGTGCACCGCATGGCAAATCCAGATACAGATTTGAAATCTGCACACATGCACGCTTCTTATGACGTAGAAATTACACGGATCGGTGATTGGTCGGAAAATTCGATATCTGGCGATGCCGGCATGGCCGTTTCGGCCAATCCAAACTAGTCAACAAAAAATATGATTTTCTCCAAAACTGTGCACCGCATGGGAACTCCAGATACAGATTTGAAATCTGCACACATGCACGCTTCTTATGACGTAGAAATTACACGGATCGGTGATTGGTCGGAAAATTCGATATCTGGCGATGCCGGCATGGCCGTTTCGGCCAATCCAAACTAGTCAACAAAAAATATGATTTTCTCCAAAACTGTGCACCGCATGGCAAATCCAGATACAGATTTGAAATCTGCACACATGCACGCTTCTTATGACGTAGAAATTACACGGATCGGTGATTGGTCAGAAAATTCGATGTCTGGCGATGCCGGCATGGGCGTTTCGCCCAATCCAAACTAGTCAACAAAAAATATGATTTTCTCCAAAACTGTGCACCGCATGGCAAATCCAGATACAGATTTGAAATCTGCACACATGCACGCTTCTTATGACGTAGAAATTACACGGATCGGTGATTGGTCAGAAAATTCGATGTCTGGCGATGCCGGCATGGCCGTTTCGCCCAATCCAAACTAGTCAACAAAAAATATGATTTTCTCCAAAACTGTGCACCGCATGGCAAATCCAGATACAGATTTGAAATCTGCACACATGCACGCTTCTTATGACGTAGAAATTACACGGATCGGTGATTGGTCGGAAAATTCGATATCTGGCGATGCCGGCATGGCCGTTTCGCCCAATCCAAACTAGTCAACAAAAAATATGATTTTCTCCAAGACTGTGCACCGCATGGGAACTCCAAATACCGATTTGAAATCTGCACACATGCACGCTTCTAATGACGTAGAAATTACACGGATCGGTGATTGGTCGGAAAATTCGATATCTGGCGATGCCGGCATGGCCGTTTCGGCCAATCCAAACTAGTCAACAAAAAATATGATTTTCTCCAAAACTGTGCACCGCATGGCAAATCCAGATACAGATTTGAAATCTGCACACATGCACGCTTCTTATGACGTAGAAATTACACGGATCGGTGATTGGTCGGAAAATTCGATATCTGGCGATGCCGGCATGGCCGTTTCGGCCAATCCAAACTAGTCAACAAAAAATATGATTTTCTCCAAAACTGTGCAGCGCATGGCAAATCCAGATACAGATATGAAATCTGCACACCTGCACGCATCTTATGCCGTAGAAATTACACGGATCGGTGATTGGTCGGAAAATTCGATATCTGGCGATGCCGGCATGGCCGTTTCGGCCAATCCAAACAAGTCAACAAAAAATATGATTTTCTCCAAAACTGTGCACCGCATGGGAACTCCAGATACAGATTTGAAATCTGCACACATGCACGCTTCTTATGACGTAGAAATTACACGGATCGGTGATTGGTCAGAAAATTCGATGTCTGGCGATGCCGGCATGGCCGTTTCGGCCAATCCAAACAAGTCAACAAAAAATATGATTTTCTCCAAAACTGTGCACCGCATGGCAAATCCAGATACAGATTTGAAATCTGCACACATGCACGCTTCTTATGACGTAGAAATTACACGGATCGGTGATTGGTCGGAAAATTCGATATCTGGCGATGCCGGCATGGCCGTTTCGGCCAATCCAAACTAGTCAACAAAAAATATGATTTTCTCCAAAACTGTGCACCGCATGGGAACTCCAGATACAGATTTGAAATCTGCACACATGCACGCTTCTTATGACGTAGAAATTACACGGATCGGTGATTGGTCAGAAAATTCGATGTCTGGCGATGCCGGCATGGCCGTTTCGGCCAATCCAAACAAGTCAACAAAAAATATGATTTTCTCCAAAACTGTGCACCGCATGGCAAATCCAGATACAGATTTGAAATCTGCACACATGCACGCTTCTTATGACGTAGAAATTACACGGATCGGTGATTGGTCGGAAAATTCGATATCTGGCGATGCCGGCATGGCCGTTTCGGCCAATCCAAACTAGTCAACAAAAAATATGATTTTCTCCAAAACTGTGCACCGCATGGCAAATCCAGATACAGATTTGAAATCTGCACACATGCACGCTTCTTATGACGTAGAAATTACACGGATCGGTGATTGGTCAGAAAATTCGATGTCTGGCGATGCCGGCATGGGCGTTTCGCCCAATCCAAACTAGTCAACAAAAAATATGATTTTCCCCAAAACTGTGCACCGCATGGCAAATCCAGATACAGATTTGAAATCTGCACACATGCACGCTTCTTATGACGTAGAAATTACACGGATCGGTGATTGGTCAGAAAATTCGATGTCTGGCGATGCCGGCATGGCCGTTTCGCCCAATCCAAACTAGTCAACAAAAAATATGATTTTCTCCAAAACTGTGCACCGCATGGCAAATCCAGATACAGATTTGAAATCTGCACACATGCACGCTTCTTATGACGTAGAAATTACACGGATCGGTGATTGGTCGGAAAATTCGATATCTGGCGATGCCGGCATGGCCGTTTCGGCCAATCCAAACTAGTCAACAAAAAATATGATTTTCTCCAAAACTGTGCACCGCATGGCAAATCCAGATACAGATTTGAAATCTGCACACATGCACGCTTCTTATGACGTAGAAATTACACGGATCGGTGATTGGTCAGAAAATTCGATGTCTGGCGATGCCGGCATGGGCGTTTCGCCCAATCCAAACTAGTCAACAAAAAATATGATTTTCCCCAAAACTGTGCACCGCATGGCAAATCCAGATACAGATTTGAAATCTGCACACATGCACGCTTCTTATGACGTAGAAATTACACGGATCGGTGATTGGTCAGAAAATTCGATGTCTGGCGATGCCGGCATGGCCGTTTCGCCCAATCCAAACTAGTCAACAAAAAATATGATTTTCTCCAAAACTGTGCACCGCATGGCAAATCCAGATACAGATTTGAAATCTGCACACATGCACGCTTCTTATGACGTAGAAATTACACGGATCGGTGATTGGTCGGAAAATTCGATATCTGGCGATGCCGGCATGGCCGTTTCGCCCAATCCAAACTAGTCAACAAAAAATATGATTTTCTCCAAGACTGTGCACCGCATGGGAACTCCAAATACCGATTTGAAATCTGCACACATGCACGCTTCTAATGACGTAGAAATTACACGGATCGGTGATTGGTCGGAAAATTCGATATCTGGCGATGCCGGCATGGCCGTTTCGGCCAATCCAAACTAGTCAACAAAAAATATGATTTTCTCCAAAACTGTGCACCGCATGGCAAATCCAGATACAGATTTGAAATCTGCACACATGCACGCTTCTTATGACGTAGAAATTACACGGATCGGTGATTGGTCGGAAAATTCGATATCTGGCGATGCCGGCATGGCCGTTTCGGCCAATCCAAACTAGTCAACAAAAAATATGATTTTCTCCAAAACTGTGCAGCGCATGGCAAATCCAGATACAGATTTGAAATCTGCACACCTGCACGCATCTTATGCCGTAGAAATTACACGGATCGGTGATTGGTCGGAAAATTCGATATCTGGCGATGCCGGCATGGCCGTTTCGGCCAATCCAAACAAGTCAACAAAAAATATGATTTTCTCCAAAACTGTGCACCGCATGGGAACTCCAGATACAGATTTGAAATCTGCACACATGCACGCTTCTTATGACGTAGAAATTACACGGATCGGTGATTGGTCAGAAAATTCGATGTCTGGCGATGCCGGCATGGTCGTTTCGGCCAATCCAAACAAGTCAACAAAAAATATGATTTTCTCCAAAACTGTGCACCGCATGGCAAATCCAGATACAGATTTGAAATCTGCACACATGCACGCTTCTTATGACGTAGAAATTACACGGATCGGTGATTGGTCGGAAAATTCGATATCTGGCGATGCCGGCATGGCCGTTTCGGCCAATCCAAACTAGTCAACAAAAAATATGATTTTCTCCAAAACTGTGCACCGCATGGCAAATCCAGATACAGATTTGAAATCTGCACACATGCACGCTTCTTATGACGTAGAAATTACACGGATCGGTGATTGGTCAGAAAATTCGATGTCTGGCGATGCCGGCATGGGCGTTTCGCCCAATCCAAACTAGTCAACAAAAAATATGATTTTCCCCAAAACTGTGCACCGCATGGCAAATCCAGATACAGATTTGAAATCTGCACACCTGCACGCATCTTATGCCGTAGAAATTACACGGATCGGTGATTGGTCAGAAAATTCGATGTCTGGCGATGCCGGCATGGTCGTTTCGGCCAATCCAAACAAGTCAACAAAAAATATGATTTTCTCCAAAACTGTGCACCGCATGGCAAATCCAGATACAGATTTGAAATCTGCACACCTGCACGCATCTTATGACGTAGAAATTACACGGATCGGTGATTGGTCAGAAAATTCGATGTCTGGCGATGCCGGCATGGCCGTTTCGGCCAATCCAAACTAGTCAACAAAAAATATGATTTTCTCCAAAACTGTGCACCGCATGGGAACTCCAGATACAGATTTGAAATCTGCACACATGCACGCTTCTAATGACGTAGAAATTACACGGATCGGTGATTGGTCGGAAAATTCGATATCTGGCGATGCCGGCATGGCCGTTTCGGCCAATCCAAACAAGTCAACAAAAAATATGATTTTCTCCAAAACTGTGCACCGCATGGCAAATCCAGATACAGATTTGAAATCTGCACACATGCACGCTTCTTATGACGTAGAAATTACACGGATCGGTGATTGGTCGGAAAATTCGATATCTGGCGATGCCGGCATGGCCGTTTCGGCCAATCCAAACTAGTCAACAAAAAATATGATTTTCTCCAAAACTGTGCACCGCATGGCAAATCCAGATACAGATTTGAAATCTGCACACATGCACGCTTCTTATGACGTAGAAATTACACGGATCGGTGATTGGTCGGAAAATTCGATATCTGGCGATGCCGGCATGGCCGTTTCGGCCAATCCAAACTAGTCAACAAAAAATATGATTTTCTCCAAAACTGTGCAGCGCATGGCAAATCCAGATACAGATTTGAAATCTGCACACCTGCACGCATCTTATGCCGTAGAAATTACACGGATCGGTGATTGGTCGGAAAATTCGATATCTGGCGATGCCGGCATGGCCGTTTCGGCCAATCCAAACAAGTCAACAAAAAATATGATTTTCTCCAAAACTGTGCACCGCATGGGAACTCCAGATACAGATTTGAAATCTGCACACATGCACGCTTCTTATGACGTAGAAATTACACGGATCGGTGATTGGTCAGAAAATTCGATGTCTGGCGATGCCGGCATGGTCGTTTCGGCCAATCCAAACAAGTCAACAAAAAATATGATTTTCTCCAAAACTGTGCACCGCATGGCAAATCCAGATACAGATTTGAAATCTGCACACATGCACGCTTCTTATGACGTAGAAATTACACGGATCGGTGATTGGTCGGAAAATTCGATATCTGGCGATGCCGGCATGGCCGTTTCGGCCAATCCAAACTATTCAACAAAAAATATGATTTTCTCCAAAACTGTGCACCGCATGGCAAATCCAGATACAGATTTGAAATCTGCACACATGCACGCTTCTTATGACGTAGAAATTACACGGATCGGTGATTGGTCAGAAAATTCGATGTCTGGCGATGCCGGCATGGGCGTTTCGCCCAATCCAAACTAGTCAACAAAAAATATGATTTTCCCCAAAACTGTGCACCGCATGGCAAATCCAGATACAGATTTGAAATCTGCACACCTGCACGCATCTTATGACGTAGAAATTACACGGATCGGTGATTGGTCAGAAAATTCGATGTCTGGCGATGCCGGCATGGTCGTTTCGGCCAATCCAAACAAGTCAACAAAAAATATGATTTTCTCCAAAACTGTGCACCGCATGGCAAATCCAGATACAGATTTGAAATCTGCACACATGCACGCTTCTTATGACGTAGAAATTACACGGATCGGTGATTGGTCGGAAAATTCGATATCTGGCGATGCCGGCATGGCCGTTTCGGCCAATCCAAACAAGTCAACAAAAAATATGATTTTCTCCAAAACTGTGCACCGCATGGGAACTCCAGATACAGATTTGAAATCTGCACACATGCACGCTTCTTATGACGTAGAAATTACACGGATCGGTGATTGGTCAGAAAATTCGATGTCTGGCGATGCCGGCATGGTCGTTTCGGCCAATCCAAACAAGTCAACAAAAAATATGATTTTCTCCAAAACTGTGCACCGCATGGCAAATCCAGATACAGATTTGAAATCTGCACACATGCACGCTTCTTATGACGTAGAAATTACACGGATCGGTGATTGGTCGGAAAATTCGATATCTGGCGATGCCGGCATGGCCGTTTCGCCCAATCCAAACTAATCAACAAAAAATATGATTTTCTCCAAAACTGTGCACCGCATGGCAAATCCAGATACAGATTTGAAATCTGCACACATGCACGCTTCTTATGACGTAGAAATTACACGGATCGGTGATTGGTCAGAAAATTCGATGTCTGGCGATGCCGGCATGGCCGTTTCGGCCAATCCAAACTAGTCAACAAAAAATATGATTTTCTCCAAAACTGTGCACCGCATGGCAAATCCAGATACAGATTTGAAATCTGCACACATGCACGCTTCTTATGACGTAGAAATTACACGGATCGGTGATTGGTCGGAAAATTCGATATCTGGCGATGCCGGCATGGCCGTTTCGGCAAATCCAAACTAGTCAACAAAAAATATGATTTTCTCCAAAACTGTGCACCGCATGGGAACTCCAGATACAGATTTGAAATCTGCACACATGCACGCTTCTAATGACGTAGAAATTACACGGATCGGTGATTGGTCGGAAAATTCGATATCTGGCGATGCCGGCATGGCCGTTTCGGCCAATCCAAACAAGTCAATAAAAAATATGATTTTCTCCAAAACTGTGCACCGCATGGCAAATCCAGATACAGATCTGAAATCTGCACACGTGCACGCTTCTTATGACGTAGAAATTACACGGATCGGTGATTGGTCGGAAAATTCGATATCTGGCGATGCCGGCATGGCCGTTTCGGCCAATCCAAACTAGTCAACAAAAAATATGATTTTCTCCAAAACTGTGCACCGCATGGGAACTCCAGATACAGATTTGAAATCTGCACACATGCACGCTTCTTATGACGTAGAAATTACACGGATCGGTGATTGGTCAGAAAATTCGATGTCTGGCGATGCCGGCATGGTCGTTTCGGCCAATCCAAACAAGTCAACAAAAAATATGATTTTCTCCAAAACTGTGCACCGCATGGCAAATCCAGATACAGATTTGAAATCTGCACACATGCACGCTTCTTATGACGTAGAAATTACACGGATCGGTGATTGGTCGGAAAATTCGATATCTGGCGATGCCGGCATGGCCGTTTCGGCCAATCCAAACTAGTCAACAAAAAATATGATTTTCTCCAAAACTGTGCACCGCATGGCAAATCCAGATACAGATTTGAAATCTGCACACATGCACGCTTCTTATGACGTAGAAATTACACGGATCGGTGATTGGTCAGAAAATTCGATGTCTGGCGATGCCGGCATGGGCGTTTCGCCCAATCCAAACTAGTCAACAAAAAATATGATTTTCCCCAAAACTGTGCACCGCATGGCAAATCCAGATACAGATTTGAAATCTGCACACCTGCACGCATCTTATGACGTAGAAATTACACGGATCGGTGATTGGTCAGAAAATTCGATGTCTGGCGATGCCGGCATGGTCGTTTCGGCCAATCCAAACAAGTCAACAAAAAATATGATTTTCTCCAAAACTGTGCACCGCATGGCAAATCCAGATACAGATTTGAAATCTGCACACATGCACGCTTCTTATGACGTAGAAATTACACGGATCGGTGATTGGTCGGAAAATTCGATATCTGGCGATGCCGGCATGGCCGTTTCGGCCAATCCAAACAAGTCAACAAAAAATATGATTTTCTCCAAAACTGTGCACCGCATGGGAACTCCAGATACAGATTTGAAATCTGCACACATGCACGCTTCTTATGACGTAGAAATTACACGGATCGGTGATTGGTCAGAAAATTCGATGTCTGGCGATGCCGGCATGGTCGTTTCGGCCAATCCAAACAAGTCAACAAAAAATATGATTTTCTCCAAAACTGTGCACCGCATGGCAAATCCAGATACAGATTTGAAATCTGCACACATGCACGCTTCTTATGACGTAGAAATTACACGGATCGGTGATTGGTCGGAAAATTCGATATCTGGCGATGCCGGCATGGCCGTTTCGGCCAATCCAAACTAGTCAACAAAAAATATGATTTTCTCCAAAACTGTGCACCGCATGGCAAATCCAGATACAGATTTGAAATCTGCACACATGCACGCTTCTTATGACGTAGAAATTACACGGATCGGTGATTGGTCAGAAAATTCGATGTCTGGCGATGCCGGCATGGGCGTTTCGCCCAATCCAAACTAGTCAACAAAAAATATGATTTTCCCCAAAACTGTGCACCGCATGGCAAATCCAGATACAGATTTGAAATCTGCACACCTGCACGCATCTTATGACGTAGAAATTACACGGATCGGTGATTGGTCGGAAAATTCGATATCTGGCGATGCCGGCATGGCCGTTTCGCCCAATCCAAACTAATCAACAAAAAATATGATTTTCTCCAAAACTGTGCACCGCATGGCAAATCCAGATACAGATTTGAAATCTGCACACCTGCACGCATCTTATGCCGTAGAAATTACACGGATCGGTGATTGGTCAGAAAATTCGATGTCTGGCGATGCCGGCATGGTCGTTTCGGCCAATCCAAACAAGTCAACAAAAAATATGATTTTCTCCAAAACTGTGCACCGCATGGCAAATCCAGATACAGATTTGAAATCTGCACACCTGCACGCATCTTATGCCGTAGAAATTACACGGATCGGTGATTGGTCAGAAAATTCGATGTCTGGCGATGCCGGCATGGCCGTTTCGGCCAATCCAAACTAGTCAACAAAAAATATGATTTTCTCCAAAACTGTGCACCGCATGGGAACTCCAGATACAGATTTGAAATCTGCACACATGCACGCTTCTAATGACGTAGAAATTACACGGATCGGTGATTGGTCGGAAAATTCGATATCTGGCGATGCCGGCATGGCCGTTTCGGCCAATCCAAACTAGTCAACAAAAAATATGATTTTCTCCAAAACTGTGCACCGCATGGCAAATCCAGATACAGATTTGAAATCTGCACACATGCACGCTTCTTATGACGTAGAAATTACACGGATCGGTGATTGGTCGGAAAATTCGATATCTGGCGATGCCGGCATGGCCGTTTCGGCCAATCCAAACTAGTCAACAAAAAATATGATTTTCTCCAAAACTGTGCAGCGCATGGCAAATCCAGATACAGATTTGAAATCTGCACACCTGCACGCATCTTATGCCGTAGAAATTACACGGATCGGTGATTGGTCGGAAAATTCGATATCTGGCGATGCCGGCATGGCCGTTTCGGCCAATCCAAACAAGTCAACAAAAAATATGATTTTCTCCAAAACTGTGCACCGCATGGGAACTCCAGATACAGATTTGAAATCTGCACACATGCACGCTTCTTATGACGTAGAAATTACACGGATCGGTGATTGGTCAGAAAATTCGATGTCTGGCGATGCCGGCATGGTCGTTTCGGCCAATCCAAACAAGTCAACAAAAAATATGATTTTCTCCAAAACTGTGCACCGCATGGCAAATCCAGATACAGATTTGAAATCTGCACACATGCACGCTTCTTATGACGTAGAAATTACACGGATCGGTGATTGGTCGGAAAATTCGATATCTGGCGATGCCGGCATGGCCGTTTCGGCCAATCCAAACTATTCAACAAAAAATATGATTTTCTCCAAAACTGTGCACCGCATGGCAAATCCAGATACAGATTTGAAATCTGCACACATGCACGCTTCTTATGACGTAGAAATTACACGGATCGGTGATTGGTCAGAAAATTCGATGTCTGGCGATGCCGGCATGGGCGTTTCGCCCAATCCAAACTAGTCAACAAAAAATATGATTTTCCCCAAAACTGTGCACCGCATGGCAAATCCAGATACAGATTTGAAATCTGCACACCTGCACGCATCTTATGACGTAGAAATTACACGGATCGGTGATTGGTCAGAAAATTCGATGTCTGGCGATGCCGGCATGGTCGTTTCGGCCAATCCAAACAAGTCAACAAAAAATATGATTTTCTCCAAAACTGTGCACCGCATGGCAAATCCAGATACAGATTTGAAATCTGCACACATGCACGCTTCTTATGACGTAGAAATTACACGGATCGGTGATTGGTCGGAAAATTCGATATCTGGCGATGCCGGCATGGCCGTTTCGGCCAATCCAAACAAGTCAACAAAAAATATGATTTTCTCCAAAACTGTGCACCGCATGGGAACTCCAGATACAGATTTGAAATCTGCACACATGCACGCTTCTTATGACGTAGAAATTACACGGATCGGTGATTGGTCAGAAAATTCGATGTCTGGCGATGCCGGCATGGTCGTTTCGGCCAATCCAAACAAGTCAACAAAAAATATGATTTTCTCCAAAACTGTGCACCGCATGGCAAATCCAGATACAGATTTGAAATCTGCACACATGCACGCTTCTTATGACGTAGAAATTACACGGATCGGTGATTGGTCGGAAAATTCGATATCTGGCGATGCCGGCATGGCCGTTTCGCCCAATCCAAACTAATCAACAAAAAATATGATTTTCTCCAAAACTGTGCACCGCATGGCAAATCCAGATACAGATTTGAAATCTGCACACATGCACGCTTCTTATGACGTAGAAATTACACGGATCGGTGATTGGTCAGAAAATTCGATGTCTGGCGATGCCGGCATGGCCGTTTCGGCCAATCCAAACTAGTCAACAAAAAATATGATTTTCTCCAAAACTGTGCACCGCATGGCAAATCCAGATACAGATTTGAAATCTGCACACATGCACGCTTCTTATGACGTAGAAATTACACGGATCGGTGATTGGTCGGAAAATTCGATATCTGGCGATGCCGGCATGGCCGTTTCGGCCAATCCAAACTAGTCAACAAAAAATATGATTTTCTCCAAAACTGTGCACCGCATGGGAACTCCAGATACAGATTTGAAATCTGCACACATGCACGCTTCTAATGACGTAGAAATTACACGGATCGGTGATTGGTCGGAAAATTCGATATCTGGCGATGCCGGCATGGCCGTTTCGGCCAATCCAAACAAGTCAATAAAAAATATGATTTTCTCCAAAACTGTGCACCGCATGGCAAATCCAGATACAGATCTGAAATCTGCACACGTGCACGCTTCTTATGACGTAGAAATTACACGGATCGGTGATTGGTCGGAAAATTCGATATCTGGCGATGCCGGCATGGCCGTTTCGGCCAATCCAAACTAGTCAACAAAAAATATGATTTTCTCCAAAACTGTGCACCGCATGGGAACTCCAGATACAGATTTGAAATCTGCACACATGCACGCTTCTTATGACGTAGAAATTACACGGATCGGTGATTGGTCAGAAAATTCGATGTCTGGCGATGCCGGCATGGTCGTTTCGGCCAATCCAAACAAGTCAACAAAAAATATGATTTTCTCCAAAACTGTGCACCGCATGGCAAATCCAGATACAGATTTGAAATCTGCACACATGCACGCTTCTTATGACGTAGAAATTACACGGATCGGTGATTGGTCGGAAAATTCGATATCTGGCGATGCCGGCATGGCCGTTTCGGCCAATCCAAACTAGTCAACAAAAAATATGATTTTCTCCAAAACTGTGCACCGCATGGCAAATCCAGATACAGATTTGAAATCTGCACACATGCACGCTTCTTATGACGTAGAAATTACACGGATCGGTGATTGGTCAGAAAATTCGATGTCTGGCGATGCCGGCATGGGCGTTTCGCCCAATCCAAACTAGTCAACAAAAAATATGATTTTCCCCAAAACTGTGCACCGCATGGCAAATCCAGATACAGATTTGAAATCTGCACACCTGCACGCATCTTATGACGTAGAAATTACACGGATCGGTGATTGGTCGGAAAATTCGATATCTGGCGATGCCGGCATGGCCGTTTCGCCCAATCCAAACTAATCAACAAAAAATATGATTTTCTCCAAAACTGTGCACCGCATGGCAAATCCAGATACAGATTTGAAATCTGCACACATGCACGCTTCTTATGACGTAGAAATTACACGGATCGGTGATTGGTCAGAAAATTCGATGTCTGGCGATGCCGGCATGGCCGTTTCGGCCAATCCAAACTAGTCAACAAAAAATATGATTTTCTCCAAAACTGTGCACCGCATGGCAAATCCAGATACAGATTTGAAATCTGCACACATGCACGCTTCTTATGACGTAGAAATTACACGGATCGGTGATTGGTCGGAAAATTCGATATCTGGCGATGCCGGCATGGCCGTTTCGGCCAATCCAAACTAGTCAACAAAAAATATGATTTTCTCCAAAACTGTGCACCGCATGGGAACTCCAGATACAGATTTGAAATCTGCACACATGCACGCTTCTAATGACGTAGAAATTACACGGATCGGTGATTGGTCGGAAAATTCGATATCTGGCGATGCCGGCATGGCCGTTTCGGCCAATCCAAACAAGTCAATAAAAAATATGATTTTCTCCAAAACTGTGCACCGCATGGCAAATCCAGATACAGATCTGAAATCTGCACACGTGCACGCTTCTTATGACGTAGAAATTACACGGATCGGTGATTGGTCGGAAAATTCGATATCTGGCGATGCCGGCATGGCCGTTTCGGCCAATCCAAACAAGTCAATAAAAAATATGATTTTCTCCAAAACTGTGCACCGCATGGCAAATCCAGATACAGATCTGAAATCTGCACACGTGCACGCTTCTTATGACGTAGAAATTACACGGATCGGTGATTGGTCGGAAAATTCGATATCTGGCGATGCCGGCATGGCCGTTTCGGCCAATCCAAACTAGTCAACAAAAAATATGATTTTCTCCAAAACTGTGCACCGCATGGGAACTCCAGATACAGATTTGAAATCTGCACACATGCACGCTTCTTATGACGTAGAAATTACACGGATCGGTGATTGGTCAGAAAATTCGATGTCTGGCGATGCCGGCATGGTCGTTTCGGCCAATCCAAACAAGTCAACAAAAAATATGATTTTCTCCAAAACTGTGCACCGCATGGCAAATCCAGATACAGATTTGAAATCTGCACACATGCACGCTTCTTATGACGTAGAAATTACACGGATCGGTGATTGGTCGGAAAATTCGATATCTGGCGATGCCGGCATGGCCGTTTCGGCCAATCCAAACTAGTCAACAAAAAATATGATTTTCTCCAAAACTGTGCACCGCATGGCAAATCCAGATACAGATTTGAAATCTGCACACATGCACGCTTCTTATGACGTAGAAATTACACGGATCGGTGATTGGTCAGAAAATTCGATGTCTGGCGATGCCGGCATGGGCGTTTCGCCCAATCCAAACTAGTCAACAAAAAATATGATTTTCCCCAAAACTGTGCACCGCATGGCAAATCCAGATACAGATTTGAAATCTGCACACCTGCACGCATCTTATGACGTAGAAATTACACGGATCGGTGATTGGTCAGAAAATTCGATGTCTGGCGATGCCGGCATGGTCGTTTCGGCCAATCCAAACAAGTCAACAAAAAATATGATTTTCTCCAAAACTGTGCACCGCATGGCAAATCCAGATACAGATTTGAAATCTGCACACATGCACGCTTCTTATGACGTAGAAATTACACGGATCGGTGATTGGTCGGAAAATTCGATATCTGGCGATGCCGGCATGGCCGTTTCGGCCAATCCAAACAAGTCAACAAAAAATATGATTTTCTCCAAAACTGTGCACCGCATGGGAACTCCAGATACAGATTTGAAATCTGCACACATGCACGCTTCTTATGACGTAGAAATTACACGGATCGGTGATTGGTCAGAAAATTCGATGTCTGGCGATGCCGGCATGGTCGTTTCGGCCAATCCAAACAAGTCAACAAAAAATATGATTTTCTCCAAAACTGTGCACCGCATGGCAAATCCAGATACAGATTTGAAATCTGCACACATGCACGCTTCTTATGACGTAGAAATTACACGGATCGGTGATTGGTCGGAAAATTCGATATCTGGCGATGCCGGCATGGCCGTTTCGGCCAATCCAAACTAGTCAACAAAAAATATGATTTTCTCCAAAACTGTGCACCGCATGGCAAATCCAGATACAGATTTGAAATCTGCACACATGCACGCTTCTTATGACGTAGAAATTACACGGATCGGTGATTGGTCAGAAAATTCGATGTCTGGCGATGCCGGCATGGGCGTTTCGCCCAATCCAAACTAGTCAACAAAAAATATGATTTTCCCCAAAACTGTGCACCGCATGGCAAATCCAGATACAGATTTGAAATCTGCACACCTGCACGCATCTTATGACGTAGAAATTACACGGATCGGTGATTGGTCGGAAAATTCGATATCTGGCGATGCCGGCATGGCCGTTTCGCCCAATCCAAACTAATCAACAAAAAATATGATTTTCTCCAAAACTGTGCACCGCATGGCAAATCCAGATACAGATTTGAAATCTGCACACATGCACGCTTCTTATGACGTAGAAATTACACGGATCGGTGATTGGTCAGAAAATTCGATGTCTGGCGATGCCGGCATGGCCGTTTCGGCCAATCCAAACTAGTCAACAAAAAATATGATTTTCTCCAAAACTGTGCACCGCATGGCAAATCCAGATACAGATTTGAAATCTGCACACATGCACGCTTCTTATGACGTAGAAATTACACGGATCGGTGATTGGTCGGAAAATTCGATATCTGGCGATGCCGGCATGGCCGTTTCGGCCAATCCAAACTAGTCAACAAAAAATATGATTTTCTCCAAAACTGTGCACCGCATGGGAACTCCAGATACAGATTTGAAATCTGCACACATGCACGCTTCTAATGACGTAGAAATTACACGGATCGGTGATTGGTCGGAAAATTCGATATCTGGCGATGCCGGCATGGCCGTTTCGGCCAATCCAAACAAGTCAATAAAAAATATGATTTTCTCCAAAACTGTGCACCGCATGGCAAATCCAGATACAGATCTGAAATCTGCACACGTGCACGCTTCTTATGACGTAGAAATTACACGGATCGGTGATTGGTCGGAAAATTCGATATCTGGCGATGCCGGCATGGCCGTTTCGGCCAATCCAAACTAGTCAACAAAAAATATGATTTTCTCCAAAACTGTGCACCGCATGGGAACTCCAGATACAGATTTGAAATCTGCACACATGCACGCTTCTTATGACGTAGAAATTACACGGATCGGTGATTGGTCAGAAAATTCGATGTCTGGCGATGCCGGCATGGGCGTTTCGCCCAATCCAAACTAGTCAACAAAAAATATGATTTTCCCCAAAACTGTGCACCGCATGGCAAATCCAGATACAGATTTGAAATCTGCACACCTGCACGCATCTTATGACGTAGAAATTACACGGATCGGTGATTGGTCAGAAAATTCGATGTCTGGCGATGCCGGCATGGTCGTTTCGGCCAATCCAAACAAGTCAACAAAAAATATGATTTTCTCCAAAACTGTGCACCGCATGGCAAATCCAGATACAGATTTGAAATCTGCACACATGCACGCTTCTTATGACGTAGAAATTACACGGATCGGTGATTGGTCGGAAAATTCGATATCTGGCGATGCCGGCATGGCCGTTTCGGCCAATCCAAACAAGTCAACAAAAAATATGATTTTCTCCAAAACTGTGCACCGCATGGGAACTCCAGATACAGATTTGAAATCTGCACACATGCACGCTTCTTATGACGTAGAAATTACACGGATCGGTGATTGGTCAGAAAATTCGATGTCTGGCGATGCCGGCATGGTCGTTTCGGCCAATCCAAACAAGTCAACAAAAAATATGATTTTCTCCAAAACTGTGCACCGCATGGCAAATCCAGATACAGATTTGAAATCTGCACACATGCACGCTTCTTATGACGTAGAAATTACACGGATCGGTGATTGGTCGGAAAATTCGATATCTGGCGATGCCGGCATGGCCGTTTCGGCCAATCCAAACTAGTCAACAAAAAATATGATTTTCTCCAAAACTGTGCACCGCATGGCAAATCCAGATACAGATTTGAAATCTGCACACATGCACGCTTCTTATGACGTAGAAATTACACGGATCGGTGATTGGTCAGAAAATTCGATGTCTGGCGATGCCGGCATGGGCGTTTCGCCCAATCCAAACTAGTCAACAAAAAATATGATTTTCCCCAAAACTGTGCACCGCATGGCAAATCCAGATACAGATTTGAAATCTGCACACCTGCACGCATCTTATGACGTAGAAATTACACGGATCGGTGATTGGTCGGAAAATTCGATATCTGGCGATGCCGGCATGGCCGTTTCGCCCAATCCAAACTAATCAACAAAAAATATGATTTTCTCCAAAACTGTGCACCGCATGGCAAATCCAGATACAGATTTGAAATCTGCACACATGCACGCTTCTTATGACGTAGAAATTACACGGATCGGTGATTGGTCAGAAAATTCGATGTCTGGCGATGCCGGCATGGCCGTTTCGGCCAATCCAAACTAGTCAACAAAAAATATGATTTTCTCCAAAACTGTGCACCGCATGGCAAATCCAGATACAGATTTGAAATCTGCACACATGCACGCTTCTTATGACGTAGAAATTACACGGATCGGTGATTGGTCGGAAAATTCGATATCTGGCGATGCCGGCATGGCCGTTTCGGCCAATCCAAACTAGTCAACAAAAAATATGATTTTCTCCAAAACTGTGCACCGCATGGGAACTCCAGATACAGATTTGAAATCTGCACACATGCACGCTTCTAATGACGTAGAAATTACACGGATCGGTGATTGGTCGGAAAATTCGATATCTGGCGATGCCGGCATGGCCGTTTCGGCCAATCCAAACAAGTCAATAAAACATATGATTTTCTCCAAAACTGTGCACCGCATGGCAAATCCAGATACAGATCTGAAATCTGCACACGTGCACGCTTCTTATGACGTAGAAATTACACGGATCGGTGATTGGTCGGAAAATTCGATATCTGGCGATGCCGGCATGGCCGTTTCGGCCAATCCAAACTAGTCAACAAAAAATATGATTTTCTCCAAAACTGTGCACCGCATGGGAACTCCAGATACAGATTTGAAATCTGCACACATGCACGCTTCTTATGACGTAGAAATTACACGGATCGGTGATTGGTCAGAAAATTCGATGTCTGGCGATGCCGGCATGGTCGTTTCGGCCAATCCAAACAAGTCAACAAAAAATATGATTTTCTCCAAAACTGTGCACCGCATGGCAAATCCAGATACAGATTTGAAATCTGCACACATGCACGCTTCTTATGACGTAGAAATTACACGGATCGGTGATTGGTCGGAAAATTCGATATCTGGCGATGCCGGCATGGCCGTTTCGGCCAATCCAAACTAGTCAACAAAAAATATGATTTTCTCCAAAACTGTGCACCGCATGGCAAATCCAGATACAGATTTGAAATCTGCACACATGCACGCTTCTTATGACGTAGAAATTACACGGATCGGTGATTGGTCAGAAAATTCGATGTCTGGCGATGCCGGCATGGGCGTTTCGCCCAATCCAAACTAGTCAACAAAAAATATGATTTTCCCCAAAACTGTGCACCGCATGGCAAATCCAGATACAGATTTGAAATCTGCACACCTGCACGCATCTTATGACGTAGAAATTACACGGATCGGTGATTGGTCGGAAAATTCGATATCTGGCGATGCCGGCATGGCCGTTTCGCCCAATCCAAACTAGTCAACAAAAAATATGATTTTCTCCAAAACTGTGCACCGCATGGCAAATCCAGATACAGATTTGAAATCTGCACACATGCACGCTTCTTATGACGTAGAAATTACACGGATCGGTGATTGGTCAGAAAATTCGATGTCTGGCGATGCCGGCATGGCCGTTTCGGCCAATCCAAACTAGTCAACAAAAAATATGATTTTCTCCAAAACTGTGCACCGCATGGCAAATCCAGATACAGATTTGAAATCTGCACACATGCACGCTTCTTATGACGTAGAAATTACACGGATCGGTGATTGGTCGGAAAATTCGATATCTGGCGATGCCGGCATGGCCGTTTCGGCCAATCCAAACTAGACAACAAAAAATATGATTTTCTCCAAAACTGTGCACCGCATGGGAACTCCAGATACAGATTTGAAATCTGCACACATGCACGCTTCTAATGACGTAGAAATTACACGGATCGGTGATTGGTCGGAAAATTCGATATCTGGCGATGCCGGCATGGCCGTTTCGGCCAATCCAAACAAGTCAACAAAAAATATGATTTTCTCCAAAACTGTGCACCGCATGGCAAATCCAGATACAGATTTGAAATCTGCACACGTGCACGCTTCTTATGACGTAGAAATTACACGGATCGGTGATTGGTCGGAAAATTCGATATCTGGCGATGCCGGCATGGCCGTTTCGGCCAATCCAAACTAGTCAACAAAAAATATGATTTTCTCCAAAACTGTGCACCGCATGGGAACTCCAGATACAGATTTGAAATCTGCACACATGCACGCTTCTTATGACGTAGAAATTACACGGATCGGTGATTGGTCAGAAAATTCGATGTCTGGCGATGCCGGCATGGTCGTTTCGGCCAATCCAAACAAGTCAACAAAAAATATGATTTTCTCCAAAACTGTGCACCGCATGGCAAATCCAGATACAGATTTGAAATCTGCACACATGCACGCTTCTTATGACGTAGAAATTACACGGATCGGTGATTGGTCGGAAAATTCGATATCTGGCGATGCCGGCATGGCCGTTTCGGCCAATCCAAACTAGTCAACAAAAAATATGATTTTCTCCAAAACTGTGCACCGCATGGCAAATCCAGATACAGATTTGAAATCTGCACACCTGCACGCATCTTATGACGTAGAAATTACACGGATCGGTGATTGGTCGGAAAATTCGATATCTGGCGATGCCGGCATGGCCGTTTCGCCCAATCCAAACTAGTCAACAAAAAATATGATTTTCTCCAAAACTGTGCACCGCATGGCAAATCCAGATACAGATTTGAAATCTGCACACATGCACGCTTCTTATGACGTAGAAATTACACGGATCGGTGATTGGTCAGAAAATTCGATGTCTGGCAATGCCGGCATGGCCGTTTCGGCCAATCCAAACAAGTCAACAAAAAATATGATTTTCTCCAAAACTGTGCACCGCATGGCAAATCCAGATACAGATTTGAAATCTGCACACATGCACGCTTCTTATGACGTAGAAATTACACGGATCGGTGATTGGTCGGAAAATTCGATATCTGGCGATGCCGGCATGGCCGTTTCGGCCAATCCAAACTAGTCAACAAAAAATATGATTTTCTCCAAAACTGTGCACCGCATGGGAACTCCAGATACAGATTTGAAATCTGCACACATGCACGCTTCTAATGACGTAGAAATTACACGGATCGGTGATTGGTCGGAAAATTCGATATCTGGCGATGCCGGCATGGCCGTTTCGGCCAATCCAAACTAGTCAACAAAAAATATGATTTTCTCCAAAACTGTGCACCGCATGGGAACTCCAGATACAGATTTGAAATCTGCACACATGCACGCTTCTTATGACGTAGAAATTACACGGATCGGTGATTGGTCAGAAAATTCGATGTCTGGCGATGCCGGCGTGGTCGTTTCGGCCAATCCAAACAAGTCAACAAAAAATATGATTTTCTCCAAAACTGTGCACCGCATGGCAAATCCAGATACAGATTTGAAATCTGCACACATGCACGCTTCTTATGACGTAGAAATTACACGGATCGGTGATTGGTCAGAAAATTCGATATCTGGCGATGCCGGCATGGCCGTTTCGGCCAATCCAAACTAGTCAACAAAAAATATGATTTTCTCCAAAACTGTGCACCGCATGGCAAATCCAGATACAGATTTGAAATCTGCACACCTGCACGCATCTTATGACGTTGAAATTACACGGATCGGTGATTGGTCGGAAAATTCGATATCTGGCGATGCCGGCATGGCCGTTTCGCCCAATCCAAACTAGTCAACAAAAAATATGATTTTCTCCAAAACTGTGCACCGCATGGCAAATCCAGATACAGATTTGAAATCTGCACACATGCACGCTTCTTATGACGTAGAAATTACACGGATCGGTGATTGGTCAGAAAATTCGATGTCTGGCAATGCCGGCATGGCCGTTTCGGCCAATCCAAACAAGTCAACAAAAAATATGATTTTCTCCAAAACTGTGCACCGCATGGCAAATCCAGATACAGATTTGAAATCTGCACACATGCACGCTTCTTATGACGTAGAAATTACACGGATCGGTGATTGGTCGGAAAATTCGATATCTGGCGATGCCGGCATGGCCGTTTCGGCCAATCCAAACAAGTCAACCAAAAATATGATTTTCTCCAAAACTGTGCACCGCATGGCAAATCCAGATACAGATTTGAAATCTGCACACATGCACGCTTCTTATGACGTAGAAATTACACGGATCGGTGATTGGTCGGAAAATTCGATATCTGGCGATGCCGGCATGGCCGTTTCGGCCAATCCAAACTAGTCAACAAAAAATATGATTTTCTCCAAAACTGTGCACCGCATGGCAAATCCAGATACAGATTTGAAATCTGCACACATGCACGCTTCTTATGACGTAGAAATTACACGGATCGGTGATTGGTCAGAAAATTCGATGTCTGGCGATGCCGGCATGGGCGTTTCGCCCAATCCAAACTAGTCAACAAAAAATATGATTTTCCCCAAAACTGTGCACCGCATGGCAAATCCAGATACAGATTTGAAATCTGCACACATGCACGCTTCTTATGACGTAGAAATTACACGGATCGGTGATTGGTCAGAAAATTCGATGTCTGGCGATGCCGGCATGGCCGTTTCGCCCAATCCAAACTAGTCAACAAAAAATATGATTTTCTCCAAAACTGTGCACCGCATGGCAAATCCAGATACAGATTTGAAATCTGCACACATGCACGCTTCTTATGACGTAGAAATTACACGGATCGGTGATTGGTCGGAAAATTCGATATCTGGCGATGCCGGCATGGCCGTTTCGCCCAATCCAAACTAGTCAACAAAAAATATGATTTTCTCCAAGACTGTGCACCGCATGGGAACTCCAAATACCGATTTGAAATCTGCACACATGCACGCTTCTAATGACGTAGAAATTACACGGATCGGTGATTGGTCGGAAAATTCGATATCTGGCGATGCCGGCATGGCCGTTTCGCCCAATCCAAACTAGTCAACAAAAAATATGATTTTCTCCAAAACTGTGCACCGCATGGCAAATCCAGATACAGATTTGAAATCTGCACACATGCACGCTTCTTATGACGTAGAAATTACACGGATCGGTGATTGGTCGGAAAATTCGATATCTGGCGATGCCGGCATGGCCGTTTCGGCCAATCCAAACTAGTCAACAAAAAATATGATTTTCTCCAAAACTGTGCACCGCATGGCAAATCCAGATACAGATTTGAAATCTGCACACATGCACGCTTCTTATGACGTAGAAATTACACGGATCGGTGATTGGTCGGAAAATTCGATATCTGGCGATGCCGGCATGGCCGTTTCGCCCAATCCAAACTAGTCAACAAAAAATATGATTTTCTCCAAGACTGTGCACCGCATGGGAACTCCAAATACCGATTTGAAATCTGCACACATGCACGCTTCTAATGACGTAGAAATTACACGGATCGGTGATTGGTCGGAAAATTCGATATCTGGCGATGCCGGCATGGCCGTTTCGCCCAATCCAAACTAGTCAACAAAAAATATGATTTTCTCCAAGACTGTGCACCGCATGGGAACTCCAAATACCGATTTGAAATCTGCACACATGCACGCTTCTAATGACGTAGAAATTACACGGATCGGTGATTGGTCGGAAAATTCGACATCTGGCGATGCCGGCATGGCCGTTTCGCCCAATCCAAACTAGTCAACAAAAAATATGATTTTCTCCAAAACTGTGCACCGCATGGCAAATCCAGATACAGATTTGAAATCTGCACACATGCACGCTTCTTATGACGTAGAAATTACACGGATCGGTGATTGGTCAGAAAATTCGATGTCTGGCGATGCCGGCATGGCCGTTTCGCCCAATCCAAACTAGTCAACAAAAAATATGATTTTCTCCAAAACTGTGCACCGCATGGCAAATCCAGATACAGATTTGAAATCTGCACACATGCACGCTTCTTATGACGTAGAAATTACACGGATCGGTGATTGGTCGGAAAATTCGATATCTGGCGATGCCGGCATGGCCGTTTCGCCCAATCCAAACTAGTCAACAAAAAATATGATTTTCTCCAAGACTGTGCACCGCATGGGAACTCCAAATACCGATTTGAAATCTGCACACATGCACGCTTCTAATGACGTAGAAATTACACGGATCGGTGATTGGTCGGAAAATTCGATATCTGGCGATGCCGGCATGGCCGTTTCGGCCAATCCAAACTAGTCAACAAAAAATATGATTTTCTCCAAAACTGTGCACCGCATGGGAACTCCAGATACAGATTTGAAATCTGCACACATGCACGCTTCTTATGACGTAGAAATTACACGGATCGGTGATTGGTCAGAAAATTCGATGTCTGGCGATGCCGGCATGGCCGTTTCGCCCAATCCAAACTAGTCAACAAAAAATATGATTTTCTCCAAAACTGTGCACCGCATGGCAAATCCAGATACAGATTTGAAATCTGCACACATGCACGCTTCTTATGACGTAGAAATTACACGGATCGGTGATTGGTCAGAAAATTCGATGTCTGGCGATGCCGGCATGGCCGTTTCGCCCAATCCAAACTAGTCAACAAAAAATATGATTTTCTCCAAAACTGTGCACCGCATGGCAAATCCAGATACAGATTTGAAATCTGCACACATGCACGCTTCTTATGACGTAGAAATTACACGGATCGGTGATTGGTCGGAAAATTCGATATCTGGCGATGCCGGCATGGCCGTTTCGCCCAATCCAAACTAGTCAACAAAAAATATGATTTTCTCCAAGACTGTGCACCGCATGGGAACTCCAAATACCGATTTGAAATCTGCACACATGCACGCTTCTAATGACGTAGAAATTACACGGATCGGTGATTGGTCGGAAAATTCGATATCTGGCGATGCCGGCATGGCCGTTTCGGCCAATCCAAACTAGTCAACAAAAAATATGATTTTCTCCAAAACTGTGCACCGCATGGGAACTCCAGATACAGATTTGAAATCTGCACACATGCACGCTTCTTATGACGTAGAAATTACACGGATCGGTGATTGGTCAGAAAATTCGATGTCTGGCGATGCCGGCATGGCCGTTTCCCCCAATCCAAACTAGTCAACAAAAAATATGATTTTCTCCAAAACTGTGCACCGCATGGCAAATCCAGATACAGATTTGAAATCTGCACACATGCACGCTTCTTATGACGTAGAAATTACACGGATCGGTGATTGGTCGGAAAATTCGATATCTGGCGATGCCGGCATGGCCGTTTCGGCCAATCCAAACTAGTCAACAAAAAATATGATTTTCTCCAAAACTGTGCAGCGCATGGCAAATCCAGATACAGATTTGAAATCTGCACACCTGCACGCATCTTATGCCGTAGAAATTACACGGATCGGTGATTGGTCGGAAAATTCGATATCTGGCGATGCCGGCATGGCCGTTTCGGCCAATCCAAACTAGTCAACAAAAAATATGATTTTCTCCAAAACTGTGCACCGCATGGGAACTCCAGATACAGATTTGAAATCTGCACACATGCACGCTTCTTATGACGTAGAAATTACACGGATCGGTGATTGGTCGGAAAATTCGATATCTGGCGATGCCGGCATGGCCGTTTCGCCCAATCCAAACTAGTCAACAAAAAATATGATTTTCTCCAAGACTGTGCACCGCATGGGAACTCCAAATACCGATTTGAAATCTGCACACATGCACGCTTCTAATGACGTAGAAATTACACGGATCGGTGATTGGTCGGAAAATTCGATATCTGGCGATGCCGGCATGGCCGTTTCGCCCAATCCAAACTAGTCAACAAAAAATATGATTTTCTCCAAAACTGTGCACCGCATGGCAAATCCAGATACAGATTTGAAATCTGCACACATGCACGCTTCTTATGACGTAGAAATTACACGGATCGGTGATTGGTCGGAAAATTCGATATCTGGCGATGCCGGCATGGCCGTTTCGGCCAATCCAAACTAGTCAACAAAAAATATGATTTTCTCCAAAACTGTGCACCGCATGGCAAATCCAGATACAGATTTGAAATCTGCACACATGCACGCTTCTTATGACGTAGAAATTACACGGATCGGTGATTGGTCGGAAAATTCGATATCTGGCGATGCCGGCATGGCCGTTTCGCCCAATCCAAACTAGTCAACAAAAAATATGATTTTCTCCAAGACTGTGCACCGCATGGGAACTCCAAATACCGATTTGAAATCTGCACACATGCACGCTTCTAATGACGTAGAAATTACACGGATCGGTGATTGGTCGGAAAATTCGATATCTGGCGATGCCGGCATGGCCGTTTCGCCCAATCCAAACTAGTCAACAAAAAATATGATTTTCTCCAAGACTGTGCACCGCATGGGAACTCCAAATACCGATTTGAAATCTGCACACATGCACGCTTCTAATGACGTAGAAATTACACGGATCGGTGATTGGTCGGAAAATTCGACATCTGGCGATGCCGGCATGGCCGTTTCGCCCAATCCAAACTAGTCAACAAAAAATATGATTTTCTCCAAAACTGTGCACCGCATGGCAAATCCAGATACAGATTTGAAATCTGCACACATGCACGCTTCTTATGACGTAGAAATTACACGGATCGGTGATTGGTCAGAAAATTCGATGTCTGGCGATGCCGGCATGGCCGTTTCGCCCAATCCAAACTAGTCAACAAAAAATATGATTTTCTCCAAAACTGTGCACCGCATGGCAAATCCAGATACAGATTTGAAATCTGCACACATGCACGCTTCTTATGACGTAGAAATTACACGGATCGGTGATTGGTCGGAAAATTCGATATCTGGCGATGCCGGCATGGCCGTTTCGCCCAATCCAAACTAGTCAACAAAAAATATGATTTTCTCCAAGACTGTGCACCGCATGGGAACTCCAAATACCGATTTGAAATCTGCACACATGCACGCTTCTAATGACGTAGAAATTACACGGATCGGTGATTGGTCGGAAAATTCGATATCTGGCGATGCCGGCATGGCCGTTTCGGCCAATCCAAACTAGTCAACAAAAAATATGATTTTCTCCAAAACTGTGCACCGCATGGGAACTCCAGATACAGATTTGAAATCTGCACACATGCACGCTTCTTATGACGTAGAAATTACACGGATCGGTGATTGGTCAGAAAATTCGATGTCTGGCGATGCCGGCATGGCCGTTTCCCCCAATCCAAACTAGTCAACAAAAAATATGATTTTCTCCAAAACTGTGCACCGCATGGCAAATCCAGATACAGATTTGAAATCTGCACACATGCACGCTTCTTATGACGTAGAAATTACACGGATCGGTGATTGGTCGGAAAATTCGATATCTGGCGATGCCGGCATGGCCGTTTCGGCCAATCCAAACTAGTCAACAAAAAATATGATTTTCTCCAAAACTGTGCAGCGCATGGCAAATCCAGATACAGATTTGAAATCTGCACACCTGCACGCATCTTATGCCGTAGAAATTACACGGATCGGTGATTGGTCGGAAAATTCGATATCTGGCGATGCCGGCATGGCCGTTTCGGCCAATCCAAACTAGTCAACAAAAAATATGATTTTCTCCAAAACTGTGCACCGCATGGGAACTCCAGATACAGATTTGAAATCTGCACACATGCACGCTTCTTATGACGTAGAAATTACACGGATCGGTGATTGGTCAGAAAATTCGATGTCTGGCGATGCCGGCATGGCCGTTTCCCCCAATCCAAACTAGTCAACAAAAAATATGATTTTCTCCAAAACTGTGCACCGCATGGGAACTCCAGATACAGATTTGAAATCTGCACACATGCACGCTTCTTATGACGTAGAAATTACACGGATCGGTGATTGGTCGGAAAATTCGATATCTAGCGATGCCGGCATGGCCGTTTCTGCCAATCCAAACTAGTCAACAAAAAATTTGATTTTCTCCAAAACTGTGCACCGCATGGCAAATCCAGATACAGATTTGAAATCTGCACACATGCACGCTTCTTATGACGTAGAAATTACACGGATCGGTGATTGGTCAGAAAATTCGATGTCTGGCGATGCCGGCATGGGCGTTTCGCCCAATCCAAACTAGTCAACAAAAAATATGATTTTCTCCAAAACTGTGCACCGCATGGCAAATCCAGGTACAGATTTGAAATCTGCACACGTGCACGCTTCTTATGACGTAGAAATTACACGGATCGGTGATTGGTCGGAAAATGCGATATCTGGCGATGCCGGCATGGCCGTTTCTGCCAATCCAAACTAGTCAACAAAAAATATGATTTTCTCCAAAACTGTGCACCGCATGGGAAATCCAGATACAGATTTGAAATCTGCATACATGCACGCTTCTTATGACGTAGAAATTACACGGATCGGTGATTGGTCGGAAAATTCGATATCTGGCGATGCCGGCATGGCCGTTTCGCCCAATCCAAACTAGTCAACAAAAAATATGATTTTCTCCAAAACTGTGCACCGCATGGCAAATCCAGGTACAGATTTGAAATCTGCACACGTGCACGCTTCTTATGACGTAGAAATTACACGGATCGGTGATTGGTCAGAAAATTCGATGTCTGGCGATGCCGGCATGGCCGTTTCGCCCAATCCAAACTAGTCAACAAAAAATATGATTTTCTCCAAAACTGTGCACCGCATGGCAAATCCAGATACAGATTTGAAATCTGCACACATGCACGCTTCTTATGACGTAGAAATTACACGGATCGGTGATTGGTCGGAAAATTCGATATCTGGCGATGCCGGCATGGCCGTTTCGGCCAATCCAAACTAGTCAACAAAAAATATGATTTTCTCCAAAACTGTGCACCGCATGGGAAATCCAGATACAGATTTGAAATCTGCACACATGCACGCTTCTTATGACGTAGAAATTACACGGATCGGTGATTGGTCGGAAAATTCGATATCTGGCGATGCCGGCATGGCCGTTTCGGCCAATCCAAACTAGTCAACAAAAAATATGATTTTCTCCAAACTGTGCACCGCATGGCAAATCCAGATGCAGATTTGAAATCTGCACACATGCACGCTTCTTATGACGTAGAAATTACACGGATCGGTGATTGGTCGGAAAATGCGATATCTGGCGATGCCGGCATGGCCGTTTCGGCCAATCCAAACTAGTCAACAAAAAATATGATTTTCTCCAAAACTGTGCACCGCATGGCAAATCCAGATACAGATTTGAAATCTGCACACATGCACGCTTCTTATGACGTAGAAATTACATGGATCGGTGATTGGTCGGAAAATTCGATATCTGGCGATGCCGGCATGGCCGTTTCGGCCAATCCAAACTAGTCAACAAAAAATATGATTTTCTCCAAAACTGTGCACCGCATGGCAAATCCAGATACAGATTTGAAATCTGCACACATGCACGCTTCTTATGACGTAGAAATTACACGGATCGGTGATTGGTCGGAAAATTCGATATCTGGCGATGCCGGCATGGCCGTTTCGGCCAATCCAAACTAGTCAACAAAAAATATGATTTTCTCCAAGACTGTGCACCGCATGGGAACTCCAAATACAGATTTGAAATCTGCACACATGCACGCTTCTAATGACGTAGAAATTACACGGATCGGTGATTGGTCGGAAAATTCGATATCTGGCGATGCCGGCATGGCCGTTTCGGCCAATCCAAACAAGTCAACAAAAAATATGATTTTCTCCAAAACTGTGCACCGCATGGGAACTCCAGATACAGATTTGAAATCTGCACACATGCACGCTTCTTATGACGTAGAAATTACACGGATCGGTGATTGGTCGGAAAATTCGATATCTGGCGATGCCGGCATGGCCGTTTCGGCCAATCCAAACTAGTCAACAAAAAATATGATTTTCTCCAAAACTGTGCACCGCATGGCAAATCCAGATACAGATTTGAAATCTGCACACATGCACGCTTCTTATGACGTAGAAATTACACGGATCGGTGATTGGTCGGAAAATTCGATATCTGGCGATGCCGGCATGGCCGTTTCGGCCAATCCAAACTAGTCAACAAAAAATATGATTTTCTCCAAAACTGTGCACCGCATGGGAACTCCAGATACAGATTTGAAATCTGCACACATGCACGCTTCTTATGACGTAGAAATTACACGGATCGGTGATTGGTCGGAAAATTCGATATCTGGCGATGCCGGCATGGCCGTTTCGGCCAATCCAAACTAGTCAACAAAAAATATGATTTTCTCCAAAACTGTGCACCGCATGGGAACTCCAGATACAGATTTGAAATCTGCACACATGCACGCTTCTTATGACGTAGAAATTACACGGATCGGTGATTGGTCGGAAAATTCGATATCTAGCGATGCCGGCATGGCCGTTTCTGCCAATCCAAACTAGTCAACAAAAAATATGATTTTCTCCAAAACTGTGCACCGCATGGCAAATCCAGATACAGATTTGAAATCTGCACACATGCACGCTTCTTATGACGTAGAAATTACACGGATCGGTGATTGGTCAGAAAATTCGATGTCTGGCGATGCCGGCATGGGCGTTTCGCCCAATCCAAACAAGTCAACAAAAAATATGATTTTCTCCAAGACTGTGCACCGCATGGGAACTCCAAATACAGATTTGAAATCTGCACACATGCACGCTTCTAATGACGTAGAAATTACACGGATCGGCGATTGGTCGGAAAATTCGATATCTGGCGATGCCGGCATGGCCGTTTCGGCCAATCCAAACAAGTCAACAAAAAATATGATTTTCTCCAAAACTGTGCACCGCATGGGAACTCCAGATACAGATTTGAAATCTGCACACATGCACGCTTCTTATGACGTAGAAATTACACGGATCGGTGATTGGTCGGAAAATTCGATATCTGGCGATGCCGGCATGGCCGTTTCGGCCAATCCAAACTAGTCAACAAAAAATATGATTTTCTCCAAAACTGTGCACCGCATGGCAAATCCAGATACAGATTTGAAATCTGCACACATGCACGCTTCTTATGACGTAGAAATTACACGGATCGGTGATTGGTCGGAAAATTCGATATCTGGCGATGCCGGCATGGCCGTTTCGCCCAATCCAAACTAGTCAACAAAAAATATGATTTTCTCCAAGACTGTGCACCGCATGGGAACTCCAAATACCGATTTGAAATCTGCACACATGCACGCTTCTAATGACGTAGAAATTACACGGATCGGTGATTGGTCGGAAAATTCGATATCTGGCGATGCCGGCATGGCCGTTTCGGCCAATCCAAACTAGTCAACAAAAAATATGATTTTCTCCAAAACTGTGCAGCGCATGGCAAATCCAGATACAGATTTGAAATCTGCACACCTGCACGCATCTTATGCCGTAGAAATTACACGGATCGGTGATTGGTCGGAAAATTCGATATCTGGCGATGCCGGCATGGCCGTTTCGGCCAATCCAAACTAGTCAACAAAAAATATGATTTTCTCCAAAACTGTGCACCGCATGGGAACTCCAGATACAGATTTGAAATCTGCACACATGCACGCTTCTTATGACGTAGAAATTACACGGATCGGTGATTGGTCGGAAAATTCGATATCTAGCGATGCCGGCATGGCCGTTTCTGCCAATCCAAACTAGTCAACAAAAAATATGATTTTCTCCAAAACTGTGCACCGCATGGCAAATCCAGATACAGATTTGAAATCTGCACACATGCACGCTTCTTATGACGTAGAAATTACACGGATCGGTGATTGGTCAGAAAATTCGATGTCTGGCGATGCCGGCATGGGCGTTTCGCCCAATCCAAACAAGTCAACAAAAAATATGATTTTCTCCAAAACTGTGCACCGCATGGGAACTCCAGATACAGATTTGAAATCTGCACACATGCACGCTTCTTATGACGTAGAAATTACACGGATCGGTGATTGGTCAGAAAATTCGATGTCTGGCGATGCCGGCATGGCCGTTTCGGCCAATCCAAACACGTCAACAAAAAATATGATTTTCTCCAAAACTGTGCACCGCATGGGAACTCCAGATACAGATTTGAAATCTGCACACATGCACGCTTCTTATGACGTAGAAATTACACGGATCGGTGATTGGTCGGAAAATTCGATATCTGGCGATGCCGGCATGGCCGTTTCGGCCAATCCAAACTAGTCAACAAAAAATATGATTTTCTCCAAAACTGTGCACCGCATGGCAAATCCAGATACAGATTTGAAATCTGCACACATGCACGCTTCTTATGACGTAGAAATTACACGGATCGGTGATTGGTCGGAAAATTCGATATCTGGCGATGCCGGCATGGCCGTTTCGCCCAATCCAAACTAGTCAACAAAAAATATGATTTTCTCCAAGACTGTGCACCGCATGGGAACTCCAAATACCGATTTGAAATCTGCACACATGCACGCTTCTAATGACGTAGAAATTACACGGATCGGTGATTGGTCGGAAAATTCGATATCTGGCGATGCCGGCATGGCCGTTTCGCCCAATCCAAACTAGTCAACAAAAAATATGATTTTCTCCAAAACTGTGCACCGCATGGCAAATCCAGGTACAGATTTGAAATCTGCACACGTGCACGCTTCTTATGACGTAGAAATTACACGGATCGGTGATTGGTCAGAAAATTCGATGTCTGGCGATGCCGGCATGGCCGTTTCGGCCAATCCAAACTAGTCAACAAAAAATATGATTTTCTCCAAAACTGTGCACCGCATGGGAAATCCAGATACAGATTTGAAATCTGCATACATGCACGCTTCTTATGACGTAGAAATTACACGGATCGGTGATTGGTCGGAAAATTCGATATCTGGCGATGCCGGCATGGCCGTTTCGCCCAATCCAAACTAGTCAACAAAAAATATGATTTTCTCCAAAACTGTGCACCGCATGGCAAATCCAGGTACAGATTTGAAATCTGCACACGTGCACGCTTCTTATGACGTAGAAATTACACGGATCGGTGATTGGTCAGAAAATTCGATGTCTGGCGATGCCGGCATGGCCGTTTCGCCCAATCCAAACTAGTCAACAAAAAATATGATTTTCTCCAAAACTGTGCACCGCATGGCAAATCCAGATACAGATTTGAAATCTGCACACATGCACGCTTCTTATGACGTAGAAATTACACGGATCGGTGATTGGTCGGAAAATTCGATATCTGGCGATGCCGGCATGGCCGTTTCGGCCAATCCAAACTAGTCAACAAAAAATATGATTTTCTCCAAAACTGTGCACCGCATGGGAAATCCAGATACAGATTTGAAATCTGCATACATGCACGCTTCTTATGACGTAGAAATTACACGGATCGGTGATTGGTCGGAAAATTCGATATCTGGCGATGCCGGCATGGCCGTTTCGCCCAATCCAAACTAGTCAACAAAAAATATGATTTTCTCCAAAACTGTGCACCGCATGGCAAATCCAGGTACAGATTTGAAATCTGCACACGTGCACGCTTCTTATGACGTAGAAATTACACGGATCGGTGATTGGTCAGAAAATTCGATGTCTGGCGATGCCGGCATGGCCGTTTCGCCCAATCCAAACTAGTCAACAAAAAATATGATTTTCTCCAAAACTGTGCACCGCATGGGAAATCCAGATACAGATTTGAAATCTGCACACATGCACGCTTCTTATGACGTAGAAATTACACGGATCGGTGATTGGTCGGAAAATTCGATATCTGGCGATGCCGGCATGGCCGTTTCGGCCAATCCAAACTAGTCAACAAAAAATATGATTTTCTCCAAAACTGTGCACCGCATGGCAAATCCAGATACAGATTTGAAATCTGCACACATGCACGCTTCTTATGACGTAGAAATTACACGGATCGGTGATTGGTCGGAAAATGCGATATCTGGCGATGCCGGCATGGCCGTTTCGGCCAATCCAAACTAGTCAACAAAAAATATGATTTTCTCCAAAACTGTGCACCGCATGGCAAATCCAGATACAGATTTGAAATCTGCACACATGCACGCTTCTTATGACGTAGAAATTACATGGATCGGTGATTGGTCGGAAAATTCGATATCTGGCGATGCCGGCATGGCCGTTTCGGCCAATCCAAACTAGTCAACAAAAAATATGATTTTCTCCAAAACTGTGCACCGCATGGCAAATCCAGATACAGATTTGAAATCTGCACACATGCACGCTTCTTATGACGTAGAAATTACACGGATCGGTGATTGGTCGGAAAATTCGATATCTGGCGATGCCGGCATGGCCGTTTCGGCCAATCCAAACTAGTCAACAAAAAATATGATTTTCTCCAAAACTGTGCACCGCATGGCAAATCCAGATACAGATTTGAAATCTGCACACATGCACGCTTCTTATGACGTAGAAATTACACAGATCGGTGATTGGTCGGAAAATTCGATATCTGGCGATGCCGGCATGGCCGTTTCGCCCAATCCAAACTAGTCAACAAAAAATATGATTTTCTCCAAGACTGTGCACCGCATGGGAACTCCAAATACCGATTTGAAATCTGCACACATGCACGCTTCTAATGACGTAGAAATTACACGGATCGGTGATTGGTCGGAAAATTCGATATCTGGCGATGCCGGCATGGCCGTTTCGGCCAATCCAAACTAGTCAACAAAAAATATGATTTTCTCCAAAACTGTGCACCGCATGGCAAATCCAGATACAGATTTGAAATCTGCACACATGCACGCTTCTTATGACGTAGAAATTACACAGATCGGTGATTGGTCGGAAAATTCGATATCTGGCGATGCCGGCATGGCCGTTTCGCCCAATCCAAACTAGTCAACAAAAAATATGATTTTCTCCAAAACTGTGCACCGCATGGGAAATCCAGATACAGATTTGAAATCTGCACACATGCACGCTTCTTATGACGTAGAAATTACACGGATCGGTGATTGGTCGGAAAATTCGATATCTGGCGATGCCGGCATGGCCGTTTCGGCCAATCCAAACTAGTCAACAAAAAATATGATTTTCTCCAAAACTGTGCACCGCATGGCAAATCCAGATACAGATTTGAAATCTGCACACCTGCACGCATCTTATGACGTAGAAATTACACGGATCGGTGATTGGTCGGAAAATTCGATATCTGGCGATGCCGGCATGGCCGTTTCGCCCAATCCAAACTAGTCAACAAAAAATATGATTTTCTCCAAAACTGTGCACCGCATGGGAACTCCAGATACAGATTTGAAATCTGCACACATGCACGCTTCTTATGACGTAGGAATTACACGGATCGGTGATTGGTCAGAAAATTCGATGTCTGGCGATGCCGGCATGGCCGTTTCGCCCAATCCAAACTAGTCAACAAAAAATATGATTTTCTCCAAAACTGTGCACCGCATGGGAAATCCAGATACAGATTTGAAATCTGCACACATGCACGCTTCTTATGACGTAGAAATTACACGGATCGGTGATTGGTCGGAAAATTCGATATCTGGCGATGCCGGCATGGCCGTTTCGCCCAATCCAAACTAGTCAACAAAAAATATGATTTTCTCCAAAACTGTGCACCGCATGGCAAATCCAGGTACAGATTTGAAATCTGCACACGTGCACGCTTCTTATGACGTAGAAATTACACGGATCGGTGATTGGTCAGAAAATTCGATGTCTGGCGATGCCGGCATGGCCGTTTCGCCCAATCCAAACTAGTCAACAAAAAATATGATTTTCTCCAAAACTGTGCACCGCATGGGAACTCCAGATACAGATTTGAAATCTGCACACATGCACGCTTCTTATGACGTAGAAATTACACGGATCGGTGATTGGTCAGAAAATTCGATGTCTGGCGATGCCGGCATGGCCGTTTCGGCCAATCCAAACAAATCAACAAAAAATATGATTTTCTCCAAAACTGTGCACCGCATGGCAAATCCAGATACAGATTTGAAATCTGCACACATGCACGCTTCTTATGACGTAGAAATTACACGGATCGGTGATTGGTCGGAAAATTCGATATCTGGCGATGCCGGCATGGCCGTTTCGGCCAATCCAAACTAGTCAACAAAAAATATGATTTTCTCCAAAACTGTGCACCGCATGGCAAATCCAGATACAGATTTGAAATCTGCACACATGCACGCTTCTTATGACGTAGAAATTACACGGATCGGTGATTGGTCGGAAAATGCGATATCTGGCGATGCCGGCATGGCCGTTTCGGCCAATCCAAACTAGTCAACAAAAAATATGATTTTCTCCAAAACTGTGCACCGCATGGCAAATCCAGATACAGATTTGAAATCTGCACACATGCACGCTTCTTATGACGTAGAAATTACATGGATCGGTGATTGGTCGGAAAATTCGATATCTGGCGATGCCGGCATGGCCGTTTCGGCCAATCCAAACTAGTCAACAAAAAATATGATTTTCTCCAAAACTGTGCACCGCATGGCAAATCCAGATACAGATTTGAAATCTGCACACATGCACGCTTCTTATGACGTAGAAATTACACGGATCGGTGATTGGTCGGAAAATTCGATATCTGGCGATGCCGGCATGGCCGTTTCGCCCAATCCAAACTAGTCAACAAAAAATATGATTTTCTCCAAGACTGTGCACCGCATGGGAACTCCAAATACCGATTTGAAATCTGCACACATGCACGCTTCTAATGACGTAGAAATTACACGGATCGGTGATTGGTCGGAAAATTCGATATCTGGCGATGCCGGCATGGCCGTTTCGGCCAATCCAAACTAGTCAACAAAAAATATGATTTTCTCCAAAACTGTGCACCGCATGGCAAATCCAGATACAGATTTGAAATCTGCACACATGCACGCTTCTTATGACGTAGAAATTACACGGATCGGTGATTGGTCGGAAAATTCGATATCTGGCGATGCCGGCATGGCCGTTTCGGCCAATCCAAACTAGTCAACAAAAAATATGATTTTCTCCAAAACTGTGCACCGCATGGCAAATCCAGATACAGATTTGAAATCTGCACACATGCACGCTTCTTATGACGTAGAAATTACACAGATCGGTGATTGGTCGGAAAATTCGATATCTGGCGATGCCGGCATGGCCGTTTCGCCCAATCCAAACTAGTCAACAAAAAATATGATTTTCTCCAAGACTGTGCACCGCATGGGAACTCCAAATACAGATTTGAAATCTGCACACATGCACGCTTCTAATGACGTAGAAATTACACGGATCGGTGATTGGTCGGAAAATTCGATATCTGGCGATGCCGGCATGGCCGTTTCGGCCAATCCAAACTAGTCAACAAAAAATATGATTTTCTCCAAAACTGTGCACCGCATGGCAAATCCAGATACAGATTTGAAATCTGCACACCTGCACGCATCTTATGACGTAGAAATTACACGGATCGGCGATTGGTCGGAAAATTCGATATCTGGCGATGCCGGCATGGCCGTTTCGCCCAATCCAAACTAGTCAACAAAAAATATGATTTTCTCCAAGACTGTGCACCGCATGGGAACTCCAAATACCGATTTGAAATCTGCACACATGCACGCTTCTAATGACGTAGAAATTACACGGATCGGTGATTGGTCGGAAAATTCGATATCTGGCGATGCCGGCATGGCCGTTTCGGCCAATCCAAACTAGTCAACAAAAAATATGATTTTCTCCAAAACTGTGCACCGCATGGCAAATCCAGATACAGATTTGAAATCTGCACACCTGCACGCATCTTATGACGTAGAAATTACACGGATCGGCGATTGGTCGGAAAATTCGATATCTGGCGATGCCGGCATGGCCGTTTCGCCCAATCCAAACTAGTCAACAAAAAATATGATTTTCTCCAAAACTGTGCACCGCATGGGAACTCCAGATACAGATTTGAAATCTGCACACATGCACGCTTCTTATGACGTAGGAATTACACGGATCGGTGATTGGTCAGAAAATTCGATGTCTGGCGATGCCGGCATGGCCGTTTCGCCCAATCCAAACTAGTCAACAAAAAATATGATTTTCTCCAAAACTGTGCACCGCATGGGAAATCCAGATACAGATTTGAAATCTGCACACATGCACGCTTCTTATGACGTAGAAATTACACGGATCGGTGATTGGTCGGAAAATTCGATATCTGGCGATGCCGGCATGGCCGTTTCGCCCAATCCAAACTAGTCAACAAAAAATATGATTTTCTCCAAAACTGTGCACCGCATGGCAAATCCAGGTACAGATTTGAAATCTGCACACGTGCACGCTTCTTATGACGTAGAAATTACACGGATCGGTGATTGGTCAGAAAATTCGATGTCTGGCGATGCCGGCATGGCCGTTTCGCCCAATCCAAACTAGTCAACAAAAAATATGATTTTCTCCAAAACTGTGCACCGCATGGGAACTCCAGATACAGATTTGAAATCTGCACACATGCACGCTTCTTATGACGTAGAAATTACACGGATCGGTGATTGGTCAGAAAATTCGATGTCTGGCGATGCCGGCATGGCCGTTTCGGCCAATCCAAACAAATCAACAAAAAATATGATTTTCTCCAAAACTGTGCACCGCATGGCAAATCCAGATACAGATTTGAAATCTGCACACATGCACGCTTCTTATGACGTAGAAATTACACAGATCGGTGATTGGTCGGAAAATTCGATATCTGGCGATGCCAGCATGGCCGTTTCGGCCAATCCAAACTAGTCAACAAAAAATATGATTTTCTCCAAAACTGTGCACCGCATGGCAAATCCAGATACAGATTTGAAATCTGCACACCTGCACACATCTTATGACGTAGAAATTACACGGATCGGCGATTGGTCGGAAAATTCGATATCTGGCGATGCCGGCATGGCCGTTTCGCCCAATCCAAACTAGTCAACAAAAAATATGATTTTCTCCAAGACTGTGCACCGCATGGGAACTCCAAATACCGATTTGAAATCTGCACACATGCACGCTTCTAATGACGTAGAAATTACACGGATCGGTGATTGGTCGGAAAATTCGATATCTGGCGATGCCGGCATGGCCGTTTCGGCCAATCCAAACTAGTCAACAAAAAATATGATTTTCTCCAAAACTGTGCACCGCATGGCAAATCCAGATACAGATTTGAAATCTGCACACCTGCACGCATCTTATGACGTAGAAATTACACGGATCGGCGATTGGTCGGAAAATTCGATATCTGGCGATGCCGGCATGGCCGTTTCGCCCAATCCAAACTAGTCAACAAAAAATATGATTTTCTCCAAAACTGTGCACCGCATGGGAACTCCAGATACAGATTTGAAATCTGCACACATGCACGCTTCTTATGACGTAGGAATTACACGGATCGGTGATTGGTCAGAAAATTCGATGTCTGGCGATGCCGGCATGGCCGTTTCGCCCAATCCAAACTAGTCAACAAAAAATATGATTTTCTCCAAAACTGTGCACCGCATGGGAAATCCAGATACAGATTTGAAATCTGCACACATGCACGCTTCTTATGACGTAGAAATTACACGGATCGGTGATTGGTCGGAAAATTCGATATCTGGCGATGCCGGCATGGCCGTTTCGCCCAATCCAAACTAGTCAACAAAAAATATGATTTTCTCCAAAACTGTGCACCGCATGGCAAATCCAGGTACAGATTTGAAATCTGCACACGTGCACGCTTCTTATGACGTAGAAATTACACGGATCGGTGATTGGTCAGAAAATTCGATGTCTGGCGATGCCGGCATGGCCGTTTCGCCCAATCCAAACTAGTCAACAAAAAATATGATTTTCTCCAAAACTGTGCACCGCATGGGAACTCCAGATACAGATTTGAAATCTGCACACATGCACGCTTCTTATGACGTAGAAATTACACGGATCGGTGATTGGTCAGAAAATTCGATGTCTGGCGATGCCGGCATGGCCGTTTCGGCCAATCCAAACAAATCAACAAAAAATATGATTTTCTCCAAAACTGTGCACCGCATGGCAAATCCAGATACAGATTTGAAATCTGCACACATGCACGCTTCTTATGACGTAGAAATTACACGGATCGGTGATTGGTCGGAAAATTCGATATCTGGCGATGCCGGCATGGCCGTTTCGGCCAATCCAAACTAGTCAACAAAAAATATGATTTTCTCCAAAACTGTGCACCGCATGGCAAATCCAGATACAGATTTGAAATCTGCACACATGCACGCTTCTTATGACGTAGAAATTACACGGATCGGTGATTGGTCAGAAAATTCGATGTCTGGCGATGCCGGCATGGGCGTTTCGCCCAATCCAAACTAGTCAACAAAAAATATGATTTTCCCCAAAACTGTGCACCGCATGGCAAATCCAGATACAGATTTGAAATCTGCACACATGCACGCTTCTTATGACGTAGAAATTACACGGATCGGTGATTGGTCAGAAAATTCGATGTCTGGCGATGCCGGCATGGGCGTTTCGCCCAATCCAAACTAGTCAACAAAAAATATGATTTTCTCCAAAACTGTGCACCGCATGGCAAATCCAGATACAGATTTGAAATCTGCACACATGCGCGCTTCTTATGACGTAGAAATTACACGGATCGGTGATTGGTCAGAAAATTCGATGTCTGGCGATGCCGGCATGGCCGTTTCGCCCAATCCAAACTAGTCAACAAAAAATATGATTTTCTCCAAAACTGTGCACCGCATGGCAAATCCAGATACAGATTTGAAATCTGCACACCTGCACGCATCTTATGACGTAGAAATTACACGGATCGGTGATTGGTCGGAAAATTCGATATCTGGCGATGCCGGCATGGCCGTTTCTGCCAATCCAAACTAGTCAACAAAAAATATGATTTTCTCCAAAACTGTGCACCGCATGGGAACTCCAGATACAGATTTGAAATCTGCACACATGCACGCTTCTTATGACGTAGAAATTACACGGATCGGTGATTGGTCAGAAAATTCGATGTCTGGCGATGCCGGCATGGCCGTTTCGGCCAATCCAAACAAGTCAACAAAAAATATGATTTTCTCCAAAACTGTGCACCGCATGGGAACTCCAGATACAGATTTGAAATCTGCACACATGCACGCTTCTTATGACGTAGAAATTACACGGATCGGTGATTGGTCGGAAAATTCGATATCTGGCGATGCGGGCATGGCCGTTTCGGCCAATCCAAACTAGTCAACAAAAAATATGATTTTCTCCAAAACTGTGCACCGCATGACAAATCCAGATACAGATTTGAAATCTGCACACATGCACGCTTCTTATGACGTAGAAATTACATGGATCGGTGATTGGTCGGAAAATTCGATATCTGGCGATGCCGGCATGGCCGTTTCGCCCAATCCAAACTAGTCAACAAAAAATATGATTTTCTCCAAGACTGTGCACCGCATGGGAACTCCAAATACCGATTTGAAATCTGCACACATGCACGCTTCTAATGACGTAGAAATTACACGGATCGGTGATTGGTCGGAAAATTCGATATCTGGCGATGCCGGCATGGCCGTTTCGGCCAATCCAAACTAGTCAACAAAAAATATGATTTTCTCCAAAACTGTGCACCGCATGGCAAATCCAGATACAGATTTGAAATCTGCACACCTGCACGCATCTTATGACGTAGAAATTACACGGATCGGTGATTGGTCGGAAAATTCGATATCTGGCGATGCCGGCATGGCCGTTTCGCCCAATCCAAACTAGTCAACAAAAAATATGATTTTCTCCAAAACTGTGCACCGCATGGGAACTCCAGATACAGATTTGAAATCTGCACACATGCACGCTTCTTATGACGTAGAAATTACACGGATCGGTGATTGGTCAGAAAATTCGATGTCTGGCGATGCCGGCATGGCCGTTTCGGCCAATCCAAACTAGTCAACAAAAAATATGATTTTCTCCAAAACTGTGCACCGCATGGCAAATCCAGATACAGATTTGAAATCTGCACACATGCACGCTTCTTTTGACGTAGAAATTACACGGATCGGTGATTGGTCGGAAAATTCGATATCTGGCGATGCCGGCATGGCCGTTTCGCCCAATCCAAACTAGTCAACAAAACATATGATTTTCTCCAAAACTGTGCACCGCATGGCAAATCCAGGTACAGATTTGAAATCTGCACACGTGCACGCTTCTTATGACGTAGAAATTACACGGATCGGTGATTGGTCAGAAAATTCGATGTCTGGCGATGCCGGCATGGCCGTTTCGCCCAATCCAAACTAGTCAACAAAAAATATGATTTTCTCCAAAACTGTGCACCGCATGGCAAATCCAGATACAGATTTGAAATCTGCACACATGCACGCTTCTTATGACGTAGAAATTACACGGATCGGTGATTGGTCGGAAAATTCGATATCTGGCGATGCCGGCATGGCCGTTTCGCCCAATCCAAACTAGTCAACAAAAAATATGATTTTCTCCAAAACTGTGCACCGCATGGCAAATCCAGGTACAGATTTGAAATCTGCACACGTGCACGCTTCTTATGACGTAGAAATTACACGGATCGGTGATTGGTCAGAAAATTCGATGTCTGGCGATGCCGGCATGGCCGTTTCGCCCAATCCAAACTAGTCAACAAAAAATATGATTTTCTCCAAAACTGTGCACCGCATGGCAAATCCAGATACAGATTTGAAATCTGCACACATGCACGCTTCTTATGACGTAGAAATTACACGGATCGGTGATTGGTCGGAAAATTCGATATCTGGCGATGCCGGCATGACCGTTTCGCCCAATCCAAACTAGTCAACAAAAAATATGATTTTCTCCAAAACTGTGCACCGCATGGGAACTCCAGATACAGATTTGAAATCTGCACACATGCACGCTTCTTATGACGTAGAAATTACACGGATCGGTGATTGGTCGGAAAATGCGATATCTGGCGATGCCGGCATGGCCGTTTCGGCCAATCCAAACTAGTCAACAAAAAATATGATTTTCTCCAAAACTGTGCACCGCATGGCAAATCCAGATACAGATTTGAAATCTGCACACATGCACGCTTCTTATGACGTAGAAATTACACGGATCGGTGATTGGTCGGAAAATTCGATATCTGGCGATGCCGGCATGGCCGTTTCGGCCAATCCAAACAAGTCAACAAAAAATATGATTTTCTCCAAAACTGTGCACCGCATGGGAACTCCAGATACAGATTTGAAATCTGCACACATGCACGCTTCTTATGACGTAGAAATTACACGGATCGGTGATTGGTCGGAAAATTCAATATCTGGCGATGCCGGCATGGCCGTTTCGCCCAATCCAAACTAGTCAACAAAAAATATGATTTTCTCCAAAACTGTGCACCGCATGGCAAATCCAGATACAGATTTGAAATCTGCACACATGCACGCTTCTTATGACGTAGAAATTACACGGATCGGTGATTGGTCGGAAAATTCGATATCTGGCGATGCCGGCATGGCCGTTTCGCCCAATCCAAACTAGTCAACAAAAAATATGATTTTCTCCAAGACTGTGCACCGCATGGGAACTCCAAATACCGATTTGAAATCTGCACACATGCACGCTTCTAATGACGTAGAAATTACACGGATCGGTGATTGGTCGGAAAATTCGATATCTGGCGATGCCGGCATGGCCGTTTCGCCCAATCCAAACTAGTCAACAAAAAATATGATTTTCTCCAAAACTGTGCACCGCATGGCAAATCCAGATACAGATTTGAAATCTGCACACATGCACGCTTCTTATGACGTAGAAATTACACGGATCGGTGATTGGTCGGAAAATTCGATATCTGGCGATGCCGGCATGACCGTTTCGCCCAATCCAAACTAGTCAACAAAAAATATGATTTTCTCCAAAACTGTGCACCGCATGGGAACTCCAGATACAGATTTGAAATCTGCACACATGCACGCTTCTTATGACGTAGAAATTACACGGATCGGTGATTGGTCAGAAAATTCGATGTCTGGCGATGCCGGCATGGCCGTTTCGCCCAATCCAAACTAGTCAACAAAAAATATGATTTTCTCCAAGACTGTGCACCGCATGGGAACTCCAAATACCGATTTGAAATCTGCACACATGCACGCTTCTTATGACGTAGAAATTACACGGATCGGTGATTGGTCGGAAAATTCGATATCTGGCGATGCCGGCATGGCCGTTTCGCCCAATCCAAACTAGTCAACAAAAAATATGATTTTCTCCAAAACTGTGCACCGCATGGCAAATCCAGATACAGATTTGAAATCTGCACACATGCACGCTTCTTATGACGTAGAAATTACACGGATCGGTGATTGGTCGGAAAATTCGATATCTGGCGATGCCGGCATGGCCGTTTCGCCCAATCCAAACTAGTCAACAAAAAATATGATTTTCTCCAAAACTGTGCACCGCATGGCAAATCCAGGTACAGATTTGAAATCTGCACACGTGCACGCTTCTTATGACGTAGAAATTACATGGATCGGTGATTGGTCAGAAAATTCGATGTCTGGCGATGCCGGCATGGCCGTTTCGCCCAATCCAAACTAGTCAACAAAAAATATGATTTTCTCCAAAACTGTGCACCGCATGGCAAATCCAGATACAGATTTGAAATCTGCACACCTGCACGCATCTTATGACGTAGAAATTACACGGATCGGTGATTGGTCGGAAAATTCGATATCTGGCGATGCCGGCATGGCCGTTTCGCCCAATCCAAACTGGTCAACAAAAAATATGATTTTCTCCAAAACTGTGCACCGCATGGGAACTCCAGATACAGATTTGAAATCTGCACACATGCACGCTTCTTATGACGTAGAAATTACACGGATCGGTGATTGGTCAGAAAATTCGATGTCTGGCGATGCCGGCATGGCCGTTTCGCCCAATCCAAACTAGTCAACAAAAAATATGATTTTCTCCAAAACTGTGCACCGCATGGCAAATCCAGATACAGATTTGAAATCTGCACACCTGCACGCATCTTATGACGTAGAAATTACACGGATCGGTGATTGGTCGGAAAATTCGATATCTGGCGATGCCGGCATGGCCGTTTCGCCCAATCCAAACTGGTCAACAAAAAATATGATTTTCTCCAAAACTGTGCACCGCATGGGAACTCCAGATACAGATTTGAAATCTGCACACATGCACGCTTCTTATGACGTAGAAATTACACGGATCGGTGATTGGTCAGAAAATTCGATGTCTGGCGATGCCGGCATGGCCGTTTCGGCCAATCCAAACTAGTCAACAAAAAATATGATTTTCTCCAAAACTGTGCACCGCATGGGAAATCCAGATACAGATTTGAAATCTGCACACATGCACGCTTCTTATGACGTAGAAATTACACGGATCGGTGATTGGTCGGAAAATTCGATATCTGGCGATGCCGGCATGGCCGTTTCGCCCAATCCAAACTAGTCAACAAAAAGTATGATTTTCTCCAAAACTGTGCACCGCATGGCAAATCCAGGTACAGATTTGAAATCTGCACACGTGCACGCTTCTTATGACGTAGAAATTACATGGATCGGTGATTGGTCAGAAAATTCGATGTCTGGCGATGCCGGCATGGCCGTTTCGCCCAATCCAAACTAGTCAACAAAAAATATGATTTTCTCCAAAACTGTGCACCGCATGGCAAATCCAGATACAGATTTGAAATCTGCACACATGCACGCTTCTTATGACGTAGAAATTACACGGATCGGTGATTGGTCGGAAAATTCGATATCTGGCGATGCCGGCATGGCCGTTTCGCCCAATCCAAACTAGTCAACAAAAAATATGATTTTCTCCAAAACTGTGCACCGCATGGCAAATCCAGGTACAGATTTGAAATCTGCACACGTGCACGCTTCTTATGACGTAGAAATTACACGGATCGGTGATTGGTCAGAAAATTCGATGTCTGGCGATGCCGGCATGGCCGTTTCGCCCAATCCAAACTAGTCAACAAAAAATATGATTTTCTCCAAAACTGTGCACCGCATGGCAAATCCAGATACAGATTTGAAATCTGCACACATGCACGCTTCTTATGACGTAGAAATTACACGGATCGGTGATTGGTCGGAAAATTCGATATCTGGCGATGCCGGCATGGCCGTTTCGCCCAATCCAAACTAGTCAACAAAAAATATGATTTTCTCCAAAACTGTGCACCGCATGGCAAATCCAGGTACAGATTTGAAATCTGCACACGTGCACGCTTCTTATGACGTAGAAATTACACGGATCGGTGATTGGTCAGAAAATTCGATGTCTGGCGATGCCGGCATGGCCGTTTCGCCCAATCCAAACTAGTCAACAAAAAATATGATTTTCTCCAAAACTGTGCACCGCATGGCAAATCCAGATACAGATTTGAAATCTGCACACATGCACGCTTCTTATGACGTAGAAATTACACGGATCGGTGATTGGTCGGAAAATTCGATATCTGGCGATGCCGGCATGACCGTTTCGCCCAATCCAAACTAGTCAACAAAAAATATGATTTTCTCCAAAACTGTGCACCGCATGGGAACTCCAGATACAGATTTGAAATCTGCACACATGCACGCTTCTTATGACGTAGAAATTACACGGATCGGTGATTGGTCGGAAAATGCGATATCTGGCGATGCCGGCATGGCCGTTTCGGCCAATCCAAACTAGTCAACAAAAAATATGATTTTCTCCAAAACTGTGCACCGCATGGCAAATCCAGATACAGATTTGAAATCTGCACACATGCACGCTTCTTATGACGTAGAAATTACACGGATCGGTGATTGGTCGGAAAATTCGATATCTGGCGATGCCGGCATGGCCGTTTCGGCCAATCCAAACAAGTCAACAAAAAATATGATTTTCTCCAAAACTGTGCACCGCATGGGAACTCCAGATACAGATTTGAAATCTGCACACATGCACGCTTCTTATGACGTAGAAATTACACGGATCGGTGATTGGTCGGAAAATTCAATATCTGGCGATGCCGGCATGGCCGTTTCGCCCAATCCAAACTAGTCAACAAAAAATATGATTTTCTCCAAAACTGTGCACCGCATGGCAAATCCAGATACAGATTTGAAATCTGCACACATGCACGCTTCTTATGACGTAGAAATTACACGGATCGGTGATTGTTCGGAAAATTCGATATCTGGCGATGCCGGCATGGCCGTTTCGCCCAATCCAAACTAGTCAACAAAAAATATGATTTTCTCCAAGACTGTGCACCGCATGGGAACTCCAAATACCGATTTGAAATCTGCACACATGCACGCTTCTAATGACGTAGAAATTACACGGATCGGTGATTGGTCGGAAAATTCGATATCTGGCGATGCCGGCATGGCCGTTTCGCCCAATCCAAACTAGTCAACAAAAAATATGATTTTCTCCAAAACTGTGCACCGCATGGCAAATCCAGATACAGATTTGAAATCTGCACACATGCACGCTTCTTATGACGTAGAAATTACACGGATCGGTGATTGGTCGGAAAATTCGATATCTGGCGATGCCGGCATGGCCGTTTCGCCCAATCCAAACTAGTCAACAAAAAATATGATTTTCTCCAAAACTGTGCACCGCATGGCAAATCCAGGTACAGATTTGAAATCTGCACACGTGCACGCTTCTTATGACGTAGAAATTACATGGATCGGTGATTGGTCAGAAAATTCGATGTCTGGCGATGCCGGCATGGCCGTTTCGCCCAATCCAAACTAGTCAACAAAAAATATGATTTTCTCCAAAACTGTGCACCGCATGGCAAATCCAGATACAGATTTGAAATCTGCACACCTGCACGCATCTTATGACGTAGAAATTACACGGATCGGTGATTGGTCGGAAAATTCGATATCTGGCGATGCCGGCATGGCCGTTTCGGCCAATCCAAACTAGTCAACAAAAAATATGATTTTCTCCAAAACTGTGCACCGCATGGGAACTCCAGATACAGATTTGAAATCTGCACACATGCACGCTTCTTATGACGTAGAAATTACACGGATCGGTGATTGGTCGGAAAATTCGATGTCTGGCGATGCCGGCATGGCCGTTTCGCCCAATCCAAACTAGTCAACAAAAAATATGATTTTCTCCAAAACTGTGCACCGCATGGCAAATCCAGATACAGATTTGAAATCTGCACACCTGCACGCATCTTATGACGTAGAAATTACACGGATCGGTGATTGGTCGGAAAATTCGATATCTGGCGATGCCGGCATGGCCGTTTCGCCCAATCCAAACTGGTCAACAAAAAATATGATTTTCTCCAAAACTGTGCACCGCATGGGAACTCCAGATACAGATTTGAAATCTGCACACATGCACGCTTCTTATGACGTAGAAATTACACGGATCGGTGATTGGTCAGAAAATTCGATGTCTGGCGATGCCGGCATGGCCGTTTCGGCCAATCCAAACTAGTCAACAAAAAATATGATTTTCTCCAAAACTGTGCACCGCATGGGAAATCCAGATACAGATTTGAAATCTGCACACATGCACGCTTCTTATGACGTAGAAATTACACGGATCGGTGATTGGTCGGAAAATTCGATATCTGGCGATGCCGGCATGGCCGTTTCGGCCAATCCAAACTAGTCAACAAAAAATATGATTTTCTCCAAGACTGTGCACCGCATGGGAACTCCAAATACAGATTTGAAATCTGCACACATGCACGCTTCTAATGACGTAGAAATTACACGGATCGGTGATTGGTCGGAAAATTCGATATCTGGCGATGCCGGCATGGCCGTTTCGCCCAATCCAAACTAGTCAACAAAAAGTATGATTTTCTCCAAAACTGTGCACCGCATGGCAAATCCAGGTACAGATTTGAAATCTGCACACGTGCACGCTTCTTATGACGTAGAAATTACATGGATCGGTGATTGGTCAGAAAATTCGATGTCTGGCGATGCCGGCATGGCCGTTTCGCCCAATCCAAACTAGTCAACAAAAAATATGATTTTCTCCAAAACTGTGCACCGCATGGCAAATCCAGATACAGATTTGAAATCTGCACACATGCACGCTTCTTATGACGTAGAAATTACACGGATCGGTGATTGGTCGGAAAATTCGATATCTGGCGATGCCGGCATGGCCGTTTCGGCCAATCCAAACTAGTCAACAAAAAATATGATTTTCTCCAAAACTGTGCACCGCATGGGAAATCCAGATACAGATTTGAAATCTGCACACATGCACGCTTCTTATGACGTAGAAATTACACGGATCGGTGATTGGTCGGAAAATGCGATATCTGGCGATGCCGGCATGGCCGTTTCGGCCAATCCAAACTAGTCAACAAAAAATATGATTTTCTCCAAAACTGTGCACCGCATGGCAAATCCAGATACAGATTTGAAATCTGCACACATGCACGCTTCTTATGACGTAGAAATTACATGGATCGGTGATTGGTCGGAAAATTCGATATCTGGCGATGCCGGCATGGCCGTTTCGGCCAATCCAAACTAGTCAACAAAAAATATGATTTTCTCCAAAACTGTGCACCGCATGGCAAATCCAGATACAGATTTGAAATCTGCACACATGCACGCTTCTTATGACGTAGAAATTACACGGATCGGTGATTGGTCGGAAAATTCGATATCTGGCGATGCCGGCATGGCCGTTTCGGCCAATCCAAACTAGTCAACAAAAAATATGATTTTCTCCAAGACTGTGCACCGCATGGGAACTCCAAATACAGATTTGAAATCTGCACACATGCACGCTTCTAATGACGTAGAAATTACACGGATCGGTGATTGGTCGGAAAATTCGATATCTGGCGATGCCGGCATGGCCGTTTCGGCCAATCCAAACTAGTCAACAAAAAATATGATTTTCTCCAAAACTGTGCACCGCATGGCAAATCCGGATACAGATTTGAAATCTGCACACATGCACGCTTCTTATGACGTAGAAATTACACGGATCGGTGATTGGTCGGAAAATTCGATATCTGGCGATGCCGGCATGGCCGTTTCGGCCAATCCAAACTAGTCAACAAAAAATATGATTTTCTCCAAAACTGTGCACCGCATGGCAAATCCAGATACAGATTTGAAATCTGCACACATGCACGCTTCTTATGACGTAGAAATTACACGGATCGGTGATTGGTCGGAAAATTCGATATCTGGCGATGCCGGCATGGCCGTTTCGGCCAATCCAAACTGGTCAACAAAAAATATGATTTTCTCCAAAACTGTGCACCGCATGGCAAATCCAGATACAGATTTGAAATCTGCACACCTGCACGCATCTTATGACGTAGAAATTACACGGATCGGTGATTGGTCGGAAAATTCGATATCTGGCGATGCCGGCATGGCCGTTTCGCCCAATCCAAACTAGTCAACAAAAAATATGATTTTCTCCAAAACTGTGCACCGCATGGCAAATCCAGGTACAGATTTGAAATCTGCACACCTGCACGCTTCTTATGACGTAGAAATTACACGGATCGGTGATTGGTCAGAAAATTCGATGTCTGGCGATGCCGGCATGGCCGTTTCGCCCAATCCAAACTAGTCAACAAAAAATATGATTTTCTCCAAAACTGTGCACCGCATGGCAAATCCAGATACAGATTTGAAATCTGCACACATGCACGCTTCTTATGACGTAGAAATTACACGGATCGGTGATTGGTCGGAAAATTCGATATCTGGCGATGCCGGCATGGCCGTTTCGGCCAATCCAAACTAGTCAACAAAAAATATGATTTTCTCCAAAACTGTGCACCGCATGGGAAATCCAGATACAGATTTGAAATCTGCACACATGCACGCTTCTTATGACGTAGAAATTACACGGATCGGTGATTGGTCGGAAAATTCGATATCTGGCGATGCCGGCATGGCCGTTTCGCCCAATCCAAACTAGTCAACAAAAAATATGATTTTCTCCAAAACTGTGCACCGCATGGCAAATCCAGGTACAGATTTGAAATCTGCACACGTGCACGCTTCTTATGACGTAGAAATTACACGGATCGGTGATTGGTCAGAAAATTCGATGTCTGGCGATGCCGGCATGGCCGTTTCGCCCAATCCAAACTAGTCAACAAAAAATATGATTTTCTCCAAAACTGTGCACCGCATGGCAAATCCAGATACAGATTTGAAATCTGCACACATGCACGCTTCTTATGACGTAGAAATTACACGGATCGGTGATTGGTCGGAAAATTCGATATCTGGCGATGCCGGCATGACCGTTTCGCCCAATCCAAACTAGTCAACAAAAAATATGATTTTCTCCAAAACTGTGCACCGCATGGGAACTCCAGATACAGATTTGAAATCTGCACACATGCACGCTTCTTATGACGTAGAAATTACACGGATCGGTGATTGGTCGGAAAATGCGATATCTGGCGATGCCGGCATGGCCGTTTCGGCCAATCCAAACTAGTCAACAAAAAATATGATTTTCTCCAAAACTGTGCACCGCATGGCAAATCCAGATACAGATTTGAAATCTGCACACATGCACGCTTCTTATGACGTAGAAATTACACGGATCGGTGATTGGTCGGAAAATTCGATATCTGGCGATGCCGGCATGGCCGTTTCGGCCAATCCAAACAAGTCAACAAAAAATATGATTTTCTCCAAAACTGTGCACCGCATGGGAACTCCAGATACAGATTTGAAATCTGCACACATGCACGCTTCTTATGACGTAGAAATTACACGGATCGGTGATTGGTCGGAAAATTCAATATCTGGCGATGCCGGCATGGCCGTTTCGCCCAATCCAAACTAGTCAACAAAAAATATGATTTTCTCCAAAACTGTGCACCGCATGGCAAATCCAGATACAGATTTGAAATCTGCACACATGCACGCTTCTTATGACGTAGAAATTACACGGATCGGTGATTGGTCGGAAAATTCGATATCTGGCGATGCCGGCATGGCCGTTTCGCCCAATCCAAACTAGTCAACAAAAAATATGATTTTCTCCAAAACTGTGCACCGCATGGCAAATCCAGATACAGATTTGAAATCTGCACACCTGCACGCATCTTATGACGTAGAAATTACACGGATCGGTGATTGGTCGGAAAATTCGATATCTGGCGATGCCGGCATGGCCGTTTCGCCCAATCCAAACTGGTCAACAAAAAATATGATTTTCTCCAAAACTGTGCACCGCATGGGAACTCCAGATACAGATTTGAAATCTGCACACATGCACGCTTCTTATGACGTAGAAATTACACGGATCGGTGATTGGTCAGAAAATTCGATGTCTGGCGATGCCGGCATGGCCGTTTCGCCCAATCCAAACTAGTCAACAAAAAATATGATTTTCTCCAAAACTGTGCACCGCATGGCAAATCCAGATACAGATTTGAAATCTGCACACATGCACGCTTCTTATGACGTAGAAATTACACGGATCGGTGATTGGTCGGAAAATTCGATATCTGGCGATGCCGGCATGGCCGTTTCGCCCAATCCAAACTGGTCAACAAAAAATATGATTTTCTCCAAAACTGTGCACCGCATGGGAACTCCAGATACAGATTTGAAATCTGCACACATGCACGCTTCTTATGACGTAGAAATTACACGGATCGGTGATTGGTCAGAAAATTCGATGTCTGGCGATGCCGGCATGGCCGTTTCGCCCAATCCAAACTAGTCAACAAAAAATATGATTTTCTCCAAAACTGTGCACCGCATGGCAAATCCAGATACAGATTTGAAATCTGCACACATGCACGCTTCTTATGACGTAGAAATTACACGGATCGGTGATTGGTCGGAAAATTCGATATCTGGCGATGCCGGCATGGCCGTTTCGCCCAATCCAAACTAGTCAACAAAAAATATGATTTTCTCCAAAACTGTGCACCGCATGGCAAATCCAGATACAGATTTGAAATCTGCACACCTGCACGCATCTTATGACGTAGAAATTACACGGATCGGTGATTGGTCGGAAAATTCGATATCTGGCGATGCCGGCATGGCCGTTTCGCCCAATCCAAACTGGTCAACAAAAAATATGATTTTCTCCAAAACTGTGCACCGCATGGGAAATCCAGATACAGATTTGAAATCTGCACACATGCACGCTTCTTATGACGTAGAAATTACACAGATCGGTGATTGGTCGGAAAATTCGATATCTGGCGATGCCGGCATGGCCGTTTCGCCCAATCCAAACTAGTCAACAAAAAATATGATTTTCTCCAAAACTGTGCAGCGCATGGCAAATCCAGGTACAGATTTGAAATCTGCACACGTGCACGCTTCTTATGACGTAGAAATTACACGGATCGGTGATTGGTCAGAAAATTCGATGTCTGGCGATGCCGGCATGGCCGTTTCGCCCAATCCAAACTAGTCAACAAAAAATATGATTTTCTCCAAAACTGTGCACCGCATGGCAAATCCAGATACAGATTTGAAATCTGCACACATGCACGCTTCTTATGACGTAGAAATTGCACGGATCGGTGATTGGTCAGAAAATTCGATGTCTGGCGATGCCGGCATGGGCGTTTCGCCCAATCCAAACTAGTCAACAAAAAATATGATTTTCCCCAAAACTGTGCACCGCATGGCAAATCCAGATACAGATTTGAAATCTGCACACGTGCACGCTTCTTATGACGTAGAAATTACACGGATCGGTGATTGGTCGGAAAATTCGATATCTGGCGATGCCGGCATGGCCGTTTCGCCCAATCCAAACTAGTCAACAAAAAATATGATTTTCTCCAAAACTGTGCACCGCATGGCAAATCCAGGTACAGATTTGAAATCTGCACACGTGCACGCTTCTTATGACGTAGAAATTACACGGATCGGTGATTGGTCAGAAAATTCGATGTCTGGCGATGCCGGCATGGCCGTTTCGCCCAATCCAAACTAGTCAACAAAAAATATGATTTTCTCCAAAACTGTGCACCGCATGGCAAATCCAGATACAGATTTGAAATCTGCACACATGCACGCTTCTTATGACGTAGAAATTACACGGATCGGTGATTGGTCGGAAAATTCGATATCTGGCGATGCCGGCATGACCGTTTCGCCCAATCCAAACTAGTCAACAAAAAATATGATTTTCTCCAAAACTGTGCACCGCATGGGAACTCCAGATACAGATTTGAAATCTGCACACATGCACGCTTCTTATGACGTAGAAATTACACGGATCGGTGATTGGTCGGAAAATGCGATATCTGGCGATGCCGGCATGGCCGTTTCGGCCAATCCAAACTAGTCAACAAAAAATATGATTTTCTCCAAAACTGTGCACCGCATGGCAAATCCAGATACAGATTTGAAATCTGCACACATGCACGCTTCTTATGACGTAGAAATTACATGGATCGGTGATTGGTCGGAAAATTCGATATCTGGCGATGCCGGCATGGCCGTTTCGGCCAATCCAAACTAGTCAACAAAAAATATGATTTTCTCCAAAACTGTGCACCGCATGGCAAATCCAGATACAGATTTGAAATCTGCACACATGCACGCTTCTTATGACGTAGAAATTACACGGATCGGTGATTGGTCGGAAAATTCGATATCTGGCGATGCCGGCATGGCCGTTTCGGCCAATCCAAACTAGTCAACAAAAAATATGATTTTCTCCAAGACTGTGCACCGCATGGGAACTCCAAATACAGATTTGAAATCTGCACACATGCACGCTTCTAATGACGTAGAAATTACACGGATCGGTGATTGGTCGGAAAATTCGATATCTGGCGATGCCGGCATGGCCGTTTCGGCCAATCCAAACTAGTCAACAAAAAATATGATTTTCTCCAAAACTGTGCACCGCATGGCAAATCCGGATACAGATTTGAAATCTGCACACATGCACGCTTCTTATGACGTAGAAATTACACGGATCGGTGATTGGTCGGAAAATTCGATATCTGGCGATGCCGGCATGGCCGTTTCGGCCAATCCAAACTAGTCAACAAAAAATATGATTTTCTCCAAAACTGTGCACCGCATGGCAAATCCAGATACAGATTTGAAATCTGCACACATGCACGCTTCTTATGACGTAGAAATTACACGGATCGGTGATTGGTCGGAAAATTCGATATCTGGCGATGCCGGCATGGCCGTTTCGGCCAATCCAAACTAGTCAACAAAAAATATGATTTTCTCCAAAACTGTGCACCGCATGGCAAATCCAGATACAGATTTGAAATCTGCACACATGCACGCTTCTTATGACGTAGAAATTACACGGATCGGTGATTGGTCGGAAAATTCGATATCTGGCGATGCCGGCATGGCCGTTTCGCCCAATCCAAACTAGTCAACAAAAAATATGATTTTCTCCAAGACTGTGCACCGCATGGGAACTCCAAATACCGATTTGAAATCTGCACACATGCACGCTTCTAATGACGTAGAAATTACACGGATCGGTGATTGGTCGGAAAATTCGATATCTGGCGATGCCGGCATGGCCGTTTCGCCCAATCCAAACTAGTCAACAAAAAATATGATTTTCTCCAAAACTGTGCACCGCATGGCAAATCCAGATACAGATTTGAAATCTGCACACATGCACGCTTCTTATGACGTAGAAATTACACGGATCGGTGATTGGTCGGAAAATTCGATATCTGGCGATGCCGGCATGGCCGTTTCGGCCAATCCAAACTAGTCAACAAAAAATATGATTTTCTCCAAAACTGTGCACCGCATGGCAAATCCAGATACAGATTTGAAATCTGCACACATGCACGCTTCTTATGACGTAGAAATTACACGGATCGGTGATTGGTCGGAAAATTCGATATCTGGCGATGCCGGCATGGCCGTTTCGGCCAATCCAAACTAGTCAACAAAAAATATGATTTTCTCCAAAACTGTGCACCGCATGGCAAATCCAGATACAGATTTGAAATCTGCACACATGCACGCTTCTTATGACGTAGAAATTACACGGATCGGTGATTGGTCGGAAAATTCGATATCTGGCGATGCCGGCATGGCCGTTTCGCCCAATCCAAACTGGTCAACAAAAAATATGATTTTCTCCAAAACTGTGCACCGCATGGGAAATCCAGATACAGATTTGAAATCTGCACACATGCACGCTTCTTATGACGTAGAAATTACACAGATCGGTGATTGGTCGGAAAATTCGATATCTGGCGATGCCGGCATGGCCGTTTCGGCCAATCCAAACTAGTCAACAAAAAATATGATTTTCTCCAAAACTGTGCACCGCATGGCAAATCCAGATACAGATTTGAAATCTGCACACATGCACGCTTCTTATGACGTAGAAATTACACGGATCGGTGATTGGTCGGAAAATTCGATATCTGGCGATGCCGGCATGGCCGTTTCGCCCAATCCAAACTAGTCAACAAAAAATATGATTTTCTCCAAGACTGTGCACCGCATGGGAACTCCAAATACAGATTTGAAATCTGCACACATGCACGCTTCTAATGATGTAGAAATTACACGGATCGGTGATTGGTCGGAAAATTCGATATCTGGCGATGCCGGCATGGCCGTTTCGCCCAATCCAAACTAGTCAACAAAAAATATGATTTTCTCCAAAACTGTGCACCGCATGGGAACTCCAGATACAGATTTGAAATCTGCACACATGCACGCTTCTTATGACGTAGAAATTACACGGATCGGTGATTGGTCGGAAAATTCGATATCTGGCGATGCCGGCATGGCCGTTTCGCCCAATCCAAACTAGTCAACAAAAAATATGATTTTCTCCAAAACTGTGCACCGCATGGGAACTCCAGATACAGATTTGAAATCTGCACACATGCACGCTTCTTATGACGTAGAAATTACACGGATCGGTGATTGGTCGGAAAATTCGATATCTGGCGATGCCGGCATGGCCGTTTCGCCCAATCCAAACTAGTCAACAAAAAATATGATTTTCTCCAAAACTGTGCACCGCATGGCAAATCCAGATACAGATTTGAAATCTGCACACATGCACGCTTCTTATGACGTAGAAATTACACGGATCGGTGATTGGTCGGAAAATTCGATATCTGGCGATGCCGGCATGGCCGTTTCGCCCAATCCAAACTAGTCAACAAAAAATATGATTTTCTCCAAGACTGTGCACCGCATGGGAACTCCAAATACCGATTTGAAATCTGCACACATGCACGCTTCTAATGACGTAGAAATTACACGGATCGGTGATTGGTCGGAAAATTCGATATCTGGCGATGCCGGCATGGCCGTTTCGGCCAATCCAAACTAGTCAACAAAAAATATGATTTTCTCCAAAACTGTGCACCGCATGGCAAATCCAGATACAGATTTGAAATCTGCACACCTGCACGCATCTTATGACGTAGAAATTACACGGATCGGTGATTGGTCGGAAAATTCGATATCTGGCGATGCCGGCATGGCCGTTTCGCCCAATCCAAACTGGTCAACAAAAAATATGATTTTCTCCAAAACTGTGCACCGCATGGGAACTCCAGATACAGATTTGAAATCTGCACACATGCACGCTTCTTATGACGTAGAAATTACACGGATCGGTGATTGGTCAGAAAATTCGATGTCTGGCGATGCCGGCATGGCCGTTTCGCCCAATCCAAACTAGTCAACAAAAAATATGATTTTCTCCAAAACTGTGCACCGCATGGCAAATCCAGATACAGATTTGAAATCTGCACACATGCACGCTTCTTATGACGTAGAAATTACACGGATCGGTGATTGGTCGGAAAATTCGATATCTGGCGATGCCGGCATGGCCGTTTCGCCCAATCCAAACTGGTCAACAAAAAATATGATTTTCTCCAAAACTGTGCACCGCATGGGAACTCCAGATACAGATTTGAAATCTGCACACATGCACGCTTCTTATGACGTAGAAATTACACGGATCGGTGATTGGTCAGAAAATTCGATGTCTGGCGATGCCGGCATGGCCGTTTCGCCCAATCCAAACTAGTCAACAAAAAATATGATTTTCTCCAAAACTGTGCACCGCATGGCAAATCCAGATACAGATTTGAAATCTGCACACATGCACGCTTCTTATGACGTAGAAATTACACGGATCGGTGATTGGTCGGAAAATTCGATATCTGGCGATGCCGGCATGGCCGTTTCGCCCAATCCAAACTAGTCAACAAAAAATATGATTTTCTCCAAAACTGTGCACCGCATGGCAAATCCAGATACAGATTTGAAATCTGCACACCTGCACGCATCTTATGACGTAGAAATTACACGGATCGGTGATTGGTCGGAAAATTCGATATCTGGCGATGCCGGCATGGCCGTTTCGCCCAATCCAAACTGGTCAACAAAAAATATGATTTTCTCCAAAACTGTGCACCGCATGGGAAATCCAGATACAGATTTGAAATCTGCACACATGCACGCTTCTTATGACGTAGAAATTACACAGATCGGTGATTGGTCGGAAAATTCGATATCTGGCGATGCCGGCATGGCCGTTTCGCCCAATCCAAACTAGTCAACAAAAAATATGATTTTCTCCAAAACTGTGCAGCGCATGGCAAATCCAGGTACAGATTTGAAATCTGCACACGTGCACGCTTCTTATGACGTAGAAATTACACGGATCGGTGATTGGTCAGAAAATTCGATGTCTGGCGATGCCGGCATGGCCGTTTCGCCCAATCCAAACTAGTCAACAAAAAATATGATTTTCTCCAAAACTGTGCACCGCATGGCAAATCCAGATACAGATTTGAAATCTGCACACATGCACGCTTCTTATGACGTAGAAATTGCACGGATCGGTGATTGGTCAGAAAATTCGATGTCTGGCGATGCCGGCATGGGCGTTTCGCCCAATCCAAACTAGTCAACAAAAAATATGATTTTCCCCAAAACTGTGCACCGCATGGCAAATCCAGATACAGATTTGAAATCTGCACACGTGCACGCTTCTTATGACGTAGAAATTACACGGATCGGTGATTGGTCGGAAAATTCGATATCTGGCGATGCCGGCATGGCCGTTTCGCCCAATCCAAACTAGTCAACAAAAAATATGATTTTCTCCAAAACTGTGCACCGCATGGCAAATCCAGGTACAGATTTGAAATCTGCACACGTGCACGCTTCTTATGACGTAGAAATTACACGGATCGGTGATTGGTCAGAAAATTCGATGTCTGGCGATGCCGGCATGGCCGTTTCGCCCAATCCAAACTAGTCAACAAAAAATATGATTTTCTCCAAAACTGTGCACCGCATGGCAAATCCAGATACAGATTTGAAATCTGCACACATGCACGCTTCTTATGACGTAGAAATTACACGGATCGGTGATTGGTCGGAAAATTCGATATCTGGCGATGCCGGCATGACCGTTTCGCCCAATCCAAACTAGTCAACAAAAAATATGATTTTCTCCAAAACTGTGCACCGCATGGGAACTCCAGATACAGATTTGAAATCTGCACACATGCACGCTTCTTATGACGTAGAAATTACACGGATCGGTGATTGGTCGGAAAATGCGATATCTGGCGATGCCGGCATGGCCGTTTCGGCCAATCCAAACTAGTCAACAAAAAATATGATTTTCTCCAAAACTGTGCACCGCATGGCAAATCCAGATACAGATTTGAAATCTGCACACATGCACGCTTCTTATGACGTAGAAATTACATGGATCGGTGATTGGTCGGAAAATTCGATATCTGGCGATGCCGGCATGGCCGTTTCGGCCAATCCAAACTAGTCAACAAAAAATATGATTTTCTCCAAAACTGTGCACCGCATGGCAAATCCAGATACAGATTTGAAATCTGCACACATGCACGCTTCTTATGACGTAGAAATTACACGGATCGGTGATTGGTCGGAAAATTCGATATCTGGCGATGCCGGCATGGCCGTTTCGGCCAATCCAAACTAGTCAACAAAAAATATGATTTTCTCCAAGACTGTGCACCGCATGGGAACTCCAAATACAGATTTGAAATCTGCACACATGCACGCTTCTAATGACGTAGAAATTACACGGATCGGTGATTGGTCGGAAAATTCGATATCTGGCGATGCCGGCATGGCCGTTTCGGCCAATCCAAACTAGTCAACAAAAAATATGATTTTCTCCAAAACTGTGCACCGCATGGCAAATCCGGATACAGATTTGAAATCTGCACACATGCACGCTTCTTATGACGTAGAAATTACACGGATCGGTGATTGGTCGGAAAATTCGATATCTGGCGATGCCGGCATGGCCGTTTCGGCCAATCCAAACTAGTCAACAAAAAATATGATTTTCTCCAAAACTGTGCACCGCATGGCAAATCCAGATACAGATTTGAAATCTGCACACATGCACGCTTCTTATGACGTAGAAATTACACGGATCGGTGATTGGTCGGAAAATTCGATATCTGGCGATGCCGGCATGGCCGTTTCGGCCAATCCAAACTAGTCAACAAAAAATATGATTTTCTCCAAAACTGTGCACCGCATGGCAAATCCAGATACAGATTTGAAATCTGCACACATGCACGCTTCTTATGACGTAGAAATTACACGGATCGGTGATTGGTCGGAAAATTCGATATCTGGCGATGCCGGCATGGCCGTTTCGCCCAATCCAAACTAGTCAACAAAAAATATGATTTTCTCCAAGACTGTGCACCGCATGGGAACTCCAAATACCGATTTGAAATCTGCACACATGCACGCTTCTAATGACGTAGAAATTACACGGATCGGTGATTGGTCGGAAAATTCGATATCTGGCGATGCCGGCATGGCCGTTTCGCCCAATCCAAACTAGTCAACAAAAAATATGATTTTCTCCAAAACTGTGCACCGCATGGCAAATCCAGATACAGATTTGAAATCTGCACACATGCACGCTTCTTATGACGTAGAAATTACACGGATCGGTGATTGGTCGGAAAATTCGATATCTGGCGATGCCGGCATGGCCGTTTCGGCCAATCCAAACTAGTCAACAAAAAATATGATTTTCTCCAAAACTGTGCACCGCATGGCAAATCCAGATACAGATTTGAAATCTGCACACATGCACGCTTCTTATGACGTAGAAATTACACGGATCGGTGATTGGCGGAAAATTCGATATCTGGCGATGCCGGCATGGCCGTTTCGGCCAATCCAAACTAGTCAACAAAAAATATGATTTTCTCCAAAACTGTGCACCGCATGGCAAATCCAGATACAGATTTGAAATCTGCACACATGCACGCTTCTTATGACGTAGAAATTACACGGATCGGTGATTGGTCGGAAAATTCGATATCTGGCGATGCCGGCATGGCCGTTTCGCCCAATCCAAACTGGTCAACAAAAAATATGATTTTCTCCAAAACTGTGCACCGCATGGGAAATCCAGATACAGATTTGAAATCTGCACACATGCACGCTTCTTATGACGTAGAAATTACACAGATCGGTGATTGGTCGGAAAATTCGATATCTGGCGATGCCGGCATGGCCGTTTCGCCCAATCCAAACTAGTCAACAAAAAATATGATTTTCTCCAAAACTGTGCAGCGCATGGCAAATCCAGGTACAGATTTGAAATCTGCACACGTGCACGCTTCTTATGACGTAGAAATTACACGGATCGGTGATTGGTCAGAAAATTCGATGTCTGGCGATGCCGGCATGGCCGTTTCGCCCAATCCAAACTAGTCAACAAAAAATATGATTTTCTCCAAAACTGTGCACCGCATGGCAAATCCAGATACAGATTTGAAATCTGCACACATGCACGCTTCTTATGACGTAGAAATTGCACGGATCGGTGATTGGTCAGAAAATTCGATGTCTGGCGATGCCGGCATGGGCGTTTCGCCCAATCCAAACTAGTCAACAAAAAATATGATTTTCCCCAAAACTGTGCACCGCATGGCAAATCCAGATACAGATTTGAAATCTGCACACGTGCACGCTTCTTATGACGTAGAAATTACACGGATCGGTGATTGGTCGGAAAATTCGATATCTGGCGATGCCGGCATGGCCGTTTCGCCCAATCCAAACTAGTCAACAAAAAATATGATTTTCTCCAAAACTGTGCACCGCATGGCAAATCCAGGTACAGATTTGAAATCTGCACACGTGCACGCTTCTTATGACGTAGAAATTACACGGATCGGTGATTGGTCAGAAAATTCGATGTCTGGCGATGCCGGCATGGCCGTTTCGCCCAATCCAAACTAGTCAACAAAAAATATGATTTTCTCCAAAACTGTGCACCGCATGGGAACTCCAGATACAGATTTGAAATCTGCACACATGCACGCTTCTTATGACGTAGAAATTACACGGATCGGTGATTGGTCGGAAAATGCGATATCTGGCGATGCCGGCATGGCCGTTTCGGCCAATCCAAACTAGTCAACAAAAAATATGATTTTCTCCAAAACTGTGCACCGCATGGCAAATCCAGATACAGATTTGAAATCTGCACACATGCACGCTTCTTATGACGTAGAAATTACATGGATCGGTGATTGGTCGGAAAATTCGATATCTGGCGATGCCGGCATGGCCGTTTCGGCCAATCCAAACTAGTCAACAAAAAATATGATTTTCTCCAAAACTGTGCACCGCATGGCAAATCCAGATACAGATTTGAAATCTGCACACATGCACGCTTCTTATGACGTAGAAATTACACGGATCGGTGATTGGTCGGAAAATTCGATATCTGGCGATGCCGGCATGGCCGTTTCGGCCAATCCAAACTAGTCAACAAAAAATATGATTTTCTCCAAGACTGTGCACCGCATGGGAACTCCAAATACAGATTTGAAATCTGCACACATGCACGCTTCTAATGACGTAGAAATTACACGGATCGGTGATTGGTCAGAAAATTCGATGTCTGGCGATGCCGGCATGGGCGTTTCGCCCAATCCAAACTAGTCAACAAAAAATATGATTTTCCCCAAAACTGTGCACCGCATGGCAAATCCAGATACAGATTTGAAATCTGCACACGTGCACGCTTCTTATGACGTAGAAATTACACGGATCGGTGATTGGTCAGAAAATTCGATGTCTGGCGATGCCGGGATGGGCGTTTCGCCCAATCCAAACTAGTCAACAAAAAATATGATTTTCCCCAAAACTGTGCACCGCATGGCAAATCCAGATACAGATTTGAAATCTGCACACGTGCACGCTTCTTATGACGTAGAAATTACACGGATCGGTGATTGGTCGGAAAATTCGATATCTGGCGATGCCGGCATGGCCGTTTCGCCCAATCCAAACTAGTCAACAAAAAATATGATTTTCTCCAAAACTGTGCACCGCATGGCAAATCCAGGTACAGATTTGAAATCTGCACACGTGCACGCTTCTTATGACGTAGAAATTACACGGATCGGTGATTGGTCAGAAAATTCGATGTCTGGCGATGCCGGCATGGCCGTTTCGCCCAATCCAAACTAGTCAACAAAAAATATGATTTTCTCCAAAACTGTGCACCGCATGGGAACTCCAGATACAGATTTGAAATCTGCACACATGCACGCTTCTTATGACGTAGAAATTACACGGATCGGTGATTGGTCGGAAAATGCGATATCTGGCGATGCCGGCATGGCCGTTTCGGCCAATCCAAACTAGTCAACAAAAAATATGATTTTCTCCAAAACTGTGCACCGCATGGCAAATCCAGATACAGATTTGAAATCTGCACACATGCACGCTTCTTATGACGTAGAAATTACATGGATCGGTGATTGGTCGGAAAATTCGATATCTGGCGATGCCGGCATGGCCGTTTCGGCCAATCCAAACTAGTCAACAAAAAATATGATTTTCTCCAAAACTGTGCACCGCATGGCAAATCCAGATACAGATTTGAAATCTGCACACATGCACGCTTCTTATGACGTAGAAATTACACGGATCGGTGATTGGTCGGAAAATTCGATATCTGGCGATGCCGGCATGGCCGTTTCGGCCAATCCAAACTAGTCAACAAAAAATATGATTTTCTCCAAGACTGTGCACCGCATGGGAACTCCAAATACAGATTTGAAATCTGCACACATGCACGCTTCTAATGACGTAGAAATTACACGGATCGGTGATTGGTCGGAAAATTCGATATCTGGCGATGCCGGCATGGCCGTTTCGGCCAATCCAAACTAGTCAACAAAAAATATGAGTTTCTCCAAAACTGTGCACCGCATGGCAAATCCGGATACAGATTTGAAATCTGCACACATGCACGCTTCTTATGACGTAGAAATTACACGGATCGGTGATTGGTCGGAAAATTCGATATCTGGCGATGCCGGCATGGCCGTTTCGGCCAATCCAAACTAGTCAACAAAAAATATGATTTTCTCCAAAACTGTGCACCGCATGGCAAATCCAGATACAGATTTGAAATCTGCACACATGCACGCTTCTTATGACGTAGAAATTACACGGATCGGTGATTGGTCGGAAAATTCGATATCTGGCGATGCCGGCATGGCCGTTTCGGCCAATCCAAACTAGTCAACAAAAAATATGATTTTCTCCAAAACTGTGCACCGCATGGCAAATCCAGATACAGATTTGAAATCTGCACACATGCACGCTTCTTATGACGTAGAAATTACACGGATCGGTGATTGGTCGGAAAATTCGATATCTGGCGATGCCGGCATGGCCGTTTCGCCCAATCCAAACTAGTCAACAAAAAATATGATTTTCTCCAAGACTGTGCACCGCATGGGAACTCCAAATACCGATTTGAAATCTGCACACATGCACGCTTCTAATGACGTAGAAATTACACGGATCGGTGATTGGTCGGAAAATTCGATATCTGGCGATGCCGGCATGGCCGTTTCGCCCAATCCAAACTAGTCAACAAAAAATATGATTTTCTCCAAAACTGTGCACCGCATGGCAAATCCAGATACAGATTTGAAATCTGCACACATGCACGCTTCTTATGACGTAGAAATTACACGGATCGGTGATTGGTCGGAAAATTCGATATCTGGCGATGCCGGCATGGCCGTTTCGGCCAATCCAAACTAGTCAACAAAAAATATGATTTTCTCCAAAACTGTGCACCGCATGGCAAATCCAGATACAGATTTGAAATCTGCACACATGCACGCTTCTTATGACGTAGAAATTACACGGATCGGTGATTGGTCGGAAAATTCGATATCTGGCGATGCCGGCATGGCCGTTTCGGCCAATCCAAACTAGTCAACAAAAAATATGATTTTCTCCAAAACTGTGCACCGCATGGCAAATCCAGATACAGATTTGAAATCTGCACACATGCACGCTTCTTATGACGTAGAAATTACACGGATCGGTGATTGGTCGGAAAATTCGATATCTGGCGATGCCGGCATGGCCGTTTCGGCCAATCCAAACTAGTCAACAAAAAATATGATTTTCTCCAAAACTGTGCACCGCATGGCAAATCCAGATACAGATTTGAAATCTGCACACATGCACGCTTCTTATGACGTAGAAATTACACGGATCGGTGATTGGTCGGAAAATTCGATATCTGGCGATGCCGGCATGGCCGTTTCGCCCAATCCAAACTAGTCAACAAAAAATATGATTTTCTCCAAGACTGTGCACCGCATGGGAACTCCAAATACCGATTTGAAATCTGCACACCTGCACGCTTCTAATGACGTAGAAATTACACGGATCGGTGATTGGTCGGAAAATTCGATATCTGGCGATGCCGGCATGGCCGTTTCGCCCAATCCAAACTAGTCAACAAAAAATATGATTTTCTCCAAAACTGTGCACCGCATGGCAAATCCAGATACAGATTTGAAATCTGCACACATGCACGCTTCTTATGACGTAGAAATTACACGGATCGGTGATTGGTCGGAAAATTCGATATCTGGCGATGCCGGCATGGCCGTTTCGGCCAATCCAAACTAGTCAACAAAAAATATGATTTTCTCCAAAACTGTGCACCGCATGGCAAATCCAGATACAGATTTGAAATCTGCACACCTGCACGCATCTTATGACGTAGAAATTACACGGATCGGTGATTGGTCGGAAAATTCGATATCTGGCGATGCCGGCATGGCCGTTTCGCCCAATCCAAACTAGTCAACAAAAAATATGATTTTCTCCAAAACTGTGCACCGCATGGGAACTCCAGATACAGATTTGAAATCTGCACACATGCACGCTTCTTATGACGTAGAAATTACACGGATCGGTGATTGGTCAGAAAATTCGATGTCTGGCGATGCCGGCATGGCCGTTTCGGCCAATCCAAACAAGTCAACAAAAAATATGATTTTCTCCAAAACTGTGCACCGCATGGCAAATCCAGATACAGATTTGAAATCTGCACACATGCACGCTTCTTATGACGTAGAAATTACACGGATCGGTGATTGGTCGGAAAATTCGATATCTGGCGATGCCGGCATGGCCGTTTCGGCCAATCCAAACTAGTCAACAAAAAATATGATTTTCTCCAAAACTGTGCACCGCATGGCAAATCCAGATACAGATTTGAAATCTGCACACATGCACGCTTCTTATGACGTAGAAATTACACGGATCGGTGATTGGTCGGAAAATTCGATATCTGGCGATGCCGGCATGGCCGTTTCGGCCAATCCAAACTAGTCAACAAAAAATATGATTTTCTCCAAAACTGTGCACCGCATGGCAAATCCAGATACAGATTTGAAATCTGCACACCTGCACGCATCTTATGACGTAGAAATTACACGGATCGGTGATTGGTCGGAAAATTCGATATCTGGCGATGCCGGCATGGCCGTTTCGCCCAATCCAAACTAGTCAACAAAAAATATGATTTTCTCCAAAACTGTGCACCGCATGGGAACTCCAGATACAGATTTGAAATCTGCACACATGCACGCTTCTTATGACGTAGAAATTACACGGATCGGTGATTGGTCAGAAAATTCGATGTCTGGCGATGCCGGCATGGCCGTTTCGGCCAATCCAAACTAGTCAACAAAAAATATGATTTTCTCCAAAACTGTGCACCGCATGGCAAATCCAGATACAGATTTGAAATCTGCACACATGCACGCTTCTTATGACGTAGAAATTACACGGATCGGTGATTGGTCGGAAAATTCGATATCTGGCGATGCCGGCATGGCCGTTTCGGCCAATCCAAACTAGTCAACAAAAAATATGATTTTCTTCAAAACTGTGCACCGCATGGCAAATCCAGATACAGATTTGAAATCTGCACACATGCACGCTTCTTATGACGTAGAAATTACACGGATCGGTGATTGGTCGGAAAATTCGATATCTGGCGATGCCGCATGGGCGTTTCGGCCAATCCAAACTAGTCAACAAAAAATATGATTTTCTCCAAGACTGTGCACCGCATGGGAACTCCAAATGCAGATTTGAAATCTGCACACATGCACGCTTCTAATGACGTAGAAATTACACGGATCGGTGATTGGTCGGAAAATTCGATATCTGGCGATGCCGGCATGGGCGTTTCGGCCAATCCAAACTAGTCAACAAAAAATATGATTTTCTCCAAGACTGTGCACCGCATGGGAACTCCAAATGCAGATTTGAAATCTGCACACATGCACGCTTCTAATGACGTAGAAATTACACGGATCGGTGATTGGTCGGAAAATTCGATATCTGGCGATGCCGGCATGGCCGTTTCGGCCAATCCAAACTAGTCAACAAAAAATATGATTTTCTCCAAAACTGTGCACCGCATGGCAAATCCAGATACAGATTTGAAATCTGCACACATGCACGCTTCTTATGACGTAGAAATTACACGGATCGGTGATTGGTCGGAAAATTCGATATCTGGCGATGCCGGCATGGCCGTTTCGGCCAATCCAAACTAGTCAACAAAAAATATGATTTTCTCCAAGACTGTGCACCGCATGGGAACTCCAAATGCAGATTTGAAATCTGCACACATGCACGCTTCTAATGACGTAGAAATTACACGGATCGGTGATTGGTCGGAAAATTCGATATCTGGCGATGCCGGCATGGCCGTTTCGCCCAATCCAAACTAGTCAACAAAAAATATGATTTTCTCCAAGACTGTGCACCGCATGGGAACTCCAAATACCGATTTGAAATCTGCACACATGCACGCTTCTAATGACGTAGAAATTACACGGATCGGTGATTGGTCGGAAAATTCGATATCTGGCGATGCCGGCATGGCCGTTTCGCCCAATCCAAACTAGTCAACAAAAAATATGATTTTCTCCAAAACTGTGCACCGCATGGCAAATCCAGATACAGATTTGAAATCTGCACACATGCACGCTTCTTATGACGTAGAAATTACACGGATCGGTGATTGGTCGGAAAATTCGATATCTGGCGATGCCGGCATGGCCGTTTCGGCCAATCCAAACTAGTCAACAAAAAATATGATTTTCTCCAAAACTGTGCACCGCATGGCAAATCCAGATACAGATTTGAAATCTGCACACATGCACGCTTCTTATGACGTAGAAATTACACGGATCGGTGATTGGTCGGAAAATTCGATATCTGGCGATGCCGGCATGGCCGTTTCGGCCAATCCAAACTAGTCAACAAAAAATATGATTTTCTCCAAAACTGTGCACCGCATGGCAAATCCAGATACAGATTTGAAATCTGCACACATGCACGCTTCTTATGACGTAGAAATTACACGGATCGGTGATTGGTCGGAAAATTCGATATCTGGCGATGCCGGCATGGCCGTTTCGCCCAATCCAAACTAGTCAACAAAAAATATGATTTTCTCCAAGACTGTGCACCGCATGGGAACTCCAAATACCGATTTGAAATCTGCACACATGCACGCTTCTAATGACGTAGAAATTACACGGATCGGTGATTGGTCGGAAAATCCGATATCTGGCGATGCCGGCATGGCCGTTTCGCCCAATCCAAACTAGTCAACAAAAAATATGATTTTCTCCAAAACTGTGCACCGCATGGCAAATCCAGATACAGATTTGAAATCTGCACACCTGCACGCATCTTATGACGTAGAAATTACACGGATCGGTGATTGGTCGGAAAATTCGATATCTGGCGATGCCGGCATGGCCGTTTCGCCCAATCCAAACTAGTCAACAAAAAATATGATTTTCTCCAAAACTGTGCACCGCATGGGAACTCCAGATACAGATTTGAAATCTGCACACATGCACGCTTCTTATGACGTAGAAATTACACGGATCGGTGATTGGTCAGAAAATTCGATGTCTGGCGATGCCGGCATGGCCGTTTCGGCCAATCCAAACTAGTCAACAAAAAATATGATTTTCTCCAAAACTGTGCACCGCATGGCAAATCCAGATACAGATTTGAAATCTGCACACATGCACGCTTCTTATGACGTAGAAATTACACGGATCGGTGATTGGTCGGAAAATTCGATATCTGGCGATGCCGGCATGGCCGTTTCGGCCAATCCAAACTAGTCAACAAAAAATATGATTTTCTCCAAAACTGTGCACCGCATGGCAAATCCAGATACAGATTTGAAATCTGCACACATGCACGCTTCTTATGACGTAGAAATTACACGGATCGGTGATTGGTCGGAAAATTCGATATCTGGCGATGCCGGCATGGCCGTTTCGGCCAATCCAAACTAGTCAACAAAAAATATGATTTTCTCCAAAACTGTGCACCGCATGGCAAATCCAGATACAGATTTGAAATCTGCACACCTGCACGCATCTTATGACGTAGAAATTACACGGATCGGTGATTGGTCGGAAAATTCGATATCTGGCGATGCCGGCATGGCCGTTTCGCCCAATCCAAACTAGTCAACAAAAAATATGATTTTCTCCAAAACTGTGCACCGCATGGGAACTCCAGATACAGATTTGAAATCTGCACACATGCACGCTTCTTATGACGTAGAAATTACACGGATCGGTGATTGGTCAGAAAATTCGATGTCTGGCGATGCCGGCATGGCCGTTTCGGCCAATCCAAACTAGTCAACAAAAAATATGATTTTCTCCAAAACTGTGCACCGCATGGCAAATCCAGATACAGATTTGAAATCTGCACACATGCACGCTTCTTATGACGTAGAAATTACACGGATCGGTGATTGGTCGGAAAATTCGATATCTGGCGATGCCGGCATGGCCGTTTCGGCCAATCCAAACTAGTCAACAAAAAATATGATTTTCTTCAAAACTGTGCACCGCATGGCAAATCCAGATACAGATTTGAAATCTGCACACATGCACGCTTCTTATGACGTAGAAATTACACGGATCGGTGATTGGTCGGAAAATTCGATATCTGGCGATGCCGGCATGGGCGTTTCGGCCAATCCAAACTAGTCAACAAAAAATATGATTTTCTCCAAGACTGTGCACCGCATGGGAACTCCAAATGCAGATTTGAAATCTGCACACATGCACGCTTCTAATGACGTAGAAATTACACGGATCGGTGATTGGTCGGAAAATTCGATATCTGGCGATGCCGGCATGGGCGTTTCGGCCAATCCAAACTAGTCAACAAAAAATATGATTTTCTCCAAGACTGTGCACCGCATGGGAACTCCAAATGCAGATTTGAAATCTGCACACATGCACGCTTCTAATGACGTAGAAATTACACGGATCGGTGATTGGTCGGAAAATTCGATATCTGGCGATGCCGGCATGGCCGTTTCGGCCAATCCAAACTAGTCAACAAAAAATATGATTTTCTCCAAAACTGTGCACCGCATGGCAAATCCAGATACAGATTTGAAATCTGCACACATGCACGCTTCTTATGACGTAGAAATTACACGGATCGGTGATTGGTCGGAAAATTCGATATCTGGCGATGCCGGCATGGCCGTTTCGGCCAATCCAAACTAGTCAACAAAAAATATGATTTTCTCCAAGACTGTGCACCGCATGGGAACTCCAAATACAGATTTGAAATCTGCACACATGCACGCTTCTAATGACGTAGAAATTACACGGATTGGTGATTGGTCGGAAAATTCGATATCTGGCGATGCCGGCATGGCCGTTTCGCCCAATCCAAACTAGTCAACAAAAAATATGATTTTCTCCAAAACTGTGCACCGCATGGGAACTCCAGATACAGATTTGAAATCTGCACACATGCACGCTTCTTATGACGTAGAAATTACACGGATCGGTGATTGGTCAGAAAATTCGATGTCTGGCGATGCCGGCATGGCCGTTTCGGCCAATCCAAACTAGTCAACAAAAAATATGATTTTCTCCAAAACTGTGCACCGCATGGCAAATCCAGATACAGATTTGAAATCTGCACACATGCACGCTTCTTATGACGTAGAAATTACACGGATCGGTGATTGGTCGGAAAATTCGATATCTGGCGATGCCGGCATGGCCGTTTCGGCCAATCCAAACTAGTCAACAAAAAATATGATTTTCTTCAAAACTGTGCACCGCATGGCAAATCCAGATACAGATTTGAAATCTGCACACATGCACGCTTCTTATGACGTAGAAATTACACGGATCGGTGATTGGTCGGAAAATTCGATATCTGGCGATGCCGGCATGGGCGTTTCGGCCAATCCAAACTAGTCAACAAAAAATATGATTTTCTCCAAGACTGTGCACCGCATGGGAACTCCAAATGCAGATTTGAAATCTGCACACATGCACGCTTCTAATGACGTAGAAATTACACGGATCGGTGATTGGTCGGAAAATTCGATATCTGGCGATGCCGGCATGGGCGTTTCGGCCAATCCAAACTAGTCAACAAAAAATATGATTTTCTCCAAGACTGTGCACCGCATGGGAACTCCAAATGCAGATTTGAAATCTGCACACATGCACGCTTCTAATGACGTAGAAATTACACGGATCGGTGATTGGTCGGAAAATTCGATATCTGGCGATGCCGGCATGGCCGTTTCGGCCAATCCAAACTAGTCAACAAAAAATATGATTTTCTCCAAAACTGTGCACCGCATGGCAAATCCAGATACAGATTTGAAATCTGCACACATGCACGCTTCTTATGACGTAGAAATTACACGGATCGGTGATTGGTCGGAAAATTCGATATCTGGCGATGCCGGCATGGCCGTTTCGGCCAATCCAAACTAGTCAACAAAAAATATGATTTTCTCCAAGACTGTGCACCGCATGGGAACTCCAAATACAGATTTGAAATCTGCACACATGCACGCTTCTAATGACGTAGAAATTACACGGATCGGTGATTGGTCGGAAAATTCGATATCTGGCGATGCCGGCATGGCCGTTTCGGCCAATCCAAACTAGTCAACAAAAAATATGATTTTCTCCAAAACTGTGCACCGCATGGCAAATCCAGATACAGATTTGAAATCTGCACACATGCACGCTTCTTATGACGTAGAAATTACACGGATCGGTGATTGGTCGGAAAATTCGATATCTGGCGATGCCGGCATGGCCGTTTCGGCCAATCCAAACTAGTCAACAAAAAATATGATTTTCTCCAAAACTGTGCACCGCATGGCAAATCCAGATACAGATTTGAAATCTGCACACATGCACGCTTCTTATGACGTAGAAATTACACGGATCGGTGATTGGTCGGAAAATTCGATATCTGGCGATGCCGGCATGGCCGTTTCGGCCAATCCAAACTAGTCAACAAAAAATATGATTTTCTCCAAAACTGTGCACCGCATGGCAAATCCAGATACAGATTTGAAATCTGCACACATGCACGCTTCTTATGACGTAGAAATTACACGGATCGGTGATTGGTCGGAAAATTCGATATCTGGCGATGCCGGCATGGCCGTTTCGGCCAATCCAAACTAGTCAACAAAAAATATGATTTTCTCCAAAACTGTGCACCGCATGGCAAATCCAGATACAGATTTGAAATCTGCACACATGCACGCTTCTTATGACGTAGAAATTACACGGATCGGTGATTGGTCGGAAAATTCGATATCTGGCGATGCCGGCATGGCCGTTTCGGCCAATCCAAACTAGTCAACAAAAAATATGATTTTCTCCAAAACTGTGCACCGCATGGCAAATCCAGATACAGATTTGAAATCTGCACACATGCACGCTTCTTATGACGTAGAAATTACATGGATCGGTGATTGGTCGGAAAATTCGATATCTGGCGATGCCGGCATGGCCGTTTCGGCCAATCCAAACTAGTCAACAAAAAATATGATTTTCTCCAAAACTGTGCACCGCATGGCAAATCCAGATACAGATTTGAAATCTGCACATATGCACGCTTCTTATGACGTAGAAATTACACGGATCGGTGATTGGTCGGAAAATTCGATATCTGGCGATGCCGGCATGGCCGTTTCGGCCAATCCAAACTAGTCAACAAAAAATATGATTTTCTCCAAAACTGTGCACCGCATGGCAAATCCAGATACAGATTTGAAATCTGCACACATGCACGCTTCTTATGACGTAGAAATTACATGGATCGGTGATTGGTCGGAAAATTCGATATCTGGCGATGCCGGCATGGCCGTTTCGGCCAATCCAAACTAGTCAACAAAAAATATGATTTTCTCCAAAACTGTGCACCGCATGGCAAATCCAGATACAGATTTGAAATCTGCACACATGCACGCTTCTTATGACGTAGAAATTACACGGATCGGTGATTGGTCGGAAAATTCGATATCTGGCGATGCCGGCATGGCCGTTTCGGCCAATCCAAACTAGTCAACAAAAAATATGATTTTCTCCAAAACTGTGCACCGCATGGCAAATCCAGATACAGATTTGAAATCTGCACACATGCACGCTTCTTATGACGTAGAAATTACATGGATCGGTGATTGGTCGGAAAATTCGATATCTGGCGATGCCGGCATGGCCGTTTCGGCCAATCCAAACTAGTCAACAAAAAATATGATTTTCTCCAAAACTGTGCACCGCATGGCAAATCCAGATACAGATTTGAAATCTGCACATATGCACGCTTCTTATGACGTAGAAATTACACGGATCGGTGATTGGTCGGAAAATTCGATATCTGGCGATGCCGGCATGGCCGTTTCGGCCAATCCAAACTAGTCAACAAAAAATATGATTTTCTCCAAAACTGTGCACCGCATGGCAAATCCAGATACAGATTTGAAATCTGCACACATGCACGCTTCTTATGACGTAGAAATTACATGGATCGGTGATTGGTCGGAAAATTCGATATCTGGCGATGCCGGCATGGCCGTTTCGGCCAATCCAAACTAGTCAACAAAAAATATGATTTTCTCCAAAACTGTGCACCGCATGGCAAATCCAGATACAGATTTGAAATCTGCACATATGCACGCTTCTTATGACGTAGAAATTACACGGATCGGTGATTGGTCGGAAAATTCGATATCTGGCGATGCCGGCATGGCCGTTTCGGCCAATCCAAACTAGTCAACAAAAAATATGATTTTCTCCAAAACTGTGCACCGCATGGCAAATCCAGATACAGATTTGAAATCTGCACACATGCACGCTTCTTATGACGTAGAAATTACATGGATCGGTGATTGGTCGGAAAATTCGATATCTGGCGATGCCGGCATGGCCGTTTCGGCCAATCCAAACTAGTCAACAAAAAATATGATTTTCTCCAAAACTGTGCACCGCATGGCAAATCCAGATACAGATTTGAAATCTGCACACATGCACGCTTCTTATGACGTAGAAATTACACGGATCGGTGATTGGTCGGAAAATTCGATATCTGGCGATGCCGGCATGGCCGTTTCGGCCAATCCAAACTAGTCAACAAAAAATATGATTTTCTCCAAAACTGTGCACCGCATGGCAAATCCAGATACAGATTTGAAATCTGCACACATGCACGCTTCTTATGACGTAGAAATTACATGGATCGGTGATTGGTCGGAAAATTCGATATCTGGCGATGCCGGCATGGCCGTTTCGGCCAATCCAAACTAGTCAACAAAAAATATGATTTTCTCCAAAACTGTGCACCGCATGGCAAATCCAGATACAGATTTGAAATCTGCACATATGCACGCTTCTTATGACGTAGAAATTACACGGATCGGTGATTGGTCGGAAAATTCGATATCTGGCGATGCCGGCATGGCCGTTTCGGCCAATCCAAACTAGTCAACAAAAAATATGATTTTCTCCAAAACTGTGCACCGCATGGCAAATCCAGATACAGATTTGAAATCTGCACACATGCACGCTTCTTATGACGTAGAAATTACATGGATCGGTGATTGGTCGGAAAATTCGATATCTGGCGATGCCGGCATGGCCGTTTCGGCCAATCCAAACTAGTCAACAAAAAATATGATTTTCTCCAAAACTGTGCACCGCATGGCAAATCCAGATACAGATTTGAAATCTGCACATATGCACGCTTCTTATGACGTAGAAATTACACGGATCGGTGATTGGTCGGAAAATTCGATATCTGGCGATGCCGGCATGGCCGTTTCGGCCAATCCAAACTAGTCAACAAAAAATATGATTTTCTCCAAGACTGTGCACCGCATGGGAACTCCAAATACAGATTTGAAATCTGCACACATGCACGCTTCTTATGACGTAGAAATTACACGGATCGGTGATTGGTCGGAAAATTCGATATCTGGCGATGCCGGCATGGCCGTTTCGGCCAATCCAAACTAGTCAACAAAAAATATGATTTTCTCCAAAACTGTGCACCGCATGGCAAATCCAGATACAGATTTGAAATCTGCACACATGCACGCTTCTTATGACGTAGAAATTACACGGATCGGTGATTGGTCGGAAAATTCGATATCTGGCGATGCCGGCATGGCCGTTTCGGCCAATCCAAACTAGTCAACAAAAAATATGATTTTCTCCAAAACTGTGCACCGCATGGCAAATCCAGATACAGATTTGAAATCTGCACACATGCACGCTTCTTATGACGTAGAAATTACACGGATCGGTGATTGGTCGGAAAATTCGATATCTGGCGATGCCGGCATGGCCGTTTCGCCCAATCCAAACTAGTCAACAAAAAATATGATTTTCTCCAAAACTGTGCACCGCATGGCAAATCCAGATACAGATTTGAAATCTGCACACATGCACGCTTCTTATGACGTAGAAATTACACGGATCGGTGATTGGTCGGAAAATTCGATATCTGGCGATGCCGGCATGGCCGTTTCGGCCAATCCAAACTAGTCAACAAAAAATATGATTTTCTCCAAAACTGTGCACCGCATGGCAAATCCAGATACAGATTTGAAATCTGCACACATGCACGCTTCTTATGACGTAGAAATTACACGGATCGGTGATTGGTCAGAAAATTCGATGTCTGGCGATGCCGGCATGGCCGTTTCGCCCAATCCAAACTAGTCAACAAAAAATATGATTTTCTCCAAAACTGTGCACCGCATGGCAAATCCAGATACAGATTTGAAATCTGCACACATGCACGCTTCTTATGACGTAGAAATTACACGGATCGGTGATTGGTCGGAAAATTCGATATCTGGCGATGCCGGCATGGCCGTTTCGCCCAATCCAAACTAGTCAACAAAAAATATGATTTTCTCCAAAACTGTGCACCGCATGGCAAATCCAGATACAGATTTGAAATCTGCACACATGCACGCTTCTTATGACGTAGAAATTACACGGATCGGTGATTGGTCGGAAAATTCGATATCTGGCGATGCCGGCATGGCCGTTTCGGCCAATCCAAACTAGTCAACAAAAAATATGATTTTCTCCAAAACTGTGCACCGCATGGCAAATCCAGATACAGATTTGAAATCTGCACACATGCACGCTTCTTATGACGTAGAAATTACACGGATCGGTGATTGGTCGGAAAATTCGATATCTGGCGATGCCGGCATGGCCGTTTCGGCCAATCCAAACTAGTCAACAAAAAATATGATTTTCTCCAAAACTGTGCACCGCATGGGAAATCCAGATACAGATTTGAAATCTGCACACATGCACGCTTCTTATGACGTAGAAATTACACGGATCGGTGATTGGTCGGAAAATTCGATATCTGGCGATGCCCGCATGGCCGTTTCGCCCAATCCAAACTAGTCAACAAAAAATATGATTTTCTCCAAAACTGTGCACCGCATGGCAAATCCAGGTACAGATTTGAAATCTGCACACGTGCACGCTTCTTATGACGTAGAAATTACACGGATCGGTGATTGGTCAGAAAATTCGATGTCTGGCGATGCCGGCATGGCCGTTTCGCCCAATCCAAACTAGTCAACAAAAAATATGATTTTCTCCAAAACTGTGCACCGCATGGCAAATCCAGATACAGATTTGAAATCTGCACACATGCACGCTTCTTATGACGTAGAAATTACACGGATCGGTGATTGGTCGGAAAATTCGATATCTGGCGATGCCGGCATGACCGTTTCGCCCAATCCAAACTAGTCAACAAAAAATATGATTTTCTCCAAAACTGTGCACCGCATGGGAACTCCAGATACAGATTTGAAATCTGCACACATGCACGCTTCTTATGACGTAGAAATTACACGGATCGGTGATTGGTCGGAAAATTCGATATCTGGCGATGCCGGCATGGCCGTTTCGGCCAATCCAAACTAGTCAACAAAAAATATGATTTTCTCCAAAACTGTGCACCGCATGGCAAATCCAGATACAGATTTGAAATCTGCACACATGCACGCTTCTTATGACGTAGAAATTACACGGATCGGTGATTGGTCGGAAAATGCGATATCTGGCGATGCCGGCATGGCCGTTTCGGCCAATCCAAACTAGTCAACAAAAAATATGATTTTCTCCAAAACTGTGCACCGCATGGCAAATCCAGATACAGATTTGAAATCTGCACACATGCACGCTTCTTATGACGTAGAAATTACATGGATCGGTGATTGGTCGGAAAATTCGATATCTGGCGATGCCGGCATGGCCGTTTCGGCCAATCCAAACTAGTCAACAAAAAATATGATTTTCTCCAAAACTGTGCACCGCATGGCAAATCCAGATACAGATTTGAAATCTGCACACATGCACGCTTCTTATGACGTAGAAATTACACGGATCGGTGATTGGTCGGAAAATTCGATATCTGGCGATGCCGGCATGGCCGTTTCGGCCAATCCAAACTAGTCAACAAAAAATATGATTTTCTCCAAAACTGTGCACCGCATGGCAAATCCAGATACAGATTTGAAATCTGCACACATGCACGCTTCTTATGACGTAGAAATTACACGGATCGGTGATTGGTCAGAAAATTCGATGTCTGGCGATGCCGGCATGGCCGTTTCGCCTAATCCAAACTAGTCAACAAAAAATATGATTTTCTCCAAAACTGTGCACCGCATGGCAAATCCAGATACAGATTTGAAATCTGCACACATGCACGCTTCTTATGACGTAGAAATTACACGGATCGGTGATTGGTCGGAAAATTCGATATCTGGCGATGCCGGCATGGCCGTTTCGGCCAATCCAAACTAGTCAACAAAAAATATGATTTTCTCCAAAACTGTGCACCGCATGGCAAATCCAGATACAGATTTGAAATCTGCACACATGCACGCTTCTTATGACGTAGAAATTACACGGATCGGTGATTGGTCGGAAAATTCGATATCTGGCGATGCCGGCATGGCCGTTTCGGCCAATCCAAACTAGTCAACAAAAAATATGATTTTCTCCAAAACTGTGCACCGCATGGGAAATCCAGATACAGATTTGAAATCTGCACACATGCACGCTTCTTATGACGTAGAAATTACACGGATCGGTGATTGGTCGGAAAATTCGATATCTGGCGATGCCCGCATGGCCGTTTCGCCCAATCCAAACTAGTCAACAAAAAATATGATTTTCTCCAAAACTGTGCACCGCATGGCAAATCCAGATACAGATTTGAAATCTGCACACATGCACGCTTCTTATGACGTAGAAATTACACGGATCGGTGATTGGTCGGAAAATTCGATATCTGGCGATGCCGGCATGGCCGTTTCGGCCAATCCAAACTAGTCAACAAAAAATATGATTTTCTCCAAAACTGTGCACCGCATGGCAAATCCAGATACAGATTTGAAATCTGCACACATGCACGCTTCTTATGACGTAGAAATTACACGGATCGGTGATTGGTCGGAAAATTCGATATCTGGCGATGCCGGCATGGCCGTTTCGGCCAATCCAAACTAGTCAACAAAAAATATGATTTTCTCCAAAACTGTGCACCGCATGGGAAATCCAGATACAGATTTGAAATCTGCACACATGCACGCTTCTTATGACGTAGAAATTACACGGATCGGTGATTGGTCGGAAAATTCGATATCTGGCGATGCCCGCATGGCCGTTTCGCCCAATCCAAACTAGTCAACAAAAAATATGATTTTCTCCAAAACTGTGCACCGCATGGCAAATCCAGGTACAGATTTGAAATCTGCACACGTGCACGCTTCTTATGACGTAGAAATTACACGGATCGGTGATTGGTCAGAAAATTCGATGTCTGGCGATGCCGGCATGGCCGTTTCGCCCAATCCAAACTAGTCAACAAAAAATATGATTTTCTCCAAAACTGTGCACCGCATGGCAAATCCAGATACAGATTTGAAATCTGCACACATGCACGCTTCTTATGACGTAGAAATTACACGGATCGGTGATTGGTCGGAAAATTCGATATCTGGCGATGCCGGCATGACCGTTTCGCCCAATCCAAACTAGTCAACAAAAAATATGATTTTCTCCAAAACTGTGCACCGCATGGGAACTCCAGATACAGATTTGAAATCTGCACACATGCACGCTTCTTATGACGTAGAAATTACACGGATCGGTGATTGGTCGGAAAATTCGATATCTGGCGATGCCGGCATGGCCGTTTCGGCCAATCCAAACTAGTCAACAAAAAATATGATTTTCTCCAAAACTGTGCACCGCATGGCAAATCCAGATACAGATTTGAAATCTGCACACATGCACGCTTCTTATGACGTAGAAATTACACGGATCGGTGATTGGTCGGAAAATGCGATATCTGGCGATGCCGGCATGGCCGTTTCGGCCAATCCAAACTAGTCAACAAAAAATATGATTTTCTCCAAAACTGTGCACCGCATGGCAAATCCAGATACAGATTTGAAATCTGCACACATCCACGCTTCTTATGACGTAGAAATTACATGGATCGGTGATTGGTCGGAAAATTCGATATCTGGCGATGCCGGCATGGCCGTTTCGGCCAATCCAAACTAGTCAACAAAAAATATGATTTTCTCCAAAACTGTGCACCGCATGGCAAATCCAGATACAGATTTGAAATCTGCACACATGCACGCTTCTTATGACGTAGAAATTACACGGATCGGTGATTGGTCGGAAAATGCGATATCTGGCGATGCCGGCATGGCCGTTTCGGCCAATCCAAACTAGTCAACAAAAAATATGATTTTCTCCAAAACTGTGCACCGCATGGCAAATCCAGATACAGATTTGAAATCTGCACACATGCACGCTTCTTATGACGTAGAAATTACATGGATCGGTGATTGGTCGGAAAATTCGATATCTGGCGATGCCGGCATGGCCGTTTCGGCCAATCCAAACTAGTCAACAAAAAATATGATTTTCTCCAAAACTGTGCACCGCATGGCAAATCCAGATACAGATTTGAAATCTGCACACATGCACGCTTCTTATGACGTAGAAATTACACGGATCGGTGATTGGTCGGAAAATTCGATATCTGGCGATGCCGGCATGGCCGTTTCGGCCAATCCAAACTAGTCAACAAAAAATATGATTTTCTCCAAAACTGTGCACCGCATGGCAAATCCAGATACAGATTTGAAATCTGCACACATGCACGCTTCTTATGACGTAGAAATTACACGGATCGGTGATTGGTCGGAAAATGCGATATCTGGCGATGCCGGCATGGCCGTTTCGGCCAATCCAAACTAGTCAACAAAAAATATGATTTTCTCCAAAACTGTGCACCGCATGGCAAATCCAGATACAGATTTGAAATCTGCACACATCCACGCTTCTTATGACGTAGAAATTACATGGATCGGTGATTGGTCGGAAAATTCGATATCTGGCGATGCCGGCATGGCCGTTTCGGCCAATCCAAACTAGTCAACAAAAAATATGATTTTCTCCAAAACTGTGCACCGCATGGCAAATCCAGATACAGATTTGAAATCTGCACACATGCACGCTTCTTATGACGTAGAAATTACACGGATCGGTGATTGGTCGGAAAATGCGATATCTGGCGATGCCGGCATGGCCGTTTCGGCCAATCCAAACTAGTCAACAAAAAATATGATTTTCTCCAAAACTGTGCACCGCATGGCAAATCCAGATACAGATTTGAAATCTGCACACATGCACGCTTCTTATGACGTAGAAATTACATGGATCGGTGATTGGTCGGAAAATTCGATATCTGGCGATGCCGGCATGGCCGTTTCGGCCAATCCAAACTAGTCAACAAAAAATATGATTTTCTCCAAAACTGTGCACCGCATGGCAAATCCAGATACAGATTTGAAATCTGCACACATGCACGCTTCTTATGACGTAGAAATTACATGGATCGGTGATTGGTCGGAAAATTCGATATCTGGCGATGCCGGCATGGCCGTTTCGGCCAATCCAAACTAGTCAACAAAAAATATGATTTTCTCCAAAACTGTGCACCGCATGGCAAATCCAGATACAGATTTGAAATCTGCACACATGCACGCTTCTTATGACGTAGAAATTACACGGATCGGTGATTGGTCGGAAAATTCGATATCTGGCGATGCCGGCATGGCCGTTTCGGCCAATCCAAACTAGTCAACAAAAAATATGATTTTCTCCAAAACTGTGCACCGCATGGCAAATCCAGATACAGATTTGAAATCTGCACACATGCACGCTTCTTATGACGTAGAAATTACACGGATCGGTGATTGGTCGGAAAATGCGATATCTGGCGATGCCGGCATGGCCGTTTCGGCCAATCCAAACTAGTCAACAAAAAATATGATTTTCTCCAAAACTGTGCACCGCATGGCAAATCCAGATACAGATTTGAAATCTGCACACATCCACGCTTCTTATGACGTAGAAATTACATGGATCGGTGATTGGTCGGAAAATTCGATATCTGGCGATGCCGGCATGGCCGTTTCGGCCAATCCAAACTAGTCAACAAAAAATATGATTTTCTCCAAAACTGTGCACCGCATGGCAAATCCAGATACAGATTTGAAATCTGCACACATGCACGCTTCTTATGACGTAGAAATTACACGGATCGGTGATTGGTCGGAAAATGCGATATCTGGCGATGCCGGCATGGCCGTTTCGGCCAATCCAAACTAGTCAACAAAAAATATGATTTTCTCCAAAACTGTGCACCGCATGGCAAATCCAGATACAGATTTGAAATCTGCACACATGCACGCTTCTTATGACGTAGAAATTACATGGATCGGTGATTGGTCGGAAAATTCGATATCTGGCGATGCCGGCATGGCCGTTTCGGCCAATCCAAACTAGTCAACAAAAAATATGATTTTCTCCAAAACTGTGCACCGCATGGCAAATCCAGATACAGATTTGAAATCTGCACACATGCACGCTTCTTATGACGTAGAAATTACACGGATCGGTGATTGGTCAGAAAATTCGATGTCTGGCGATGCCGGCATGGCCGTTTCGCCCAATCCAAACTAGTCAACAAAAAATATGATTTTCTCCAAAACTGTGCACCGCATGGCAAATCCAGATACAGATTTGAAATCTGCACACATGCACGCTTCTTATGACGTAGAAATTACACGGATCGGTGATTGGTCGGAAAATTCGATATCTGGCGATGCCGGCATGGCCGTTTCGGCCAATCCAAACTAGTCAACAAAAAATATGATTTTCTCCAAAACTGTGCACCGCATGGCAAATCCAGATACAGATTTGAAATCTGCACACATGCACGCTTCTTATGACGTAGAAATTACACGGATCGGTGATTGGTCGGAAAATTCGATATCTGGCGATGCCGGCATGGCCGTTTCGGCCAATCCAAACTAGTCAACAAAAAATATGATTTTCTCCAAAACTGTGCACCGCATGGCAAATCCAGATACAGATTTGAAATCTGCACACATGCACGCTTCTTATGACGTAGAAATTACACGGATCGGTGATTGGTCGGAAAATTCGATATCTGGCGATGCCGGCATGGCCGTTTCGGCCAATCCAAACTAGTCAACAAAAAATATGATTTTCTCCAAAACTGTGCACCGCATGGCAAATCCAGATACAGATTTGAAATCTGCACACATGCACGCTTCTTATGACGTAGAAATTACACGGATCGGTGATTGGTCAGAAAATTCGATGTCTGGCGATGCCGGCATGGCCGTTTCGCCCAATCCAAACTAGTCAACAAAAAATATGATTTTCTCCAAAACTGTGCACCGCATGGCAAATCCAGATACAGATTTGAAATCTGCACACATGCACGCTTCTTATGACGTAGAAATTACACGGATCGGTGATTGGTCGGAAAATTCGATATCTGGCGATGCCGGCATGGCCGTTTCGGCCAATCCAAACTAGTCAACAAAAAATATGATTTTCTCCAAAACTGTGCACCGCATGGCAAATCCAGATACAGATTTGAAATCTGCACACATGCACGCTTCTTATGACGTAGAAATTACACGGATCGGTGATTGGTCGGAAAATTCGATATCTGGCGATGCCGGCATGGCCGTTTCGGCCAATCCAAACTAGTCAACAAAAAATATGATTTTCTCCAAAACTGTGCACCGCATGGCAAATCCAGATACAGATTTGAAATCTGCACACATGCACGCTTCTTATGACGTAGAAATTACACGGATCGGTGATTGGTCGGAAAATTCGATATCTGGCGATGCCGGCATGGCCGTTTCGGCCAATCCAAACTAGTCAACAAAAAATATGATTTTCTCCAAAACTGTGCACCGCATGGGAAATCCAGATACAGATTTGAAATCTGCACACATGCACGCTTCTTATGACGTAGAAATTACACGGATCGGTGATTGGTCGGAAAATTCGATATCTGGCGATGCCCGCATGGCCGTTTCGCCCAATCCAAACTAGTCAACAAAAAATATGATTTTCTCCAAAACTGTGCACCGCATGGCAAATCCAGGTACAGATTTGAAATCTGCACACGTGCACGCTTCTTATGACGTAGAAATTACACGGATCGGTGATTGGTCAGAAAATTCGATGTCTGGCGATGCCGGCATGGCCGTTTCGCCCAATCCAAACTAGTCAACAAAAAATATGATTTTCTCCAAAACTGTGCACCGCATGGCAAATCCAGATACAGATTTGAAATCTGCACACATGCACGCTTCTTATGACGTAGAAATTACACGGATCGGTGATTGGTCGGAAAATTCGATATCTGGCGATGCCGGCATGACCGTTTCGCCCAATCCAAACTAGTCAACAAAAAATATGATTTTCTCCAAAACTGTGCACCGCATGGGAACTCCAGATACAGATTTGAAATCTGCACACATGCACGCTTCTTATGACGTAGAAATTACACGGATCGGTGATTGGTCGGAAAATTCGATATCTGGCGATGCCGGCATGGCCGTTTCGGCCAATCCAAACTAGTCAACAAAAAATATGATTTTCTCCAAAACTGTGCACCGCATGGCAAATCCAGATACAGATTTGAAATCTGCACACATGCACGCTTCTTATGACGTAGAAATTACACGGATCGGTGATTGGTCGGAAAATGCGATATCTGGCGATGCCGGCATGGCCGTTTCGGCCAATCCAAACTAGTCAACAAAAAATATGATTTTCTCCAAAACTGTGCACCGCATGGCAAATCCAGATACAGATTTGAAATCTGCACACATGCACGCTTCTTATGACGTAGAAATTACATGGATCGGTGATTGGTCGGAAAATTCGATATCTGGCGATGCCGGCATGGCCGTTTCGGCCAATCCAAACTAGTCAACAAAAAATATGATTTTCTCCAAAACTGTGCACCGCATGGCAAATCCAGATACAGATTTGAAATCTGCACACATGCACGCTTCTTATGACGTAGAAATTACACGGATCGGTGATTGGTCGGAAAATTCGATATCTGGCGATGCCGGCATGGCCGTTTCGGCCAATCCAAACTAGTCAACAAAAAATATGATTTTCTCCAAAACTGTGCACCGCATGGGAAATCCAGATACAGATTTGAAATCTGCACACATGCACGCTTCTTATGACGTAGAAATTACACGGATCGGTGATTGGTCGGAAAATTCGATATCTGGCGATGCCGGCATGGCCGTTTCGCCCAATCCAAACTAGTCAACAAAAAATATGATTTTCTCCAAAACTGTGCACCGCATGGCAAATCCAGGTACAGATTTGAAATCTGCACACGTGCACGCTTCTTATGACGTAGAAATTACACGGATCGGTGATTGGTCAGAAAATTCGATGTCTGGCGATGCCGGCATGGCCGTTTCGGCCAATCCAAACTAGTCAACAAAAAATATGATTTTCTCCAAAACTGTGCACCGCATGGCAAATCCAGATACAGATTTGAAATCTGCACACATGCACGCTTTTTATGACGTAGAAATTACACGGATCGGTGATTGGTCGGAAAATTCGATATCTGGCGATGCCGGCATGGCCGTTTCGGCCAATCCAAACTAGTCAACAAAAAATATGATTTTCTCCAAAACTGTGCACCGCATGGCAAATCCAGATACAGATTTGAAATCTGCACACATGCACGCTTCTTATGACGTAGAAATTACACGGATCGGTGATTGGTCGGAAAATTCGATATCTGGCGATGCCGGCATGGCCGTTTCGGCCAATCCAAACTAGTCAACAAAAAATATGAGTTTCTCCAAAACTGTGCACCGCATGGCAAATCCAGATACAGATTTGAAATCTGCACACATGCACGCTTCTTATGACGTAGAAATTACACGGATCGGTGATTGGTCGGAAAATTCGATATCTGGCGATGCCGGCATGGCCGTTTCGGCCAATCCAAACTAGTCAACAAAAAATATGATTTTCTCCAAAACTGTGCACCGCATGGCAAATCCAGATACAGATTTGAAATCTGCACACATGCACGCTTCTTATGACGAAGAAATTACACGGATCGGTGATTGGTCGGAAAATTCGATATCTGGCGATGCCGGCATGGGCGTTTCGGCCAATCCAAACTAGTCAACAAAAAATATGATTTTCTCCAAGACTGTGCACCGCATGGGAACTCCAAATACAGATTTGAAATCTGCACACATGCACGCTTCTAATGACGTAGAAATTACACGGATCGGTGATTGGTCGGAAAATTCGATATCTGGCGATGCCGGCATGGCCGTTTCGGCCAATCCAAACTAGTCAACAAAAAATATGATTTTCTCCAAAACTGTGCACCGCATGGCAAATCCAGATACAGATTTGAAATCTGCACACATGCACGCTTCTTATGACGTAGAAATTACACGGATCGGTGATTGGTCGGAAAATTCGATATCTGGCGATGCCGGCATGGCCGTTTCGGCCAATCCAAACTAGTCGACAAAAAATATGATTTTCTCCAAAACTGTGCACCGCATGGCAAATCCAGATACAGATTTGAAATCTGCACACATGCACGCTTCTTATGACGTAGAAATTACACGGATCGGTGATTGGTCGGAAAATTCGATATCTGGCGATGCCGGCATGGCCGTTTCGGCCAATCCAAACTAGTCAACAAAAAATATGATTTTCTCCAAAACTGTGCACCGCATGGCAAATCCAGATACAGATTTGAAATCTGCACACCTGCACGCATCTTATGACGTAGAAATTACACGGATCGGTGATTGGTCGGAAAATTCGATATCTGGCGATGCCGGCATGGCCGTTTCGCCCAATCCAAACTAGTCAACAAAAAATATGATTTTCTCCAAAACTGTGCACCGCATGGGAACTCCAAATACAGATTTGAAATCTGCACACATGCACGCTTCTAATGACGTAGAAATTACACGGATCGGTGATTGGTCGGAAAATTCGATATCTGGCGATGCCGGCATGGCCGTTTCGCCCAATCCAAACTAGTCAACAAAAAATATGATTTTCTCCAAAACTGTGCACCGCATGGCAAATCCAGATACAGATTTGAAATCTGCACACATGCACGCTTCTTATGACGTAGAAATTACACGGATCGGTGATTGGTCGGAAAATTCGATATCTGGCGATGCCGGCATGGCCGTTTCGGCCAATCCAAACTAGTCAACAAAAAATATGATTTTCTCCAAAACTGTGCACCGCATGGCAAATCCAGGTACAGATTTGAAATCTGCACACGTGCACGCTTCTTATGACGTAGAAATTACACGGATCGGTGATTGGTCAGAAAATTCGATGTCTGGCGATGCCGGCATGGCCGTTTCGCCCAATCCAAACTAGTCAACAAAAAATATGATTTTCTCCAAAACTGTGCACCGCATGGCAAATCCAGATACAGATTTGAAATCTGCACACATGCACGCTTCTTATGACGTAGAAATTACACGGATCGGTGATTGGTCGGAAAATTCGATATCTGGCGATGCCGGCATGACCGTTTCGCCCAATCCAAACTAGTCAACAAAAAATATGATTTTCTCCAAAACTGTGCACCGCATGGGAACTCCAGATACAGATTTGAAATCTGCACACATGCACGCTTCTAATGACGTAGAAATTACACGGATCGGTGATTGGTCGGAAAATTCGATATCTGGCGATGCCGGCATGGCCGTTTCGGCCAATCCAAACTAGTCAACAAAAAATATGATTTTCTCCAAAACTGTGCACCGCATGGCAAATCCAGATACAGATTTGAAATCTGCACACATGCACGCTTCTTATGACGTAGAAATTACACGGATCGGTGATTGGTCGGAAAATTCGATATCTGGCGATGCCGGCATGGCCGTTTCGCCCAATCCAAACTAGTCAACAAAAAATATGATTTTCTCCAAAACTGTGCACCGCATGGCAAATCCAGATACAGATTTGAAATCTGCACACATGCACGCTTCTAATGACGTAGAAATTACACGGATCGGTGATTGGTCGGAAAATTCGATATCTGGCGATGCCGGCATGACCGTTTCGCCCAATCCAAACTAGTCAACAAAAAATATGATTTTCTCCAAAACTGTGCACCGCATGGGAAATCCAGATACAGATTTGAAATCTGCACACATGCACGCTTCTTATGACGTAGAAATTACACGGATCGGTGATTGGTCGGAAAATTCGATATCTGGCGATGCCGGCATGGCCGTTTCGCCCAATCCAAACTAGTCAACAAAAAATATGATTTTCTCCAAAACTGTGCACCGCATGGCAAATCCAGGTACAGATTTGAAATCTGCACACGTGCACGCTTCTTATGACGTAGAAATTACACGGATCGGTGATTGGTCAGAAAATTCGATGTCTGGCGATGCCGGCATGGCCGTTTCGCCCAATCCAAACTAGTCAACAAAAAATATGATTTTCTCCAAAACTGTGCACCGCATGGCAAATCCAGATACAGATTTGAAATCTGCACACATGCACGCTTCTTATGACGTAGAAATTACACGGATCGGTGATTGGTCGGAAAATTCGTTATCTGGCGATGCCGGCATGGCCGTTTCGGCCAATCCAAACTAGTCAACAAAAAATATGATTTTCTCCAAAACTGTGCACCGCATGGGAAATCCAGATACAGATTTGAAATCTGCACACATGCACGCTTCTTATGACGTAGAAATTACACGGATCGGTGATTGGTCGGAAAATTCGATATCTGGCGATGCCGGCATGGCCGTTTCGCCCAATCCAAACTAGTCAACAAAAAATATGATTTTCTCCAAAACTGTGCACCGCATGGCAAATCCAGGTACAGATTTGAAATCTGCACACGTGCACGCTTCTTATGACGTAGAAATTACACGGATCGGTGATTGGTCAGAAAATTCGATGTCTGGCGATGCCGGCATGGCCGTTTCGCCCAATCCAAACTAGTCAACAAAAAATATGATTTTCTCCAAAACTGTGCACCGCATGGCAAATCCAGATACAGATTTGAAATCTGCACACATGCACGCTTCTTATGACGTAGAAATTACACGGATCGGTGATTGGTCGGAAAATTCGATATCTGGCGATGCCGGCATGGCCGTTTCGGCCAATCCAAACTAGTCAACAAAAAATATGATTTTCTCCAAAACTGTGCACCGCATGGCAAATCCAGATACAGATTTGAAATCTGCACACATGCACGCTTCTTATGACGAAGAAATTACACGGATCGGTGATTGGTCGGAAAATTCGATATCTGGCGATGCCGGCATGGGCGTTTCGGCCAATCCAAACTAGTCAACAAAAAATATGATTTTCTCCAAAACTGTGCACCGCATGGCAAATCCAGATACAGATTTGAAATCTGCACACGTGCACGCTTCTTATGACGTAGAAATTACACGGATCGGTGATTGGTCAGAAAATTCGATGTCTGGCGATGCCGGCATGGCCGTTTCGCCCAATCCAAACTAGTCAACAAAAAATATGATTTTCTCCAAGACTGTGCACCGCATGGGAACTCCAAATACAGATTTGAAATCTGCACACATGCACGCTTCTAATGACGTAGAAATTACACGGATCGGTGATTGGTCGGAAAATTCGATATCTGGCGATGCCGGCATGGCCGTTTCGGCCAATCCAAACTAGTCAACAAAAAATATGATTTTCTCCAAAACTGTGCACCGCATGGCAAATCCAGATACAGATTTGAAATCTGCACACATGCACGCTTCTTATGACGTAGAAATTACACGGATCGGTGATTGGTCGGAAAATTCGATATCTGGCGATGCCGGCATGGCCGTTTCGGCCAATCCAAACTAGTCAACAAAAAATATGATTTTCTCCAAAACTGTGCACCGCATGGCAAATCCAGATACAGATTTGAAATCTGCACACATGCACGCTTCTTATGACGTAGAAATTACACGGATCGGTGATTGGTCGGAAAATTCGATATCTGGCGATGCCGGCATGGCCGTTTCGGCCAATCCAAACTAGTCAACAAAAAATATGATTTTCTCCAAAACTGTGCACCGCATGGGAAATCCAGATACAGATTTGAAATCTGCATACATGCACGCATCTTATGACGTAGAAATTACACGGATCGGTGATTGGTCGGAAAATTCGATATCTGGCGATGCCGGCATGGCCGTTTCGCCCAATCCAAACTAGTCAACAAAAAATATGATTTTCTCCAAAACTGTGCACCGCATGGCAAATCCAGATACAGATTTGAAATCTGCACACATGCACGCTTCTTATGACGTAGAAATTACACGGATCGGTGATTGGTCGGAAAATTCGTTATCTGGCGATGCCGGCATGGCCGTTTCGCCCAATCCAAACTAGTCAACAAAAAATATGATTTTCTCCAAAACTGTGCACCGCATGGCAAATCCAGGTACAGATTTGAAATCTGCACACGTGCACGCTTCTTATGACGTAGAAATTACACGGATCGGTGATTGGTCAGAAAATTCGATGTCTGGCGATGCCGGCATGGCCGTTTCGCCCAATCCAAACTAGTCAACAAAAAATATGATTTTCTCCAAAACTGTGCACCGCATGGCAAATCCAGATACAGATTTGAAATCTGCACACATGCACGCTTCTTATGACGTAGAAATTACACGGATCGGTGATTGGTCGGAAAATTCGTTATCTGGCGATGCCGGCATGGCCGTTTCGGCCAATCCAAACTAGTCAACAAAAAATATGATTTTCTCCAAAACTGTGCACCGCATGGGAAATCCAGATACAGATTTGAAATCTGCACACATGCACGCTTCTTATGACGTAGAAATTACACGGATCGGTGATTGGTCGGAAAATTCGATATCTGGCGATGCCGGCATGGCCGTTTCGCCCAATCCAAACTAGTCAACAAAAAATATGATTTTCTCCAAAACTGTGCACCGCATGGCAAATCCAGGTACAGATTTGAAATCTGCACACGTGCACGCTTCTTATGACGTAGAAATTACACGGATCGGTGATTGGTCAGAAAATTCGATGTCTGGCGATGCCGGCATGGCCGTTTCGCCCAATCTAAACTAGTCAACAAAAAATATGATTTTCTCCAAAACTGTGCACCGCATGGCAAATCCAGATACAGATTTGAAATCTGCACACATGCACGCTTCTTATGACGTAGAAATTACACGGATCGGTGATTGGTCGGAAAATTCGATATCTGGCGATGCCGGCATGGCCGTTTCGGCCAATCCAAACTAGTCAACAAAAAATATGATTTTCTCCAAAACTGTGCACCGCATGGCAAATCCAGATACAGATTTGAAATCTGCACACATGCACGCTTCTTATGACGAAGAAATTACACGGATCGGTGATTGGTCGGAAAATTCGATATCTGGCGATGCCGGCATGGGCGTTTCGGCCAATCCAAACTAGTCAACAAAAAATATGATTTTCTCCAAGACTGTGCACCGCATGGGAACTCCAAATACAGATTTGAAATCTGCACACATGCACGCTTCTAATGACGTAGAAATTACACGGATCGGTGATTGGTCGGAAAATTCGATATCTGGCGATGCCGGCATGGCCGTTTCGGCCAATCCAAACTAGTCAACAAAAAATATGATTTTCTCCAAAACTGTGCACCGCATGGCAAATCCAGATACAGATTTGAAATCTGCACACCTGCACGCATCTTATGACGTAGAAATTACACGGATCGGTGATTGGTCGGAAAATTCGATATCTGGCGATGCCGGCATGGCCGTTTCGCCCAATCCAAACTAGTCAACAAAAAATATGATTTTCTCCAAAACTGTGCACCGCATGGGAACTCCAGATACAGATTTGAAATCTGCACACATGCACGCTTCTAATGACGTAGAAATTACACGGATCGGTGATTGGTCGGAAAATTCGATATCTGGCGATGCCGGCATGGCCGTTTCGGCCAATCCAAACTAGTCAACAAAAAATATGATTTTCTCCAAAACTGTGCACCGCATGGCAAATCCAGATACAGATTTGAAATCTGCACACCTGCACGCATCTTATGACGTAGAAATTACACGGATCGGTGATTGGTCGGAAAATTCGATATCTGGCGATGCCGGCATGGCCGTTTCGCCCAATCCAAACTAGTCAACAAAAAATATGATTTTCTCCAAAACTGTGCACCGCATGGGAACTCCAGATACAGATTTGAAATCTGCACACATGCACGCTTCTAATGACGTAGAAATTACACGGATCGGTGATTGGTCGGAAAATTCGATATCTGGCGATGCCGGCATGGCCGTTTCGCCCAATCCAAACTAGTCAACAAAAAATATGATTTTCTCCAAAACTGTGCACCGCATGGCAAATCCAGATACAGATTTGAAATCTGCACACATGCACGCTTCTTATGACGTAGAAATTACACGGATCGGTGATTGGTCGGAAAATTCGATATCTGGCGATGCCGGCATGGCCGTTTCGGCCAATCCAAACTAGTCAACAAAAAATATGATTTTCTCCAAAACTGTGCACCGCATGGCAAATCCAGGTACAGATTTGAAATCTGCACACGTGCACGCTTCTTATGACGTAGAAATTACACGGATCGGTGATTGGTCAGAAAATTCGATGTCTGGCGATGCCGGCATGGCCGTTTCGCCCAATCCAAACTAGTCAACAAAAAATATGATTTTCTCCAAAACTGTGCACCGCATGGCAAATCCAGATACAGATTTGAAATCTGCACACATGCACGCTTCTTATGACGTAGAAATTACACGGATCGGTGATTGGTCGGAAAATTCGTTATCTGGCGATGCCGGCATGGCCGTTTCGGCCAATCCAAACTAGTCAACAAAAAATATGATTTTCTCCAAAACTGTGCACCGCATGGGAAATCCAGATACAGATTTGAAATCTGCACACATGCACGCTTCTTATGACGTAGAAATTACACGGATCGGTGATTGGTCGGAAAATTCGATATCTGGCGATGCCGGCATGGCCGTTTCGCCCAATCCAAACTAGTCAACAAAAAATATGACTTTCTCCAAAACTGTGCACCGCATGGCAAATCCAGGTACAGATTTGAAATCTGCACACGTGCACGCTTCTTATGACGTAGAAATTACACGGATCGGTGATTGGTCAGAAAATTCGATGTCTGGCGATGCCGGCATGGCCGTTTCGCCCAATCTAAACTAGTCAACAAAAAATATGATTTTCTCCAAAACTGTGCACCGCATGGCAAATCCAGATACAGATTTGAAATCTGCACACATGCACGCTTCTTATGACGTAGAAATTACACGGATCGGTGATTGGTCGGAAAATTCGATATCTGGCGATGCCGGCATGGCCGTTTCGGCCAATCCAAACTAGTCAACAAAAAATATGATTTTCTCCAAAACTGTGCACCGCATGGCAAATCCAGATACAGATTTGAAATCTGCACACATGCACGCTTCTTATGACGAAGAAATTACACGGATCGGTGATTGGTCGGAAAATTCGATATCTGGCGATGCCGGCATGGGCGTTTCGGCCAATCCAAACTAGTCAACAAAAAATATGATTTTCTCCAAGACTGTGCACCGCATGGGAACTCCAAATACAGATTTGAAATCTGCACACATGCACGCTTCTAATGACGTAGAAATTACACGGATCGGTGATTGGTCGGAAAATTCGATATCTGGCGATGCCGGCATGGCCGTTTCGGCCAATCCAAACTAGTCAACAAAAAATATGATTTTCTCCAAAACTGTGCACCGCATGGCAAATCCAGATACAGATTTGAAATCTGCACACATGCACGCTTCTTATGACGTAGAAATTACACGGATCGGTGATTGGTCGGAAAATTCGATATCTGGCGATGCCGGCATGGCCGTTTCGGCCAATCCAAACTAGTCAACAAAAAATATGATTTTCTCCAAAACTGTGCACCGCATGGCAAATCCAGATACAGATTTGAAATCTGCACACATGCACGCTTCTTATGACGTAGAAATTACACGGATCGGTGATTGGTCGGAAAATTCGATATCTGGCGATGCCGGCATGGCCGTTTCGGCCAATCCAAACTAGTCAACAAAAAATATGATTTTCTCCAAAACTGTGCACCGCATGGCAAATCCAGATACAGATTTGAAATCTGCACACCTGCACGCATCTTATGACGTAGAAATTACACGGATCGGTGATTGGTCGGAAAATTCGATATCTGGCGATGCCGGCATGGCCGTTTCGCCCAATCCAAACTAGTCAACAAAAAATATGATTTTCTCCAAAACTGTGCACCGCATGGGAACTCCAGATACAGATTTGAAATCTGCACACATGCACGCTTCTAATGACGTAGAAATTACACGGATCGGTGATTGGTCGGAAAATTCGATATCTGGCGATGCCGGCATGGCCGTTTCGCCCAATCCAAACTAGTCAACAAAAAATATGATTTTCTCCAAAACTGTGCACCGCATGGCAAATCCAGATACAGATTTGAAATCTGCACACATGCACGCTTCTTATGACGTAGAAATTACACGGATCGGTGATTGGTCGGAAAATTCGATATCTGGCGATGCCGGCATGGCCGTTTCGGCCAATCCAAACTAGTCAACAAAAAATATGATTTTCTCCAAAACTGTGCACCGCATGGCAAATCCAGGTACAGATTTGAAATCTGCACACGTGCACGCTTCTTATGACGTAGAAATTACACGGATCGGTGATTGGTCAGAAAATTCGATGTCTGGCGATGCCGGCATGGCCGTTTCGCCCAATCCAAACTAGTCAACAAAAAATATGATTTTCTCCAAAACTGTGCACCGCATGGCAAATCCAGATACAGATTTGAAATCTGCACACATGCACGCTTCTTATGACGTAGAAATTACACGGATCGGTGATTGGTCGGAAAATTCGATATCTGGCGATGCCGGCATGACCGTTTCGCCCAATCCAAACTAGTCAACAAAAAATATGATTTTCTCCAAAACTGTGCACCGCATGGGAACTACAGTTACAGATTTGAAATCTGCACACATGCACGCTTCTTATGACGTAGAAATTACACGGATCGGTGATTGGTCGGAAAATTCGATATCTGGCGATGCCGGCATGGCCGTTTCGGCCAATCCAAACTAGTCAACAAAAAATATGATTTTCTCCAAAACTGTGCACCGCATGGCAAATCCAGATACAGATTTGAAATCTGCACACATGCACGCTTCTTATGACGTAGAAATTACACGGATCGGTGATTGGTCGGAAAATTCGATATCTGGCGATGCCGGCATGGCCGTTTCGCCCAATCCAAACTAGTCAACAAAAAATATGATTTTCTCCAAAACTGTGCACCGCATGGCAAATCCAGATACAGATTTGAAATCTGCACACATGCACGCTTCTAATGACGTAGAAATTACACGGATCGGTGATTGGTCGGAAAATTCGATATCTGGCGATGCCGGCATGACCGTTTCGCCCAATCCAAACTAGTCAACAAAAAATATGATTTTCTCCAAAACTGTGCACCGCATGGGAAATCCAGATACAGATTTGAAATCTGCACACATGCACGCTTCTTATGACGTAGAAATTACACGGATCGGTGATTGGTCGGAAAATTCGATATCTGGCGATGCCGGCATGGCCGTTTCGCCCAATCCAAACTAGTCAACAAAAAATATGATTTTCTCCAAAACTGTGCACCGCATGGCAAATCCAGGTACAGATTTGAAATCTGCACACGTGCACGCTTCTTATGACGTAGAAATTACACGGATCGGTGATTGGTCAGAAAATTCGATGTCTGGCGATGCCGGCATGGCCGTTTCGCCCAATCCAAACTAGTCAACAAAAAATATGATTTTCTCCAAAACTGTGCACCGCATGGCAAATCCAGATACAGATTTGAAATCTGCACACATGCACGCTTCTTATGACGTAGAAATTACACGGATCGGTGATTGGTCGGAAAATTCGTTATCTGGCGATGCCGGCATGGCCGTTTCGGCCAATCCAAACTAGTCAACAAAAAATATGATTTTCTCCAAAACTGTGCACCGCATGGGAAATCCAGATACAGATTTGAAATCTGCACACATGCACGCTTCTTATGACGTAGAAATTACACGGATCGGTGATTGGTCGGAAAATTCGATATCTGGCGATGCCGGCATGGCCGTTTCGCCCAATCCAAACTAGTCAACAAAAAATATGATTTTCTCCAAAACTGTGCACCGCATGGCAAATCCAGGTACAGATTTGAAATCTGCACACGTGCACGCTTCTTATGACGTAGAAATTACACGGATCGGTGATTGGTCAGAAAATTCGATGTCTGGCGATGCCGGCATGGCCGTTTCGCCCAATCCAAACTAGTCAACAAAAAATATGATTTTCTCCAAAACTGTGCACCGCATGGCAAATCCAGATACAGATTTGAAATCTGCACACATGCACGCTTCTTATGACGTAGAAATTACACGGATCGGTGATTGGTCGGAAAATTCGTTATCTGGCGATGCCGGCATGGCCGTTTCGCCCAATCCAAACTAGTCAACAAAAAATATGATTTTCTCCAAAACTGTGCACCGCATGGGAACCCCAGATACAGATTTGAAATCTGCACACATGCACGCTTCTAATGACGTAGAAATTACACGGATCGGTGATTGGTCGGAAAATTCGATATCTGGCGATGCCGGCATGGCCGTTTCGCCCAATCCAAACTAGTCAACAAAAAATATGATTTTCTCCAAAACTGTGCACCGCATGGCAAATCCAGATACAGATTTGAAATCTGCACACATGCACGCTTCTTATGACGTAGAAATTACACGGATCGGTGATTGGTCGGAAAATTCGTTAACTGGCGATGCCGGCATGGCCGTTTCGCCCAATCCAAACTAGTCAACAAAAAATATGATTTTCTCCAAAACTGTGCACCGCATGGGAACTCCAGATACAGATTTGAAATCTGCACACATGCACGCTTCTAATGACGTAGAAATTACACGGATCGGTGATTGGTCGGAAAATTCGATATCTGGCGATGCCGGCATGGCCGTTTCGCCCAATCCAAACTAGTCAACAAAAAATATGATTTTCTCCAAAACTGTGCACCGCATGGCAAATCCAGATACAGATTTGAAATCTGCACACATGCACGCTTCTAATGACGTAGAAATTACACGGATCGGTGATTGGTCGGAAAATTCGATATCTGGCGATGCCGGCATGACCGTTTCGCCCAATCCAAACTAGTCAACAAAAAATATGATTTTCTCCAAAACTGTGCACCGCATGGGAACTCCAGATACAGATTTGAAATCTGCACACATGCACGCTTCTAATGACGTAGAAATTACACGGATCGGTGATTGGTCGGAAAATTCGATATCTGGCGATGCCGGCATGGCCGTTTCGCCCAATCCAAACTAGTCAACAAAAAATATGATTTTCTCCAAAACTGTGCACCGCATGGCAAATCCAGGTACAGATTTGAAATCTGCACACGTGCACGCTTCTTATGACGTAGAAATTACACGGATCGGTGATTGGTCAGAAAATTCGATGTCTGGCGATGCCGGCATGGCCGTTTCGCCCAATCCAAACTAGTCAACAAAAAATATGATTTTCTCCAAAACTGTGCACCGCATGGCAAATCCAGATACAGATTTGAAATCTGCACACATGCACGCTTCTTATGACGTAGAAATTACACGGATCGGTGATTGGTCGGAAAATTCGTTATCTGGCGATGCCGGCATGGCCGTTTCGCCCAATCCAAACTAGTCAACAAAAAATATGATTTTCTCCAAAACTGTGCACCGCATGGGAACTCCAGATACAGATTTGAAATCTGCACACATGCACGCTTCTAATGACGTAGAAATTACACGGATCGGTGATTGGTCGGAAAATTCGATATCTGGCGATGCCGGCATGGCCGTTTCGCCCAATCCAAACTAGTCAACAAAAAATATGATTTTCTCCAAAACTGTGCACCGCATGGCAAATCCAGATACAGATTTGAAATCTGCACACATGCACGCTTCTTATGACGTAGAAATTACACGGATCGGTGATTGGTCGGAAAATTCGATATCTGGCGATGCCGGCATGACCGTTTCGCCCAATCCAAACTAGTCAACAAAAAATATGATTTTCTCCAAAACTGTGCACCGCATGGGAACTACAGTTACAGATTTGAAATCTGCACACATGCACGCTTCTTATGACGTAGAAATTACACGGATCGGTGATTGGTCGGAAAATTCGATATCTGGCGATGCCGGCATGGCCGTTTCGGCCAATCCAAACTAGTCAACAAAAAATATGATTTTCTCCAAAACTGTGCACCGCATGGCAAATCCAGATACAGATTTGAAATCTGCACACATGCACGCTTCTAATGACGTAGAAATTACACGGATCGGTGATTGGTCGGAAAATTCGATATCTGGCGATGCCGGCATGACCGTTTCGCCCAATCCAAACTAGTCAACAAAAAATATGATTTTCTCCAAAACTGTGCACCGCATGGCAAATCCAGGTACAGATTTGAAATCTGCACACGTGCACGCTTCTTATGACGTAGAAATTACACGGATCGGTGATTGGTCAGAAAATTCGATGTCTGGCGATGCCGGCATGGCCGTTTCGCCCAATCCAAACTAGTCAACAAAAAATATGATTTTCTCCAAAACTGTGCACCGCATGGCAAATCCAGATACAGATTTGAAATCTGCACACATGCACGCTTCTTATGACGTAGAAATTACACGGATCGGTGATTGGTCGGAAAATTCGTTATCTGGCGATGCCGGCATGGCCGTTTCGGCCAATCCAAACTAGTCAACAAAAAATATGATTTTCTCCAAAACTGTGCACCGCATGGGAAATCCAGATACAGATTTGAAATCTGCACACATGCACGCTTCTTATGACGTAGAAATTACACGGATCGGTGATTGGTCGGAAAATTCGATATCTGGCGATGCCGGCATGGCCGTTTCGCCCAATCCAAACTAGTCAACAAAAAATATGATTTTCTCCAAAACTGTGCACCGCATGGCAAATCCAGGTACAGATTTGAAATCTGCACACGTGCACGCTTCTTATGACGTAGAAATTACACGGATCGGTGATTGGTCAGAAAATTCGATGTCTGGCGATGCCGGCATGGCCGTTTCGCCCAATCCAAACTAGTCAACAAAAAATATGATTTTCTCCAAAACTGTGCACCGCATGGCAAATCCAGATACAGATTTGAAATCTGCACACATGCACGCTTCTTATGACGTAGAAATTACACGGATCGGTGATTGGTCGGAAAATTCGTTATCTGGCGATGCCGGCATGGCCGTTTCGCCCAATCCAAACTAGTCAACAAAAAATATGATTTTCTCCAAAACTGTGCACCGCATGGGAACCCCAGATACAGATTTGAAATCTGCACACATGCACGCTTCTAATGACGTAGAAATTACACGGATCGGTGATTGGTCGGAAAATTCGATATCTGGCGATGCCGGCATGGCCGTTTCGCCCAATCCAAACTAGTCAACAAAAAATATGATTTTCTCCAAAACTGTGCACCGCATGGCAAATCCAGATACAGATTTGAAATCTGCACACATGCACGCTTCTTATGACGTAGAAATTACACGGATCGGTGATTGGTCGGAAAATTCGTTAACTGGCGATGCCGGCATGGCCGTTTCGCCCAATCCAAACTAGTCAACAAAAAATATGATTTTCTCCAAAACTGTGCACCGCATGGGAACTCCAGATACAGATTTGAAATCTGCACACATGCACGCTTCTAATGACGTAGAAATTACACGGATCGGTGATTGGTCGGAAAATTCGATATCTGGCGATGCCGGCATGGCCGTTTCGCCCAATCCAAACTAGTCAACAAAAAATATGATTTTCTCCAAAACTGTGCACCGCATGGCAAATCCAGATACAGATTTGAAATCTGCACACATGCACGCTTCTAATGACGTAGAAATTACACGGATCGGTGATTGGTCGGAAAATTCGATATCTGGCGATGCCGGCATGACCGTTTCGCCCAATCCAAACTAGTCAACAAAAAATATGATTTTCTCCAAAACTGTGCACCGCATGGGAACTCCAGATACAGATTTGAAATCTGCACACATGCACGCTTCTTATGACGTAGAAATTACACGGATCGGTGATTGGTCGGAAAATTCGATATCTGGCGATGCCGGCATGGCCGTTTCGCCCAATCCAAACTAGTCAACAAAAAATATGATTTTCTCCAAAACTGTGCACCGCATGGCAAATCCAGGTACAGATTTGAAATCTGCACACGTGCACGCTTCTTATGACGTAGAAATTACACGGATCGGTGATTGGTCAGAAAATTCGATGTCTGGCGATGCCGGCATGGCCGTTTCGCCCAATCCAAACTAGTCAACAAAAAATATGATTTTCTCCAAAACTGTGCACCGCATGGCAAATCCAGATACAGATTTGAAATCTGCACACATGCACGCTTCTTATGACGTAGAAATTACACGGATCGGTGATTGGTCGGAAAATTCGTTATCTGGCGATGCCGGCATGGCCGTTTCGCCCAATCCAAACTAGTCAACAAAAAATATGATTTTCTCCAAAACTGTGCACCGCATGGGAACTCCAGATACAGATTTGAAATCTGCACACATGCACGCTTCTAATGACGTAGAAATTACACGGATCGGTGATTGGTCGGAAAATTCGATATCTGGCGATGCCGGCATGGCCGTTTCGCCCAATCCAAACTAGTCAACAAAAAATATGATTTTCTCCAAAACTGTGCACCGCATGGCAAATCCAGATACAGATTTGAAATCTGCACACATGCACGCTTCTTATGACGTAGAAATTACACGGATCGGTGATTGGTCGGAAAATTCGATATCTGGCGATGCCGGCATGGCCGTTTCGGCCAATCCAAACTAGTCAACAAAAAATATGATTTTCTCCAAAACTGTGCACCGCATGGCAAATCCAGATACAGATTTGAAATCTGCACACATGCACGCTTCTTATGACGTAGAAATTACACGGATCGGTGATTGGTCGGAAAATTCGTTATCTGGCGATGCCGGCATGGCCGTTTCGCCCAATCCAAACTAGTCAACAAAAAATATGATTTTCTCCAAAACTGTGCACCGCATGGGAACTCCAGATACAGATTTGAAATCTGCACACATGCACGCTTCTAATGACGTAGAAATTACACGGATCGGTGATTGGTCGGAAAATTCGATATCTGGCGATGCCGGCATGACCGTTTCGCCCAATCCAAACTAGTCAACAAAAAATATGATTTTCTCCAAGACTGTGCACCGCATGGGAACTCCAAATACAGATTTGAAATCTGCACACATGCACGCTTCTAATGACGTAGAAATTACACGGATCGGTGATTGGTCGGAAAATTCGATATCTGGCGATGCCGGCATGGCCGTTTCGCCCAATCCAAACTAGTCAACAAAAAATATGATTTTCTCCAAAACTGTGCACCGCATGGCAAATCCAGATACAGATTTGAAATCTGTACACATGCACGCTTCTTATGACGTAGAAATTACACGGATCGGTGATTGGTCGGAAAATTCGATATCTGGCGATGCCGGCATGGCCGTTTCGGCCAATCCAAACTAGTCAACAAAAAATATGATTTTCTCCAAAACTGTGCACCGCATGGCAAATCCAGATACAGATTTGAAATCTGCACACCTGCACGCATCTTATGACGTAGAAATTACACGGATCGGTGATTGGTCGGAAAATTCGATATCTGGCGATGCCGGCATGGCCGTTTCGCCCAATCCAAACTAGTCAACAAAAAATATGATTTTCTCCAAAACTGTGCACCGCATGGGAACTCCAGATACAGATTTGAAATCTGCACACATGCACGCTTCTTATGACGTAGAAATTACACGGATCGGTGATTGGTCGGAAAATTCGATATCTGGCGATGCCGGCATGGCCGTTTCGCCCAATCCAAACTAGTCAACAAAAAATATGATTTTCTCCAAAACTGTGCACCGCATGGCAAATCCAGGTACAGATTTGAAATCTGCACACGTGCACGCTTCTTATGACGTAGAAATTACACGGATCGGTGATTGGTCAGAAAATTCGATGTCTGGCGATGCCGGCATGGCCGTTTCGCCCAATCCAAACTAGTCAACAAAAAATATGATTTTCTCCAAAACTGTGCACCGCATGGCAAATCCAGATACAGATTTGAAATCTGCACACATGCACGCTTCTTATGACGTAGAAATTACACGGATCGGTGATTGGTCGGAAAATTCGATATCTGGCGATGCCGGCATGACCGTTTCGCCCAATCCAAACTAGTCAACAAAAAATATGATTTTCTCCAAAACTGTGCACCGCATGGGAACTCCAGTTACAGATTTGAAATCTGCACACATGCACGCTTCTTATGACGTAGAAATTACACGGATCGGTGATTGGTCGGAAAATTCGATATCTGGCGATGCCGGCATGGCCGTTTCGCCCAATCCAAACTAGTCAACAAAAAATATGATTTTCTCCAAGACTGTGCACCGCATGGGAACTCCAAATACAGATTTGAAATCTGCACACATGCACGCTTCTAATGACGTAGAAATTATACGGATCGGTGATTGGTCGGAAAATTCGATATCTGGCGATGCCGGCATGGCCGTTTCGCCCAATCCAAACTAGTCAACAAAAAATATGATTTTCTCCAAAACTGTGCACCGCATGGCAAATCCAGATACAGATTTGAAATCTGCACACATGCACGCTTCTAATGACGTAGAAATTACACGGATCGGTGATTGGTCGGAAAATTCGATATCTGGCGATGCCGGCATGACCGTTTCGCCCAATCCAAACTAGTCAACAAAAAATATGATTTTCTCCAAAACTGTGCACCGCATGGGAACTCCAGATACAGATTTGAAATCTGCACACATGCACGCTTCTTATGACGTAGAAATTACATGGATCGGTGATTGGTCAGAAAATTCGATGTCTGGCGATGCCGGCATGGCCGTTTCGGCCAATCCAAACTAGTCAACAAAAAATATGATTTTCTCCAAAACTGTGCACCGCATGGGAAATCCAGATACAGATTTGAAATCTGCACACATGCACGCTTCTTATGACGTAGAAATTACACGGATCGGTGATTGGTCAGAAAATTCGATGTCTGGCGATGCCGGCATGGCCGTTTCGCCCAATCCAAACTAGTCAACAAAAAATATGATTTTCTCCAAAACTGTGCACCGCATGGCAAATCCAGATACAGATTTGAAATCTGCACACATGCACGCTTCTTATGACGTAGAAATTACACGGATCGGTGATTGGTCGGAAAATTCGTTATCTGGCGATGCCGGCATGGCCGTTTCGCCCAATCCAAACTAGTCAACAAAAAATATGATTTTCTCCAAAACTGTGCACCGCATGGGAACCCCAGATACAGATTTGAAATCTGCACACATGCACGCTTCTAATGACGTAGAAATTACACGGATCGGTGATTGGTCGGAAAATTCGATATCTGGCGATGCCGGCATGGCCGTTTCGCCCAATCCAAACTAGTCAACAAAAAATATGATTTTCTCCAAAACTGTGCACCGCATGGCAAATCCAGATACAGATTTGAAATCTGCACACATGCACGCTTCTAATGACGTAGAAATTACACGGATCGGTGATTGGTCGGAAAATTCGATATCTGGCGATGCCGGCATGGCCGTTTCGCCCAATCCAAACTAGTCAACAAAAAATATGATTTTCTCCAAAACTGTGCACCGCATGGCAAATCCAGATACAGATTTGAAATCTGCACACATGCACGCTTCTTATGACGTAGAAATTACACGGATCGGTGATTGGTCGGAAAATTCGTTATCTGGCGATGCCGGCATGGCCGTTTCGCCCAATCCAAACTAGTCAACAAAAAATATGATTTTCTCCAAAACTGTGCACCGCATGGGAACTCCAGATACAGATTTGAAATCTGCACACATGCACGCTTCTAATGACGTAGAAATTACACGGATTGGTGATTGGTCGGAAAATTCGATATCTGGCGATGCCGGCATGGCCGTTTCGCCCAATCCAAACTAGTCAACAAAAAATATGATTTTCTCCAAAACTGTGCACCGCATGGCAAATCCAGATACAGATTTGAAATCTGCACACATGCACGCTTCTTATGACGTAGAAATTACACGGATCGGTGATTGGTCGGAAAATTCGATATCTGGCGATGCCGGCATGGCCGTTTCGGCCAATCCAAACTAGTCAACAAAAAATATGATTTTCTCCAAAACTGTGCACCGCATGGCAAATCCAGATACAGATTTGAAATCTGCACACATGCACGCTTCTTATGACGTAGAAATTACACGGATCGGTGATTGGTCGGAAAATTCGTTATCTGGCGATGCCGGCATGGCCGTTTCGCCCAATCCAAACTAGTCAACAAAAAATATGATTTTCTCCAAAACTGTGCACCGCATGGGAACTCCAGATACAGATTTGAAATCTGCACACATGCACGCTTCTAATGACGTAGAAATTACACGGATCGGTGATTGGTCGGAAAATTCGATATCTGGCGATGCCGGCATGACCGTTTCGCCCAATCCAAACTAGTCAACAAAAAATATGATTTTCTCCAAGACTGTGCACCGCATGGGAACTCCAAATACAGATTTGAAATCTGCACACATGCACGCTTCTAATGACGTAGAAATTACACGGATCGGTGATTGGTCGGAAAATTCGATATCTGGCGATGCCGGCATGGCCGTTTCGCCCAATCCAAACTAGTCAACAAAAAATATGATTTTCTCCAAAACTGTGCACCGCATGGCAAATCCAGATACAGATTTGAAATCTGCACACATGCACGCTTCTTATGACGTAGAAATTACACGGATCGGTGATTGGTCGGAAAATTCGATATCTGGCGATGCCGGCATGGCCGTTTCGGCCAATCCAAACTAGTCAACAAAAAATATGATTTTCTCCAAAACTGTGCACCGCATGGCAAATCCAGATACAGATTTGAAATCTGCACACCTGCACGCATCTTATGACGTAGAAATTACACGGATCGGTGATTGGTCGGAAAATTCGATATCTGGCGATGCCGGCATGGCCGTTTCGCCCAATCCAAACTAGTCAACAAAAAATATGATTTTCTCCAAAACTGTGCACCGCATGGGAACTCCAGATACAGATTTGAAATCTGCACACATGCACGCTTCTTATGACGTAGAAATTACACGGATCGGTGATTGGTCGGAAAATTCGATATCTGGCGATGCCGGCATGGCCGTTTCGCCCAATCCAAACTAGTCAACAAAAAATATGATTTTCTCCAAAACTGTGCACCGCATGGCAAATCCAGGTACAGATTTGAAATCTGCACACGTGCACGCTTCTTATGACGTAGAAATTACACGGATCGGTGATTGGTCAGAAAATTCGATGTCTGGCGATGCCGGCATGGCCGTTTCGCCCAATCCAAACTAGTCAACAAAAAATATGATTTTCTCCAAAACTGTGCACCGCATGGCAAATCCAGATACAGATTTGAAATCTGCACACATGCACGCTTCTTATGACGTAGAAATTACACGGATCGGTGATTGGTCGGAAAATTCGATATCTGGCGATGCCGGCATGACCGTTTCGCCCAATCCAAACTAGTCAACAAAAAATATGATTTTCTCCAAAACTGTGCACCGCATGGGAACTCCAGTTACAGATTTGAAATCTGCACACATGCACGCTTCTTATGACGTAGAAATTACACGGATCGGTGATTGGTCGGAAAATTCGATATCTGGCGATGCCGGCATGGCCGTTTCGCCCAATCCAAACTAGTCAACAAAAAATATGATTTTCTCCAAAACTGTGCACCGCATGGGAACTCCAAATACAGATTTGAAATCTGCACACATGCACGCTTCTAATGACGTAGAAATTACACGGATCGGTGATTGGTCGGAAAATTCGATATCTGGCGATGCCGGCATGGCCGTTTCGCCCAATCCAAACTAGTCAACAAAAAATATGATTTTCTCCAAAACTGTGCACCGCATGGCAAATCCAGATACAGATTTGAAATCTGCACACATGCACGCTTCTAATGACGTAGAAATTACACGGATCGGTGATTGGTCGGAAAATTCGATATCTGGCGATGCCGGCATGACCGTTTCGCCCAATCCAAACTAGTCAACAAAAAATATGATTTTCTCCAAAACTGTGCACCGCATGGGAACTCCAGATACAGATTTGAAATCTGCACACATGCACGCTTCTTATGACGTAGAAATTACACGGATCGGTGATTGGTCAGAAAATTCGATGTCTGGCGATGCCGGCATGGCCGTTTCGGCCAATCCAAACTAGTCAACAAAAAATATGATTTTCTCCAAAACTGTGCACCGCATGGGAAATCCAGATACAGATTTGAAATCTGCACACATGCACGCTTCTTATGACGTAGAAATTACACGGATCGGTGATTGGTCGGAAAATTCGATATCTGGCGATGCCGGCATGGCCGTTTCGCCCAATCCAAACTAGTCAACAAAAAATATGATTTTCTCCAAAACTGTGCACCGCATGGCAAATCCAGGTACAGATTTGAAATCTGCACACGTGCACGCTTCTTATGACGTAGAAATTACACGGATCGGTGATTGGTCAGAAAATTCGATGTCTGGCGATGCCGGCATGGCCGTTTCGCCCAATCCAAACTAGTCAACAAAAAATATGATTTTCTCCAAAACTGTGCACCGCATGGCAAATCCAGATACAGATTTGAAATCTGCACACATGCACGCTTCTTATGACGTAGAAATTACACGGATCGGTGATTGGTCGGAAAATTCGTTATCTGGCGATGCCGGCATGGCCGTTTCGCCCAATCCAAACTAGTCAACAAAAAATATGATTTTCTCCAAAACTGTGCACCGCATGGGAACTCCAGATACAGATTTGAAATCTGCACACATGCACGCTTCTAATGACGTAGAAATTACACGGATCGGTGATTGGTCGGAAAATTCGATATCTGGCGATGCCGGCATGGCCGTTTCGCCCAATCCAAACTAGTCAACAAAAAATATGATTTTCTCCAAAACTGTGCACCTCATGGCAAATCCAGGTACAGATTTGAAATCTGCACACGTGCACGCTTCTTATGACGTAGAAATTACACGGATCGGTGATTGGTCAGAAAATTCGATGTCTGGCGATGCCGGCATGGCCGTTTCGCCCAATCCAAACTAGTCAACAAAAAATATGATTTTCTCCAAAACTGTGCACCGCATGGCAAATCCAGATACAGATTTGAAATCTGCACACATGCACGCTTCTTATGACGTAGAAATTACACGGATCGGTGATTGGTCGGAAAATTCGATATCTGGCGATGCCGGCATGACCGTTTCGCCCAATCCAAACTAGTCAACAAAAAATATGATTTTCTCCAAAACTGTGCACCGCATGGGAACTCCAGTTACAGATTTGAAATCTGCACACATGCACGCTTCTTATGACGTAGAAATTACACGGATCGGTGATTGGTCGGAAAATTCGATATCTGGCGATGCCTGCATGGCCGTTTCGGCCAATCCAAACTAGTCAACAAAAAATATGATTTTCTCCAAAACTGTGCACCGCATGGCAAATCCAGGTACAGATTTGAAATCTGCACACGTGCACGCTTCTTATGACGTAGAAATTACACGGATCGGTGATTGGTCAGAAAATTCGATGTCTGGCGATGCCGGCATGGCCGTTTCGGACAATCCAAACTAGTCAACAAAAAATATGATTTTCTCCAAAACTGTGCACCGCATGGCAAATCCAGGTACAGATTTGAAATCTGCACACGTGCACGCTTCTTATGACGTAGAAATTACACGGATCGGTGATTGGTCAGAAAATTCGATGTCTGGCGATGCCGGCATGGCCGTTTCGCCCAATCCAAACTAGTCAACAAAAAATATGATTTTCTCCAAAACTGTGCACCGCATGGCAAATCCAGATACAGATTTGAAATCTGCACACATGCACGCTTCTAATGACGTAGAAATTACACGGATCGGTGATTGGTCGGAAAATTCGATATCTGGCGATGCCGGCATGGCCGTTTCGCCCAATCCAAACTAGTCAACAAAAAATATGATTTTCTCCAAAACTGTGCACCGCATGGCAAATCCAGGTACAGATTTGAAATCTGCACACGTGCACGCTTCTTATGACGTAGAAATTACACGGATCGGTGATTGGTCGGAAAATTCGATATCTGGCGATGCCGGCATGGCCGTTTCGGCCAATCCAAACTAGTCAACAAAAAATATGATTTTCTCCAAAACTGTGCACCGCATGGCAAATCCAGATACAGATTTGAAATCTGCACACATGCACGCTTCTTATGACGTAGAAATTACACGGATCGGTGATTGGTCGGAAAATTCGATATCTGGCGATGCCGGCATGGCCGTTTCGGCCAATCCAAACTAGTCAACAAAAAATATGATTTTCTCCAAAACTGTGCACCGCATGGCAAATCCAGATACAGATTTGAAATCTGCACACATACACGCTTCTTATGACGTAGAAATTACACGGATCGGTGATTGGTCGGAAAATTCGATATCTGGCGATGCCGGCATGGCCGTTTCGCCCAATCCAAACTAGTCAACAAAAAATATGATTTTCTCCAAGACTGTGCACCGCATGGGAACTCCAAATACAGATTTGAAATCTGCACACATGCACGCTTCTAATGACGTAGAAATTACACGGATCGGTGATTGGTCGGAAAATTCGATATCTGGCGATGCCGGCATGGCCGTTTCGGCCAATCCAAACTAGTCAACAAAAAATATGATTTTCTCCAAAACTGTGCACCGCATGGCAAATCCAGATACAGATTTGAAATCTGCACACATACACGCTTCTTATGACGTAGAAATTACACGGATCGGTGATTGGTCGGAAAATTCGTTATCTGGCGATGCCGGCATGGCCGTTTCGCCCAATCCAAACTAGTCAACAAAAAATATGATTTTCTCCAAAACTGTGCACCGCATGGGAACTCCAGATACAGATTTGAAATCTGCACACATGCGCGCTTCTAATGACGTAGAAATTACACGGATCGGTGATTGGTCGGAAAATTCGATATCTGGCGATGCCGGCATGGCCGTTTCGGCCAATCCAAACTAGTCAACAAAAAATATGATTTTCTCCAAAACTGTGCACCGCATGGCAAATCCAGATACAGATTTGAAATCTGCACACATGCACGCTTCTTATGACGTAGAAATTACACGGATCGGTGATTGGTCGGAAAATTCGTTATCTGGCGATGCCGGCATGGCCGTTTCGCCCAATCCAAACTAGTCAACAAAAAATATGATTTTCTCCAAAACTGTGCACCGCATGGGAACTCCAGATACAGATTTGAAATCTGCACACATGCACGCTTCTAATGACGTAGAAATTACACGGATCGGTGATTGGTCGGAAAATTCGATATCTGGCGATGCCGGCATGACCGTTTCGCCCAATCCAAACTAGTCAACAAAAAATATGATTTTCTCCAAAACTGTGCACCGCATGGGAACTCCAGATACAGATTTGAAATCTGCACACATGCACGCTTCTTATGACGTAGAAATTACACGGATCGGTGATTGGTCGGAAAATTCGATATCTGGCGATGCCGGCATGGCCGTTTCGGCCAATCCAAACTAGTCAACAAAAAATATGATTTTCTCCAAAACTGTGCACCGCATGGCAAATCCAGATACAGATTTGAAATCTGCACACATGCACGCTTCTTATGACGTAGAAATTACACGGATCGGTGATTGGTCGGAAAATTCGATATCTGGCGATGCCGGCATGGCCGTTTCGGCCAATCCAAACTAGTCAACAAAAAATATGATTTTCTCCAAAACTGTGCACCGCATGGCAAATCCAGATACAGATTTGAAATCTGCACACATACACGCTTCTTATGACGTAGAAATTACACGGATCGGTGATTGGTCGGAAAATTCGATATCTGGCGATGCCGGCATGGCCGTTTCGCCCAATCCAAACTAGTCAACAAAAAATATGATTTTCTCCAAGACTGTGCACCGCATGGGAACTCCAAATACAGATTTGAAATCTGCACACATGCACGCTTCTAATGACGTAGAAATTACACGGATCGGTGATTGGTCGGAAAATTCGATATCTGGCGATGCCGGCATGGCCGTTTCGCCCAATCCAAACTAGTCAACAAAAAATATGATTTTCTCCAAAACTGTGCACCGCATGGCAAATCCAGATACAGATTTGAAATCTGCACACATGCACGCTTCTTATGACGTAGAAATTACACGGATCGGTGATTGGTCGGAAAATTCGTTATCTGGCGATGCCGGTATGGCCGTTTCGCCCAATCCAAACTAGTCAACAAAAAATATGATTTTCTCCAAAACTGTGCACCGCATGGGAACTCCAGATACAGATTTGAAATCTGCACACATGCGCGCTTCTAATGACGTAGAAATTACACGGATCGGTGATTGGTCGGAAAATTCGATATCTGGCGATGCCGGCATGACCGTTTCGCCCAATCCAAACTAGTCAACAAAAAATATGATTTTCTCCAAAACTGTGCACCGCATGGGAACTCCAGATACAGATTTGAAATCTGCACACATGCACGCTTCTTATGACGTAGAAATTACACGGATCGGTGATTGGTCGGAAAATTCGATATCTGGCGATGCCGGCATGGCCGTTTCGGCCAATCCAAACTAGTCAACAAAAAATATGATTTTCTCCAAAACTGTGCACCGCATGGCAAATCCAGATACAGATTTGAAATCTGCACACATGCACGCTTCTTATGACGTAGAAATTACACGGATCGGTGATTGGTCGGAAAATTCGATATCTGGCGATGCCGGCATGGCCGTTTCGCCCAATCCAAACTAGTCAACAAAAAATATGATTTTCTCCAAGACTGTGCACCGCATGGGAACTCCAAATACAGATTTGAAATCTGCACACATGCACGCTTCTAATGATGTAGAAATTACACGGATCGGTGATTGGTCGGAAAATTCGATATCTGGCGATGCCGGCATGGCCGTTTCGCCCAATTCAAACTAGTCAACAAAAAATATGATTTTCTCCAAAACTGTGCACCGCATGGGAACTCCAGATACAGATTTGAAATCTGCACACATGCACGCTTCTTATGACGTAGAAATTACACGGATCGGTGATTGGTCGGAAAATTCGATATCTGGCGATGCCGGCATGGCCGTTTCGCCCAATCCAAACTAGTCAACAAAAAATATGATTTTCTCCAAAACTGTGCACCGCATGGGAACTCCAGATACAGATTTGAAATCTGCACACATGCACGCTTCTTATGACGTAGAAATTACACGGATCGGTGATTGGTCGGAAAATTCGATATCTGGCGATGCCGGCATGGCCGTTTCGCCCAATCCAAACTAGTCAACAAAAAATATGATTTTCTCCAAAACTGTGCACCGCATGGCAAATCCAGGTACAGATTTGAAATCTGCACACGTGCACGCTTCTTATGACGTAGAAATTACACGGATCGGTGATTGGTCAGAAAATTCGATGTCTGGCGATGCCGGCATGGCCGTTTCGCCCAATCCAAACTAGTCAACAAAAAATATGATTTTCTCCAAAACTGTGCACCGCATGGCAAATCCAGATACAGATTTGAAATCTGCACACATGCACGCTTCTTATGACGTAGAAATTACACGGATCGGTGATTGGTCGGAAAATTCGATATCTGGCGATGCCGGCATGGCCGTTTCGGCCAATCCAAACTAGTCAACAAAAAATATGATTTTCTCCAAAACTGTGCACCGCATGGCAAATCCAGATACAGATTTGAAATCTGCACACATGCACGCTTCTTATGACGTAGAAATTACACGGATCGGTGATTGGTCGGAAAATTCGTTATCTGGCGATGCCGGCATGGCCGTTTCGCCCAATCCAAACTAGTCAACAAAAAATATGATTTTCTCCAAAACTGTGCACCGCATGGGAACTCCAGATACAGATTTGAAATCTGCACACATGCACGCTTCTAATGACGTAGAAATTACACGGATCGGTGATTGGTCGGAAAATTCGATATCTGGCGATGCCGGCATGACCGTTTCGCCCAATCCAAACTAGTCAACAAAAAATATGATTTTCTCCAAAACTGTGCACCGCATGGGAACTCCAGATACAGATTTGAAATCTGCACACATGCACGCTTCTTATGACGTAGAAATTACACGGATCGGTGATTGGTCGGAAAATTCGATATCTGGCGATGCCGGCATGGCCGTTTCGGCCAATCCAAACTAGTCAACAAAAAATATGATTTTCTCCAAAACTGTGCACCGCATGGCAAATCCAGATACAGATTTGAAATCTGCACACATGCACGCTTCTTATGACGTAGAAATTACACGGATCGGTGATTGGTCGGAAAATTCGATATCTGGCGATGCCGGCATGGCCGTTTCGGCCAATCCAAACTAGTCAACAAAAAATATGATTTTCTCCAAAACTGTGCACCGCATGGCAAATCCAGATACAGATTTGAAATCTGCACACATACACGCTTCTTATGACGTAGAAATTACACGGATCGGTGATTGGTCGGAAAATTCGATATCTGGCGATGCCGGCATGGCCGTTTCGCCCAATCCAAACTAGTCAACAAAAAATATGATTTTCTCCAAAACTGTGCACCGCATGGCAAATCCAGATACAGATTTGAAATCTGCACACATGCACGCTTCTTATGACGTAGAAATTACACGGATCGGTGATTGGTCGGAAAATTCGTTATCTGGCGATGCCGGCATGGCCGTTTCGCCCAATCCAAACTAGTCAACAAAAAATATGATTTTCTCCAAAACTGTGCACCGCATGGGAACTCCAGATACAGATTTGAAATCTGCACACATGCGCGCTTCTAATGACGTAGAAATTACACGGATCGGTGATTGGTCGGAAAATTCGATATCTGGCGATGCCGGCATGACCGTTTCGCCCAATCCAAACTAGTCAACAAAAAATATGATTTTCTCCAAAACTGTGCACCGCATGGGAACTCCAGATACAGATTTGAAATCTGCACACATGCACGCTTCTTATGACGTAGAAATTACACGGATCGGTGATTGGTCGGAAAATTCGATATCTGGCGATGCCGGCATGGCCGTTTCGGCCAATCCAAACTAGTCAACAAAAAATATGATTTTCTCCAAAACTGTGCACCGCATGGCAAATCCAGATACAGATTTGAAATCTGCACACATGCACGCTTCTTATGACGTAGAAATTACACGGATCGGTGATTGGTCGGAAAATTCGATATCTGGCGATGCCGGCATGGCCGTTTCGGCCAATCCAAACTAGTCAACAAAAAATATGATTTTCTCCAAAACTGTGCACCGCATGGCAAATCCAGATACAGATTTGAAATCTGCACACATGCACGCTTCTTATGACGTAGAAATTACACGGATCGGTGATTGGTCGGAAAATTCGTTATCTGGCGATGCCGGTATGGCCGTTTCGCCCAATCCAAACTAGTCAACAAAAAATATGATTTTCTCCAAAACTGTGCACCGCATGGGAACTCCAGATACAGATTTGAAATCTGCACACATGCGCGCTTCTAATGACGTAGAAATTACACGGATCGGTGATTGGTCGGAAAATTCGATATCTGGCGATGCCGGCATGACCGTTTCGCCCAATCCAAACTAGTCAACAAAAAATATGATTTTCTCCAAAACTGTGCACCGCATGGGAACTCCAGATACAGATTTGAAATCTGCACACATGCACGCTTCTTATGACGTAGAAATTACACGGATCGGTGATTGGTCGGAAAATTCGATATCTGGCGATGCCGGCATGGCCGTTTCGGCCAATCCAAACTAGTCAACAAAAAATATGATTTTCTCCAAAACTGTGCACCGCATGGCAAATCCAGATACAGATTTGAAATCTGCACACATGCACGCTTCTTATGACGTAGAAATTACACGGATCGGTGATTGGTCGGAAAATTCGATATCTGGCGATGCCGGCATGGCCGTTTCGGCCAATCCAAACTAGTCAACAAAAAATATGATTTTCTCCAAAACTGTGCACCGCATGGCAAATCCAGATACAGATTTGAAATCTGCACACATGCACGCTTCTTATGACGTAGAAATTACACGGATCGGTGATTGGTCGGAAAATTCGATATCTGGCGATGCCGGCATGGCCGTTTCGGCCAATCCAAACTAGTCAACAAAAAATATGATTTTCTCCAAAACTGTGCACCGCATGGGAACTCCAGATACAGATTTGAAATCTGCACACATGCACGCTTCTTATGACGTAGAAATTACACGGATCGGTGATTGGTCGGAAAATTCGATATCTGGCGATGCCGGCATGGCCGTTTCGCCCAATCCAAACTAGTCAACAAAAAATATGATTTTCTCCAAAACTGTGCACCGCATGGGAACTCCAGATACAGATTTGAAATCTGCACACATGCACGCTTCTTATGACGTAGAAATTACACGGATCGGTGATTGGTCGGAAAATTCGATATCTGGCGATGCCGGCATGGCCGTTTCGCCCAATCCAAACTAGTCAACAAAAAATATGATTTTCTCCAAAACTGTGCACCGCATGGCAAATCCAGGTACAGATTTGAAATCTGCACACGTGCACGCTTCTTATGACGTAGAAATTACACGGATCGGTGATTGGTCGGAAAATTCGATATCTGGCGATGCCGGCATGGCCGTTTCGGCCAATCCAAACTAGTCAACAAAAAATATGATTTTCTCCAAAACTGTGCACCGCATGGCAAATCCAGATACAGATTTGAAATCTGCACACATGCACGCTTCTTATGACGTAGAAATTACACGGATCGGTGATTGGTCGGAAAATTCGTTATCTGGCGATGCCGGCATGGCCGTTTCGCCCAATCCAAACTAGTCAACAAAAAATATGATTTTCTCCAAAACTGTGCACCGCATGGGAACTCCAGATACAGATTTGAAATCTGCACACATGCACGCTTCTAATGACGTAGAAATTACACGGATCGGTGATTGGTCGGAAAATTCGATATCTGGCGATGCCGGCATGACCGTTTCGCCCAATCCAAACTAGTCAACAAAAAATATGATTTTCTCCAAAACTGTGCACCGCATGGGAACTCCAGATACAGATTTGAAATCTGCACACATGCACGCTTCTTATGACGTAGAAATTACACGGATCGGTGATTGGTCGGAAAATTCGATATCTGGCGATGCCGGCATGGCCGTTTCGGCCAATCCAAACTAGTCAACAAAAAATATGATTTTCTCCAAAACTGTGCACCGCATGGCAAATCCAGATACAGATTTGAAATCTGCACACATGCACGCTTCTTATGACGTAGAAATTACACGGATCGGTGATTGGTCGGAAAATTCGATATCTGGCGATGCCGGCATGGCCGTTTCGGCCAATCCAAACTAGTCAACAAAAAATATGATTTTCTCCAAAACTGTGCACCGCATGGCAAATCCAGATACAGATTTGAAATCTGCACACATACACGCTTCTTATGACGTAGAAATTACACGGATCGGTGATTGGTCGGAAAATTCGATATCTGGCGATGCCGGCATGGCCGTTTCGCCCAATCCAAACTAGTCAACAAAAAATATGATTTTCTCCAAGACTGTGCACCGCATGGGAACTCCAAATACAGATTTGAAATCTGCACACATGCACGCTTCTAATGACGTAGAAATTACACGGATCGGTGATTGGTCGGAAAATTCGATATCTGGCGATGCCGGCATGGCCGTTTCGCCCAATCCAAACTAGTCAACAAAAAATATGATTTTCTCCAAAACTGTGCACCGCATGGGAACTCCAGATACAGATTTGAAATCTGCACACATGCACGCTTCTTATGACGTAGAAATTACACGGATCGGTGATTGGTCGGAAAATTCGATATCTGGCGATGCCGGCATGGCCGTTTCGGCCAATCCAAACTAGTCAACAAAAAATATGATTTTCTCCAAAACTGTGCACCGCATGGCAAATCCAGATACAGATTTGAAATCTGCACACATGCACGCTTCTTATGACGTAGAAATTACACGGATCGGTGATTGGTCGGAAAATTCGATATCTGGCGATGCCGGCATGGCCGTTTCGGCCAATCCAAACTAGTCAACAAAAAATATGATTTTCTCCAAAACTGTGCACCGCATGGCAAATCCAGATACAGATTTGAAATCTGCACACATGCACGCTTCTTATGACGTAGAAATTACACGGATCGGTGATTGGTCGGAAAATTCGATATCTGGCGATGCCGGCATGGCCGTTTCGGCCAATCCAAACTAGTCAACAAAAAATATGATTTTCTCCAAAACTGTGCACCGCATGGCAAATCCAGATACAGATTTGAAATCTGCACACATACACGCTTCTTATGACGTAGAAATTACACGGATCGGTGATTGGTCGGAAAATTCGATATCTGGCGATGCCGGCATGGCCGTTTCGCCCAATCCAAACTAGTCAACAAAAAATATGATTTTCTCCAAGACTGTGCACCGCATGGGAACTCCAAATACAGATTTGAAATCTGCACACATGCACGCTTCTAATGACGTAGAAATTACACGGATCGGTGATTGGTCGGAAAATTCGATATCTGGCGATGCCGGCATGGCCGTTTCGCCCAATCCAAACTAGTCAACAAAAAATATGATTTTCTCCAAAACTGTGCACCGCATGGGAACTCCAGATACAGATTTGAAATCTGCACACATGCACGCTTCTTATGACGTAGAAATTACACGGATCGGTGATTGGTCGGAAAATTCGATATCTGGCGATGCCGGCATGGCCGTTTCGGCCAATCCAAACTAGTCAACAAAAAATATGATTTTCTCCAAAACTGTGCACCGCATGGCAAATCCAGATACAGATTTGAAATCTGCACACATGCACGCTTCTTATGACGTAGAAATTACACGGATCGGTGATTGGTCGGAAAATTCGATATCTGGCGATGCCGGCATGGCCGTTTCGGCCAATCCAAACTAGTCAACAAAAAATATGATTTTCTCCAAAACTGTGCACCGCATGGCAAATCCAGATACAGATTTGAAATCTGCACACATGCACGCTTCTTATGACGTAGAAATTACACGGATCGGTGATTGGTCGGAAAATTCGATATCTGGCGATGCCGGCATGGCCGTTTCGCCCAATCCAAACTAGTCAACAAAAAATATGATTTTCTCCAAGACTGTGCACCGCATGGGAACTCCAAATACAGATTTGAAATCTGCACACATGCACGCTTCTAATGATGTAGAAATTACACGGATCGGTGATTGGTCGGAAAATTCGATATCTGGCGATGCCGGCATGGCCGTTTCGCCCAATCCAAACTAGTCAACAAAAAATATGATTTTCTCCAAAACTGTGCACCGCATGGCAAATCCAGATACAGATTTGAAATCTGCACACATGCACGCTTCTTATGACGTAGAAATTACACGGATCGGTGATTGGTCGGAAAATTCGATATCTGGCGATGCCGGCATGGCCGTTTCGGCCAATCCAAACTAGTCAACAAAAAATATGATTTTCTCCAAAACTGTGCACCGCATGGCAAATCCAGATACAGATTTGAAATCTGCACACATGCACGCTTCTTATGACGTAGAAATTACACGGATCGGTGATTGGTCGGAAAATTCGATATCTGGCGATGCCGGCATGGCCGTTTCGGCCAATCCAAACTAGTCAACAAAAAATATGATTTTCTCCAAAACTGTGCACCGCATGGCAAATCCAGATACAGATTTGAAATCTGCACACATGCACGCTTCTTATGACGTAGAAATTACACGGATCGGTGATTGGTCGGAAAATTCGATATCTGGCGATGCCGGCATGGCCGTTTCGGCCAATCCAAACTAGTCAACAAAAAATATGATTTTCTCCAAAACTGTGCACCGCATGGCAAATCCAGATACAGATTTGAAATCTGCACACATACACGCTTCTTATGACGTAGAAATTACACGGATCGGTGATTGGTCGGAAAATTCGATATCTGGCGATGCCGGCATGGCCGTTTCGCCCAATCCAAACTAGTCAACAAAAAATATGATTTTCTCCAAGACTGTGCACCGCATGGGAACTCCAAATACAGATTTGAAATCTGCACACATGCACGCTTCTAATGACGTAGAAATTACACGGATCGGTGATTGGTCGGAAAATTCGATATCTGGCGATGCCGGCATGGCCGTTTCGCCCAATCCAAACTAGTCAACAAAAAATATGATTTTCTCCAAAACTGTGCACCGCATGGGAACTCCAGATACAGATTTGAAATGTGCATACATGCACGCTTCTTATGACGTAGAAATTACACGGATCGGTGATTGGTCGGAAAATTCGATATCTGGCGATGCCGGCATGGCCGTTTCGGCCAATCCAAACTAGTCAACAAAAAATATGATTTTCTCCAAAACTGTGCACCGCATGGCAAATCCAGATACAGATTTGAAATCTGCACACATGCACGCTTCTTATGACGTAGAAATTACACGGATCGGTGATTGGTCGGAAAATTCGATATCTGGCGATGCCGGCATGGCCGTTTCGGCCAATCCAAACTAGTCAACAAAAAATATGATTTTCTCCAAAACTGTGCACCGCATGGCAAATCCAGATACAGATTTGAAATCTGCACACATGCACGCTTCTTATGACGTAGAAATTACACGGATCGGTGATTGGTCGGAAAATTCGATATCTGGCGATGCCGGCATGGCCGTTTCGGCCAATCCAAACTAGTCAACAAAAAATATGATTTTCTCCAAAACTGTGCACCGCATGGCAAATCCAGATACAGATTTGAAATCTGCACACATACACGCTTCTTATGACGTAGAAATTACACGGATCGGTGATTGGTCGGAAAATTCGATATCTGGCGATGCCGGCATGGCCGTTTCGCCCAATCCAAACTAGTCAACAAAAAATATGATTTTCTCCAAGACTGTGCACCGCATGGGAACTCCAAATACAGATTTGAAATCTGCACACATGCACGCTTCTAATGACGTAGAAATTACACGGATCGGTGATTGGTCGGAAAATTCGATATCTGGCGATGCCGGCATGGCCGTTTCGCCCAATCCAAACTAGTCAACAAAAAATATGATTTTCTCCAAAACTGTGCACCGCATGGGAACTCCAGATACAGATTTGAAATCTGCACACATGCACGCTTCTTATGACGTAGAAATTACACGGATCGGTGATTGGTCGGAAAATTCGATATCTGGCGATGCCGGCATGGCCGTTTCGGCCAATCCAAACTAGTCAACAAAAAATATGATTTTCTCCAAAACTGTGCACCGCATGGCAAATCCAGATACAGATTTGAAATCTGCACACATGCACGCTTCTTATGACGTAGAAATTACACGGATCGGTGATTGGTCGGAAAATTCGATATCTGGCGATGCCGGCATGGCCGTTTCGGCCAATCCAAACTAGTCAACAAAAAATATGATTTTCTCCAAAACTGTGCACCGCATGGCAAATCCAGATACAGATTTGAAATCTGCACACATGCACGCTTCTTATGACGTAGAAATTACACGGATCGGTGATTGGTCGGAAAATTCGATATCTGGCGATGCCGGCATGGCCGTTTCGCCCAATCCAAACTAGTCAACAAAAAATATGATTTTCTCCAAGACTGTGCACCGCATGGGAACTCCAAATACAGATTTGAAATCTGCACACATGCACGCTTCTAATGATGTAGAAATTACACGGATCGGTGATTGGTCGGAAAATTCGATATCTGGCGATGCCGGCATGGCCGTTTCGCCCAATCCAAACTAGTCAACAAAAAATATGATTTTCTCCAAAACTGTGCACCGCATGCCAAATCCAGATACAGATTTGAAATCTGCACACATGCACGCTTCTTATGACGTAGAAATTACACGGATCGGTGATTGGTCGGAAAATTCGATATCTGGCGATGCCGGCATGGCCGTTTCGCCCAATCCAAACTAGTCAACAAAAAATATGATTTTCTCCAAAACTGTGCACCGCATGGCAAATCCAGGTACAGATTTGAAATCTGCACACGTGCACGCTTCTTATGACGTAGAAATTACACGGATCGGTGATTGGTCAGAAAATTCGATGTCTGGCGATGCCGGCATGGCCGTTTCGCCCAATCCAAACTAGTCAACAAAAAATATGATTTTCTCCAAAACTGTGCACCGCATGGCAAATCCAGGTACAGATTTGAAATCTGCACACGTGCACGCTTCTTATGACGTAGAAATTACACGGATCGGTGATTGGTCAGAAAATTCGATGTCTGGCGATGCCGGCATGGCCGTTTCGCCCAATCCAAACTAGTCAACAAAAAATATGATTTTCTCCAAAACTGTGCACCGCATGGCAAATCCAGATACAGATTTGAAATCTGCACACATGCACGCTTCTAATGACGTAGAAATTACACGGATCGGTGATTGGTCGGAAAATTCGATATCTGGCGATGCCGGCATGACCGTTTCGCCCAATCCAAACTAGTCAACAAAAAATATGATTTTCTCCAAAACTGTGCACCGCATGGCAAATCCAGATACAGATTTGAAATCTGCACACATGCACGCTTCTAATGACGTAGAAATTACACGGATCGGTGATTGGTCGGAAAATTCGATATCTGGCGATGCCGGCATGGCCGTTTCGCCCAATCCAAACTAGTCAACAAAAAATATGATTTTCTCCAAAACTGTGCACCGCATGGCAAATCCAGATACAGATTTGAAATCTGCACACATGCACGCTTCTAATGACGTAGAAATTACACGGATCGGTGATTGGTCGGAAAATTCGATATCTGGCGATGCCGGCATGGCCGTTTCGCCCAATCCAAACTAGTCAACAAAAAATATGATTTTCTCCAAAACTGTGCACCGCATGGCAAATCCAGGTACAGATTTGAAATCTGCACACATGCACGCTTCTTATGACGTAGAAATTACACGGATCGGTGATTGGTCAGAAAATTCGATGTCTGGCGATGCCGGCATGGCCGTTTCGCCCAATCCAAACTAGTCAACAAAAAATATGATTTTCTCCAAAACTGTGCACCGCATGGCAAATCCAGGTACAGATTTGAAATCTGCACACGTGCACGCTTCTTATGACGTAGAAATTACACGGATCGGTGATTGGTCAGAAAATTCGATGTCTGGCGATGCCGGCATGGCCGTTTCGCCCAATCCAAACTAGTCAACAAAAAATATGATTTTCTCCAAAACTGTGCACCGCATGGCAAATCCAGATACAGATTTGAAATCTGCACACATGCACGCTTCTTATGACGTAGAAATTACACGGATCGGTGATTGGTCGGAAAATTCGATGTCTGGCGATGCCGGCATGGCCGTTTCGCCCAATCCAAACTAGTCAACAAAAAATATGATTTTCTCCAAAACTGTGCACCGCATGGGAACTCCAGATACAGATTTGAAATCTGCACACATGCACGCTTCTTATGACGTAGAAATTACACGGATCGGTGATTGGTCGGAAAATTCGATATCTGGCGATGCCGGCATGGCCGTTTCGCCCAATCCAAACTAGTCAACAAAAAATATGATTTTCTCCAAAACTGTGCACCGCATGGCAAATCCAGGTACAGATTTGAAATCTGCACACGTGCACGCTTCTTATGACGTAGAAATTACACGGATCGGTGATTGGTCAGAAAATTCGATGTCTGGCGATGCCGGCATGGCCGTTTCGCCCAATCCAAACTAGTCAACAAAAAATATGATTTTCTCCAAAACTGTGCACCGCATGGCAAATCCAGATACAGATTTGAAATCTGCACACATGCACGCTTCTTATGACGTAGGAATTACACGGATCGGTGATTGGTCGGAAAATTCGATATCTGGCGATGCCGGCATGACCGTTTCGCCCAATCCAAACTAGTCTACAAAAAATATGATTTTCTCCAAAACTGTGCACCGCATGGCAAATCCAGATACAGATTTGAAATCTGCACACATGCACGCTTCTAATGACGTAGAAATTACACGGATCGGTGATTGGTCGGAAAATTCGATATCTGGCGATGCCGGCATGACCGTTTCGCCCAATCCAAACTAGTCAACAAAAAATATGATTTTCTCCAAAACTGTGCACCGCATGGGAACTCCAGATACAGATTTGAAATCTGCACACATGCACGCTTCTTATGACGTAGAAATTACACGGATCGGTGATTGGTCAGAAAATTCGATGTCTGGCGATGCCGGCATGGCCGTTTCGCCCAATCCAAACTAGTCAACAAAAAATATGATTTTCTCCAAAACTGTGCACCGCATGGGAACTCCAGATACAGATTTGAAATCTGCACACATGCACGCTTCTTATGACGTAGAAATTACACGGATCGGTGATTGGTCGGAAAATTCGATATCTGGCGATGCCGGCATGGCCGTTTCGCCCAATCCAAACTAGTCAACAAAAAATATGATTTTCTCCAAAACTGTGCACCGCATGGCAAATCCAGGTACAGATTTGAAATCTGCACACGTGCACGTTTCTTATGACGTAGAAATTACACGGATCGGTGATTGGTCAGAAAATTCGATGTCTGGCGATGCCGGCATGGCCGTTTCGCCCAATCCAAACTAGTCAACAAAAAATATGATTTTCTCCAAAACTGTGCACCGCATGGCAAATCCAGATACAGATTTGAAATCTGCACACATGCACGCTTCTTATGACGTAGAAATTACACGGATCGGTGATTGGTCGGAAAATTCGATATCTGGCGATGCCGGCATGACCGTTTCGCCCAATCCAAACTAGTCAACAAAAAATATGATTTTCTCCAAAACTGTGCACCGCATGGGAACTCCAGTTACAGATTTGAAATCTGCACACATGCACGCTTCTTATGACGTAGAAATTACACGGATCGGTGATTGGTCGGAAAATTCGATATCTGGCGATGCCGGCATGGCCGTTTCGGCCAATCCAAACTAGTCAACAAAAAATATGATTTTCTCCAAAACTGTGCACCGCATGGCAAATCCAGGTACAGATTTGAAATCTGCACACGTGCACGCTTCTTATGACGTAGAAATTACACGGATCGGTGATTGGTCGGAAAATTCGATGTCTGGCGATGCCGGCATGGCCGTTTCGCCCAATCCAAACTAGTCAACAAAAAATATGATTTTCTCCAAAACTGTGCACCGCATGGCAAATCCAGATACAGATTTGAAATCTGCACACATGCACGCTTCTTATGACGTAGAAATTACACGGATCGGTGATTGGTCGGAAAATTCGATATCTGGCGATGCCGGCATGACCGTTTCGCCCAATCCAAACTAGTCAACAAAAAATATGATTTTCTCCAAAACTGTGCACCGCATGGGAACTCCAGTTACAGATTTGAAATCTGCACACATGCACGCTTCTTATGACGTAGAAATTACACGGATCGGTGATTGGTCGGAAAATTCGATATCTGGCGATGCCGGCATGGCCGTTTCGGCCAATCCAAACTAGTCAACAAAAAATATGATTTTCTCCAAAACTGTGCACCGCATGGCAAATCCAGATACAGATTTGAAATCTGCACACATGCACGCTTCTTATGACGTAGAAATTACACGGATCGGTGATTGGTCGGAAAATTCGATATCTGGCGATGCCGGCATGGCCGTTTCGCCCAATCCAAACTAGTCAACAAAAAATATGATTTTCTCCAAGACTGTGCACCGCATGGGAACTCCAAATACAGATTTGAAATCTGCACACATGCACGCTTCTAATGACGTAGAAATTACACGGATCGGTGATTGGTCGGAAAATTCGATATCTGGCGATGCCGGCATGGCCGTTTCGCCCAATCCAAACTAGTCAACAAAAAATATGATTTTCTCCAAAACTGTGCACCGCATGGCAAATCCAGATACAGATTTGAAATCTGCACACATGCACGCTTCTAATGACGTAGAAATTACACGGATCGGTGATTGGTCGGAAAATTCGATATCTGGCGATGCCGGCATGACCGTTTCGCCCAATCCAAACTAGTCAACAAAAAATATGATTTTCTCCAAAACTGTGCACCGCATGGGAACTCCAGTTACAGATTTGAAATCTGCACACATGCACGCTTCTTATGACGTAGAAATTACACGGATCGGTGATTGGTCGGAAAATTCGATATCTGGCGATGCCGGCATGACCGTTTCGCCCAATCCAAACTAGTCAACAAAAAATATGATTTTCTCCAAAACTGTGCACCGCATGGGAACTCCAGATACAGATTTGAAATCTGCACACATGCACGCTTCTTATGACGTAGAAATTACACGGATCGGTGATTGGTCGGAAAATTCGATATCTGGCGATGCCGGCATGGCCGTTTCGCCCAATCCAAACTAGTCAACAAAAAATATGATTTTCTCCAAAACTGTGCACCGCATGGCAAATCCAGGTACAGATTTGAAATCTGCACACGTGCACGCTTCTTATGACGTAGAAATTACACGGATCGGTGATTGGTCGGAAAATTCGATATCTGGCGATGCCGGCATGGCCGTTTCGCCCAATCCAAACTAGTCAACAAAAAATATGATTTTCTCCAAAACTGTGCACCGCATGGCAAATCCAGGTACAGATTTGAAATCTGCACACGTGCACGCTTCTTATGACGTAGAAATTACACGGATCGGTGATTGATCAGAAAATTCGATGTCTGGCGATGCCGGCATGGCCGTTTCGCCCAATCCAAACTAGTCAACAAAAAATATGATTTTCTCCAAAACTGTGCACCGCATGGCAAATCCAGATACAGATTTGAAATCTGCACACATGCACGCTTCTTATGACGTAGAAATTACACGGATCGGTGATTGGTCGGAAAATTCGATATCTGGCGATGCCGGCATGACCGTTTCGCCCAATCCAAACTAGTCAACAAAAAATATGATTTTCTCCAAAACTGTGCACCGCATGGGAACTCCAGTTACAGATTTGAAATCTGCACACATGCACGCTTCTTATGACGTAGAAATTACACGGATCGGTGATTGGTCGGAAAATTCGATATCTGGCGATGCCGGCATGGCCGTTTCGCCCAATCCAAACTAGTCAACAAAAAATATGATTTTCTCCAAAACTGTGCACCGCATGGCAAATCCAGGTACAGATTTGAAATCTGCACACGTGCACGCTTCTTATGACGTAGAAATTACACGGATCGGTGATTGGTCAGAAAATTCGATGTCTGGCGATGCCGGCATGGCCGTTTCGCCCAATCCAAACTAGTCAACAAAAAATATGATTTTCTCCAAAACTGTGCACCGCATGGCAAATCCAGGTACAGATTTGAAATCTGCACACATGCACGCTTCTTATGACGTAGAAATTACACGGATCGGTGATTGGTCGGAAAATTCGATATCTGGCGATGCCGGCATGACCGTTTCGCCCAATCCAAACTAGTCAACAAAAAATATGATTTTCTCCAAAACTGTGCACCGCATGGGAACTCCAGATACAGATTTGAAATCTGCACACATGCACGCTTCTTATGACGTAGAAATTACACGGATCGGTGATTGGTCAGAAAATTCGATGTCTGGCGATGCCGGCATGGCCGTTTCGCCCAATCCAAACTAGTCAACAAAAAATATGATTTTCTCCAAAACTGTGCACCGCATGGGAACTCCAGATACAGATTTGAAATCTGCACACATGCACGCTTCTTATGACGTAGAAATTACACGGATCGGTGATTGGTCGGAAAATTCGATATCTGGCGATGCCGGCATGGCCGTTTCGCCCAATCCAAACTAGTCAACAAAAAATATGATTTTCTCCAAAACTGTGCACCGCATGGCAAATCCAGGTACAGATTTGAAATCTGCACACGTGCACGTTTCTTATGACGTAGAAATTACACGGATCGGTGATTGGTCAGAAAATTCGATGTCTGGCGATGCCGGCATGGCCGTTTCGCCCAATCCAAACTAGTCAACAAAAAATATGATTTTCTCCAAAACTGTGCACCGCATGGCAAATCCAGATACAGATTTGAAATCTGCACACATCCACGCTTCTTATGACGTAGAAATTACACGGATCGGTGATTGGTCGGAAAATTCGATATCTGGCGATGCCGGCATGACCGTTTCGCCCAATCCAAACTAGTCAACAAAAAATATGATTTTCTCCAAAACTGTGCACCGCATGGGAACTCCAGTTACAGATTTGAAATCTGCACACATGCACGCTTCTTATGACGTAGAAATTACACGGATCGGTGATTGGTCGGAAAATTCGATATCTGGCGATGCCGGCATGGCCGTTTCGGCCAATCCAAACTAGTCAACAAAAAATATGATTTTCTCCAAAACTGTGCACCGCATGGCAAATCCAGGTACAGATTTGAAATCTGCACACGTGCACGCTTCTTATGACGTAGAAATTACACGGATCGGTGATTGGTCGGAAAATTCGATGTCTGGCGATGCCGGCATGGCCGTTTCGCCCAATCCAAACTAGTCAACAAAAAATATGATTTTCTCCAAAACTGTGCACCGCCTGGCAAATCCAGATACAGATTTGAAATCTGCACACATGCACGCTTCTTATGACGTAGAAATTACACGGATCGGTGATTGGTCGGAAAATTCGATATCTGGCGATGCCGGCATGACCGTTTCGCCCAATCCAAACTAGTCAACAAAAAATATGATTTTCTCCAAAACTGTGCACCGCATGGGAACTCCAGTTACAGATTTGAAATCTGCACACATGCACGCTTCTTATGACGTAGAAATTACACGGATCGGTGATTGGTCGGAAAATTCGATATCTGGCGATGCCGGCATGGCCGTTTCGGCCAATCCAAACTAGTCAACAAAAAATATGATTTTCTCCAAAACTGTGCACCGCATGGCAAATCCAGATACAGATTTGAAATCTGCACACATGCACGCTTCTTATGACGTAGAAATTACACGGATCGGTGATTGGTCGGAAAATTCGATATCTGGCGATGCCGGCATGGCCGTTTCGCCCAATCCAAACTAGTCAACAAAAAATATGATTTTCTCCAAGACTGTGCACCGCATGGGAACTCCAAATACAGATTTGAAATCTGCACACATGCACGCTTCTAATGACGTAGAAATTACACGGATCGGTGATTGGTCGGAAAATTCGATATCTGGCGATGCCGGCATGGCCGTTTCGCCCAATCCAAACTAGTCAACAAAAAATATGATTTTCTCCAAAACTGTGCACCGCATGGCAAATCCAGATACAGATTTGAAATCTGCACACATGCACGCTTCTAATGACGTAGAAATTACACGGATCGGTGATTGGTCGGAAAATTCGATATCTGGCGATGCCGGCATGACCGTTTCGCCCAATCCAAACTAGTCAACAAAAAATATGATTTTCTCCAAAACTGTGCACCGCATGGGAACTCCAGTTACAGATTTGAAATCTGCACACATGCACGCTTCTTATGACGTAGAAATTACACGGATCGGTGATTGGTCGGAAAATTCGATATCTGGCGATGCCGGCATGACCGTTTCGCCCAATCCAAACTAGTCAACAAAAAATATGATTTTCTCCAAAACTGTGCACCGCATGGGAACTCCAGATACAGATTTGAAATCTGCACACATGCACGCTTCTTATGACGTAGAAATTACACGGATCGGTGATTGGTCGGAAAATTCGATATCTGGCGATGCCGGCATGGCCGTTTCGCCCAATCCAAACTAGTCAACAAAAAATATGATTTTCTCCAAAACTGTGCACCGCATGGCAAATCCAGGTACAGATTTGAAATCTGCACACGTGCACGCTTCTTATGACGTAGAAATTACACGGATCGGTGATTGGTCGGAAAATTCGATATCTGGCGATGCCGGCATGGCCGTTTCGCCCAATCCAAACTAGTCAACAAAAAATATGATTTTCTCCAAAACTGTGCACCGCATGGCAAATCCAGGTACAGATTTGAAATCTGCACACGTGCACGCTTCTTATGACGTAGAAATTACACGGATCGGTGATTGATCAGAAAATTCGATGTCTGGCGATGCCGGCATGGCCGTTTCGCCCAATCCAAACTAGTCAACAAAAAATATGATTTTCTCCAAAACTGTGCACCGCATGGCAAATCCAGATACAGATTTGAAATCTGCACACATGCACGCTTCTTATGACGTAGAAATTACACGGATCGGTGATTGGTCGGAAAATTCGATATCTGGCGATGCCGGCATGACCGTTTCGCCCAATCCAAACTAGTCAACAAAAAATATGATTTTCTCCAAAACTGTGCACCGCATGGGAACTCCAGTTACAGATTTGAAATCTGCACACATGCACGCTTCTTATGACGTAGAAATTACACGGATCGGTGATTGGTCGGAAAATTCGATATCTGGCGATGCCGGCATGGCCGTTTCGCCCAATCCAAACTAGTCAACAAAAAATATGATTTTCTCCAAAACTGTGCACCGCATGGCAAATCCAGGTACAGATTTGAAATCTGCACACGTGCACGCTTCTTATGACGTAGAAATTACACGGATCGGTGATTGGTCAGAAAATTCGATGTCTGGCGATGCCGGCATGGCCGTTTCGCCCAATCCAAACTAGTCAACAAAAAATATGATTTTCTCCAAAACTGTGCACCGCATGGCAAATCCAGATACAGATTTGAAATCTGCACACATGCACGCTTCTTATGACGTAGAAATTACACGGATCGGTGATTGGTCGGAAAATTCGATATCTGGCGATGCCGGCATGGCCGTTTCGCCCAATCCAAACTAGTCAACAAAAAATATGATTTTCTCCAAGACTGTGCACCGCATGGGAACTCCAAATACAGATTTGAAATCTGCACACATGCACGCTTCTAATGACGTAGAAATTACACGGATCGGTGATTGGTCGGAAAATTCGATATCTGGCGATGCCGGCATGGCCGTTTCGCCCAATCCAAACTAGTCAACAAAAAATATGATTTTCTCCAAAACTGTGCACCGCATGGCAAATCCAGATACAGATTTGAAATCTGCACACATGCACGCTTCTAATGACGTAGAAATTACACGGATCGGTGATTGGTCGGAAAATTCGATATCTGGCGATGCCGGCATGACCGTTTCGCCCAATCCAAACTAGTCAACAAAAAATATGATTTTCTCCAAAACTGTGCACCGCATGGCAAATCCAGGTACAGATTTGAAATCTGCACACGTGCACGCTTCTTATGACGTAGAAATTACACGGATCGGTGATTGGTCGGAAAATTCGATATCTGGCGATGCCGGCATGGCCGTTTCGCCCAATCCAAACTAGTCAACAAAAAATATGATTTTCTCCAAAACTGTGCACCGCATGGCAAATCCAGGTACAGATTTGAAATCTGCACACGTGCACGCTTCTTATGACGTAGAAATTACACGGATCGGTGATTGGTCAGAAAATTCGATGTCTGGCGATGCCGGCATGGCCGTTTCGCCCAATCCAAACTAGTCAACAAAAAATATGATTTTCTCCAAAACTGTGCACCGCATGGCAAATCCAGATACAGATTTGAAATCTGCACACATGCACGCTTCTTATGACGTAGAAATTACACGGATCGGTGATTGGTCGGAAAATTCGATATCTGGCGATGCCGGCATGGCCGTTTCGCCCAATCCAAACTAGTCAACAAAAAATATGATTTTCTCCAAGACTGTGCACCGCATGGGAACTCCAAATACAGATTTGAAATCTGCACACATGCACGCTTCTTATGACGTAGAAATTACACGGATCGGTGATTGGTCGGAAAATTCGATATCTGGCGATGCCGGCATGGCCGTTTCGCCCAATCCAAACTAGTCAACAAAAAATATGATTTTCTCCAAAACTGTGCACCGCATGGCAAATCCAGATACAGATTTGAAATCTGCACACATGCACGCTTCTAATGACGTAGAAATTACACGGATCGGTGATTGGTCGGAAAATTCGATATCTGGCGATGCCGGCATGACCGTTTCGCCCAATCCAAACTAGTCAACAAAAAATATGATTTTCTCCAAAACTGTGCACCGCATGGCAAATCCAGATACAGATTTGAAATCTGCACACATGCACGCTTCTAATGACGTAGAAATTACACGGATCGGTGATTGGTCGGAAAATTCGATATCTGGCGATGCCGGCATGACCGTTTCGCCCAATCCAAACTAGTCAACAAAAAATATGATTTTCTCCAAAACTGTGCACCGCATGGGAACTCCAGATACAGATTTGAAATCTGCACACATGCACGCTTCTAATGACGTAGAAATTACACGGATCGGTGATTGGTCGGAAAATTCGATATCTGGCGATGCCGGCATGGCCGTTTCGCCCAATCCAAACTAGTCAACAAAAAATATGATTTTCTCCAAGACTGTGCACCGCATGGGAACTCCAAATACAGATTTGAAATCTGCACACATGCACGCTTCTAATGACGTAGAAATTACACGGATCGGTGATTGGTCGGAAAATTCGATATCTGGCGATGCCGGCATGGCCGTTTCGCCCAATCCAAACTAGTCAACAAAAAATATGATTTTCTCCAAAACTGTGCACCGCATGGCAAATCCAGATACAGATTTGAAATCTGCACACATGCACGCTTCTAATGACGTAGAAATTACACGGATCGGTGATTGGTCGGAAAATTCGATATCTGGCGATGCCGGCATGACCGTTTCGCCCAATCCAAACTAGTCAACAAAAAATATGATTTTCTCCAAAACTGTGCACCGCATGGCAAATCCAGGTACAGATTTGAAATCTGCACACGTGCACGCTTCTTATGACGTAGAAATTACACGGATCGGTGATTGGTCGGAAAATTCGATATCTGGCGATGCCGGCATGGCCGTTTCGCCCAATCCAAACTAGTCAACAAAAAATATGATTTTCTCCAAAACTGTGCACCGCATGGCAAATCCAGGTACAGATTTGAAATCTGCACACGTGCACGCTTCTTATGACGTAGAAATTACACGGATCGGTGATTGGTCAGAAAATTCGATGTCTGGCGATGCCGGCATGGCCGTTTCGCCCAATCCAAACTAGTCAACAAAAAATATGATTTTCTCCAAAACTGTGCACCGCATGGCAAATCCAGATACAGATTTGAAATCTGCACACATGCACGCTTCTTATGACGTAGAAATTACACGGATCGGTGATTGGTCGGAAAATTCGATATCTGGCGATGCCGGCATGGCCGTTTCGCCCAATCCAAACTAGTCAACAAAAAATATGATTTTCTCCAAGACTGTGCACCGCATGGGAACTCCAAATACAGATTTGAAATCTGCACACATGCACGCTTCTAATGACGTAGAAATTACACGGATCGGTGATTGGTCGGAAAATTCGATATCTGGCGATGCCGGCATGGCCGTTTCGCCCAATCCAAACTAGTCAACAAAAAATATGATTTTCTCCAAAACTGTGCACCGCATGGCAAATCCAGATACAGATTTGAAATCTGCACACATGCACGCTTCTAATGACGTAGAAATTACACGGATCGGTGATTGGTCGGAAAATTCGATATCTGGCGATGCCGGCATGACCGTTTCGCCCAATCCAAACTAGTCAACAAAAAATATGATTTTCTCCAAAACTGTGCACCGCATGGCAAATCCAGATACAGATTTGAAATCTGCACACATGCACGCTTCTAATGACGTAGAAATTACACGGATCGGTGATTGGTCGGAAAATTCGATATCTGGCGATGCCGGCATGACCGTTTCGCCCAATCCAAACTAGTCAACAAAAAATATGATTTTCTCCAAAACTGTGCACCGCATGGGAACTCCAGATACAGATTTGAAATCTGCACACATGCACGCTTCTTATGACGTAGAAATTACACGGATCGGTGATTGGTCGGAAAATTCGATATCTGGCGATGCCGGCATGACCGTTTCGCCCAATCCAAACTAGTCAACAAAAAATATGATTTTCTCCAAAACTGTGCACCGCATGGGAACTCCAGTTACAGATTTGAAATCTGCACACATGCACGCTTCTTATGACGTAGAAATTACACGGATCGGTGATTGGTCGGAAAATTCGATATCTGGCGATGCCGGCATGGCCGTTTCGGCCAATCCAAACTAGTCAACAAAAAATATGATTTTCTCCAAAACTGTGCACCGCATGGCAAATCCAGATACAGATTTGAAATCTGCACACATGCACGCTTCTTATGACGTAGAAATTACACGGATCGGTGATTGGTCGGAAAATTCGATATCTGGCGATGCCGGCATGGCCGTTTCGCCCAATCCAAACTAGTCAACAAAAAATATGATTTTCTCCAAGACTGTGCACCGCATGGGAACTCCAAATACAGATTTGAAATCTGCACACATGCACGCTTCTAATGACGTAGAAATTACACGGATCGGTGATTGGTCGGAAAATTCGATATCTGGCGATGCCGGCATGGCCGTTTCGCCCAATCCAAACTAGTCAACAAAAAATATGATTTTCTCCAAAACTGTGCACCGCATGGCAAATCCAGATACAGATTTGAAATCTGCACACATGCACGCTTCTAATGACGTAGAAATTACACGGATCGGTGATTGGTCGGAAAATTCGATATCTGGCGATGCCGGCATGACCGTTTCGCCCAATCCAAACTAGTCAACAAAAAATATGATTTTCTCCAAAACTGTGCACCGCATGGGAACTCCAGATACAGATTTGAAATCTGCACACATGCACGCTTCTTATGACGTAGAAATTACACGGATCGGTGATTGGTCGGAAAATTCGTTATCTGGCGATGCCGGCATGGCCGTTTCGCCCAATCCAAACTAGTCAACAAAAAATATGATTTTCTCCAAAACTGTGCACCGCATGGGAACTCCAGATACAGATTTGAAATCTGCACACATGCACGCTTCTAATGACGTAGAAATTACACGGATCGGTGATTGGTCGGAAAATTCGATATCTGGCGATGCCGGCATGACCGTTTCGCCCAATCCAAACTAGTCAACAAAAAATATGATTTTCTCCAAAACTGTGCACCGCATGGGAACTCCAGATACAGATTTGAAATCTGCACACATGCACGCTTCTTATGACGTAGAAATTACACGGATCGGTGATTGGTCGGACAATTCGATATCTGGCGATGCCGGCATGGCCGTTTCGGCCAATCCAAACTAGTCAACAAAAAATATGATTTTCTCCAAAACTGTGCACCGCATGGCAAATCCAGATACAGATTTGAAATCTGCACACATGCACGCTTCTTATGACGTAGAAATTACACGGATCGGTGATTGGTCGGAAAATTCGATATCTGGCGATGCCGGCATGGCCGTTTCGGCCAATCCAAACTAGTCAACAAAAAATATGATTTTCTCCAAAACTGTGCACCGCATGGCAAATCCAGATACAGATTTGAAATCTGCACACATGCACGCTTCTTATGACGTAGAAATTACACGGATCGGTGATTGGTCGGAAAATTCGATATCTGGCGATGCCGGCATGGCCGTTTCGCCCAATCCAAACTAGTCAACAAAAAATATGATTTTCTCCAAGACTGTGCACCGCATGGGAACTCCAAATACAGATTTGAAATCTGCACACATGCACGCTTCTAATGACGTAGAAATTACACGGATCGGTGATTGGTCGGAAAATTCGATATCTGGCGATGCCGGCATGGCCGTTTCGCCCAATCCAAACTAGTCAACAAAAAATATGATTTTCTCCAAAACTGTGCACCGCATGGCAAATCCAGATACAGATTTGAAATCTGCACACATGCACGCTTCTTATGACGTAGAAATTACACGGATCGGTGATTGGTCGGAAAATTCGATATCTGGCGATGCCGGCATGGCCGTTTCGGCCAATCCAAACTAGTCAACAAAAAATATGATTTTCTCCAAAACTGTGCACCGCATGGCAAATCCAGGTACAGATTTGAAATCTGCACACGTGCACGCTTCTTATGACGTAGAAATTACACGGATCGGTGATTGGTCAGAAAATTCGATGTCTGGCGATGCCGGCATGGCCGTTTCGCCCAATCCAAACTAGTCAACAAAAAATATGATTTTCTCCAAAACTGTGCACCGCATGGCAAATCCAGATACAGATTTGAAATCTGCACACATGCACGCTTCTAATGACGTAGAAATTACACGGATCGGTGATTGGTCGGAAAATTCGATATCTGGCGATGCCGGCATGACCGTTTCGCCCAATCCAAACTAGTCAACAAAAAATATGATTTTCTCCAAAACTGTGCACCGCATGGGAACTCCAGATACAGATTTGAAATCTGCACACATGCACGCTTCTTATGACGTAGAAATTACACGGATCGGTGATTGGTCAGAAAATTCGATGTCTGGCGATGCCGGCATGGCCGTTTCGCCCAATCCAAACTAGTCAACAAAAAATATGATTTTCTCCAAAACTGTGCACCGCATGGGAACCCCAGATACAGATTTGAAATCTGCACACATGCACGCTTCTTATGACGTAGAAATTACACGGATCGGTGATTGGTCGGAAAATTCGATATCTGGCGATGCCGGCATGGCCGTTTCGCCCAATCCAAACTAGTCAACAAAAAATATGATTTTCTCCAAAACTGTGCACCGCATGGCAAATCCAGGTACAGATTTGAAATCTGCACACCTGCACGCTTCTTATGACGTAGAAATTACACGGATCGGTGATTGGTCAGAAAATTCGATGTCTGGCGATGCCGGCATGGCCGTTTCGCCCAATCCAAACTAGTCAACAAAAAATATGATTTTCTCCAAAACTGTGCACCGCATGGCAAATCCAGATACAGATTTGAAATCTGCACACATGCACGCTTCTTATGACGTAGAAATTACACGGATCGGTGATTGGTCGGAAAATTCGATATCTGGCGATGCCGGCATGACCGTTTCGCCCAATCCAAACTAGTCAACAAAAAATATGATTTTCTCCAAAACTGTGCGCCGCATGGCAAATCCAGATACAGATTTGAAATCTGCACACATGCACGCTTCTTATGACGTAGAAATTACACGGATCGGTGATTGGTAGGAAAATTCGATATCTGGCGATGCCGGCATGGCCGTTTCGGCCAATCCAAACTAGTCAACAAAAAATATGATTTTCTCCAAAACTGTGCACCGCATGGCAAATCCAGATACAGATTTGAAATCTGCACACATGCACGCTTCTTATGACGTAGAAATTACACGGATCGGTGATTGGTCGGAAAATTCGATATCTGGCGATGCCGGCATGGCCGTTTCGCCCAATCCAAACTAGTCAACAAAAAATATGATTTTCTCCAAAACTGTGCACCGCATGGCAAATCCAGATACAGATTTGAAATCTGCACACATGCACGCTTCTAATGACGTAGAAATTACACGGATCGGTGATTGGTCGGAAAATTCGATATCTGGCGATGCCGGCATGACCGTTTCGCCCAATCCAAACTAGTCAACAAAAAATATGATTTTCTCCAAAACTGTGCACCGCATGGCAAATCCAGGTACAGATTTGAAATCTGCACACGTGCACGCTTCTTATGACGTAGAAATTACACGGATCGGTGATTGGTCAGAAAATTCGATGTCTGGCGATGCCGGCATGGCCGTTTCGCCCAATCCAAACTAGTCAACAAAAAATATGATTTTCTCCAAAACTGTGCACCGCATGGGAACTCCAGATACAGATTTGAAATCTGCACACATGCACGCTTCTTATGACGTAGAAATTACACGGATCGGTGATTGGTCGGAAAATTCGATATCTGGCGATGCCGGCATGGCCGTTTCGGCCAATCCAAACTAGTCAACAAAAAATATGATTTTCTCCAAAACTGTGCACCGCATGGCAAATCCAGATACAGATTTGAAATCTGCACACATGCACGCTTCTTATGACGTAGAAATTACACGGATCGGTGATTGGTCGGAAAATTCGATATCTGGCGATGCCGGCATGGCCGTTTCGGCCAATCCAAACTAGTCAACAAAAAATATGATTTTCTCCAAAACTGTGCACCGCATGGCAAATCCAGATACAGATTTGAAATCTGCACACATGCACGCTTCTTATGACGTAGAAATTACACGGATCGGTGATTGGTCGGAAAATTCGATATCTGGCGATGCCGGCATGGCCGTTTCGCCCAATCCAAACTAGTCAACAAAAAATATGATTTTCTCCAAAACTGTGCACCGCATGGCAAATCCAGGTACAGATTTGAAATCTGCACACATGCGCGCTTCTAATGACGTAGAAATTACACGGATCGGTGATTGGTCGGAAAATTCGATGTCTGGCGATGCCGGCATGACCGTTTCGCCCAATCCAAACTAGTCAACAAAAAATATGATTTTCTCCAAAACTGTGCACCGCATGGCAAATCCAGGTACAGATTTGAAATCTGCACACGTGCACGCTTCTAATGACGTAGAAATTACACGGATCGGTGATTGGTCAGAAAATTCGATGTCTGGCGATGCCGGCATGGCCGTTTCGCCCAATCCAAACTAGTCAACAAAAAATATGATTTTCTCCAAAACTGTGCACCGCATGGCAAATCCAGATACAGATTTGAAATCTGCACACATGCACGCTTCTTATGACGTAGAAATTACACGGATCGGTGATTGGTCGGAAAATTCGATATCTGGCGATGCCGGCATGACCGTTTCGCCCAATCCAAACTAGTCAACAAAAAATATGATTTTCTCCAAAACTGTGCACCGCATGGGAACTCCAGATACAGATTTGAAATCTGCACACATGCACGCTTCTTATGACGTAGAAATTACACGGATCGGTGATTGGTCGGAAAATTCGATATCTGGCGATGCCGGCATGGCCGTTTCGGCCAATCCAAACTAGTCAACAAAAAATATGATTTTCTCCAAAACTGTGCACCGCATGGCAAATCCAGATACAGATTTGAAATCTGCACACATGCACGCTTCTTATGACGTAGAAATTACACGGATCGGTGATTGGTCGGAAAATTCGATATCTGGCGATGCCGGCATGGCCGTTTCGGCCAATCCAAACTAGTCAACAAAAAATATGATTTTCTCCAAAACTGTGCACCGCATGGCAAATCCAGATACAGATTTGAAATCTGCACACATGCACGCTTCTTATGACGTAGAAATTACACGGATCGGTGATTGGTCGGAAAATTCGATATCTGGCGATGCCGGCATGGCCGTTTCGGCCAATCCAAACTAGTCAACAAAAAATATGATTTTCTCCAAAACTGTGCACCGCATGGCAAATCCAGGTACAGATTTGAAATCTGCACACATGCGCGCTTCTAATGACGTAGAAATTACACGGATCGGTGATTGGTCGGAAAATTCGATATCTGGCGATGCCGGCATGACCGTTTCGCCCAATCCAAACTAGTCAACAAAAAATATGATTTTCTCCAAAACTGTGCACCGCATGGCAAATCCAGATACAGATTTGAAATCTGCACACATGCACGCTTCTTATGACGTAGAAATTACACGGATCGGTGATTGGTCGGAAAATTCGTTATCTGGCGATGCCGGCATGGCCGTTTCGCCCAATCCAAACTAGTCAACAAAAAATATGATTTTCTCCAAAACTGTGCACCGCATGGGAACTCCAGATACAGATTTGAAATCTGCACACATGCACGCTTCTAATGACGTAGAAATTACACGGATCGGTGATTGGTCGGAAAATTCGATATCTGGCGATGCCGGCATGACCGTTTCGCCCAATCCAAACTAGTCAACAAAAAATATGATTTTCTCCAAAACTGTGCACCGCATGGCAAATCCAGGTACAGATTTGAAATCTGCACACGTGCACGCTTCTAATGACGTAGAAATTACACGGATCGGTGATTGGTCGGAAAATTCGATATCTGGCGATGCCGGCATGGCCATTTCGCCCAATCCAAACTAGTCAACAAAAAATATGATTTTCTCCAAAACTGTGCACCGCATGGCAAATCCAGATACAGATTTGAAATCTGCACACATGCACGCTTCTTATGACGTAGAAATTACACGGATCGGTGATTGGTCGGAAAATTCGATATCTGGCGATGCCGGCATGACCGTTTCGCCCAATCCAAACTAGTCAACAAAAAATATGATTTTCTCCAAAACTGTGCACCGCATGGCAAATCCAGGTACAGATTTGAAATCTGCACACGTGCACGCTTCTTATGACGTAGAAATTACACGGATCGGTGATTGGTCAGAAAATTCGATGTCTGGCGATGCCGGCATGGCCGTTTCGCCCAATCCAAACTAGTCAACAAAAAATATGATTTTCTCCAAAACTGTGCACCGCATGGCAAATCCAGATACAGATTTGAAATCTGCACACATGCACGCTTCTTATGACGTAGAAATTACACGGATCGGTGATTGGTCAGAAAATTCGATGTCTGGCGATGCCGGCATGGCCGTTTCGCCCAATCCAAACTAGTCAACAAAAAATATGATTTTCTCCAAAACTGTGCACCGCATGGCAAATCCAGATACAGATTTGAAATCTGCACACATGCACGCTTCTTATGACGTAGAAATTACACGGATCGGTGATTGGTCGGAAAATTCGTTATCTGGCGATGCCGGCATGGCCGTTTCGCCCAATCCAAACTAGTCAACAAAAAATATGATTTTCTCCAAAACTGTGCACCGCATGGGAACTCCAGATACAGATTTGAAATCTGCACACATGCACGCTTCTAATGACGTAGAAATTACACGGATCGGTGATTGGTCGGAAAATTCGATATCTGGCGATGCCGGCATGGCCGTTTCGCCCAATCCAAACTAGTCAACAAAAAATATGATTTTCTCCAAAACTGTGCACCGCATGGCAAATCCAGATACAGATTTGAAATCTGCACACATGCACGCTTCTTATGACGTAGAAATTACACGGATCGGTGATTGGTCGGAAAATTCGATATCTGGCGATGCCGGCATGACCGTTTCGCCCAATCCAAACTAGTCAACAAAAAATATGATTTTCTCCAAAACTGTGCACCGCATGGGAACTCCAGATACAGATTTGAAATCTGCACACATGCACGCTTCTTATGACGTAGAAATTACACGGATCGGTGATTGGTCGGAAAATTCGATATCTGGCGATGCCGGCATGGCCGTTTCGGCCAATCCAAACTAGTCAACAAAAAATATGATTTTCTCCAAAACTGTGCACCGCATGGCAAATCCAGATACAGATTTGAAATCTGCACACATGCACGCTTCTTATGACGTAGAAATTACACGGATCGGTGATTGGTCGGAAAATTCGATATCTGGCGATGCCGGCATGGCCGTTTCGCCCAATCCAAACTAGTCAACAAAAAATATGATTTTCTCCAAGACTGTGCACCGCATGGGAACTCCAAATACAGATTTGAAATCTGCACACATGCACGCTTCTAATGACGTAGAAATTACACGGATCGGTGATTGGTCGGAAAATTCGATATCTGGCGATGCCGGCATGGCCGTTTCGGCCAATCCAAACTAGTCAACAAAAAATATGATTTTCTCCAAAACTGTGCACCGCATGGCAAATCCAGGTACAGATTTGAAATCTGCACACATGCACGCTTCTAATGACGTAGAAATTACACGGATCGGTGATTGGTCGGAAAATTCGATATCTGGCGATGCCGGCATGACCGTTTCGCCCAATCCAAACTAGTCAACAAAAAATATGATTTTCTCCAAAACTGTGCACCGCATGGCAAATCCAGGTACAGATTTGAAATCTGCACACGTGCACGCTTCTTATGACGTAGAAATTACACGGATCGGTGATTGGTCAGAAAATTCGATGTCTGGCGATGCCGGCATGGCCGTTTCGCCCAATCCAAACTAGTCAACAAAAAATATGATTTTCTCCAAAACTGTGCACCGCATGGCAAATCCAGATACAGATTTGAAATCTGCACACATGCACGCTTCTTATGACGTAGAAATTACACGGATCGGTGATTGGTCGGAAAATTCGATATCTGGCGATGCCGGCATGACCGTTTCGCCCAATCCAAACTAGTCAACAAAAAATATGATTTTCTCCAAAACTGTGCACCGCATGGCAAATCCGGGTACAGATTTGAAATCTGCACACGTGCACGCTTCTTATGACGTAGAAATTACACGGATCGGTGATTGGTCAGAAAATTCGATGTCTGGCGATGCCGGCATGGCCGTTTCGCCCAATCCAAACTAGTCAACAAAAAATATGATTTTCTCCAAAACTGTGCACCGCATGGCAAATCCAGATACAGATTTGAAATCTGCACACATGCACGCTTCTTATGACGTAGAAATTACACGGATCGGTGATTGGTCGGAAAATTCGATATCTGGCGATGCCGGCATGACCGTTTCGCCCAATCCAAACTAGTCAACAAAAAATATGATTTTCTCCAAAACTGTGCACCGCATGGCAAATCCAGGTACAGATTTGAAATCTGCACACGTGCACGCTTCTTATGACGTAGAAATTACACGGATCGGTGATTGGTCAGAAAATTCGATGTCTGGCGATGCCGGCATGGCCGTTTCGCCCAATCCAAACTAGTCAACAAAAAATATGATTTTCTCCAAAACTGTGCACCGCATGGCAAATCCAGATACAGATTTGAAATCTGCACACATGCACGCTTCTTATGACGTAGAAATTACACGGATCGGTGATTGGTCAGAAAATTCGATGTCTGGCGATGCCGGCATGGCCGTTTCGCCCAATCCAAACTAGTCAACAAAAAATATGATTTTCTCCAAAACTGTGCACCGCATGGCAAATCCAGATACAGATTTGAAATCTGCACACATGCACGCTTCTTATGACGTAGAAATTACACGGATCGGTGATTGGTCGGAAAATTCGTTATCTGGCGATGCCGGCATGGCCGTTTCGCCCAATCCAAACTAGTCAACAAAAAATATGATTTTCTCCAAAACTGTGCACCGCATGGGAACTCCAGATACAGATTTGAAATCTGCACACATGCACGCTTCTAATGACGTAGAAATTACACGGATCGGTGATTGGTCGGAAAATTCGATATCTGGCGATGCCGGCATGGCCGTTTCGCCCAATCCAAACTAGTCAACAAAAAATATGATTTTCTCCAAAACTGTGCACCGCATGGCAAATCCAGATACAGATTTGAAATCTGCACACATGCACGCTTCTTATGACGTAGAAATTACACGGATCGGTGATTGGTCGGAAAATTCGATATCTGGCGATGCCGGCATGACCGTTTCGCCCAATCCAAACTAGTCAACAAAAAATATGATTTTCTCCAAAACTGTGCACCGCATGGGAACTCCAGATACAGATTTGAAATCTGCACACATGCACGCTTCTTATGACGTAGAAATTACACGGATCGGTGATTGGTCGGAAAATTCGATATCTGGCGATGCCGGCATGGCCGTTTCGGCCAATCCAAACTAGTCAACAAAAAATATGATTTTCTCCAAAACTGTGCACCGCATGGCAAATCCAGATACAGATTTGAAATCTGCACACATGCACGCTTCTAATGACGTAGAAATTACACGGATCGGTGATTGGTCGGAAAATTCGATATCTGGCGATGCCGGCATGACCGTTTCGCCCAATCCAAACTAGTCAACAAAAAATATGATTTTCTCCAAAACTGTGCACCGCATGGCAAATCCAGGTACAGATTTGAAATCTGCACACGTGCACGCTTCTTATGACGTAGAAATTACACGGATCGGTGATTGGTCAGAAAATTCGATGTCTGGCGATGCCGGCATGGCCGTTTCGCCCAATCCAAACTAGTCAACAAAAAATATGATTTTCTCCAAAACTGTGCACCGCATGGCAAATCCAGATACAGATTTGAAATCTGCACACATGCACGCTTCTTATGACGTAGAAATTACACGGATCGGTGATTGGTCAGAAAATTCGATGTCTGGCGATGCCGGCATGGCCGTTTCGCCCAATCCAAACTAGTCAACAAAAAATATGATTTTCTCCAAAACTGTGCACCGCATGGCAAATCCAGATACAGATTTGAAATCTGCACACATGCACGCTTCTTATGACGTAGAAATTACACGGATCGGTGATTGGTCGGAAAATTCGTTATCTGGCGATGCCGGCATGGCCGTTTCGCCCAATCCAAACTAGTCAACAAAAAATATGATTTTCTCCAAAACTGTGCACCGCATGGGAACTCCAGATACAGATTTGAAATCTGCACACATGCACGCTTCTAATGACGTAGAAATTACACGGATCGGTGATTGGTCGGAAAATTCGATATCTGGCGATGCCGGCATGACCGTTTCGCCCAATCCAAACTAGTCAACAAAAAATATGATTTTCTCCAAAACTGTGCACCGCATGGCAAATCCAGGTACAGATTTGAAATCTGCACACGTGCACGCTTCTTATGACGTAGAAATTACACGGATCGGTGATTGGTCAGAAAATTCGATGTCTGGCGATGCCGGCATGGCCGTTTCGCCCAATCCAAACTAGTCAACAAAAAATATGATTTTCTCCAAAACTGTGCACCGCATGGCAAATCCAGATACAGATTTGAAATCTGCACACATGCACGCTTCTTATGACGTAGAAATTACACGGATCGGTGATTGGTCGGAAAATTCGATATCTGGCGATGCCGGCATGACCGTTTCGCCCAATCCAAACTAGTCAACAAAAAATATGATTTTCTCCAAAACTGTGCACCGCATGGCAAATCCGGGTACAGATTTGAAATCTGCACACGTGCACGCTTCTTATGACGTAGAAATTACACGGATCGGTGATTGGTCAGAAAATTCGATGTCTGGCGATGCCGGCATGGCCGTTTCGCCCAATCCAAACTAGTCAACAAAAAATATGATTTTCTCCAAAACTGTGCACCGCATGGCAAATCCAGATACAGATTTGAAATCTGCACACATGCACGCTTCTTATGACGTAGAAATTACACGGATCGGTGATTGGTCGGAAAATTCGATATCTGGCGATGCCGGCATGACCGTTTCGCCCAATCCAAACTAGTCAACAAAAAATATGATTTTCTCCAAAACTGTGCACCGCATGGCAAATCCAGGTACAGATTTGAAATCTGCACACGTGCACGCTTCTTATGACGTAGAAATTACACGGATCGGTGATTGGTCAGAAAATTCGATGTCTGGCGATGCCGGCATGGCCGTTTCGCCCAATCCAAACTAGTCAACAAAAAATATGATTTTCTCCAAAACTGTGCACCGCATGGCAAATCCAGATACAGATTTGAAATCTGCACACATGCACGCTTCTTATGACGTAGAAATTACACGGATCGGTGATTGGTCAGAAAATTCGATGTCTGGCGATGCCGGCATGGCCGTTTCGCCCAATCCAAACTAGTCAACAAAAAATATGATTTTCTCCAAAACTGTGCACCGCATGGCAAATCCAGATACAGATTTGAAATCTGCACACATGCACGCTTCTTATGACGTAGAAATTACACGGATCGGTGATTGGTCGGAAAATTCGTTATCTGGCGATGCCGGCATGGCCGTTTCGCCCAATCCAAACTAGTCAACAAAAAATATGATTTTCTCCAAAACTGTGCACCGCATGGGAACTCCAGATACAGATTTGAAATCTGCACACATGCACGCTTCTAATGACGTAGAAATTACACGGATCGGTGATTGGTCGGAAAATTCGATATCTGGCGATGCCGGCATGGCCGTTTCGCCCAATCCAAACTAGTCAACAAAAAATATGATTTTCTCCAAAACTGTGCACCGCATGGCAAATCCAGATACAGATTTGAAATCTGCACACATGCACGCTTCTTATGACGTAGAAATTACACGGATCGGTGATTGGTCGGAAAATTCGATATCTGGCGATGCCGGCATGACCGTTTCGCCCAATCCAAACTAGTCAACAAAAAATATGATTTTCTCCAAAACTGTGCACCGCATGGGAACTCCAGATACAGATTTGAAATCTGCACACATGCACGCTTCTTATGACGTAGAAATTACACGGATCGGTGATTGGTCGGAAAATTCGATATCTGGCGATGCCGGCATGGCCGTTTCGGCCAATCCAAACTAGTCAACAAAAAATATGATTTTCTCCAAAACTGTGCACCGCATGGCAAATCCAGATACAGATTTGAAATCTGCACACATGCACGCTTCTAATGACGTAGAAATTACACGGATCGGTGATTGGTCGGAAAATTCGATATCTGGCGATGCCGGCATGACCGTTTCGCCCAATCCAAACTAGTCAACAAAAAATATGATTTTCTCCAAAACTGTGCACCGCATGGCAAATCCAGGTACAGATTTGAAATCTGCACACGTGCACGCTTCTTATGACGTAGAAATTACACGGATCGGTGATTGGTCAGAAAATTCGATGTCTGGCGATGCCGGCATGGCCGTTTCGCCCAATCCAAACTAGTCAACAAAAAATATGATTTTCTCCAAAACTGTGCACCGCATGGCAAATCCAGATACAGATTTGAAATCTGCACACATGCACGCTTCTTATGACGTAGAAATTACACGGATCGGTGATTGGTCAGAAAATTCGATGTCTGGCGATGCCGGCATGGCCGTTTCGCCCAATCCAAACTAGTCAACAAAAAATATGATTTTCTCCAAAACTGTGCACCGCATGGCAAATCCAGATACAGATTTGAAATCTGCACACATGCACGCTTCTTATGACGTAGAAATTACACGGATCGGTGATTGGTCGGAAAATTCGTTATCTGGCGATGCCGGCATGGCCGTTTCGCCCAATCCAAACTAGTCAACAAAAAATATGATTTTCTCCAAAACTGTGCACCGCATGGGAACTCCAGATACAGATTTGAAATCTGCACACATGCACGCTTCTAATGACGTAGAAATTACACGGATCGGTGATTGGTCGGAAAATTCGATATCTGGCGATGCCGGCATGGCCGTTTCGCCCAATCCAAACTAGTCAACAAAAAATATGATTTTCTCCAAAACTGTGCACCGCATGGCAAATCCAGATACAGATTTGAAATCTGCACACATGCACGCTTCTTATGACGTAGAAATTACACGGATCGGTGATTGGTCGGAAAATTCGATATCTGGCGATGCCGGCATGACCGTTTCGCCCAATCCAAACTAGTCAACAAAAAATATGATTTTCTCCAAAACTGTGCACCGCATGGGAACTCCAGATACAGATTTGAAATCTGCACACATGCACGCTTCTTATGACGTAGAAATTACACGGATCGGTGATTGGTCGGAAAATTCGATATCTGGCGATGCCGGCATGGCCGTTTCGGCCAATCCAAACTAGTCAACAAAAAATATGATTTTCTCCAAAACTGTGCACCGCATGGCAAATCCAGATACAGATTTGAAATCTGCACACATGCACGCTTCTAATGACGTAGAAATTACACGGATCGGTGATTGGTCGGAAAATTCGATATCTGGCGATGCCGGCATGACCGTTTCGCCCAATCCAAACTAGTCAACAAAAAATATGATTTTCTCCAAAACTGTGCACCGCATGGCAAATCCAGGTACAGATTTGAAATCTGCACACGTGCACGCTTCTTATGACGTAGAAATTACACGGATCGGTGATTGGTCAGAAAATTCGATGTCTGGCGATGCCGGCATGGCCGTTTCGCCCAATCCAAACTAGTCAACAAAAAATATGATTTTCTCCAAAACTGTGCATCGCATGGCAAATCCAGATACAGATTTGAAATCTGCACACATGCACGCTTCTTATGACGTAGAAATTACACGGATCGGTGATTGGTCGGAAAATTCGTTATCTGGCGATGCCGGCATGGCCGTTTCGCCCAATCCAAACTAGTCAACAAAAAATATGATTTTCTCCAAAACTGTGCACCGCATGGGAACTCCAGATACAGATTTGAAATCTGCACACATGCACGCTTCTTATGACGTAGAAATTACACGGATCGGTGATTGGTCGGAAAATTCGATATCTGGCGATGCCGGCATGGCCGTTTCGGCCAATCCAAACTAGTCAACAAAAAATATGATTTTCTCCAAAACTGTGCACCGCATGGCAAATCCAGATACAGATTTGAAATCTGCACACATGCACGCTTCTAATGACGTAGAAATTACACGGATCGGTGATTGGTCGGAAAATTCGATATCTGGCGATGCCGGCATGACCGTTTCGCCCAATCCAAACTAGTCAACAAAAAATATGATTTTCTCCAAAACTGTGCACCGCATGGGAACTCCAGATACAGATTTGAAATCTGCATACATGCACGCTTCTTATGACGTAGAAATTACACGGATCGGTGATTGGTCGGAAAATTCGATATCTGGCGATGCCGGCATGGCCGTTTCGGCCAATCCAAACTAGTCAACAAAAAATATGATTTTCTCCAAAACTGTGCACCGCATGGCAAATCCAGATACAGATTTGAAATCTGCACACATGCACGCTTCTTATGACGTAGAAATTACACGGATCGGTGATTGGTAGGAAAATTCGATATCTGGCGATGCCGGCATGGCCGTTTCGGCCAATCCAAACTAGTCAACAAAAAATATGATTTTCTCCAAAACTGTGCACCGCATGGCAAATCCAGATACAGATTTGAAATCTGCACACATGCACGCTTCTTATGACGTAGAAATTACACGGATCGGTGATTGGTCGGAAAATTCGATATCTGGCGATGCCGGCATGGCCGTTTCGCTCAATCCAAACTAGTCAACAAAAAATATGATTTTCTCCAAGACTGTGCACCGCATGGGAACTCCAAATACAGATTTGAAATCTGCACACATGCACGCTTCTAATGACGTAGAAATTACACGGATCGGTGATTGGTCGGAAAATTCGATATCTGGCGATGCCGGCATGGCCGTTTCGGCCAATCCAAACTAGTCAACAAAAAATATGATTTTCTCCAAAACTGTGCACCGCATGGCAAATCCAGATACAGATTTGAAATCTGCACACATGCACGCTTCTTATGACGTAGAAATTACACGGATCGGTGATTGGTCGGAAAATTCGATATCTGGCGATGCCGGCATGGCCGTTTCGCCCAATCCAAACTAGTCAACAAAAAATATGATTTTCTCCAAGACTGTGCACCGCATGGGAACTCCAAATACAGATTTGAAATCTGCACACATGCACGCTTCTAATGACGTAGAAATTACACGGATCGGTGATTGGTCGGAAAATTCGATATCTGGCGATGCCGGCATGGCCGTTTCGCCCAATCCAAACTAGTCAACAAAAAATATGATTTTCTCCAAAACTGTGCACCGCATGGCAAATCCAGATACAGATTTGAAATCTGCACACATGCACGCTTCTAATGACGTAGAAATTACACGGATCGGTGATTGGTCGGAAAATTCGATATCTGGCGATGCCGGCATGACCGTTTCGCCCAATCCAAACTAGTCAACAAAAAATATGATTTTCTCCAAAACTGTGCACCGCATGGCAAATCCAGGTACAGATTTGAAATCTGCACACGTGCACGCTTCTTATGACGTAGAAATTACACGGATCGGTGATTGGTCAGAAAATTCGATGTCTGGCGATGCCGGCATGGCCGTTTCGCCCAATCCAAACTAGTCAACAAAAAATATGATTTTCTCCAAAACTGTGCACCGCATGGCAAATCCAGATACAGATTTGAAATCTGCACACATGCACGCTTCTTATGACGTAGAAATTACACGGATCGGTGATTGGTCGGAAAATTCGTTATCTGGCGATGCCGGCATGGCCGTTTCGCCCAATCCAAACTAGTCAACAAAAAATATGATTTTCTCCAAAACTGTGCACCGCATGGGAACTCCAGATACAGATTTGAAATCTGCACACATGCACGCTTCTAATGACGTAGAAATTACACGGATCGGTGATTGGTCGGAAAATTCGATATCTGGCGATGCCGGCATGGCCGTTTCGCCCAATCCAAACTAGTCAACAAAAAATATGACTTTCTCCAAAACTGTGCACCGCATGGCAAATCCAGATACAGATTTGAAATCTGCACACATGCACGCTTCTTATGACGTAGAAATTACACGGATCGGTGATTGGTCGGAAAATTCGATATCTGGCGATGCCGGCATGACCGTTTCGCCCAATCCAAACTAGTCAACAAAAAATATGATTTTCTCCAAAACTGTGCACCGCATGGGAACTCCAGATACAGATTTGAAATCTGCACACATGCACGCTTCTTATGACGTAGAAATTACACGGATCGGTGATTGGTCGGAAAATTCGATATCTGGCGATGCCGGCATGGCCGTTTCGGCCAATCCAAACTAGTCAACAAAAAATATGATTTTCTCCAAAACTGTGCACCGCATGGCAAATCCAGATACAGATTTGAAATCTGCACACATGCACGCTTCTTATGACGTAGAAATTACACGGATCGGTGATTGGTCGGAAAATTCGATATCTGGCGATGCCGGCATGGCCGTTTCGGCCAATCCAAACTAGTCAACAAAAAATATGATTTTCTCCAAAACTGTGCACCGCATGGCAAATCCAGATACAGATTTGAAATCTGCACACATGCACGCTTCTTATGACGTAGAAATTACACGGATCGGTGATTGGTCGGAAAATTCGATATCTGGCGATGCCGGCATGGCCGTTTCGCCCAATCCAAACTAGTCAACAAAAAATATGATTTTCTCCAAGACTGTGCACCGCATGGGAACTCCAAATACAGATTTGAAATCTGCACACATGCACGCTTCTAATGACGTAGAAATTACACGGATCGGTGATTGGTCGGAAAATTCGATATCTGGCGATGCCGGCATGGCCGTTTCGGCCAATCCAAACTAGTCAACAAAAAATATGATTTTCTCCAAAACTGTGCACCGCATGGCAAATCCAGGTACAGATTTGAAATCTGCACACATGCACGCTTCTAATGACGTAGAAATTACACGGATCGGTGATTGGTCGGAAAATTCGATATCTGGCGATGCCGGCATGACCGTTTCGCCCAATCCAAACTAGTCAACAAAAAATATGATTTTCTCCAAAACTGTGCACCGCATGGCAAATCCAGGTACAGATTTGAAATCTGCACACGTGCACGCTTCTTATGACGTAGAAATTACACGGATCGGTGATTGGTCAGAAAATTCGATGTCTGGCGATGCCGGCATGGCCGTTTCGCCCAATCCAAACTAGTCAACAAAAAATATGATTTTCTCCAAAACTGTGCACCGCATGGCAAATCCAGATACAGATTTGAAATCTGCACACATGCACGCTTCTTATGACGTAGAAATTACACGGATCGGTGATTGGTCGGAAAATTCGATATCTGGCGATGCCGGCATGACCGTTTCGCCCAATCCAAACTAGTCAACAAAAAATATGATTTTCTCCAAAACTGTGCACCGCATGGGAACTCCAGATACAGATTTGAAATCTGCACACATGCACGCTTCTTATGACGTAGAAATTACACGGATCGGTGATTGGTCGGAAAATTCGATATCTGGCGATGCCGGCATGGCCGTTTCGGCCAATCCAAACTAGTCAACAAAAAATATGATTTTCTCCAAAACTGTGCACCGCATGGCAAATCCAGATACAGATTTGAAATCTGCACACATGCACGCTTCTAATGACGTAGAAATTACACGGATCGGTGATTGGTCGGAAAATTCGATATCTGGCGATGCCGGCATGACCGTTTCGCCCAATCCAAACTAGTCAACAAAAAATATGATTTTCTCCAAAACTGTGCACCGCATGGCAAATCCAGGTACAGATTTGAAATCTGCACACGTGCACGCTTCTTATGACGTAGAAATTACACGGATCGGTGATTGGTCAGAAAATTCGATGTCTGGCGATGCCGGCATGGCCGTTTCGCCCAATCCAAACTAGTCAACAAAAAATATGATTTTCTCCAAAACTGTGCATCGCATGGCAAATCCAGATACAGATTTGAAATCTGCACACATGCACGCTTCTTATGACGTAGAAATTACACGGATCGGTGATTGGTCGGAAAATTCGTTATCTGGCGATGCCGGCATGGCCGTTTCGCCCAATCCAAACTAGTCAACAAAAAATATGATTTTCTCCAAAACTGTGCACCGCATGGGAACTCCAGATACAGATTTGAAATCTGCACACATGCACGCTTCTTATGACGTAGAAATTACACGGATCGGTGATTGGTCGGAAAATTCGATATCTGGCGATGCCGGCATGGCCGTTTCGGCCAATCCAAACTAGTCAACAAAAAATATGATTTTCTCCAAAACTGTGCACCGCATGGCAAATCCAGATACAGATTTGAAATCTGCACACATGCACGCTTCTAATGACGTAGAAATTACACGGATCGGTGATTGGTCGGAAAATTCGATATCTGGCGATGCCGGCATGACCGTTTCGCCCAATCCAAACTAGTCAACAAAAAATATGATTTTCTCCAAAACTGTGCACCGCATGGGAACTCCAGATACAGATTTGAAATCTGCATACATGCACGCTTCTTATGACGTAGAAATTACACGGATCGGTGATTGGTCGGAAAATTCGATATCTGGCGATGCCGGCATGGCCGTTTCGGCCAATCCAAACTAGTCAACAAAAAATATGATTTTCTCCAAAACTGTGCACCGCATGGCAAATCCAGATACAGATTTGAAATCTGCACACATGCACGCTTCTTATGACGTAGAAATTACACGGATCGGTGATTGGTAGGAAAATTCGATATCTGGCGATGCCGGCATGGCCGTTTCGGCCAATCCAAACTAGTCAACAAAAAATATGATTTTCTCCAAAACTGTGCACCGCATGGCAAATCCAGATACAGATTTGAAATCTGCACACATGCACGCTTCTTATGACGTAGAAATTACACGGATCGGTGATTGGTCGGAAAATTCGATATCTGGCGATGCCGGCATGGCCGTTTCGCTCAATCCAAACTAGTCAACAAAAAATATGATTTTCTCCAAGACTGTGCACCGCATGGGAACTCCAAATACAGATTTGAAATCTGCACACATGCACGCTTCTAATGACGTAGAAATTACACGGATCGGTGATTGGTCGGAAAATTCGATATCTGGCGATGCCGGCATGGCCGTTTCGGCCAATCCAAACTAGTCAACAAAAAATATGATTTTCTCCAAAACTGTGCACCGCATGGCAAATCCAGATACAGATTTGAAATCTGCACACATGCACGCTTCTTATGACGTAGAAATTACACGGATCGGTGATTGGTCGGAAAATTCGATATCTGGCGATGCCGGCATGGCCGTTTCGCCCAATCCAAACTAGTCAACAAAAAATATGATTTTCTCCAAGACTGTGCACCGCATGGGAACTCCAAATACAGATTTGAAATCTGCACACATGCACGCTTCTAATGACGTAGAAATTACACGGATCGGTGATTGGTCGGAAAATTCGATATCTGGCGATGCCGGCATGGCCGTTTCGCCCAATCCAAACTAGTCAACAAAAAATATGATTTTCTCCAAAACTGTGCACCGCATGGCAAATCCAGATACAGATTTGAAATCTGCACACATGCACGCTTCTAATGACGTAGAAATTACACGGATCGGTGATTGGTCGGAAAATTCGATATCTGGCGATGCCGGCATGACCGTTTCGCCCAATCCAAACTAGTCAACAAAAAATATGATTTTCTCCAAAACTGTGCACCGCATGGCAAATCCAGGTACAGATTTGAAATCTGCACACGTGCACGCTTCTTATGACGTAGAAATTACACGGATCGGTGATTGGTCAGAAAATTCGATGTCTGGCGATGCCGGCATGGCCGTTTCGCCCAATCCAAACTAGTCAACAAAAAATATGATTTTCTCCAAAACTGTGCACCGCATGGCAAATCCAGATACAGATTTGAAATCTGCACACATGCACGCTTCTTATGACGTAGAAATTACACGGATCGGTGATTGGTCGGAAAATTCGTTATCTGGCGATGCCGGCATGGCCGTTTCGCCCAATCCAAACTAGTCAACAAAAAATATGATTTTCTCCAAAACTGTGCACCGCATGGGAACTCCAGATACAGATTTGAAATCTGCACACATGCACGCTTCTAATGACGTAGAAATTACACGGATCGGTGATTGGTCGGAAAATTCGATATCTGGCGATGCCGGCATGGCCGTTTCGCCCAATCCAAACTAGTCAACAAAAAATATGATTTTCTCCAAAACTGTGCACCGCATGGCAAATCCAGATACAGATTTGAAATCTGCACACATGCACGCTTCTTATGACGTAGAAATTACACGGATCGGTGATTGGTCGGAAAATTCGATATCTGGCGATGCCGGCATGACCGTTTCGCCCAATCCAAACTAGTCAACAAAAAATATGATTTTCTCCAAAACTGTGCACCGCATGGGAACTCCAGATACAGATTTGAAATCTGCACACATGCACGCTTCTTATGACGTAGAAATTACACGGATCGGTGATTGGTCGGAAAATTCGATATCTGGCGATGCCGGCATGGCCGTTTCGGCCAATCCAAACTAGTCAACAAAAAATATGATTTTCTCCAAAACTGTGCACCGCATGGCAAATCCAGATACAGATTTGAAATCTGCACACATGCACGCTTCTTATGACGTAGAAATTACACGGATCGGTGATTGGTCGGAAAATTCGATATCTGGCGATGCCGGCATGGCCGTTTCGGCCAATCCAAACTAGTCAACAAAAAATATGATTTTCTCCAAAACTGTGCACCGCATGGCAAATCCAGATACAGATTTGAAATCTGCACACATGCACGCTTCTTATGACGTAGAAATTACACGGATCGGTGATTGGTCGGAAAATTCGATATCTGGCGATGCCGGCATGACCGTTTCGCCCAATCCAAACTAGTCAACAAAAAATATGATTTTCTCCAAAACTGTGCACCGCATGGGAACTCCAGATACAGATTTGAAATCTGCACACATGCACGCTTCTTATGACGTAGAAATTACACGGATCGGTGATTGGTCGGAAAATTCGATATCTGGCGATGCCGGCATGGCCGTTTCGGCCAATCCAAACTAGTCAACAAAAAATATGATTTTCTCCAAAACTGTGCACCGCATGGCAAATCCAGATACAGATTTGAAATCTGCACACATGCACGCTTCTTATGACGTAGAAATTACACGGATCGGTGATTGGTCGGAAAATTCGATATCTGGCGATGCCGGCATGGCCGTTTCGGCCAATCCAAACTAGTCAACAAAAAATATGATTTTCTCCAAAACTGTGCACCGCATGGCAAATCCAGATACAGATTTGAAATCTGCACACATGCACGCTTCTTATGACGTAGAAATTACACGGATCGGTGATTGGTCGGAAAATTCGTTATCTGGCGATGCCGGCATGGCCGTTTCGCCCAATCCAAACTAGTCAACAAAAAATATGATTTTCTCCAAAACTGTGCACCGCATGGGAACTCCAGATACAGATTTGAAATCTGCACACATGCACGCTTCTAATGACGTAGAAATTACACGGATCGGTGATTGGTCGGAAAATTCGATATCTGGCGATGCCGGCATGACCGTTTCGCCCAATCCAAACTAGTCAACAAAAAATATGATTTTCTCCAAAACTGTGCACCGCATGGGAACTCCAGATACAGATTTGAAATCTGCACACATGCACGCTTCTTATGACGTAGAAATTACACGGATCGGTGATTGGTCGGAAAATTCGATATCTGGCGATGCCGGCATGGCCGTTTCGCCCAATCCAAACTAGTCAACAAAAAATATGATTTTCTCCAAGACTGTGCACCGCATGGGAACTCCAAATACAGATTTGAAATCTGCACACATGCACGCTTCTAATGACGTAGAAATTACACGGATCGGTGATTGGTCGGAAAATTCGATATCTGGCGATGCCGGCATGGCCGTTTCGGCCAATCCAAACTAGTCAACAAAAAATATGATTTTCTCCAAAACTGTGCACCGCATGGCAAATCCAGGTACAGATTTGAAATCTGCACACATGCACGCTTCTAATGACGTAAAAATTACACGGATCGGTGATTGGTCGGAAAATTCGATATCTGGCGATGCCGGCATGACCGTTTCGCCCAATCCAAACTAGTCAACAAAAAATATGATTTTCTCCAAAACTGTGCACCGCATGGCAAATCCAGGTACAGATTTGAAATCTGCACACGTGCACGCTTCTTATGACGTAGAAATTACACGGATCGGTGATTGGTCAGAAAATTCGATGTCTGGCGATGCCGGCATGGCCGTTTCGCCCAATCCAAACTAGTCAACAAAAAATATGATTTTCTCCAAAACTGTGCACCGCATGGCAAATCCAGATACAGATTTGAAATCTGCACACATGCACGCTTCTTATGACGTAGAAATTACACGGATCGGTGATTGGTCGGAAAATTCGATATCTGGCGATGCCGGCATGGCCGTTTCGCCCAATCCAAACTAGTCAACAAAAAATATGATTTTCTCCAAAACTGTGCACCGCATGGGAACTCCAGATACAGATTTGAAATCTGCACACATGCACGCTTCTAATGACGTAGAAATTACACGGATCGGTGATTGGTCGGAAAATTCGATATCTGGCGATGCCGGCATGACCGTTTCGCCCAATCCAAACTAGTCAACAAAAAATATGATTTTCTCCAAAACTGTGCACCGCATGGCAAATCCAGGTACAGATTTGAAATCTGCACACGTGCACGCTTCTAATGACGTAGAAATTACACGGATCGGTGATTGGTCGGAAAATTCGATATCTGGCGATGCCGGCATGGCCATTTCGCCCAATCCAAACTAGTCAACAAAAAATATGATTTTCTCCAAAACTGTGCACCGCATGGCAAATCCAGATACAGATTTGAAATCTGCACACATGCACGCTTCTTATGACGTAGAAATTACACGGATCGGTGATTGGTCGGAAAATTCGATATCTGGCGATGCCGGCATGACCGTTTCGCCCAATCCAAACTAGTCAACAAAAAATATGATTTTCTCCAAAACTGTGCACCGCATGGCAAATCCAGGTACAGATTTGAAATCTGCACACGTGCACGCTTCTTATGACGTAGAAATTACACGGATCGGTGATTGGTCAGAAAATTCGATGTCTGGCGATGCCGGCATGGCCGTTTCGCCCAATCCAAACTAGTCAACAAAAAATATGATTTTCTCCAAAACTGTGCACCGCATGGCAAATCCAGATACAGATTTGAAATCTGCACACATGCACGCTTCTTATGACGTAGAAATTACACGGATCGGTGATTGGTCAGAAAATTCGATGTCTGGCGATGCCGGCATGGCCGTTTCGCCCAATCCAAACTAGTCAACAAAAAATATGATTTTCTCCAAAACTGTGCACCGCATGGCAAATCCAGATACAGATTTGAAATCTGCACACATGCACGCTTCTTATGACGTAGAAATTACACGGATCGGTGATTGGTCGGAAAATTCGTTATCTGGCGATGCCGGCATGGCCGTTTCGCCCAATCCAAACTAGTCAACAAAAAATATGATTTTCTCCAAAACTGTGCACCGCATGGGAACTCCAGATACAGATTTGAAATCTGCACACATGCACGCTTCTAATGACGTAGAAATTACACGGATCGGTGATTGGTCGGAAAATTCGATATCTGGCGATGCCGGCATGGCCGTTTCGCCCAATCCAAACTAGTCAACAAAAAATATGATTTTCTCCAAAACTGTGCACCGCATGGCAAATCCAGATACAGATTTGAAATCTGCACACATGCACGCTTCTTATGACGTAGAAATTACACGGATCGGTGATTGGTCGGAAAATTCGATATCTGGCGATGCCGGCATGACCGTTTCGCCCAATCCAAACTAGTCAACAAAAAATATGATTTTCTCCAAAACTGTGCACCGCATGGGAACTCCAGATACAGATTTGAAATCTGCACACATGCACGCTTCTTATGACGTAGAAATTACACGGATCGGTGATTGGTCGGAAAATTCGATATCTGGCGATGCCGGCATGGCCGTTTCGGCCAATCCAAACTAGTCAACAAAAAATATGATTTTCTCCAAAACTGTGCACCGCATGGCAAATCCAGATACAGATTTGAAATCTGCACACATGCACGCTTCTTATGACGTAGAAATTACACGGATCGGTGATTGGTCGGAAAATTCGATATCTGGCGATGCCGGCATGGCCGTTTCGGCCAATCCAAACTAGTCAACAAAAAATATGATTTTCTCCAAAACTGTGCACCGCATGGCAAATCCAGATACAGATTTGAAATCTGCACACATGCACGCTTCTTATGACGTAGAAATTACACGGATCGGTGATTGGTCGGAAAATTCGATATCTGGCGATGCCGGCATGGCCGTTTCGCCCAATCCAAACTAGTCAACAAAAAATATGATTTTCTCCAAGACTGTGCACCGCATGGGAACTCCAAATACAGATTTGAAATCTGCACACATGCACGCTTCTAATGACGTAGAAATTACACGGATCGGTGATTGGTCGGAAAATTCGATATCTGGCGATGCCGGCATGGCCGTTTCGGCCAATCCAAACTAGTCAACAAAAAATATGATTTTCTCCAAAACTGTGCACCGCATGGCAAATCCAGGTACAGATTTGAAATCTGCACACATGCACGCTTCTTATGACGTAGAAATTACACGGATCGGTGATTGGTCGGAAAATTCGATATCTGGCGATGCCGGCATGACCGTTTCGCCCAATCCAAACTAGTCAACAAAAAATATGATTTTCTCCAAAACTGTGCACCGCATGGCAAATCCAGGTACAGATTTGAAATCTGCACACGTGCACGCTTCTTATGACGTAGAAATTACACGGATCGGTGATTGGTCAGAAAATTCGATGTCTGGCGATGCCGGCATGGCCGTTTCGCCCAATCCAAACTAGTCAACAAAAAATATGATTTTCTCCAAAACTGTGCACCGCATGGCAAATCCAGATACAGATTTGAAATCTGCACACATGCACGCTTCTTATGACGTAGAAATTACACGGATCGGTGATTGGTCGGAAAATTCGTTATCTGGCGATGCCGGCATGGCCGTTTCGCCCAATCCAAACTAGTCAACAAAAAATATGATTTTCTCCAAAACTGTGCACCGCATGGGAACTCCAGATACAGATTTGAAATCTGCACACATGCACGCTTCTTATGACGTAGAAATTACACGGATCGGTGATTGGTCGGAAAATTCGATATCTGGCGATGCCGGCATGGCCGTTTCGGCCAATCCAAACTAGTCAACAAAAAATATGATTTTCTCCAAAACCGTGCACCGCATGGCAAATCCAGATACAGATTTGAAATCTGCACACATGCACGCTTCTAATGACGTAGAAATTACACGGATCGGTGATTGGTCGGAAAATTCGATATCTGGCGATGCCGGCATGACCGTTTCGCCCAATCCAAACTAGTCAACAAAAAATATGATTTTCTCCAAAACTGTGCACCGCATGGCAAATCCAGGTACAGATTTGAAATCTGCACACGTGCACGCTTCTTATGACGTAGAAATTACACGGATCGGTGATTGGTCAGAAAATTCGATGTCTGGCGATGCCGGCATGGCCGTTTCGCCCAATCCAAACTAGTCAACAAAAAATATGATTTTCTCCAAAACTGTGCACCGCATGGCAAATCCAGATACAGATTTGAAATCTGCACACATGCACGCTTCTTATGACGTAGAAATTACACGGATCGGTGATTGGTCGGAAAATTCGTTATCTGGCGATGCCGGCATGGCCGTTTCGCCCAATCCAAACTAGTCAACAAAAAATATGATTTTCTCCAAAACTGTGCACCGCATGGGAACTCCAGATACAGATTTGAAATCTGCACACATGCACGCTTCTTATGACGTAGAAATTACACGGATCGGTGATTGGTCGGAAAATTCGATATCTGGCGATGCCGGCATGGCCGTTTCGGCCAATCCAAACTAGTCAACAAAAAATATGATTTTCTCCAAAACTGTGCACCGCATGGCAAATCCAGATACAGATTTGAAATCTGCACACATGCACGCTTCTAATGACGTAGAAATTACACGGATCGGTGATTGGTCGGAAAATTCGATATCTGGCGATGCCGGCATGACCGTTTCGCCCAATCCAAACTAGTCAACAAAAAATATGATTTTCTCCAAAACTGTGCACCGCATGGGAACTCCAGATACAGATTTGAAATCTGCATACATGCACGCTTCTTATGACGTAGAAATTACACGGATCGGTGATTGGTCGGAAAATTCGATATCTGGCGATGCCGGCATGGCCGTTTCGGCCAATCCAAACTAGTCAACAAAAAATATGATTTTCTCCAAAACTGTGCACCGCATGGCAAATCCAGATACAGATTTGAAATCTGCACACATGCACGCTTCTTATGACGTAGAAATTACACGGATCGGTGATTGGTCGGAAAATTCGATATCTGGCGATGCCGGCATGGCCGTTTCGGCCAATCCAAACTAGTCAACAAAAAATATGATTTTCTCCAAAACTGTGCACCGCATGGCAAATCCAGGTACAGATTTGAAATCTGCACACATGCACGCTTCTAATGACGTAGAAATTACACGGATCGGTGATTGGTCGGAAAATTCGATATCTGGCGATGCCGGCATGGCCGTTTCGGCCAATCCAAACTAGTCAACAAAAAATATGATTTTCTCCAAAACTGTGCACCGCATGGCAAATCCAGATACAGATTTGAAATCTGCACACATGCACGCTTCTTATGACGTAGAAATTACACGGATCGGTGATTGGTCGGAAAATTCGATATCTGGCGATGCCGGCATGGCCGTTTCGGCCAATCCAAACTAGTCAACAAAAAATATGATTTTCTCCAAAACTGTGCACCGCATGGCAAATCCAGATACAGATTTGAAATCTGCACACATGCACGCTTCTTATGACGTAGAAATTACACGGATCGGTGATTGGTCGGAAAATTCGATATCTGGCGATGCCGGCATGACCGTTTCGCCCAATCCAAACTAGTCAACAAAAAATATGATTTTCTCCAAAACTGTGCACCGCATGGGAACTCCAGATACAGATTTGAAATCTGCACACATGCACGCTTCTTATGACGTAGAAATTACACGGATCGGTGATTGGTCGGAAAATTCGATATCTGGCGATGCCGGCATGGCCGTTTCGGCCAATCCAAACTAGTCAACAAAAAATATGATTTTCTCCAAAACTGTGCACCGCATGGCAAATCCAGATACAGATTTGAAATCTGCACACATGCACGCTTCTTATGACGTAGAAATTACACGGATCGGTGATTGGTCGGAAAATTCGATATCTGGCGATGCCGGCATGGCCGTTTCGGCCAATCCAAACTAGTCAACAAAAAATATGATTTTCTCCAAAACTGTGCACCGCATGGCAAATCCAGATACAGATTTGAAATCTGCACACATGCACGCTTCTTATGACGTAGAAATTACACGGATCGGTGATTGGTCGGAAAATTCGATATCTGGCGATGCCGGCATGGCCGTTTCGCCCAATCCAAACTAGTCAACAAAAAATATGATTTTCTCCAAGACTGTGCACCGCATGGGAACTCCAAATACAGATTTGAAATCTGCACACATGCACGCTTCTAATGACGTAGAAATTACACGGATCGGTGATTGGTCGGAAAATTCGATATCTGGCGATGCCGGCATGGCCGTTTCGGCCAATCCAAACTAGTCAACAAAAAATATGATTTTCTCCAAAACTGTGCACCGCATGGCAAATCCAGGTACAGATTTGAAATCTGCACACATGCACGCTTCTAATGACGTAGAAATTACACGGATCGGTGATTGGTCGGAAAATTCGATATCTGGCGATGCCGGCATGACCGTTTCGCCCAATCCAAACTAGTCAACAAAAAATATGATTTTCTCCAAAACTGTGCACCGCATGGCAAATCCAGGTACAGATTTGAAATCTGCACACGTGCACGCTTCTTATGACGTAGAAATTACACGGATCGGTGATTGGTCAGAAAATTCGATGTCTGGCGATGCCGGCATGGCCGTTTCGCCCAATCCAAACTAGTCAACAAAAAATATGATTTTCTCCAAAACTGTGCACCGCATGGCAAATCCAGATACAGATTTGAAATCTGCACACATGCACGCTTCTTATGACGTAGAAATTACACGGATCGGTGATTGGTCGGAAAATTCGTTATCTGGCGATGCCGGCATGGCCGTTTCGCCCAATCCAAACTAGTCAACAAAAAATATGATTTTCTCCAAAACTGTGCACCGCATGGGAACTCCAGATACAGATTTGAAATCTGCACACATGCACGCTTCTTATGACGTAGAAATTACACGGATCGGTGATTGGTCGGAAAATTCGATATCTGGCGATGCCGGCATGGCCGTTTCGGCCAATCCAAACTAGTCAACAAAAAATATGATTTTCTCCAAAACCGTGCACCGCATGGCAAATCCAGATACAGATTTGAAATCTGCACACATGCACGCTTCTAATGACGTAGAAATTACACGGATCGGTGATTGGTCGGAAAATTCGATATCTGGCGATGCCGGCATGACCGTTTCGCCCAATCCAAACTAGTCAACAAAAAATATGATTTTCTCCAAAACTGTGCACCGCATGGGAACTCCAGATACAGATTTGAAATCTGCACACATGCACGCTTCTTATGACGTAGAAATTACACGGATCGGTGATTGGTCGGAAAATTCGATATCTGGCGATGCCGGCATGGCCGTTTCGGCCAATCCAAACTAGTCAACAAAAAATATGATTTTCTCCAAAACCGTGCACCGCATGGCAAATCCAGATACAGATTTGAAATCTGCACACATGCACGCTTCTAATGACGTAGAAATTACACGGATCGGTGATTGGTCGGAAAATTCGATATCTGGCGATGCCGGCATGACCGTTTCGCCCAATCCAAACTAGTCAACAAAAAATATGATTTTCTCCAAAACTGTGCACCGCATGGCAAATCCAGGTACAGATTTGAAATCTGCACACGTGCACGCTTCTTATGACGTAGAAATTACACGGATCGGTGATTGGTCAGAAAATTCGATGTCTGGCGATGCCGGCATGGCCGTTTCGCCCAATCCAAACTAGTCAACAAAAAATATGATTTTCTCCAAAACTGTGCACCGCATGGCAAATCCAGATACAGATTTGAAATCTGCACACATGCACGCTTCTTATGACGTAGAAATTACACGGATCGGTGATTGGTCGGAAAATTCGTTATCTGGCGATGCCGGCATGGCCGTTTCGCCCAATCCAAACTAGTCAACAAAAAATATGATTTTCTCCAAAACTGTGCACCGCATGGGAACTCCAGATACAGATTTGAAATCTGCACACATGCACGCTTCTTATGACGTAGAAATTACACGGATCGGTGATTGGTCGGAAAATTCGATATCTGGCGATGCCGGCATGGCCGTTTCGGCCAATCCAAACTAGTCAACAAAAAATATGATTTTCTCCAAAACTGTGCACCGCATGGCAAATCCAGATACAGATTTGAAATCTGCACACATGCACGCTTCTAATGACGTAGAAATTACACGGATCGGTGATTGGTCGGAAAATTCGATATCTGGCGATGCCGGCATGACCGTTTCGCCCAATCCAAACTAGTCAACAAAAAATATGATTTTCTCCAAAACTGTGCACCGCATGGGAACTCCAGATACAGATTTGAAATCTGCATACATGCACGCTTCTTATGACGTAGAAATTACACGGATCGGTGATTGGTCGGAAAATTCGATATCTGGCGATGCCGGCATGACCGTTTCGGCCAATCCAAACTAGTCAACAAAAAATATGATTTTCTCCAAAACTGTGCACCGCATGGCAAATCCAGATACAGATTTGAAATCTGCACACATGCACGCTTCTTATGACGTAGAAATTACACGGATCGGTGATTGGTCGGAAAATTCGATATCTGGCGATGCCGGCATGGCCGTTTCGGCCAATCCAAACTAGTCAACAAAAAATATGATTTTCTCCAAAACTGTGCACCGCATGGCAAATCCAGGTACAGATTTGAAATCTGCACACATGCACGCTTCTAATGACGTAGAAATTACACGGATCGGTGATTGGTCGGAAAATTCGATATCTGGCGATGCCGGCATGGCCGTTTCGGCCAATCCAAACTAGTCAACAAAAAATATGATTTTCTCCAAAACTGTGCACCGCATGGCAAATCCAGATACAGATTTGAAATCTGCACACATGCACGCTTCTTATGACGTAGAAATTACACGGATCGGTGATTGGTCGGAAAATTCGATATCTGGCGATGCCGGCATGGCCGTTTCGCCCAATCCAAACTAGTCAACAAAAAATATGATTTTCTCCAAGACTGTGCACCGCATGGGAACTCCAAATACAGATTTGAAATCTGCACACATGCACGCTTCTAATGACGTAGAAATTACACGGATCGGTGATTGGTCGGAAAATTCGATATCTGGCGATGCCGGCATGGCCGTTTCGGCCAATCCAAACTAGTCAACAAAAAATATGATTTTCTCCAAAACTGTGCTCCGCATGGCAAATCCAGGTACAGATTTGAAATCTGCACACATGCACGCTTCTAATGACGTAGAAATTACACGGATCGGTGATTGGTCGGAAAATTCGATATCTGGCGATGCCGGCATGGCCGTTTCGGCCAATCCAAACTAGTCAACAAAAAATATGATTTTCTCCAAAACTGTGCACCGCATGGCAAATCCAGATACAGATTTGAAATCTGCACACATGCACGCTTCTTATGACGTAGAAATTACACGGATCGGTGATTGGTCGGAAAATTCGATATCTGGCGATGCCGGCATGGCCGTTTCGCCCAATCCAAACTAGTCAACAAAAAATATGATTTTCTCCAAGACTGTGCACCGCATGGGAACTCCAAATACAGATTTGAAATCTGCACACATGCACGCTTCTAATGACGTAGAAATTACACGGATCGGTGATTGGTCGGAAAATTCGATATCTGGCGATGCCGGCATGGCCGTTTCGGCCAATCCAAACTAGTCAACAAAAAATATGATTTTCTCCAAAACTGTGCTCCGCATGGCAAATCCAGGTACAGATTTGAAATCTGCACACATGCACGCTTCTAATGACGTAGAAATTACACGGATCGGTGATTGGTCGGAAAATTCGATATCTGGCGATGCCGGCATGGCCGTTTCGGCCAATCCAAACTAGTCAACAAAAAATATGATTTTCTCCAAAACTGTGCACCGCATGGCAAATCCAGATACAGATTTGAAATCTGCACACATGCACGCTTCTTATGACGTAGAAATTACACGGATCGGTGATTGGTCGGAAAATTCGATATCTGGCGATGCCGGCATGGCCGTTTCGCCCAATCCAAACTAGTCAACAAAAAATATGATTTTCTCCAAGACTGTGCACCGCATGGGAACTCCAAATACAGATTTGAAATCTGCACACATGCACGCTTCTAATGACGTAGAAATTACACGGATCGGTGATTGGTCGGAAAATTCGATATCTGGCGATGCCGGCATGGCCGTTTCGGCCAATCCAAACTAGTCAACAAAAAATATGATTTTCTCCAAAACTGTGCTCCGCATGGCAAATCCAGATACAGATTTGAAATCTGCACACCTGCACGCTTCTTATGACGTAGAAATTACACGGATCGGTGATTGGTCAGAAAATTCGATGTCTGGCGATGCCGGCATGGCCGTTTCGGCCAATCCAAACAAGTCAACAAAAAATATGATTTTCTCCAAAACTGTGCACCGCATGGGAACTCCAGATACAGATTTGAAATCTGCACACATGCACGCTTCTTATGACGTAGAAATTACACGGATCGGTGATTGGTCAGAAAATTCGATGTCTGGCGATGCCGGCATGGCCGTTTCGCCCAATCCAAACTAGTCAACAAAAAATATGATTTTCTCCAAAACTGTGCACCGCATGGCAAATCCAGGTACAGATTTGAAATCTGCACACATGCACGCTTCTAATGACGTAGAAATTACACGGATCGGTGATTGGTCGGAAAATTCGATATCTGGCGATGCCGGCATGGCCGTTTCGCCCAATCCAAACTAGTCAACAAAAAATATGATTTTCTCCAAGACTGTGCACCGCATGGGAACTCCAAATACAGATTTGAAATCTGCACACATGCACGCTTCTAATGACGTAGAAATTACACGGATCGGTGATTGGTCGGAAAATTCGATATCTGGCGATGCCGGCATGGCCGTTTCGGCCAATCCAAACTAGTCAACAAAAAATATGATTTTCTCCAAAACTGTGCTCCGCATGGCAAATCCAGATACAGATTTGAAATCTGCACACCTGCACGCTTCTTATGACGTAGAAATTACACGGATCGGTGATTGGTCAGAAAATTTGATGTCTGGCGATGCCGGCATGGCCGTTTCGGCCAATCCAAACAAGTCAACAAAAAATATGATTTTCTCCAAGACTGTGCACCGCATGGGAACTCCAAATACAGATTTGAAATCTGCACACATGCACGCTTCTAATGACGTAGAAATTACACGGATCGGTGATTGGTCGGAAAATTCGATATCTGGCGATGCCGGCATGGCCGTTTCGGCCAATCCAAACTAGTCAACAAAAAATATGATTTTCTCCAAAACTGTGCACCGCATGGCAAATCCAGGTACAGATTTGAAATCTGCACACATGCACGCTTCTAATGACGTAGAAATTACACGGATCGGTGATTGGTCGGAAAATTCGATATCTGGCGATGCCGGCATGACCGTTTCGCCCAATCCAAACTAGTCAACAAAAAATATGATTTTCTCCAAAACTGTGCACCGCATGGCAAATCCAGGTACAGATTTGAAATCTGCACACGTGCACGCTTCTTATGACGTAGAAATTACACGGATCGGTGATTGGTCAGAAAATTCGATGTCTGGCGATGCCGGCATGGCCGTTTCGCCCAATCCAAACTAGTCAACAAAAAATATGATTTTCTCCAAAACTGTGCACCGCATGGCAAATCCAGATACAGATTTGAAATCTGCACACATGCACGCTTCTTATGACGTAGAAATTACACGGATCGGTGATTGGTCGGAAAATTCGTTATCTGGCGATGCCGGCATGGCCGTTTCGCCCAATCCAAACTAGTCAACAAAAAATATGATTTTCTCCAAAACTGTGCACCGCATGGGAACTCCAGATACAGATTTGAAATCTGCACACATGCACGCTTCTTATGACGTAGAAATTACACGGATCGGTGATTGGTCGGAAAATTCGATATCTGGCGATGCCGGCATGGCCGTTTCGGCCAATCCAAACTAGTCAACAAAAAATATGATTTTCTCCAAAACTGTGCACCGCATGGCAAATCCAGATACAGATTTGAAATCTGCACACATGCACGCTTCTAATGACGTAGAAATTACACGGATCGGTGATTGGTCGGAAAATTCGATATCTGGCGATGCCGGCATGACCGTTTCGCCCAATCCAAACTAGTCAACAAAAAATATGATTTTCTCCAAAACTGTGCACCGCATGGGAACTCCAGATACAGATTTGAAATCTGCACACATGCACGCTTCTTATGACGTAGAAATTACACGGATCGGTGGTTGGTCGGAAAATTCGTTATCTGGCGATGCCGGCATGGCCGTTTCGCCCAATCCAAACTAGTCAACAAAAAATATGATTTTCTCCAAAACTGTGCACCGCATGGGAACTCCAGATACAGATTTGAAATCTGCACACATGCACGCTTCTAATGACGTAGAAATTACACGGATCGGTGATTGGTCGGAAAATTCGATATCTGGCGATGCCGGCATGACCGTTTCGCCCAATCCAAACTAGTCAACAAAAAATATGATTTTCTCCAAAACTGTGCACCGCATGGGAACTCCAGATACAGATTTGAAATCTGCACACATGCACGCTTCTTATGACGTAGAAATTACACGGATCGGTGATTGGTCGGAAAATTCGATATCTGGCGATGCCGGCATGGCCGTTTCGGCCAATCCAAACTAGTCAACAGAAAATATGATTTTCTCCAAAACTGTGCACCGCATGGCAAATCCAGATACAGATTTGAAATCTGCACACATGCACGCTTCTTATGACGTAGAAATTACACGGATCGGTGATTGGTCGGAAAATTCGATATCTGGCGATGCCGGCATGGCCGTTTCGCCCAATCCAAACTAGTCAACAAAAAATATGATTTTCTCCAAAACTGTGCACCGCATGGCAAATCCAGATACAGATTTGAAATCTGCACACATGCACGCTTCTAATGACGTAGAAATTACACGGATCGGTGATTGGTCGGAAAATTCGATATCTGGCGATGCCGGCATGACCGTTTCGCCCAATCCAAACTAGTCAACAAAAAATATGATTTTCTCCAAAACTGTGCACCGCATGGCAAATCCAGGTACAGATTTGAAATCTGCACACGTGCACGCTTCTTATGACGTAGAAATTACACGGATCGGTGATTGGTCAGAAAATTCGATGTCTGGCGATGCCGGCATGGCCGTTTCGCCCAATCCAAACTAGTCAACAAAAAATATGATTTTCTCCAAAACTGTGCACCGCATGGCAAATCCAGATACAGATTTGAAATCTGCACACATGCACGCTTCTTATGACGTAGAAATTACACGGATCGGTGATTGGTCGGAAAATTCGATATCTGGCGATGCCGGCATGGCCGTTTCGCCCAATCCAAACTAGTCAACAAAAAATATGATTTTCTCCAAGACTGTGCACCGCATGGGAACTCCAAATACAGATTTGAAATCTGCACACATGCACGCTTCTAATGACGTAGAAATTACACGGATCGGTGATTGGTCGGAAAATTCGATATCTGGCGATGCCGGCATGGCCGTTTCGGCCAATCCAAACTAGTCAACAAAAAATATGATTTTCTCCAAAACTGTGCTCCGCATGGCAAATCCAGGTACAGATTTGAAATCTGCACACATGCACGCTTCTAATGACGTAGAAATTACACGGATCGGTGATTGGTCGGAAAATTCGATATCTGGCGATGCCGGCATGGCCGTTTCGGCCAATCCAAACTAGTCAACAAAAAATATGATTTTCTCCAAAACTGTGCACCGCATGGCAAATCCAGATACAGATTTGAAATCTGCACACATGCACGCTTCTTATGACGTAGAAATTACACGGATCGGTGATTGGTCGGAAAATTCGATATCTGGCGATGCCGGCATGGCCGTTTCGCCCAATCCAAACTAGTCAACAAAAAATATGATTTTCTCCAAGACTGTGCACCGCATGGGAACTCCAAATACAGATTTGAAATCTGCACACATGCACGCTTCTAATGACGTAGAAATTACACGGATCGGTGATTGGTCGGAAAATTCGATATCTGGCGATGCCGGCATGGCCGTTTCGGCCAATCCAAACTAGTCAACAAAAAATATGATTTTCTCCAAAACTGTGCTCCGCATGGCAAATCCAGGTACAGATTTGAAATCTGCACACATGCACGCTTCTAATGACGTAGAAATTACACGGATCGGTGATTGGTCGGAAAATTCGATATCTGGCGATGCCGGCATGGCCGTTTCGGCCAATCCAAACTAGTCAACAAAAAATATGATTTTCTCCAAAACTGTGCACCGCATGGCAAATCCAGATACAGATTTGAAATCTGCACACATGCACGCTTCTTATGACGTAGAAATTACACGGATCGGTGATTGGTCGGAAAATTCGATATCTGGCGATGCCGGCATGGCCGTTTCGCCCAATCCAAACTAGTCAACAAAAAATATGATTTTCTCCAAAACTGTGCACCGCATGGCAAATCCAGGTACAGATTTGAAATCTGCACACGTGCACGCTTCTTATGACGTAGAAATTACACGGATCGGTGATTGGTCAGAAAATTCGATGTCTGGCGATGCCGGCATGGCCGTTTCGCCCAATCCAAACTAGTCAACAAAAAATATGATTTTCTCCAAAACTGTGCACCGCATGGCAAATCCAGATACAGATTTGAAATCTGCACACATGCACGCTTCTTATGACGTAGAAATTACACGGATCGGTGATTGGTCGGAAAATTCGATATCTGGCGATGCCGGCATGGCCGTTTCGCCCAATCCAAACTAGTCAACAAAAAATATGATTTTCTCCAAGACTGTGCACCGCATGGGAACTCCAAATACAGATTTGAAATCTGCACACATGCACGCTTCTAATGACGTAGAAATTACACGGATCGGTGATTGGTCGGAAAATTCGATATCTGGCGATGCCGGCATGGCCGTTTCGGCCAATCCAAACTAGTCAACAAAAAATATGATTTTCTCCAAAACTGTGCTCCGCATGGCAAATCCAGATACAGATTTGAAATCTGCACACCTGCACGCTTCTTATGACGTAGAAATTACACGGATCGGTGATTGGTCAGAAAATTCGATGTCTGGCGATGCCGGCATGGCCGTTTCGGCCAATCCAAACAAGTCAACAAAAAATATGATTTTCTCCAAAACTGTGCACCGCATGGGAACTCCAGATACAGATTTGAAATCTGCACACATGCACGCTTCTTATGACGTAGAAATTACACGGATCGGTGATTGGTCAGAAAATTCGATGTCTGGCGATGCCGGCATGGCCGTTTCGCCCAATCCAAACTAGTCAACAAAAAATATGATTTTCTCCAAAACTGTGCACCGCATGGCAAATCCAGGTACAGATTTGAAATCTGCACACATGCACGCTTCTAATGACGTAGAAATTACACGGATCGGTGATTGGTCGGAAAATTCGATATCTGGCGATGCCGGCATGGCCGTTTCGCCCAATCCAAACTAGTCAACAAAAAATATGATTTTCTCCAAGACTGTGCACCGCATGGGAACTCCAAATACAGATTTGAAATCTGCACACATGCACGCTTCTAATGACGTAGAAATTACACGGATCGGTGATTGGTCGGAAAATTCGATATCTGGCGATGCCGGCATGGCCGTTTCGGCCAATCCAAACTAGTCAACAAAAAATATGATTTTCTCCAAAACTGTGCTCCGCATGGCAAATCCAGATACAGATTTGAAATCTGCACACCTGCACGCTTCTTATGACGTAGAAATTACACGGATCGGTGATTGGTCAGAAAATTTGATGTCTGGCGATGCCGGCATGGCCGTTTCGGCCAATCCAAACAAGTCAACAAAAAATATGATTTTCTCCAAGACTGTGCACCGCATGGGAACTCCAAATACAGATTTGAAATCTGCACACATGCACGCTTCTAATGACGTAGAAATTACACGGATCGGTGATTGGTCGGAAAATTCGATATCTGGCGATGCCGGCATGGCCGTTTCGGCCAATCCAAACTAGTCAACAAAAAATATGATTTTCTCCAAAACTGTGCACCGCATGGCAAATCCAGGTACAGATTTGAAATCTGCACACATGCACGCTTCTAATGACGTAGAAATTACACGGATCGGTGATTGGTCGGAAAATTCGATATCTGGCGATGCCGGCATGACCGTTTCGCCCAATCCAAACTAGTCAACAAAAAATATGATTTTCTCCAAAACTGTGCACCGCATGGCAAATCCAGATACAGATTTGAAATCTGCACACATGCACGCTTCTAATGACGTAGAAATTACACGGATCGGTGATTGGTCGGAAAATTCGATATCTGGCGATGCCGGCATGGCCGTTTCGGCCAATCCAAACTAGTCAACAAAAAATATGATTTTCTCCAAAACTGTGCTCCGCATGGCAAATCCAGATACAGATTTGAAATCTGCACACATGCACGCTTCTAATGACGTAGAAATTACACGGATCGGTGATTGGTCGGAAAATTCGATATCTGGCGATGCCGGCATGGCCGTTTCGGCCAATCCAAACTAGTCAACAAAAAATATGATTTTCTCCAAAACTGTGCACCGCATGGCAAATCCAGGTACAGATTTGAAATCTGCACACATGCACGCTTCTAATGACGTAGAAATTACACGGATCGGTGATTGGTCGGAAAATTCGATATCTGGCGATGCCGGCATGACCGTTTCGCCCAATCCAAACTAGTCAACAAAAAATATGATTTTCTCCAAAACTGTGCACCGCATGGCAAATCCAGATACAGATTTGAAATCTGCACACATGCACGCTTCTAATGACGTAGAAATTACACGGATCGGTGATTGGTCGGAAAATTCGATATCTGGCGATGCCGGCATGACCGTTTCGCCCAATCCAAACTAGTCAACAAAAAATATGATTTTCTCCAAAACTGTGCACCGCATGGGAACTCCAGATACAGATTTGAAATCTGCACACATGCACGCTTCTTATGACGTAGAAATTACACGGATCGGTGGTTGGTCGGAAAATTCGTTATCTGGCGATGCCGGCATGGCCGTTTCGCCCAATCCAAACTAGTCAACAAAAAATATGATTTTCTCCAAAACTGTGCACCGCATGGGAACTCCAGATACAGATTTGAAATCTGCACACATGCACGCTTCTAATGACGTAGAAATTACACGGATCGGTGATTGGTCGGAAAATTCGATATCTGGCGATGCCGGCATGACCGTTTCGCCCAATCCAAACTAGTCAACAAAAAATATGATTTTCTCCAAAACTGTGCACCGCATGGGAACTCCAGATACAGATTTGAAATCTGCACACATGCACGCTTCTTATGACGTAGAAATTACACGGATCGGTGATTGGTCGGAAAATTCGATATCTGGCGATGCCGGCATGGCCGTTTCGGCCAATCCAAACTAGTCAACAGAAAATATGATTTTCTCCAAAACTGTGCACCGCATGGCAAATCCAGATACAGATTTGAAATCTGCACACATGCACGCTTCTTATGACGTAGAAATTACACGGATCGGTGATTGGTCGGAAAATTCGATATCTGGCGATGCCGGCATGGCCGTTTCGCCCAATCCAAACTAGTCAACAAAAAATATGATTTTCTCCAAAACTGTGCACCGCATGGCAAATCCAGATACAGATTTGAAATCTGCACACATGCACGCTTCTAATGACGTAGAAATTACACGGATCGGTGATTGGTCGGAAAATTCGATATCTGGCGATGCCGGCATGACCGTTTCGCCCAATCCAAACTAGTCAACAAAAAATATGATTTTCTCCAAAACTGTGCACCGCATGGCAAATCCAGGTACAGATTTGAAATCTGCACACGTGCACGCTTCTTATGACGTAGAAATTACACGGATCGGTGATTGGTCAGAAAATTCGATGTCTGGCGATGCCGGCATGGCCGTTTCGCCCAATCCAAACTAGTCAACAAAAAATATGATTTTCTCCAAAACTGTGCACCGCATGGCAAATCCAGATACAGATTTGAAATCTGCACACATGCACGCTTCTTATGACGTAGAAATTACACGGATCGGTGATTGGTCGGAAAATTCGTTATCTGGCGATGCCGGCATGGCCGTTTCGCCCAATCCAAACTAGTCAACAAAAAATATGATTTTCTCCAAAACTGTGCACCGCATGGGAACTCCAGATACAGATTTGAAATCTGCACACATGCACGCTTCTTATGACGTAGAAATTACACGGATCGGTGATTGGTCGGAAAATTCGATATCTGGCGATGCCGGCATGGCCGTTTCGGCCAATCCAAACTAGTCAACAAAAAATATGATTTTCTCCAAAACTGTGCACCGCATGGCAAATCCAGATACAGATTTGAAATCTGCACACATGCACGCTTCTAATGACGTAGAAATTACACGGATCGGTGATTGGTCGGAAAATTCGATATCTGGCGATGCCGGCATGACCGTTTCGCCCAATCCAAACTAGTCAACAAAAAATATGATTTTCTCCAAAACTGTGCACCGCATGGGAACTCCAGATACAGATTTGAAATCTGCACACATGCACGCTTCTTATGACGTAGAAATTACACGGATCGGTGATTGGTCGGAAAATTCGTTATCTGGCGATGCCGGCATGGCCGTTTCGCCCAATCCAAACTAGTCAACAAAAAATATGATTTTCTCCAAAACTGTGCACCGCATGGGAAATCCAGATACAGATTTGAAATCTGCACACATGCTCGCTTCTTATGACGTAGAAATTACACGGATCGGTGATTGGTCGGAAAATTCGATATCTGGCGATGCCGGCATGGCCGTTTCGCCCAATCCAAACTAGTCAACAAAAAATATGATTTTCTCCAAAACTGTGCACCGCATGGCAAATCCAGATACAGATTTGAAATCTGCACACATGCACGCTTCTTATGACGTAGAAATTACACGGATCGGTGATTGGTCGGAAAATTCGTTATCTGGCGATGCCGGCATGGCCGTTTCGCCCAATCCAAACTAGTCAACAAAAAATATGATTTTCTCCAAAACTGTGCACCGCATGGGAAATCCAGATACAGATTTGAAATCTGCACACATGCTCGCTTCTTATGACGTAGAAATTACACGGATCGGTGATTGGTCGGAAAATTCGATATCTGGCGATGCCGGCATGGCCGTTTCGCCCAATCCAAACTAGTCAACAAAAAATATGATTTTCTCCAAAACTGTGCACCGCATGGCAAATCCAGATACAGATTTGAAATCTGCACACATGCACGCTTCTTATGACGTAGAAATTACACGGATCGGTGATTGGTCGGAAAATTCGATATCTGGCGATGCCGGCATGGCCGTTTCGCCCAATCCAAACTAGTCAACAAAAAATATGATTTTCTCCAAAACTGTGCACCGCATGGCAAATCCAGATACAGATTTGAAATCTGCACACATGCACGCTTCTAATGACGTAGAAATTACACGGATCGGTGATTGGTCGGAAAATTCGATATCTGGCGATGCCGGCATGACCGTTTCGCCCAATCCAAACTAGTCAACAAAAAATATGATTTTCTCCAAAACTGTGCACCGCATGGCAAATCCAGGTACAGATTTGAAATCTGCACACGTGCACGCTTCTTATGACGTAGAAATTACACGGATCGGTGATTGGTCAGAAAATTCGATGTCTGGCGATGCCGGCATGGCCGTTTCGCCCAATCCAAACTAGTCAACAAAAAATATGATTTTCTCCAAAACTGTGCACCGCATGGGAACTCCAGATACAGATTTGAAATCTGCACACATGCACGCTTCTTATGACGTAGAAATTACACGGATCGGTGATTGGTCGGAAAATTCGATATCTGGCGATGCCGGCATGGCCGTTTCGGCCAATCCAAACTAGTCAACAGAAAATATGATTTTCTCCAAAACTGTGCACCGCATGGCAAATCCAGGTACAGATTTGAAATCTGCACACATGCACGCTTCTTATGACGTAGAAATTACACGGATCGGTGATTGGTCGGAAAATTCGATATCTGGCGATGCCGGCATGGCCGTTTCGGCCAATCCAAACTAGTCAACAAAAAATATGATTTTCTCCAAAACTGTGCACCGCATGGCAAATCCAGATACAGATTTGAAATCTGCACACATGCACGCTTCTAATGACGTAGAAATTACACGGATCGGTGATTGGTCGGAAAATTCGATATCTGGCGATGCCGGCATGGCCGTTTCGGCCAATCCAAACTAGTCAACAAAAAATATGATTTTCTCCAAGACTGTGCACCGAATGGGAACTCCAAATACAGATTTGAAATCTGCACACATGCACGCTTCTAATGACGTAGAAATTACACGGATCGGTGATTGGTCGGAAAATTCGATATCTGGCGATGCCGGCATGTCCGTTTCGCCCAATCCAAACTAGTCAACAAAAAATATGATTTTCTCCAAAACTGTGCACCGCATGGCAAATCCAGATACAGATTTGAAATCTGCACACATGCACGCTTCTAATGACGTAGAAATTACACGGGTCGGTGATTGGTCGGAAAATTGGATATCTGGCGATGCCGGCATGACCGTTTCGCCCAATCCAAACTAGTCAACAAAAAATATGATTTTCTCCAAAACTGTGCACCGCATGGCAAATCCAGGTACAGATTTGAAATCTGCACACGTGCACGCTTCTTATGACGTAGAAATTACACGGATCGGTGATTGGTCGGAAAATTCGATATCTGGCGATGCCGGCATGGCCGTTTCGGCCAATCCAAACTAGTCAACAAAAAATATGATTTTCTCCAAAACTGTGCACCGCATGGCAAATCCAGGTACAGATTTGAAATCTGCACACGTGCACGCTTCTTATGACGTAGAAATTACACGGATCGGTGATTGGTCAGAAAATTCGATGTCTGGCGATGCCGGCATGGCCGTTTCGCCCAATCCAAACTAGTCAACAAAAAATATGATTTTCTCCAAAACTGTGCACCGCATGGCAAATCCAGATACAGATTTGAAATCTGCACACATGCACGCTTCTAATGACGTAGAAATTACACGGATCGGTGATTGGTCGGAAAATTCGATATCTGGCGATGCCGGCATGACCGTTTCGCCCAATCCAAACTAGTCAACAAAAAATATGATTTTCTCCAAAACTGTGCACCGCATGGGAACTCCAGATACAGATTTGAAATCTGCACACATGCACGCTTCTTATGACGTAGAAATTACACGGATCGGTGATTGGTCAGAAAATTCGATGTCTGGCGATGCCGGCATGGCCGTTTCGCCCAATCCAAACTAGTCAACAAAAAATATGATTTTCTCCAAAACTGTGCACCGCATGGGAACTCCAGATACAGATTTGAAATCTGCACACATGCACGCTTCTTATGACGTAGAAATTACACGGATCGGTGATTGGTCGGAAAATTCGATATCTGGCGATGCCGGCATGGCCGTTTCGCCCAATCCAAACTAGTCAACAAAAAATATGATTTTCTCCAAAACTGTGCACCGCATGGCAAATCCAGGTACAGATTTGAAATCTGCACACCTGCACGCTTCTTATGACGTAGAAATTACACGGATCGGTGATTGGTCAGAAAATTCGATGTCTGGCGATGCCGGCATGGCCGTTTCGCCCAATCCAAACTAGTCAACAAAAAATATGATTTTCTCCAAAACTGTGCACCGCATGGCAAATCCAGATACAGATTTGAAATCTGCACACATGCACGCTTCTTATGACGTAGAAATTACACGGATCGGTGATTGGTCGGAAAATTCGATATCTGGCGATGCCGGCATGACCGTTTCGCCCAATCCAAACTAGTCAACAAAAAATATGATTTTCTCCAAAACTGTGCACCGCATGGCAAATCCAGATACAGATTTGAAATCTGCACACATGCACGCTTCTTATGACGTAGAAATTACACGGATCGGTGATTGGTCGGAAAATTCGATATCTGGCGATGCCGGCATGGCCGTTTCGGCCAATCCAAACTAGTCAACAAAAAATATGATTTTCTCCAAAACTGTGCACCGCATGGCAAATCCAGATACAGATTTGAAATCTGCACACATGCACGCTTCTTATGACGTAGAAATTACACGGATCGGTGATTGGTCGGAAAATTCGATATCTGGCGATGCCGGCATGGCCGTTTCGCCCAATCCAAACTAGTCAACAAAAAATATGATTTTCTCCAAGACTGTGCACCGCATGGGAACTCCAAATACAGATTTGAAATCTGCACACATGCACGCTTCTAATGACGTAGAAATTACACGGATCGGTGATTGGTCGGAAAATTCGATATCTGGCGATGCCGGCATGGCCGTTTCGCCCAATCCAAACTAGTCAACAAAAAATATGATTTTCTCCAAAACTGTGCACCGCATGGCAAATCCAGATACAGATTTGAAATCTGCACACATGCACGCTTCTAATGACGTAGAAATTACACGGATCGGTGATTGGTCGGAAAATTCGATATCTGGCGATGCCGGCATGACCGTTTCGCCCAATCCAAACTAGTCAACAAAAAATATGATTTTCTCCAAAACTGTGCACCGCATGGCAAATCCAGGTACAGATTTGAAATCTGCACACGTGCACGCTTCTTATGACGTAGAAATTACACGGATCGGTGATTGGTCAGAAAATTCGATGTCTGGCGATGCCGGCATGGCCGTTTCGCCCAATCCAAACTAGTCAACAAAAAATATGATTTTCTCCAAAACTGTGCACCGCATGGCAAATCCAGATACAGATTTGAAATCTGCACACATGCACGCTTCTTATGACGTAGAAATTACACGGATCGGTGATTGGTCGGAAAATTCGTTATCTGGCGATGCCGGCATGGCCGTTTCGCCCAATCCAAACTAGTCAACAAAAAATATGATTTTCTCCAAAACTGTGCACCGCATGGGAACTCCAGATACAGATTTGAAATCTGCACACATGCACGCTTCTAATGACGTAGAAATTACACGGATCGGTGATTGGTCGGAAAATTCGATATCTGGCGATGCCGGCATGGCCGTTTCGCCCAATCCAAACTAGTCAACAAAAAATATGATTTTCTCCAAAACTGTGCACCGCATGGCAAATCCAGATACAGATTTGAAATCTGCACACATGCACGCTTCTTATGACGTAGAAATTACATGAATCGGTGATTGGTCGGAAAAATCGTTATCTGGCGATGCCGGCATGGCCGTTTCGCCCAATCCAAACTAGTCAACAAAAAATATGATTTTCTCCAAAACTGTGCACCGCATGGGAACTCCAGATACAGATTTGAAATCTGCACACATGCACGCTTCTTATGACGTAGAAATTACACGGATCGGTGATTGGTCGGAAAATTCGATATCTGGCGATGCCGGCATGGCCGTTTCGGCCAATCCAAACTAGTCAACAAAAAATATGATTTTCTCCAAAACTGTGCACCGCATGGCAAATCCAGATACAGATTTGAAATCTGCACACATGCACGCTTCTTATGACGTAGAAATTACACGGATCGGTGATTGGTCGGAAAATTCGATATCTGGCGATGCCGGCATGACCGTTTCGCCCAATCCAAACTAGTCAACAAAAAATATGATTTTCTCCAAAACTGTGCACCGCATGGGAACTCCAGATACAGATTTGAAATCTGCACACATGCACGCTTCTTATGACGTAGAAATTACACGGATCGGTGATTGGTCGGAAAATTCGATATCTGGCGATGCCGGCATGGCCGTTTCGGCCAATCCAAACTAGTCAACAAAAAATATGATTTTCTCCAAAACTGTGCACCGCATGGCAAATCCAGATACAGATTTGAAATCTGCACACATGCACGCTTCTTATGACGTAGAAATTACACGGATCGGTGATTGGTCGGAAAATTCGATATCTGGCGATGCCGGCATGGCCGTTTCGGCCAATCCAAACTAGTCAACAAAAAATATGATTTTCTCCAAAACTGTGCACCGCATGGCAAATCCAGATACAGATTTGAAATCTGCACACATGCACGCTTCTTATGACGTAGAAATTACACGGATCGGTGATTGGTCGGAAAATTCGATATCTGGCGATGCCGGCATGGCCGTTTCGCCCAATCCAAACTAGTCAACAAAAAATATGATTTTCTCCAAAACTGTGCACCGCATGGCAAATCCAGATACAGATTTGAAATCTGCACACATGCACGCTTCTTATGACGTAGAAATTACACGGATCGGTGATTGGTCGGAAAATTCGATATCTGGCGATGCCGGCATGGCCGTTTCGGCCAATCCAAACTAGTCAACAAAAAATATGATTTTCTCCAAAACTGTGCACCGCATGGCAAATCCAGATACAGATTTGAAATCTGCACACATGCACGCTTCTTATGACGTAGAAATTACACGGATCGGTGATTGGTCGGAAAATTCGATATCTGGCGATGCCGGCATGGCCGTTTCGGCCAATCCAAACTAGTCAACAAAAAATATGATTTTCTCCAAAACTGTGCACCGCATGGCAAATCCAGATACAGATTTGAAATCTGCACACATGCACGCTTCTTATGACGTAGAAATTACACGGATCGGTGATTGGTCGGAAAATTCGATATCTGGCGATGCCGGCATGGCCGTTTCGGCCAATCCAAACTAGTCAACAAAAAATATGATTTTCTCCAAAACTGTGCACCGCATGGCAAATCCAGATACAGATTTGAAATCTGCACACATGCACGCTTCTTATGACGTAGAAATTACACGGATCGGTGATTGGTCGGAAAATTCGATATCTGGCGATGCCGGCATGACCGTTTCGCCCAATCCAAACTAGTCAACAAAAAATATGATTTTCTCCAAAACTGTGCACCGCATGGGAACTCCAGATACAGATTTGAAATCTGCACACATGCACGCTTCTTATGACGTAGAAATTACACGGATCGGTGATTGGTCGGAAAATTCGATATCTGGCGATGCCGGCATGGCCGTTTCGGCCAATCCAAACTAGTCAACAAAAAATATGATTTTCTCCAAAACTGTGCACCGCATGGCAAATCCAGATACAGATTTGAAATCTGCACACATGCACGCTTCTTATGACGTAGAAATTACACGGATCGGTGATTGGTCGGAAAATTCGATATCTGGCGATGCCGGCATGGCCGTTTCGGCCAATCCAAACTAGTCAACAAAAAATATGATTTTCTCCAAAACTGTGCACCGCATGGCAAATCCAGATACAGATTTGAAATCTGCACACATGCACGCTTCTTATGACGTAGAAATTACACGGATCGGTGATTGGTCGGAAAATTCGATATCTGGCGATGCCGGCATGGCCGTTTCGCCCAATCCAAACTAGTCAACAAAAAATATGATTTTCTCCAAGACTGTGCACCGCATGGGAACTCCAAATACAGATTTGAAATCTGCACACATGCACGCTTCTTATGACGTAGAAATTACACGGATCGGTGATTGGTCGGAAAATTCGATATCTGGCGATGCCGGCATGGCCGTTTCGGCCAATCCAAACTAGTCAACAAAAAATATGATTTTCTCCAAAACTGTGCACCGCATGGCAAATCCAGATACAGATTTGAAATCTGCACACATGCACGCTTCTTATGACGTAGAAATTACACGGATCGGTGATTGGTCGGAAAATTCGATATCTGGCGATGCCGGCATGGCCGTTTCGGCCAATCCAAACTAGTCAACAAAAAATATGATTTTCTCCAAAACTGTGCACCGCATGGCAAATCCAGATACAGATTTGAAATCTGCACACATGCACGCTTCTTATGACGTAGAAATTACACGGATCGGTGATTGGTCGGAAAATTCGATATCTGGCGATGCCGGCATGGCCGTTTCGGCCAATCCAAACTAGTCAACAAAAAATATGATTTTCTCCAAAACTGTGCACCGCATGGGAACTCCAGATACAGATTTGAAATCTGCACACATGCACGCTTCTTATGACGTAGAAATTACACGGATCGGTGATTGGTCGGAAAATTCGATATCTGGCGATGCCGGCATGGCCGTTTCGGCCAATCCAAACTAGTCAACAAAAAATATGATTTTCTCCAAAACTGTGCACCGCATGGCAAATCCAGATACAGATTTGAAATCTGCACACATGCACGCTTCTTATGACGTAGAAATTACACGGATCGGTGATTGGTCGGAAAATTCGATATCTGGCGATGCCGGCATGGCCGTTTCGGCCAATCCAAACTAGTCAACAAAAAATATGATTTTCTCCAAAACTGTGCACCGCATGGCAAATCCAGATACAGATTTGAAATCTGCACACATGCACGCTTCTTATGACGTAGAAATTACACGGATCGGTGATTGGTCGGAAAATTCGATATCTGGCGATGCCGGCATGGCCGTTTCGCCCAATCCAAACTAGTCAACAAAAAATATGATTTTCTCCAAGACTGTGCACCGCATGGGAACTCCAAATACAGATTTGAAATCTGCACACATGCACGCTTCTTATGACGTAGAAATTACACGGATCGGTGATTGGTCGGAAAATTCGATATCTGGCGATGCCGGCATGGCCGTTTCGGCCAATCCAAACTAGTCAACAAAAAATATGATTTTCTCCAAAACTGTGCACCGCATGGCAAATCCAGATACAGATTTGAAATCTGCACACATGCACGCTTCTTATGACGTAGAAATTACACGGATCGGTGATTGGTCGGAAAATTCGATATCTGGCGATGCCGGCATGGCCGTTTCGGCCAATCCAAACTAGTCAACAAAAAATATGATTTTCTCCAAAACTGTGCACCGCATGGCAAATCCAGATACAGATTTGAAATCTGCACACATGCACGCTTCTTATGACGTAGAAATTACACGGATCGGTGATTGGTCGGAAAATTCGATATCTGGCGATGCCGGCATGGCCGTTTCGGCCAATCCAAACTAGTCAACAAAAAATATGATTTTCTCCAAAACTGTGCACCGCATGGGAACTCCAGATACAGATTTGAAATCTGCACACATGCACGCTTCTTATGACGTAGAAATTACACGGATCGGTGATTGGTCGGAAAATTCGATATCTGGCGATGCCGGCATGGCCGTTTCGGCCAATCCAAACTAGTCAACAAAAAATATGATTTTCTCCAAAACTGTGCACCGCATGGCAAATCCAGATACAGATTTGAAATCTGCACACATGCACGCTTCTTATGACGTAGAAATTACACGGATCGGTGATTGGTCGGAAAATTCGATATCTGGCGATGCCGGCATGGCCGTTTCGGCCAATCCAAACTAGTCAACAAAAAATATGATTTTCTCCAAAACTGTGCACCGCATGGCAAATCCAGATACAGATTTGAAATCTGCACACATGCACGCTTCTTATGACGTAGAAATTACACGGATCGGTGATTGGTCGGAAAATTCGATATCTGGCGATGCCGGCATGGCCGTTTCGCCCAATCCAAACTAGTCAACAAAAAATATGATTTTCTCCAAGACTGTGCACCGCATGGGAACTCCAAATACAGATTTGAAATCTGCACACATGCACGCTTCTTATGACGTAGAAATTACACGGATCGGTGATTGGTCGGAAAATTCGATATCTGGCGATGCCGGCATGGCCGTTTCGGCCAATCCAAACTAGTCAACAAAAAATATGATTTTCTCCAAAACTGTGCACCGCATGGGAACTCCAGATACAGATTTGAAATCTGCACACATGCACGCTTCTTATGACGTAGAAATTACACGGATCGGTGATTGGTCGGAAAATTCGATATCTGGCGATGCCGGCATGGCCGTTTCGGCCAATCCAAACTAGTCAACAAAAAATATGATTTTCTCCAAAACTGTGCACCGCATGGCAAATCCAGATACAGATTTGAAATCTGCACACATGCACGCTTCTTATGACGTAGAAATTACACGGATCGGTGATTGGTCGGAAAATTCGATATCTGGCGATGCCGGCATGGCCGTTTCGCCCAATCCAAACTAGTCAACAAAAAATATGATTTTCTCCAAGACTGTGCACCGCATGGGAACTCCAAATACAGATTTGAAATCTGCACACATGCACGCTTCTTATGACGTAGAAATTACACGGATCGGTGATTGGTCGGAAAATTCGATATCTGGCGATGCCGGCATGACCGTTTCGCCCAATCCAAACTAGTCAACAAAAAATATGATTTTCTCCAAAACTGTGCACCGCATGGGAACTCCAGATACAGATTTGAAATCTGCACACATGCACGCTTCTTATGACGTAGAAATTACACGGATCGGTGATTGGTCGGAAAATTCGATATCTGGCGATGCCGGCATGGCCGTTTCGGCCAATCCAAACTAGTCAACAAAAAATATGATTTTCTCCAAAACTGTGCACCGCATGGCAAATCCAGATACAGATTTGAAATCTGCACACATGCACGCTTCTTATGACGTAGAAATTACACGGATCGGTGATTGGTCGGAAAATTCGATATCTGGCGATGCCGGCATGGCCGTTTCGGCCAATCCAAACTAGTCAACAAAAAATATGATTTTCTCCAAAACTGTGCACCGCATGGCAAATCCAGATACAGATTTGAAATCTGCACACATGCACGCTTCTTATGACGTAGAAATTACACGGATCGGTGATTGGTCGGAAAATTCGATATCTGGCGATGCCGGCATGGCCGTTTCGCCCAATCCAAACTAGTCAACAAAAAATATGATTTTCTCCAAAACTGTGCTCCGCATGGCAAATCCAGATACAGATTTGAAATCTGCACACCTGCACGCTTCTTATGACGTAGAAATTACACGGATCGGTGATTGGTCAGAAAATTCGATGTCTGGCGATGCCGGCATGGCCGTTTCGGCCAATCCAAACAAGTCAACAAAAAATATGATTTTCTCCAAAACTGTGCACCGCATGGGAACTCCAGATACAGATTTGAAATCTGCACACATGCACGCTTCTTATGACGTAGAAATTACACGGATCGGTGATTGGTCGGAAAATTCGATATCTGGCGATGCCGGCATGGCCGTTTCGGCCAATCCAAACTAGTCAACAAAAAATATGATTTTCTCCAAAACTGTGCACCGCATGGCAAATCCAGATACAGATTTGAAATCTGCACACATGCACGCTTCTTATGACGTAGAAATTACACGGATCGGTGATTGGTCGGAAAATTCGATATCTGGCGATGCCGGCATGGCCGTTTCGGCCAATCCAAACTAGTCAACAAAAAATATGATTTTCTCCAAAACTGTGCACCGCATGGCAAATCCAGATACAGATTTGAAATCTGCACACATGCACGCTTCTTATGACGTAGAAATTACACGGATCGGTGATTGGTCGGAAAATTCGATATCTGGCGATGCCGGCATGGCCGTTTCGCCCAATCGAAACTAGTCAACAAAAAATATGATTTTCTCCAAAACTGTGCACCGCATGGCAAATCCAGATACAGATTTGAAATCTGCACACATGCACGCTTCTTATGACGTAGAAATTACACGGATCGGTGATTGGTCAGAAAATTCGATGTCTGGCGATGCCGGCATGGCCGTTTCGCCCAATCCAAACTAGTCAACAAATAATATGATTTTCTCCAAAACTGTGCACCGCATGGCAAATCCAGATACAGATTTGAAATCTGCACACATGCACGCTTCTTATGACGTAGAAATTACACGGATCGGTGATTGGTCGGAAAATTCGATATCTGGCGATGCCGGCATGACCGTTTCGGCCAATCCAAACTAGTCAACAAAAAATATGATTTTCTCCAAAACTGTGCACCGCATGGCAAATCCAGATACAGATTTGAAATCTGCACACATGCACGCTTCTTATGACGTAGAAATTACACGGATCGGTGATTGGTCGGAAAATTCGATATCTGGCGATGCCGGCATGGCCGTTTCGCCCAATCCAAACTAGTCAACAAAAAATATGATTTTCTCCAAAACTGTGCACCGCATGGCAAATCCAGATACAGATTTGAAATCTGCACACATGCACGCTTCTTATGACGTAGAAATTACACGGATCGGTGATTGGTCAGAAAATTCGATGTCTGGCGATGCCGGCATGGCCGTTTCGCCCAATCCAAACTAGTCAACAAAAAATATGATTTTCTCCAAAACTGTGCACCGCATGGCAAATCCAGATACAGATTTGAAATCTGCACACATGCACGCTTCTTATGACGTAGAAATTACACGGATCGGTGATTGGTCGGAAAATTCGATATCTGGCGATTCCGGCATGGCCGTTTCGCCCAATCCAAACTAGTCAACAAAAAATATGATTTTCTCCAAAACTGTGCACCGCATGGCAAATCCAGATACAGATTTGAAATCTGCACACATGCACGCTTCTTATGACGTAAAAATTACACGGATCGGTGATTGGTCAGAAAATTCGATGTCTGGCGATGCCGGCATGGCCGTTTCGGCCAATCCAAACTAGTCAACAAAAAATATGATTTTCTCCAAAACTGTGCACCGCATGGCAAATCCAGATACAGATTTGAAATCTGCACACATGCACGCTTCTTATGACGTAGAAATTACACGGATCGGTGATTGGTCGAAAAATTCGATATCTGGCGATGCCGGCATGGCCGTTTCGCCCAATCCAAACTAGTCAACAAAAAATATGATTTTCTCCAAAACTGTGCACCGCATGGCAAATCCAGATACAGATTTGAAATCTGCACACATGCACGCTTCTTATGACGTAGAAATTACACGGATCGGTGATTGGTCAGAAAATTCGATGTCTGGCGATGCCGGCATGGCCGTTTCGCCCAATCCAAACTAGTCAACAAATAATATGATTTTCTCCAAAACTGTGCACCGCATGGCAAATCCAGATACAGATTTGAAATCTGCACACATGCACGCTTCTTATGACGTAGAAATTACACGGATCGGTGATTGGTCGGAAAATTCGATATCTGGCGATGCCGGCATGACCGTTTCGGCCAATCCAAACTAGTCAACAAAAAATATGATTTTCTCCAAAACTGTGCACCGCATGGCAAATCCAGATACAGATTTGAAATCTGCACACATGCACGCTTCTTATGACGTAGAAATTACACGGATCGGTGATTGGTCGGAAAATTCGATATCTGGCGACGCCGGCATGGCCGTTTCGCCCAATCCAAACTAGTCAACAAAAAATATGATTTTCTCCAAAACTGTGCACCGCATGGCAAATCCAGATACAGATTTGAAATCTGCACACATGCACGCTTCTTATGACGTAGAAATTACACGGATCGGTGATTGGTCAGAAAATTCGATGTCTGGCGATGCCGGCATGGCCGTTTCGCCCAATCCAAACTAGTCAACAAATAATATGATTTTCTCCAAAACTGTGCACCGCATGGCAAATCCAGATACAGATTTGAAATCTGCACACATGCACGCTTCTTATGACGTAGAAATTACACGGATCGGTGATTGGTCAGAAAATTCGATGTCTGGCGATGCCGGCATGGCCGTTTCGCCCAATCCAAACTAGTCAACAAAAAATATGATTTTCTCCAAAACTGTGCACCGCATGGCAAATCCAGATACAGATTTGAAATCTGCACACATGCACGCTTCTTATGACGTAGAAATTACACGGATCGGTGATTGGTCGGAAAATTCGATATCTGGCGATGCCGGCATGGCCGTTTCGCCCAATCCAAACTAGTCAACAAAAAATATGATTTTCTCCAAAACTGTGCACCGCATGGCAAATCCAGATACAGATTTGAAATCTGCACACATGCACGTTTCTTATGACGTAGAAATTACACGGATCGGTGATTGGTCGGAAAATTCGATATCTGGCGATGCCGGCATGGCCGTTTCGCCCAATCCAAACTAGTCAACAAAAAATATGATTTTCTCCAAGACTGTGCACCGCATGGGAACTCCAAATACAGATTTGAAATCTGCACACATGCACGCTTCTTATGACGTAGAAATTACACGGATCGGTGATTGGTCGGAAAATTCGATATCTGGCGATGCCGGCATGGCCGTTTCGGCCAATCCAAACTAGTCAACAAAAAATATGATTTTCTCCAAAACTGTGCACCGCATGGCAAATCCAGATACAGATTTGAAATCTGCACACATGCACGCTTCTTATGACGTAGAAATTACACGGATCGGTGATTGGTCAGAAAATTCGATGTCTGGCGATGCCGGCATGGCCGTTTCGCCCATTCCAAACTAGTCAACAAATAATATGATTTTCTCCAAAACTGTGCACCGCATGGCAAATCCAGGTACAGATTTGAAATCTGCACACGTGCACGCTTCTTATGACGTAGAAATTACACGGATCGGTGATTGGTCAGAAAATTCGATGTCTGGCGATGCCGGCATGGCCGTTTCGCCCAATCCAAACTAGTCAACAAAAAATATGATTTTCTCCAAAACTGTGCACCGCATGGCAAATCCAGATACAGATTTGAAATCTGCACACATGCACGCTTCTTATGACGTAGAAATTACACGGATCGGTGATTGGTCGGAAAATTCGTTATCTGGCGATGCCGGCATGGCCGTTTCGCCCAATTCAAACTAGTCAACAAAAAATATGATTTTCTCCAAAACTGTGCACCGCATGGGAACTCCAGATACAGATTTGAAATCTGCACACATGCACGCTTCTAATGACGTAGAAATTACACGGATCGGTGATTGGTCGGAAAATTCGATATCTGGCGATGCCGGCATGGCCGTTTCGCCCAATCCAAACTAGTCAACAAAAAATATGATTTTCTCCAAAACTGTGCACCGCATGGCAAATCCAGATACAGATTTGAAATCTGCACACATGCACGCTTCTAATGACGTAGAAATTACACGGATCGGTGATTGGTCGGAAAATTCGATATCTGGCGATGCCGGCATGGCCGTTTCGCCCAATCCAAACTAGTCAACAAAAAATATGATTTTCTCCAAAACTGTGCACCGCATGGCAAATCCAGATACAGATTTGAAATCTGCACACATGCACGCTTCTTATGACGTAGAAATTACACGGATCGGTGATTGGTCGGAAAATTCGATATCTGGCGACCCCGGCATGGCCGTTTCCGCCAATCCAAGCTAAGCCACAAAAATCTTATTTCCTCGAAAACTATGCACCGCATAGGAAATCCAGTTACAGATTTGAAATCTGCACACATGCACGCTTCTTATGACGTAGAAATTACACGGATCGGTGATTGGTCGGAAAATTCGATATCTGGCGATGCCGGCATGGCCGTTTCGGCCAATCCAAACTAGTCAACAAAAAATATGATTTTCTCCAAAACTGTGCACCGCATGGCAAATCCAGATACAGATTTGAAATCTGCACACCTGCACGCATCTTATGACGTAGAAATTACACGGACCGGTGATTGGTCAGAAAATTCGATGTCTGGCGATGCCGGCATGGCCGTTTCGGCCAATCCAAACTAGTCAACAAAAAATATGATTTTCTCCAAAACTGTGCACCGCATGGCAAATCCAGATACAGATTTGAAATCTGCACACATGCACGCTTCTTATGACGTAGAAATTACACGGATCGGTGATTGGTCGGAAAATTCGATATCTGGCGATGCCGGCATGGCCGTTTCGGCCAATCCAAACTAGTCAACAAAAAATATGATTTTCTCCAAAACTGTGCACCGCATGGCAAATCCAGATACAGATTTGAAATCTGCACACATGCACGCTTCTTATGACGTAGAAATTACACGGATCGGTGATTGGTCGGAAAATTCGATATCTGGCGATGCCGGCATGGCCGTTTCGCCCAATCCAAACTAGTCAACAAAAAATATGATTTTCTCCAAAACTGTGCACCGCATGGCAAATCCAGATACAGATTTGAAATCTGCACACATGCACGCTTCTTATGACGTAGAAATTACACGGATCGGTGATTGGTCGGAAAATTCGATATCTGGCGATGCCGGCATGGCCGTTTCGGCCAATCCAAACTAGTCAACAAAAAATATGATTTTCTCCAAAACTGTGCACCGCATGGCAAATCCAGATACAGATTTGAAATCTGCACACATGCACGCTTCTTATGACGTAGAAATTACACGGATCGGTGATTGGTCGGAAAATTCGATATCTGGCGATGCCGGCATGGCCGTTTCGCCCAATCCAAACTAGTCAACAAAAAATATGATTTTCTCCAAGACTGTGCACCGCATGGGAACTCCAGATACAGATTTGAAATCTGCACACATGCACGCTTCTTATGACGTAGAAATTACACGGATCGGTGATTGGTCGGAAAATTCGATATCTGGCGATGCCGGCATGGCCGTTTCGGCCAATCCAAACTAGTCAACAAAAAATATGATTTTCTCCAAAACTGTGCACCGCATGGCAAATCCAGATACAGATTTGAAATCTGCACACATGCACGCTTCTTATGACGTAGAAATTACACGGATCGGTGATTGGTCGGAAAATTCGATATCTGGCGATGCCGGCATGGCCGTTTCGCCCAATCCAAACTAGTCAACAAAAAATATGATTTTCTCCAAAACTGTGCACCGCATGGGAACTCCAGATACAGATTTGAAATCTGCACACATGCACGCTTCTTATGACGTAGAAATTACACGGATCGGTGATTGGTCGGAAAATTCGATATCTGGCGATGCCGGCATGGTCGTTTCGGCCAATCCAAACTAGTCAACAAAAAATATGATTTTCTCCAAAACTGTGCACCGCATGGCAAATCCAGATACAGATTTGAAATCTGCACACATGCACGCTTCTTATGACGTAGAAATTACACGGATCGGTGATTGGTCGGAAAATTCGATATCTGGCGATGCCGGCATGGCCGTTTCGCCCAATCCAAACTAGTCAACAAAAAATATGATTTTCTCCAAGACTGTGCACCGCATGGGAACTCCAAATACAGATTTGAAATCTGCACACATGCACGCTTCTAATGACGTAGAAATTACACGGATCGGTGATTGGTCGGAAAATTCGATATCTGGCGATGCCGGCATGGCCGTTTCGGCCAATCCAAACTAGTCAACAAAAAATATGATTTTCTCCAAAACTGTGCTCCGCATGGCAAATCCAGATACAGATTTGAAATCTGCACACCTGCACGCTTCTTATGACGTAGAAATTACACGGATCGGTGATTGGTCAGAAAATTCGATGTCTGGCGATGCCGGCATGGCCGTTTCGGCCAATCCAAACAAGTCAACAAAAAATATGATTTTCTCCAAAACTGTGCACCGCATGGGAACTCCAGATACAGATTTGAAATCTGCACACATGCACGCTTCTTATGACGTAGAAATTACACGGATCGGTGATTGGTCGGAAAATTCGATATCTGGCGATGCCGGCATGGCCGTTTCGGCCAATCCAAACTAGTCAACAAAAAATATGATTTTCTCCAAAACTGTGCACCGCATGGCAAATCCAGATACAGATTTGAAATCTGCACACATGCACGCTTCTTATGACGTAGAAATTACACGGATCGGTGATTGGTCGGAAAATTCGATATCTGGCGATGCCGGCATGGCCGTTTCGGCCAATCCAAACTAGTCAACAAAAAATATGATTTTCTCCAAAACTGTGCACCGCATGGCAAATCCAGATACAGATTTGAAATCTGCACACATGCACGCTTCTAATGACGTAGAAATTACACGGATCGGTGATTGGTCGGAAAATTCGATATCTGGCGATGCCGGCATGGCCGTTTCGCCCAATCCAAACTAGTCAACAAAAAATATGATTTTCTCCAAAACTGTGCACCGCATGGCAAATCCAGGTACAGATTTGAAATCTGCACACATGCACGCTTCTTATGACGTAGAAATTACACGGATCGGTGATTGGTCGGAAAATTCGTTATCTGGCGATGCCGGCATGGCCGTTTCGCCCAATCCAAACTAGTCAACAACAAATATGATTTTCTCCAAGACTGTGCACCGCATGGGAACTCCAGATACAGATTTGAAATCTGCACACATGCACGCTTCTAATGACGTAGAAATTACACGGATCGGTGATTGGTCGGAAAATTCGATATCTGGCGATACCGGCATGGCCGTTTCGGCCAATCCAAACTAGTCAACAAAAAATATGATTTTCTCCAAAACTGTGCACCGCATGGGAACTCCAGATACAGATTTGAAATCTGCACACATGCACGCTTCTTATGACGTAGAAATTACACGGATCGGTGATTGGTCGGAAAATTCGATATCTGGCGATGCCGGCATGGCCGTTTCGGCCAATCCAAACTAGTCAACAAAAAATATGATTTTCTCCAAAACTGTGCACCGCATGGCAAATCCAGATACAGATTTGAAATCTGCACACATGCACGCTTCTTATGACGTAGAAATTACACGGATCGGTGATTGGTCGGAAAATTCGATATCTGGCGATGCCGGCATGGCCGTTTCGCCCAATCCAAACTAGTCAACAAAAAATATGATTTTCTCCAAGACTGTGCACCGCATGGGAACTCCAAATACAGATTTGAAATCTGCACACATGCACGCTTCTAATGACGTAGAAATTACACGGATCGGTGATTGGTCGGAAAATTCGATATCTGGCGATGCCGGCATGGCCGTTTCGGCCAATCCAAACTAGTCAACAAAAAATATGATTTTCTCCAAAACTGTGCTCTGCATGGCAAATCCAGATACAGATTTGAAATCTGCACACCTGCACGCTTCTTATGACGTAGAAATTACACGGATCGGTGATTGGTCAGAAAATTCGATGTCTGGCGATGCCGGCATGGCCGTTTCGGCCAATCCAAACAAGTCAACAAAAAATATGATTTTCTCCAAAACTGTGCACCGCATGGGAACTCCAGATACAGATTTGAAATCTGCACACATGCACGCTTCTTATGACGTAGAAATTACACGGATCGGTGATTGGTCGGAAAATTCGATATCTGGCGATGCCGGCATGGCCGTTTCGGCCAATCCAAACTAGTCAACAAAAAATATGATTTTCTCCAAAACTGTGCACCGCATGGCAAATCCAGATACAGATTTGAAATCTGCACACATGCACGCTTCTTATGACGTAGAAATTACACGGATCGGTGATTGGTCGGAAAATTCGATATCTGGCGATGCCGGCATGGCCGTTTCGGCCAATCCAAACTAGTCAACAAAAAATATGATTTTCTCCAAAACTGTGCACCGCATGGCAAATCCAGATACAGATTTGAAATCTGCACACATGCACGCTTCTTATGACGTAGAAATTACACGGATCGGTGATTGGTCGGAAAATTCGATATCTGGCGATGCCGGCATGGCCGTTTCGCCCAATCCAAACTAGTCAACAAAAAATATGATTTTCTCCAAAACTGTGCACCGCATGGCAAATCCAGATACAGATTTGAAATCTGCACACATGCACGCTTCTTATGACGTAGAAATTACACGGATCGGTGATTGGTCGGAAAATTCGATATCTGGCGATGCCGGCATGACCGTTTCGGCCAATCCAAACTAGTCAACAAAAAATATGATTTTCTCCAAAACTGTGCACCGCATGGCAAATCCAGATACAGATTTGAAATCTGCACACATGCACGCTTCTTATGACGTAGAAATTACACGGATCGGTGATTGGTCGGTAAATTCGATATCTGGCGATGCCGGCATGGCCGTTTCGCCCAATCCAAACTAGTCAACAAAAAATATGATTTTCTCCAAAACTGTGCACCGCATGGCAAATCCAGATACAGATTTGAAATCTGCACACATGCACGCTTCTTATGACGTAGAAATTACACGGATCGGTGATTGGTCAGAAAATTCGATGTCTGGCGATGCCGGCATGGCCGTTTCGCCCAATCCAAACTAGTCAACAAATAATATGATTTTCTCCAAAACTGTGCACCGCATGGCAAATCCAGGTACAGATTTGAAATCTGCACACGTGCACGCTTCTTATGACGTAGAAATTACACGGATCGGTGATTGGTCAGAAAATTCGATGTCTGGCGATGCCGGCATGGCCGTTTCGCCCAATCCAAACTAGTCAACAAAAAATATGATTTTCTCCAAAACTGTGCACCGCATGGCAAATCCAGATACAGATTTGAAATCTGCACACATGCACGCTTCTTATGACGTAGAAATTACACGGATCGGTGATTGGTCGGAAAATTCGTTATCTGGCGATGCCGGCATGGCCGTTTCGCCCAATTCAAACTAGTCAACAAAAAATATGATTTTCTCCAAAACTGTGCACCGCATGGGAACTCCAGATACAGATTTGAAATCTGCACACATGCACGCTTCTAATGACGTAGAAATTACACGGATCGGTGATTGGTCGGAAAATTCGATATCTGGCGATGCCGGCATGGCCGTTTCGCCCAATCCAAACTAGTCAACAAAAAATATGATTTTCTCCAAAACTGTGCACCGCATGGCAAATCCAGATACAGATTTGAAATCTGCACACATGCACGCTTCTAATGACGTAGAAATTACACGGATCGGTGATTGGTCGGAAAATTCGATATCTGGCGATGCCGGCATGGCCGTTTCGCCCAATCCAAACTAGTCAACAAAAAATATGATTTTCTCCAAAACTGTGCACCGCATGGCAAATCCAGATACAGATTTGAAATCTGCACACATGCACGCTTCTTATGACGTAGAAATTACACGGATCGGTGATTGGTCGGAAAATTCGATATCTGGCGACCCCGGCATGGCCGTTTCCGCCAATCCAAGCTAAGCCACAAAAATCTTATTTCCTCGAAAACTATGCACCGCATAGGAAATCCAGTTACAGATTTGAAATCTGCACACATGCACGCTTCTTATGACGTAGAAATTACACGGATCGGTGATTGGTCGGAAAATTCGATATCTGGCGATGCCGGCATGGCCGTTTCGGCCAATCCAAACTAGTCAACAAAAAATATGATTTTCTCCAAAACTGTGCACCGCATGGCAAATCCAGATACAGATTTGAAATCTGCACATGTGCACGCTTCTTATGACGTAGAAATTACACGGACCGGTGATTGGTCAGAAAATTCGATGTCTGGCGATGCCGGCATGGCCGTTTCGGCCAATCCAAACTAGTCAACAAAAAATATGATTTTCTCCAAAACTGTGCACCGCATGGCAAATCCAGATACAGATTTGAAATCTGCACACATGCACGCTTCTTATGACGTAGAAATTACACGGATCGGTGATTGGTCGGAAAATTCGATATCTGGCGATGCCGGCATGGCCATTTCGGCCAATCCAAACTAGTCAACAAAAAATATGATTTTCTCCAAAACTGTGCACCGCATGGCAAATCCAGATACAGATTTGAAATCTGCACACATGCACGCTTCTTATGACGTAGAAATTACACGGATCGGTGATTGGTCGGAAAATTCGATATCTGGCGATGCCGGCATGGCCGTTTCGCCCAATCCAAACTAGTCAACAAAAAATATGATTTTCTCCAAAACTGTGCACCGCATGGCAAATCCAGATACAGATTTGAAATCTGCACACATGCACGCTTCTTATGACGTAGAAATTACACGGATCGGTGATTGGTCGGAAAATTCGATATCTGGCGATGCCGGCATGGCCGTTTCGGCCAATCCAAACTAGTCAACAAAAAATATGATTTTCTCCAAAACTGTGCACCGCATGGCAAATCCAGATACAGATTTGAAATCTGCACACATGCACGCTTCTTATGACGTAGAAATTACACGGATCGGTGATTGGTCGGAAAATTCGATATCTGGCGATGCCGGCATGGCCGTTTCGCCCAATCCAAACTAGTCAACAAAAAATATGATTTTCTCCAAAACTGTGCACCGCATGGGAACTCCAGATACAGATTTGAAATCTGCACACATGCACGCTTCTTATGACGTAGAAATTACACGGATCGGTGATTGGTCGGAAAATTCGATATCTGGCGATGCCGGCATGGCCGTTTCGCCCAATCCAAACTAGTCAACAAAAAATATGATTTTCTCCAAAACTGTGCACCGCATGGGAACTCCAGATACAGATTTGAAATCTGCACACATGCACGCTTCTTATGACGTAGAAATTACACGGATCGGTGATTGGTCGGAAAATTCGATATCTGGCGATGCCGGCATGGTCGTTTCGGCCAATCCAAACTAGTCAACAAAAAATATGATTTTCTCCAAGACTGTGCACCGCATGGGAACTCCAAATACAGATTTGAAATCTGCACACATGCACGCTTCTAATGACGTAGAAATTACACGGATCGGTGATTGGTCGGAAAATTCGATATCTGGCGATGCCGGCATGGCCGTTTCGGCCAATCCAAACTAGTCAACAAAAAATATGATTTTCTCCAAAACTGTGCTCCGCATGGCAAATCCAGATACAGATTTGAAATCTGCACACCTGCACGCTTCTTATGACGTAGAAATTACACGGATCGGTGATTGGTCAGAAAATTCGATGTCTGGCGATGCCGGCATGGCCGTTTCGGCCAATCCAAACAAGTCAACAAAAAATATGATTTTCTCCAAAACTGTGCACCGCATGGGAACTCCAGATACAGATTTGAAATCTGCACACATGCACGCTTCTTATGACGTAGAAATTACACGGATCGGTGATTGGTCGGAAAATTCGATATCTGGCGATGCCGGCATGGCCGTTTCGGCCAATCCAAACTAGTCAACAAAAAATATGATTTTCTCCAAAACTGTGCACCGCATGGCAAATCCAGATACAGATTTGAAATCTGCACACATGCACGCTTCTTATGACGTAGAAATTACACGGATCGGTGATTGGTCGGAAAATTCGATATCTGGCGATGCCGGCATGGCCGTTTCGCCCAATCCAAACTAGTCAACAAAAAATATGATTTTCTCCAAGACTGTGCACCGCATGGCAAATCCAGGTACAGATTTGAAATCTGCACACATGCACGCTTCTTATGACGTAGAAATTACACGGATCGGTGATTGGTCGGAAAATTCGTTATCTGGCGATGCCGGCATGGCCGTTTCGCCCAATCCAAACTAGTCAACAACAAATATGATTTTCTCCAAGACTGTGCACCGCATGGGAACTCCAGATACAGATTTGAAATCTGCACACATGCACGCTTCTAATGACGTAGAAATTACACGGATCGGTGATTGGTCGGAAAATTCGATATCTGGCGATGCCGGCATGGCCGTTTCGGCCAATCCAAACTAGTCAACAAAAAATATGATTTTCTCCAAAACTGTGCACCGCATGGGAACTCCAGATACAGATTTGAAATCTGCACACATGCACGCTTCTTATGACGTAGAAATTACACGGATCGGTGATTGGTCGGAAAATTCGATATCTGGCGATGCCGGCATGGCCGTTTCGGCCAATCCAAACTAGTCAACAAAAAATATGATTTTCTCCAAAACTGTGCACCGCATGGCAAATCCAGATACAGATTTGAAATCTGCACACATGCACGCTTCTTATGACGTAGAAATTACACGGATCGGTGATTGGTCGGAAAATTCGATATCTGGCGATGCCGGCATGACCGTTTCGCCCAATCCAAACTAGTCAACAAAAAATATGATTTTCTCCAAAACTGTGCACCGCATGGGAACTCCAGATACAGATTTGAAATCTGCACACATGCACGCTTCTTATGACGTAGAAATTACACGGATCGGTGATTGGTCGGAAAATTCGATATCTGGCGATGCCGGCATGGCCGTTTCGGCCAATCCAAACTAGTCAACAAAAAATATGATTTTCTCCAAAACTGTGCACCGCATGGCAAATCCAGATACAGATTTGAAATCTGCACACATGCACGCTTCTTATGACGTAGAAATTACACGGATCGGTGATTGGTCGGAAAATTCGATATCTGGCGATGCCGGCATGGCCGTTTCGCCCAATCCAAACTAGTCAACAAAAAATATGATTTTCTCCAAGACTGTGCACCGCATGGGAACTCCAAATACAGATTTGAAATCTGCACACATGCACGCTTCTAATGACGTAGAAATTACACGGATCGGTGATTGGTCGGAAAATTCGATATCTGGCGATGCCGGCATGGCCGTTTCGGCCAATCCAAACTAGTCAACAAAAAATATGATTTTCTCCAAAACTGTGCTCTGCATGGCAAATCCAGATACAGATTTGAAATCTGCACACATGCACGCTTCTTATGACGTAGAAATTACACGGATCGGTGATTGGTCAGAAAATTCGATGTCTGGCGATGCCGGCATGGCCGTTTCGGCCAATCCAAACAAGTCAACAAAAAATATGATTTTCTCCAAAACTGTGCACCGCATGGGAACTCCAGATACAGATTTGAAATCTGCACACATGCACGCTTCTTATGACGTAGAAATTACACGGATCGGTGATTGGTCGGAAAATTCGATATCTGGCGATGCCGGCATGGCCGTTTCGGCCAATCCAAACTAGTCAACAAAAAATATGATTTTCTCCAAAACTGTGCACCGCATGGCAAATCCAGATACAGATTTGAAATCTGCACACATGCACGCTTCTTATGACGTAGAAATTACACGGATCGGTGATTGGTCGGAAAATTCGATATCTGGCGATGCCGGCATGGCCGTTTCGGCCAATCCAAACTAGTCAACAAAAAATATGATTTTCTCCAAAACTGTGCACCGCATGGCAAATCCAGATACAGATTTGAAATCTGCACACATGCACGCTTCTTATGACGTAGAAATTACACGGATCGGTGATTGGTCGGAAAATTCGATATCTGGCGATGCCGGCATGGCCGTTTCGCCCAATCCAAACTAGTCAACAAAAAATATGATTTTCTCCAAAACTGTGCACCGCATGGCAAATCCAGATACAGATTTGAAATCTGCACACATGCACGCTTCTTATGACGTAGAAATTACACGGATCGGTGATTGGTCGGAAAATTCGATATCTGGCGATGCCGGCATGACCGTTTCGGCCAATCCAAACTAGTCAACAAAAAATATGATTTTCTCCAAAACTGTGCACCGCATGGCAAATCCAGATACAGATTTGAAATCTGCACACATGCACGCTTCTTATGACGTAGAAATTACACGGATCGGTGATTGGTCGGAAAATTCGATATCTGGCGATGCCGGCATGGCCGTTTCGCCCAATCCAAACTAGTCAACAAAAAATATGATTTTCTCCAAAACTGTGCACCGCATGGCAAATCCAGATACAGATTTGAAATCTGCACACATGCACGCTTCTTATGACGTAGAAATTACACGGATCGGTGATTGGTCAGAAAATTCGATGTCTGGCGATGCCGGCATGGCCGTTTCGCCCAATCCAAACTAGTCAACAAATAATATGATTTTCTCCAAAACTGTGCACCGCATGGCAAATCCAGGTACAGATTTGAAATCTGCACACGTGCACGCTTCTTATGACGTAGAAATTACACGGATCGGTGATTGGTCAGAAAATTCGATGTCTGGCGATGCCGGCATGGCCGTTTCGCCCAATCCAAACTAGTCAACAAAAAATATGATTTTCTCCAAAACTGTGCACCGCATGGCAAATCCAGATACAGATTTGAAATCTGCACACATGCACGCTTCTTATGACGTAGAAATTACACGGATCGGTGATTGGTCGGAAAATTCGTTATCTGGCGATGCCGGCATGGCCGTTTCGCCCAATTCAAACTAGTCAACAAAAAATATGATTTTCTCCAAAACTGTGCACCGCATGGGAACTCCAGATACAGATTTGAAATCTGCACACATGCACGCTTCTAATGACGTAGAAATTACACGGATCGGTGATTGGTCGGAAAATTCGATATCTGGCGATGCCGGCATGGCCGTTTCGCCCAATCCAAACTAGTCAACAAAAAATATGATTTTCTCCAAAACTGTGCACCGCATGGCAAATCCAGATACAGATTTGAAATCTGCACACATGCACGCTTCTAATGACGTAGAAATTACACGGATCGGTGATTGGTCGGAAAATTCGATATCTGGCGATGCCGGCATGGCCGTTTCGCCCAATCCAAACTAGTCAACAAAAAATATGATTTTCTCCAAAACTGTGCACCGCATGGCAAATCCAGATACAGATTTGAAATCTGCACACATGCACGCTTCTTATGACGTAGAAATTACACGGATCGGTGATTGGTCGGAAAATTCGATATCTGGCGACCCCGGCATGGCCGTTTCCGCCAATCCAAGCTAAGCCACAAAAATCTTATTTCCTCGAAAACTATGCACCGCATAGGAAATCCAGTTACAGATTTGAAATCTGCACACATGCACGCTTCTTATGACGTAGAAATTACACGGATCGGTGATTGGTCGGAAAATTCGATATCTGGCGATGCCGGCATGGCCGTTTCGGCCAATCCAAACTAGTCAACAAAAAATATGATTTTCTCCAAAACTGTGCACCGCATGGCAAATCCAGATACAGATTTGAAATCTGCACATGTGCACGCTTCTTATGACGTAGAAATTACACGGACCGGTGATTGGTCAGAAAATTCGATGTCTGGCGATGCCGGCATGGCCGTTTCGGCCAATCCAAACTAGTCAACAAAAAATATGATTTTCTCCAAAACTGTGCACCGCATGGCAAATCCAGATACAGATTTGAAATCTGCACACATGCACGCTTCTTATGACGTAGAAATTACACGGATCGGTGATTGGTCGGAAAATTCGATATCTGGCGATGCCGGCATGGCCATTTCGGCCAATCCAAACTAGTCAACAAAAAATATGATTTTCTCCAAAACTGTGCACCGCATGGCAAATCCAGATACAGATTTGAAATCTGCACACATGCACGCTTCTTATGACGTAGAAATTACACGGATCGGTGATTGGTCGGAAAATTCGATATCTGGCGATGCCGGCATGGCCGTTTCGCCCAATCCAAACTAGTCAACAAAAAATATGATTTTCTCCAAAACTGTGCACCGCATGGCAAATCCAGATACAGATTTGAAATCTGCACACATGCACGCTTCTTATGACGTAGAAATTACACGGATCGGTGATTGGTCGGAAAATTCGATATCTGGCGATGCCGGCATGGCCGTTTCGGCCAATCCAAACTAGTCAACAAAAAATATGATTTTCTCCAAAACTGTGCACCGCATGGCAAATCCAGATACAGATTTGAAATCTGCACACATGCACGCTTCTTATGACGTAGAAATTACACGGATCGGTGATTGGTCGGAAAATTCGATATCTGGCGATGCCGGCATGGCCGTTTCGCCCAATCCAAACTAGTCAACAAAAAATATGATTTTCTCCAAGACTGTGCACCGCATGGGAACTCCAAATACAGATTTGAAATCTGCACACATGCACGCTTCTAATGACGTAGAAATTACACGGATCGGTGATTGGTCGGAAAATTCGATATCTGGCGATGCCGGCATGGCCGTTTCGGCCAATCCAAACTAGTCAACAAAAAATATGATTTTCTCCAAAACTGTGCTCCGCATGGCAAATCCAGATACAGATTTGAAATCTGCACACCTGCACGCTTCTTATGACGTAGAAATTACACGGATCGGTGATTGGTCAGAAAATTCGATGTCTGGCGATGCCGGCATGGCCGTTTCGGCCAATCCAAACAAGTCAACAAAAAATATGATTTTCTCCAAAACTGTGCACCGCATGGGAACTCCAGATACAGATTTGAAATCTGCACACATGCACGCTTCTTATGACGTAGAAATTACACGGATCGGTGATTGGTCGGAAAATTCGATATCTGGCGATGCCGGCATGGCCGTTTCGCCCAATCCAAACTAGTCAACAAAAAATATGATTTTCTCCAAAACTGTGCACCGCATGGCAAATCCAGATACAGATTTGAAATCTGCACACATGCACGCTTCTTATGACGTAGAAATTACACGGATCGGTGATTGGTCGGAAAATTCGATATCTGGCGATGCCGGCATGGCCGTTTCGGCCAATCCAAACTAGTCAACAAAAAATATGATTTTCTCCAAAACTGTGCACCGCATGGCAAATCCAGATACAGATTTGAAATCTGCACACATGCACGCTTCTTATGACGTAGAAATTACACGGATCGGTGATTGGTCGGAAAATTCGATATCTGGCGATGCCGGCATGGCCGTTTCGCCCAATCCAAACTAGTCAACAAAAAATATGATTTTCTCCAAGACTGTGCACCGCATGGGAACTCCAAATACAGATTTGAAATCTGCACACATGCACGCTTCTAATGACGTAGAAATTACACGGATCGGTGATTGGTCGGAAAATTCGATATCTGGCGATGCCGGCATGGCCGTTTCGGCCAATCCAAACTAGTCAACAAAAAATATGATTTTCTCCAAAACTGTGCTCCGCATGGCAAATCCAGATACAGATTTGAAATCTGCACACCTGCACGCTTCTTATGACGTAGAAATTACACGGATCGGTGATTGGTCAGAAAATTCGATGTCTGGCGATGCCGGCATGGCCGTTTCGGCCAATCCAAACAAGTCAACAAAAAATATGATTTTCTCCAAAACTGTGCACCGCATGGGAACTCCAGATACAGATTTGAAATCTGCACACATGCACGCTTCTTATGACGTAGAAATTACACGGATCGGTGATTGGTCGGAAAATTCGATATCTGGCGATGCCGGCATGGCCGTTTCGGCCAATCCAAACTAGTCAACAAAAAATATGATTTTCTCCAAAACTGTGCACCGCATGGCAAATCCAGATACAGATTTGAAATCTGCACACATGCACGCTTCTTATGACGTAGAAATTACACGGATCGGTGATTGGTCGGAAAATTCGATATCTGGCGATGCCGGCATGGCCGTTTCGGCCAATCCAAACTAGTCAACAAAAAATATGATTTTCTCCAAAACTGTGCACCGCATGGCAAATCCAGATACAGATTTGAAATCTGCACACATGCACGCTTCTTATGACGTAGAAATTACACGGATCGGTGATTGGTCGGAAAATTCGATATCTGGCGATGCCGGCATGGCCGTTTCGCCCAATCCAAACTAGTCAACAAAAAATATGATTTTCTCCAAAACTGTGCACCGCATGGCAAATCCAGGTACAGATTTGAAATCTGCACACGTGCACGCTTCTTATGACGTAGAAATTACACGGATCGGTGATTGGTCAGAAAATTCGATGTCTGGCGATGCCGGCATGGCCGTTTCGCCCAATCCAAACTAGTCAACAAAAAATATGATTTTCTCCAAAACTGTGCACCGCATGGCAAATCCAGATACAGATTTGAAATCTGCACACATGCACGCTTCTTATGACGTAGAAATTACACGGATCGGTGATTGGTCGGAAAATTCGTTATCTGGCGATGCCGGCATGGCCGTTTCGCCCAATCCAAACTAGTCAACAAAAAATATGATTTTCTCCAAAACTGTGCACCGCATGGCAAATCCAGATACAGATTTGAAATCTGCACACATGCACGCTTCTTATGACGTAGAAATTACACGGATCGGTGATTGGTCAGAAAATTCGATGTCTGGCGATGCCGGCATGGCCGTTTCGCCCAATCCAAACTAGTCAACAAAAAATATGATTTTCTCCAAAACTGTACACCGCATGGGAACTCCAGATACAGATTTGAAATCTGCACACATGCACGCTTCTTATGACGTAGAAATTACACGGATCGGTGATTGGTCAGAAAATTCGATGTCTGGCGATGCCGGCATGGGCGTTTCGCCCAATCCAAACTAGTCAACAAAAAATATGATTTTCCCCAAAACTGTGCACCGCATGGCAAATCCAGATACAGATTTGAAATCTGCACACATGCACGCTTCTTATGACGTAGAAATTACACGGATCGGTGATTGGTCAGAAAATTCGATGTCTGGCGATGCCGGCATGGCCGTTTCGCCCAATCCAAACTAGTCAACAAAAAATATGATTTTCTCCAAAACTGTGCACCGCATGGCAAATCCAGATACAGATTTGAAATCTGCACACATGCACGCTTCTTATGACGTAGAAATTACACGGATCGGTGATTGGTCGGAAAATTCGATATCTGGCGATGCCGGCATGGCCGTTTCGCCCAATCCAAACTAGTCAACAAAAAATATGATTTTCTCCAAGACTGTGCACCGCATGGGAACTCCAAATACCGATTTGAAATCTGCACACATGCACGCTTCTAATGACGTAGAAATTACACGGATCGGTGATTGGTCGGAAAATTCGATATCTGGCGATGCCGGCATGGCCGTTTCGCCCAATCCAAACTAGTCAACAAAAAATATGATTTTCTCCAAAACTGTGCACCGCATGGCAAATCCAGATACAGATTTGAAATCTGCACATGTGCACGCTTCTTATGACGTAGAAATTACACGGACCGGTGATTGGTCAGAAAATTCGATGTCTGGCGATGCCGGCATGGCCGTTTCGGCCAATCCAAACTAGTCAACAAAAAATATGATTTTCTCCAAAACTGTGCACCGCATGGCAAATCCAGATACAGATTTGAAATCTGCACACATGCACGCTTCTTATGACGTAGAAATTACACGGATCGGTGATTGGTCGGAAAATTCGATATCTGGCGATGCCGGCATGGCCATTTCGGCCAATCCAAACTAGTCAACAAAAAATATGATTTTCTCCAAAACTGTGCACCGCATGGCAAATCCAGATACAGATTTGAAATCTGCACACATGCACGCTTCTAATGACGTAGAAATTACACGGATCGGTGATTGGTCGGAAAATTCGATATCTGGCGATGCCGGCATGGCCGTTTCGCCCAATCCAAACTAGTCAACAAAAAATATGATTTTCTCCAAGACTGTGCACCGCATGGGAACTCCAAATACCGATTTGAAATCTGCACACATGCACGCTTCTAATGACGTAGAAATTACACGGATCGGTGATTGGTCGGAAAATTCGATATCTGGCGATGCCGGCATGGCCGTTTCGCCCAATCCAAACTAGTCAACAAAAAATATGATTTTCTCCAAAACTGTGCACCGCATGGCAAATCCAGATACAGATTTGAAATCTGCACACATGCACGCTTCTTATGACGTAGAAATTACACGGATCGGTGATTGGTCAGAAAATTCGATGTCTGGCGATGCCGGCATGGCCGTTTCGCCCAATCCAAACTAGTCAACAAAAAATATGATTTTCTCCAAAACTGTGCACCGCATGGCAAATCCAGATACAGATTTGAAATCTGCACACATGCACGCTTCTTATGACGTAGAAATTACACGGATCGGTGATTGGTCGGAAAATTCGATATCTGGCGATGCCGGCATGGCCGTTTCGCCCAATCCAAACTAGTCAACAAAAAATATGATTTTCTCCAAGACTGTGCACCGCATGGGAACTCCAAATACCGATTTGAAATCTGCACACATGCACGCTTCTAATGACGTAGAAATTACACGGATCGGTGATTGGTCGGAAAATTCGATATCTGGCGATGCCGGCATGGCCGTTTCGCCCAATCCAAACTAGTCAACAAAAAATATGATTTTCTCCAAGACTGTGCACCGCATGGGAACTCCAAATACCGATTTGAAATCTGCACACATGCACGCTTCTAATGACGTAGAAATTACACGGATCGGTGATTGGTCGGAAAATTCGATATCTGGCGATGCCGGCATGGCCGTTTCGCCCAATCCAAACTAGTCAACAAAAAATATGATTTTCTCCAAAACTGTGCACCGCATGGCAAATCCAGATACAGATTTGAAATCTGCACACATGCACGCTTCTTATGACGTAGAAATTACACGGATCGGTGATTGGTCGGAAAATTCGATATCTGGCGATGCCGGCATGGCCGTTTCGGCCAATCCAAACTAGTCAACAAAAAATATGATTTTCTCCAAAACTGTGCACCGCATGGCAAATCCAGATACAGATTTGAAATCTGCACACATGCACGCTTCTTATGACGTAGAAATTACACGGATCGGTGATTGGTCAGAAAATTCGATGTCTGGCGATGCCGGCATGGCCGTTTCGCCCAATCCAAACTAGTCAACAAAAAATATGATTTTCTCCAAAACTGTGCACCGCATGGCAAATCCAGATACAGATTTGAAATCTGCACACATGCACGCTTCTTATGACGTAGAAATTACACGGATCGGTGATTGGTCGGAAAATTCGATATCTGGCGATGCCGGCATGGCCGTTTCGCCCAATCCAAACTAGTCAACAAAAAATATGATTTTCTCCAAGACTGTGCACCGCATGGGAACTCCAAATACCGATTTGAAATCTGCACACATGCACGCTTCTAATGACGTAGAAATTACACGGATCGGTGATTGGTCGGAAAATTCGATATCTGGCGATGCCGGCATGGCCGTTTCGCCCAATCCAAACTAGTCAACAAAAAATATGATTTTCTCCAAAACTGTGCACCGCATGGCAAATCCAGATACAGATTTGAAATCTGCACACATGCACGCTTCTTATGACGTAGAAATTACACGGATCGGTGATTGGTCGGAAAATTCGATATCTGGCGATGCCGGCATGGCCGTTTCGGCCAATCCAAACTAGTCAACAAAAAATATGATTTTCTCCAAAACTGTGCAGCGCATGGCAAATCCAGATACAGATTTGAAATCTGCACACCTGCACGCATCTTATGCCGTAGAAATTACACGGATCGGTGATTGGTCGGAAAATTCGATATCTGGCGATGCCGGCATGGCCGTTTCGGCCAATCCAAACTAGTCAACAAAAAATATGATTTTCTCCAAAACTGTGCACCGCATGGGAACTCCAGATACAGATTTGAAATCTGCACACATGCACGCTTCTTATGACGTAGAAATTACACGGATCGGTGATTGGTCAGAAAATTCGATGTCTGGCGATGCCGGCATGGCCGTTTCCCCCAATCCAAACTAGTCAACAAAAAATATGATTTTCTCCAAAACTGTGCACCGCATGGGAACTCCAGATACAGATTTGAAATCTGCACACATGCACGCTTCTTATGACGTAGAAATTACACGGATCGGTGATTGGTCGGAAAATTCGATATCTAGCGATGCCGGCATGGCCGTTTCTGCCAATCCAAACTAGTCAACAAAAAATATGATTTTCTCCAAAACTGTGCACCGCATGGCAAATCCAGATACAAATTTGAAATCTGCACACATGCACGCTTCTTATGACGTAAAAATTACACGGATCGGTGATTGGTCAGAAAATTCGATGTCTGGCGATGCCGGCATGGGCGTTTCGCCCAATCCAAACAAGTCAACAAAAAATATGATTTTCTCCAAAACTGTGCACCGCATGGGAACTCCAGATACAGATTTGAAATCTGCACACATGCACGCTTCTTATGACGTAGAAATTACACGGATCGGTGATTGGTCAGAAAATTCGATATCTGGCGATGCCGGCATGGCCGTTTCGCCCAATCCAAACTAGTCAACAAAAAATATGATTTTCTCCAAAACTGTGCACCGCATGGGAAATCCAGATACAGATTTGAAATCTGCATACATGCACGCTTCTTATGACGTAGAAATTACACGGATCGGTGATTGGTCGGAAAATTCGATATCTGGCGATGCCGGCATGGCCGTTTCGCCCAATCCAAACTAGTCAACAAAAAATATGATTTTCTCCAAAACTGTGCACCGCATGGCAAATCCAGGTACAGATTTGAAATCTGCACACGTGCACGCTTCTTATGACGTAGAAATTACACGGATCGGTGATTGGTCGGAAAATTCGATATCTGGCGATGCCGGCATGGCCGTTTCGCCCAATCCAAACTAGTCAACAAAAAATATGATTTTCTCCAAGACTGTGCACCGCATGGGAACTCCAAATACCGATTTGAAATCTGCACACATGCACGCTTCTAATGACGTAGAAATTACACGGATCGGTGATTGGTCGGAAAATTCGATATCTGGCGATGCCGGCATGGCCGTTTCGCCCAATCCAAACTAGTCAACAAAAAATATGATTTTCTCCAAGACTGTGCACCGCATGGGAACTCCAAATACCGATTTGAAATCTGCACACATGCACGCTTCTAATGACGTAGAAATTACACGGATCGGTGATTGGTCGGAAAATTCGATATCTGGCGATGCCGGCATGGCCGTTTCGCCCAATCCAAACTAGTCAACAAAAAATATGATTTTCTCCAAAACTGTGCACCGCATGGCAAATCCAGATACAGATTTGAAATCTGCACACATGCACGCTTCTTATGACGTAGAAATTACACGGATCGGTGATTGGTCGGAAAATTCGATATCTGGCGATGCCGGCATGGCCGTTTCGGCCAATCCAAACTAGTCAACAAAAAATATGATTTTCTCCAAAACTGTGCACCGCATGGCAAATCCAGATACAGATTTGAAATCTGCACACATGCACGCTTCTTATGACGTAGAAATTACACGGATCGGTGATTGGTCAGAAAATTCGATGTCTGGCGATGCCGGCATGGCCGTTTCGCCCAATCCAAACTAGTCAACAAAAAATATGATTTTCTCCAAAACTGTGCACCGCATGGCAAATCCAGATACAGATTTGAAATCTGCACACATGCACGCTTCTTATGACGTAGAAATTACACGGATCGGTGATTGGTCGGAAAATTCGATATCTGGCGATGCCGGCATGGCCGTTTCGCCCAATCCAAACTAGTCAACAAAAAATATGATTTTCTCCAAGACTGTGCACCGCATGGGAACTCCAAATACCGATTTGAAATCTGCACACATGCACGCTTCTAATGACGTAGAAATTACACGGATCGGTGATTGGTCGGAAAATTCGATATCTGGCGATGCCGGCATGGCCGTTTCGCCCAATCCAAACTAGTCAACAAAAAATATGATTTTCTCCAAAACTGTGCACCGCATGGCAAATCCAGATACAGATTTGAAATCTGCACACATGCACGCTTCTTATGACGTAGAAATTACACGGATCGGTGATTGGTCGGAAAATTCGATATCTGGCGATGCCGGCATGGCCGTTTCGGCCAATCCAAACTAGTCAACAAAAAATATGATTTTCTCCAAAACTGTGCAGCGCATGGCAAATCCAGATACAGATTTGAAATCTGCACACCTGCACGCATCTTATGCCGTAGAAATTACACGGATCGGTGATTGGTCGGAAAATTCGATATCTGGCGATGCCGGCATGGCCGTTTCGGCCAATCCAAACTAGTCAACAAAAAATATGATTTTCTCCAAAACTGTGCACCGCATGGGAACTCCAGATACAGATTTGAAATCTGCACACATGCACGCTTCTTATGACGTAGAAATTACACGGATCGGTGATTGGTCAGAAAATTCGATATCTGGCGATGCCGGCATGGCCGTTTCCCCCAATCCAAACTAGTCAACAAAAAATATGATTTTCTCCAAAACTGTGCACCGCATGGGAACTCCAGATACAGATTTGAAATCTGCACACATGCACGCTTCTTATGACGTAGAAATTACACGGATCGGTGATTGGTCGGAAAATTCGATATCTAGCGATGCCGGCATGGCCGTTTCTGCCAATCCAAACTAGTCAACAAAAAATATGATTTTCTCCAAAACTGTGCACCGCATGGCAAATCCAGATACAGATTTGAAATCTGCACACATGCACGCTTCTTATGACGTAAAAATTACACGGATCGGTGATTGGTCAGAAAATTCGATGTCTGGCGATGCCGGCATGGGCGTTTCGCCCAATCCAAACAAGTCAACAAAAAATATGATTTTCTCCAAAACTGTGCACCGCATGGGAACTCCAGATACAGATTTGAAATCTGCACACATGCACGCTTCTTATGACGTAGAAATTACACGGATCGGTGATTGGTCAGAAAATTCGATATCTGGCGATGCCGGCATGGCCGTTTCGCCCAATCCAAACTAGTCAACAAAAAATATGATTTTCTCCAAAACTGTGCACCGCATGGGAAATCCAGATACAGATTTGAAATCTGCATACATGCACGCTTCTTATGACGTAGAAATTACACGGATCGGTGATTGGTCGGAAAATTCGATATCTGGCGATGCCGGCATGGCCGTTTCGCCCAATCCAAACTAGTCAACAAAAAATATGATTTTCTCCAAAACTGTGCACCGCATGGCAAATCCAGGTACAGATTTGAAATCTGCACACGTGCACGCTTCTTATGACGTAGAAATTACACGGATCGGTGATTGGTCAGAAAATTCGATGTCTGGCGATGCCGGCATGGCCGTTTCGCCCAATCCAAACTAGTCAACAAAAAATATGATTTTCTCCAAAACTGTGCACCGCATGGCAAATCCAGATACAGATTTGAAATCTGCACACATGCACGCTTCTTATGACGTAGAAATTACACGGATCGGTGATTGGTCGGAAAATTCGATATCTGGCGATGCCGGCATGGCCGTTTCGCCCAATCCAAACTAGTCAACAAAAAATATGATTTTCTCCAAAACTGTGCACCGCATGGCAAATCCAGGTACAGATTTGAAATCTGCACACGTGCACGCTTCTTATGACGTAGAAATTACACGGATCGGTGATTGGTCAGAAAATTCGATGTCTGGCGATGCCGGCATGGCCGTTTCGCCCAATCCAAACTAGTCAACAAAAAATATGATTTTCTCCAAAACTGTGCACCGCATGGCAAATCCAGATACAGATTTGAAATCTGCACACATGCACGCTTCTTATGACGTAGAAATTACACGGATCGGTGATTGGTCGGAAAATTCGTTATCTGGCGATGCCGGCATGGCCGTTTCGCCCAATCCAAACTAGTCAACAAAAAATATGATTTTCTCCAAAACTGTGCACCGCATGGCAAATCCAGATACAGATTTGAAATCTGCACACATGCACGCTTCTTATGACGTAGAAATTACACGGATCGGTGATTGGTCAGAAAATTCGATGTCTGGCGATGCCGGCATGGCCGTTTCGCCCAATCCAAACTAGTCAACAAAAAATATGATTTTCTCCAAAACTGTACACCGCATGGGAACTCCAGATACAGATTTGAAATCTGCACACATGCACGCTTCTTATGACGTAGAAATTACACGGATCGGTGATTGGTCAGAAAATTCGATGTCTGGCGATGCCGGCATGGGCGTTTCGCCCAATCCAAACTAGTCAACAAAAAATATGATTTTCCCCAAAACTGTGCACCGCATGGCAAATCCAGATACAGATTTGAAATCTGCACACATGCACGCTTCTTATGACGTAGAAATTACACGGATCGGTGATTGGTCAGAAAATTCGATGTCTGGCGATGCCGGCATGGCCGTTTCGCCCAATCCAAACTAGTCAACAAAAAATATGATTTTCTCCAAAACTGTGCACCGCATGGCAAATCCAGATACAGATTTGAAATCTGCACACATGCACGCTTCTTATGACGTAGAAATTACACGGATCGGTGATTGGTCGGAAAATTCGATATCTGGCGATGCCGGCATGGCCGTTTCGCCCAATCCAAACTAGTCAACAAAAAATATGATTTTCTCCAAGACTGTGCACCGCATGGGAACTCCAAATACCGATTTGAAATCTGCACACATGCACGCTTCTAATGACGTAGAAATTACACGGATCGGTGATTGGTCGGAAAATTCGATATCTGGCGATGCCGGCATGGCCGTTTCGCCCAATCCAAACTAGTCAACAAAAAATATGATTTTCTCCAAAACTGTGCACCGCATGGCAAATCCAGATACAGATTTGAAATCTGCACATGTGCACGCTTCTTATGACGTAGAAATTACACGGACCGGTGATTGGTCAGAAAATTCGATGTCTGGCGATGCCGGCATGGCCGTTTCGGCCAATCCAAACTAGTCAACAAAAAATATGATTTTCTCCAAAACTGTGCACCGCATGGCAAATCCAGATACAGATTTGAAATCTGCACACATGCACGCTTCTTATGACGTAGAAATTACACGGATCGGTGATTGGTCGGAAAATTCGATATCTGGCGATGCCGGCATGGCCATTTCGGCCAATCCAAACTAGTCAACAAAAAATATGATTTTCTCCAAAACTGTGCACCGCATGGCAAATCCAGATACAGATTTGAAATCTGCACACATGCACGCTTCTAATGACGTAGAAATTACACGGATCGGTGATTGGTCGGAAAATTCGATATCTGGCGATGCCGGCATGGCCGTTTCGCCCAATCCAAACTAGTCAACAAAAAATATGATTTTCTCCAAGACTGTGCACCGCATGGGAACTCCAAATACCGATTTGAAATCTGCACACATGCACGCTTCTAATGACGTAGAAATTACACGGATCGGTGATTGGTCGGAAAATTCGATATCTGGCGATGCCGGCATGGCCGTTTCGCCCAATCCAAACTAGTCAACAAAAAATATGATTTTCTCCAAAACTGTGCACCGCATGGCAAATCCAGATACAGATTTGAAATCTGCACACATGCACGCTTCTTATGACGTAGAAATTACACGGATCGGTGATTGGTCAGAAAATTCGATGTCTGGCGATGCCGGCATGGCCGTTTCGCCCAATCCAAACTAGTCAACAAAAAATATGATTTTCTCCAAAACTGTGCACCGCATGGCAAATCCAGATACAGATTTGAAATCTGCACACATGCACGCTTCTTATGACGTAGAAATTACACGGATCGGTGATTGGTCGGAAAATTCGATATCTGGCGATGCCGGCATGGCCGTTTCGCCCAATCCAAACTAGTCAACAAAAAATATGATTTTCTCCAAGACTGTGCACCGCATGGGAACTCCAAATACCGATTTGAAATCTGCACACATGCACGCTTCTAATGACGTAGAAATTACACGGATCGGTGATTGGTCGGAAAATTCGATATCTGGCGATGCCGGCATGGCCGTTTCGCCCAATCCAAACTAGTCAACAAAAAATATGATTTTCTCCAAGACTGTGCACCGCATGGGAACTCCAAATACCGATTTGAAATCTGCACACATGCACGCTTCTAATGACGTAGAAATTACACGGATCGGTGATTGGTCGGAAAATTCGATATCTGGCGATGCCGGCATGGCCGTTTCGCCCAATCCAAACTAGTCAACAAAAAATATGATTTTCTCCAAAACTGTGCACCGCATGGCAAATCCAGATACAGATTTGAAATCTGCACACATGCACGCTTCTTATGACGTAGAAATTACACGGATCGGTGATTGGTCGGAAAATTCGATATCTGGCGATGCCGGCATGGCCGTTTCGGCCAATCCAAACTAGTCAACAAAAAATATGATTTTCTCCAAAACTGTGCACCGCATGGCAAATCCAGATACAGATTTGAAATCTGCACACATGCACGCTTCTTATGACGTAGAAATTACACGGATCGGTGATTGGTCAGAAAATTCGATGTCTGGCGATGCCGGCATGGCCGTTTCGCCCAATCCAAACTAGTCAACAAAAAATATGATTTTCTCCAAGACTGTGCACCGCATGGGAACTCCAAATACCGATTTGAAATCTGCACACATGCACGCTTCTAATGACGTAGAAATTACACGGATCGGTGATTGGTCGGAAAATTCGATATCTGGCGATGCCGGCATGGCCGTTTCGCCCAATCCAAACTAGTCAACAAAAAATATGATTTTCTCCAAAACTGTGCACCGCATGGCAAATCCAGATACAGATTTGAAATCTGCACACATGCACGCTTCTTATGACGTAGAAATTACACGGATCGGTGATTGGTCGGAAAATTCGATATCTGGCGATGCCGGCATGGCCGTTTCGGCCAATCCAAACTAGTCAACAAAAAATATGATTTTCTCCAAAACTGTGCAGCGCATGGCAAATCCAGATACAGATTTGAAATCTGCACACCTGCACGCATCTTATGCCGTAGAAATTACACGGATCGGTGATTGGTCGGAAAATTCGATATCTGGCGATGCCGGCATGGCCGTTTCGGCCAATCCAAACTAGTCAACAAAAAATATGATTTTCTCCAAAACTGTGCACCGCATGGGAACTCCAGATACAGATTTGAAATCTGCACACATGCACGCTTCTTATGACGTAGAAATTACACGGATCGGTGATTGGTCAGAAAATTCGATGTCTGGCGATGCCGGCATGGCCGTTTCCCCCAATCCAAACTAGTCAACAAAAAATATGATTTTCTCCAAAACTGTGCACCGCATGGGAACTCCAGATACAGATTTGAAATCTGCACACATGCACGCTTCTTATGACGTAAAAATTACACGGATCGGTGATTGGTCAGAAAATTCGATGTCTGGCGATGCCGGCATGGGCGTTTCGCCCAATCCAAACAAGTCAACAAAAAATATGATTTTCTCCAAAACTGTGCACCGCATGGGAACTCCAGATACAGATTTGAAATCTGCACACATGCACGCTTCTTATGACGTAGAAATTACACGGATCGGTGATTGGTCAGAAAATTCGATATCTGGCGATGCCGGCATGGCCGTTTCGCCCAATCCAAACTAGTCAACAAAAAATATGATTTTCTCCAAAACTGTGCACCGCATGGCAAATCCAGGTACAGATTTGAAATCTGCACACGTGCACGCTTCTTATGACGTAGAAATTACACGGATCGGTGATTGGTCAGAAAATTCGATGTCTGGCGATGCCGGCATGGCCGTTTCGCCCAATCCAAACTAGTCAACAAAAAATATGATTTTCTCCAAAACTGTGCACCGCATGGCAAATCCAGATACAGATTTGAAATCTGCACACATGCACGCTTCTTATGACGTAGAAATTACACGGATCGGTGATTGGTCGGAAAATTCGATATCTGGCGATGCCGGCATGGCCGTTTCCCCCAATCCAAACTAGTCAACAAAAAATATGATTTTCTCCAAAACTGTGCACCGCATGGGAACTCCAGATACAGATTTGAAATCTGCACACATGCACGCTTCTTATGACGTAGAAATTACACGGATCGGTGATTGGTCAGAAAATTCGATATCTGGCGATGCCGGCATGGCCGTTTCGCCCAATCCAAACTAGTCAACAAAAAATATGATTTTCTCCAAAACTGTGCACCGCATGGGAAATCCAGATACAGATTTGAAATCTGCATACATGCACGCTTCTTATGACGTAGAAATTACACGGATCGGTGATTGGTCGGAAAATTCGATATCTGGCGATGCCGGCATGGCCGTTTCGCCCAATCCAAACTAGTCAACAAAAAATATGATTTTCTCCAAAACTGTGCACCGCATGGCAAATCCAGGTACAGATTTGAAATCTGCACACGTGCACGCTTCTTATGACGTAGAAATTACACGGATCGGTGATTGGTCAGAAAATTCGATGTCTGGCGATGCCGGCATGGCCGTTTCGCCCAATCCAAACTAGTCAACAAAAAATATGATTTTCTCCAAAACTGTGCACCGCATGGCAAATCCAGATACAGATTTGAAATCTGCACACATGCACGCTTCTTATGACGTAGAAATTACACGGATCGGTGATTGGTCGGAAAATTCGATATCTGGCGATGCCGGCATGGCCGTTTCGGCCAATCCAAACTAGTCAACAAAAAATATGATTTTCTCCAAAACTGTGCACCGCATGGCAAATCCAGATACAGATTTGAAATCTGCACACATGCACGCTTCTTATGACGTAGAAATTACACGGATCGGTGATTGGTCGGAAAATGCGATATCTGGCGATGCCGGCATGGCCGTTTCGGCCAATCCAAACTAGTCAACAAAAAATATGATTTTCTCCAAAACTGTGCACCGCATGGCAAATCCAGATACAGATTTGAAATCTGCACACATGCACGCTTCTTATGACGTAGAAATTACATGGATCGGTGATTGGTCGGAAAATTCGATATCTGGCGATGCCGGCATGGCCGTTTCGGCCAATCCAAACTAGTCAACAAAAAATATGATTTTCTCCAAAACTGTGCACCGCATGGCAAATCCAGATACAGATTTGAAATCTGCACACATGCACGCTTCTTATGACGTAGAAATTACACGGATCGGTGATTGGTCGGAAAATTCGATATCTGGCGATGCCGGCATGGCCGTTTCGGCCAATCCAAACTAGTCAACAAAAAATATGATTTTCTCCAAGACTGTGCACCGCATGGGAACTCCAAATACAGATTTGAAATCTGCACACATGCACGCTTCTAATGACGTAGAAATTACACGGATCGGTGATTGGTCGGAAAATTCGATATCTGGCGATGCCGGCATGGCCGTTTCGGCCAATCCAAACAAGTCAACAAAAAATATGATTTTCTCCAAAACTGTGCACCGCATGGGAACTCCAGATACAGATTTGAAATCTGCACACATGCACGCTTCTTATGACGTAGAAATTACACGGATCGGTGATTGGTCAGAAAATTCGATGTCTGGCGATGCCGGCATGGCCGTTTCGGCCAATCCAAACAAGTCAACAAAAAATATGATTTTCTCCAAAACTGTGCACCGCATGGGAACTCCAGATACAGATTTGAAATCTGCACACATGCACGCTTCTTATGACGTAGAAATTACACGGATCGGTGATTGGTCGGAAAATTCGATATCTAGCGATGCCGGCATGGCCGTTTCTGCCAATCCAAACTAGTCAACAAAAAATATGATTTTCTCCAAAACTGTGCACCGCATGGCAAATCCAGATACAGATTTGAAATCTGCACACATGCACGCTTCTTATGACGTAGAAATTACACGGATCGGTGATTGGTCAGAAAATTCGATGTCTGGCGATGCCGGCATGGGCGTTTCGCCCAATCCAAACAAGTCAACAAAAAATATGATTTTCTCCAAAACTGTGCACCGCATGGGAACTCCAGATACAGATTTGAAATCTGCACACATGCACGCTTCTTATGACGTAGAAATTACACGGATCGGTGATTGGTCAGAAAATTCGATGTCTGGCGATGCCGGCATGGCCGTTTCGGCCAATCCAAACAAGTCAACAAAAAATATGATTTTCTCCAAAACTGTGCACCGCATGGGAACTCCAGATACAGATTTGAAATCTGCACACATGCACGCTTCTTATGACGTAGAAATTACACGGATCGGTGATTGGTCGGAAAATTCGATATCTGGCGATGCCGGCATGGCCGTTTCGGCCAATCCAAACTAGTCAACAAAAAATATGATTTTCTCCAAGACTGTGCACCGCATGGGAACTCCAAATACAGATTTGAAATCTGCACACATGCACGCTTCTAATGACGTAGAAATTACACGGATCGGCGATTGGTCGGAAAATTCGATATCTGGCGATGCCGGCATGGCCGTTTCGGCCAATCCAAACAAGTCAACAAAAAATATGATTTTCTCCAAAACTGTGCACCGCATGGGAACTCCAGATACAGATTTGAAATCTGCACACATGCACGCTTCTTATGACGTAGAAATTACACGGATCGGTGATTGGTCGGAAAATTCGATATCTGGCGATGCCGGCATGGCCGTTTCGGCCAATCCAAACTAGTCAACAAAAAATATGATTTTCTCCAAAACTGTGCACCGCATGGCAAATCCAGATACAGATTTGAAATCTGCACACATGCACGCTTCTTATGACGTAGAAATTACACGGATCGGTGATTGGTCGGAAAATTCGATATCTGGCGATGCCGGCATGGCCGTTTCGCCCAATCCAAACTAGTCAACAAAAAATATGATTTTCTCCAAGACTGTGCACCGCATGGGAACTCCAAATACCGATTTGAAATCTGCACACATGCACGCTTCTAATGACGTAGAAATTACACGGATCGGTGATTGGTCGGAAAATTCGATATCTGGCGATGCCGGCATGGCCGTTTCGGCCAATCCAAACTAGTCAACAAAAAATATGATTTTCTCCAAAACTGTGCAGCGCATGGCAAATCCAGGTACAGATTTGAAATCTGCACACCTGCACGCATCTTATGCCGTAGAAATTACACGGATCGGTGATTGGTCGGAAAATTCGATATCTGGCGATGCCGGCATGGCCGTTTCGGCCAATCCAAACTAGTCAACAAAAAATATGATTTTCTCCAAAACTGTGCACCGCATGGGAACTCCAGATACAGATTTGAAATCTGCACACATGCACGCTTCTTATGACGTAGAAATTACACGGATCGGTGATTGGTCGGAAAATTCGATATCTAGCGATGCCGGCATGGCCGTTTCTGCCAATCCAAACTAGTCAACAAAAAATATGATTTTCTCCAAAACTGTGCACCGCATGGCAAATCCAGATACAGATTTGAAATCTGCACACATGCACGCTTCTTATGACGTAGAAATTACACGGATCGGTGATTGGTCAGAAAATTCGATGTCTGGCGATGCCGGCATGGGCGTTTCGCCCAATCCAAACAAGTCAACAAAAAATATGATTTTCTCCAAAACTGTGCACCGCATGGGAACTCCAGATACAGATTTGAAATCTGCACACATGCACGCTTCTTATGACGTAGAAATTACACGGATCGGTGATTGGTCAGAAAATTCGATGTCTGGCGATGCCGGCATGGCCGTTTCGGCCAATCCAAACAAGTCAACAAAAAATATGATTTTCTCCAAAACTGTGCACCGCATGGGAACTCCAGATACAGATTTGAAATCTGCACACATGCACGCTTCTTATGACGTAGAAATTACACGGATCGGTGATTGGTCGGAAAATTCGATATCTGGCGATGCCGGCATGGCCGTTTCGGCCAATCCAAACTAGTCAACAAAAAATATGATTTTCTCCAAAACTGTGCACCGCATGGCAAATCCAGATACAGATTTGAAATCTGCACACATGCACGCTTCTTATGACGTAGAAATTACACGGATCGGTGATTGGTCGGAAAATTCGATATCTGGCGATGCCGGCATGGCCGTTTCGCCCAATCCAAACTAGTCAACAAAAAATATGATTTTCTCCAAGACTGTGCACCGCATGGGAACTCCAAATACCGATTTGAAATCTGCACACATGCATGCTTCTAATGACGTAGAAATTACACGGATCGGTGATTGGTCGGAAAATTCGATATCTGGCGATGCCGGCATGGCCGTTTCGCCCAATCCAAACTAGTCAACAAAAAATATGATTTTCTCCAAAACTGTGCACCGCATGGCAAATCCAGGTACAGATTTGAAATCTGCACACGTGCACGCTTCTCATGACGTAGAAATTACACGGATCGGTGATTGGTCAGAAAATTCGATGTCTGGCGATGCCGGCATGGCCGTTTCGGCCAATCCAAACTAGTCAACAAAAAATATGATTTTCTCCAAAACTGTGCACCGCATGGGAAATCCAGATACAGATTTGAAATCTGCATACATGCACGCTTCTTATGACGTAGAAATTACACGGATCGGTGATTGGTCGGAAAATTCGATATCTGGCGATGCCGGCATGGCCGTTTCGCCCAATCCAAACTAGTCAACAAAAAATATGATTTTCTCCAAAACTGTGCACCGCATGGCAAATCCAGGTACAGATTTGAAATCTGCACACGTGCACGCTTCTTATGACGTAGAAATTACACGGATCGGTGATTGGTCAGAAAATTCGATGTCTGGCGATGCCGGCATGGCCGTTTCGCCCAATCCAAACTAGTCAACAAAAAATATGATTTTCTCCAAAACTGTGCACCGCATGGCAAATCCAGATACAGATTTGAAATCTGCACACATGCACGCTTCTTATGACGTAGAAATTACACGGATCGGTGATTGGTCGGAAAATTCGATATCTGGCGATGCCGGCATGGCCGTTTCGGCCAATCCAAACTAGTCAACAAAAAATATGATTTTCTCCAAAACTGTGCACCGCATGGGAAATCCAGATACAGATTTGAAATCTGCACACATGCACGCTTCTTATGACGTAGAAATTACACGGATCGGTGATTGGTCGGAAAATTCGATATCTGGCGATGCCGGCATGGCCGTTTCGGCCAATCCAAACTAGTCAACAAAAAATATGATTTTCTCCAAAACTGTGCACCGCATGGCAAATCCAGATACAGATTTGAAATCTGCACACATGCACGCTTCTTATGACGTAGAAATTACACGGATCGGTGATTGGTCGGAAAATGCGATATCTGGCGATGCCGGCATGGCCGTTTCGGCCAATCCAAACTAGTCAACAAAAAATATGATTTTCTCCAAAACTGTGCACCGCATGGCAAATCCAGATACAGATTTGAAATCTGCACACATGCACGCTTCTTATGACGTAGAAATTACATGGATCGGTGATTGGTCGGAAAATTCGATATCTGGCGATGCCGGCATGGCCGTTTCGGCCAATCCAAACTAGTCAACAAAAAATATGATTTTCTCCAAAACTGTGCACCGCATGGCAAATCCAGATACAGATTTGAAATCTGCACACATGCACGCTTCTTATGACGTAGAAATTACACGGATCGGTGATTGGTCGGAAAATTCGATATCTGGCGATGCCGGCATGGCCGTTTCGGCCAATCCAAACTAGTCAACAAAAAATATGATTTTCTCCAAAACTGTGCACCGCATGGCAAATCCAGATACAGATTTGAAATCTGCACACATGCACGCTTCTTATGACGTAGAAATTACACAGATCGGTGATTGGTCGGAAAATTCGATATCTGGCGATGCCGGCATGGCCGTTTCGCCCAATCCAAACTAGTCAACAAAAAATATGATTTTCTCCAAGACTGTGCACCGCATGGGAACTCCAAATACCGATTTGAAATCTGCACACATGCACGCTTCTAATGACGTAGAAAGTACACGGATCGGTGATTGGTCGGAAAATTCGATATCTGGCGATGCCGGCATGGCCGTTTCGGCCAATCCAAACTAGTCAACAAAAAATATGATTTTCTCCAAAACTGTGCACCGCATGGCAAATCCAGATACAGATTTGAAATCTGCACACATGCACGCTTCTTATGACGTAGAAATTACACAGATCGGTGATTGGTCGGAAAATTCGATATCTGGCGATGCCGGCATGGCCGTTTCGCCCAATCCAAACTAGTCAACAAAAAATATGATTTTCTCCAAAACTGTGCACCGCATGGGAAATCCAGATACAGATTTGAAATCTGCACACATGCACGCTTCTTATGACGTAGAAATTACACGGATCGGTGATTGGTCGGAAAATTCGATATCTGGCGATGCCGGCATGGCCGTTTCGGCCAATCCAAACTAGTCAACAAAAAATATGATTTTCTCCAAAACTGTGCACCGCATGGCAAATCCAGATACAGATTTGAAATCTGCACACCTGCACGCATCTTATGACGTAGAAATTACACGGATCGGCGATTGGTCGGAAAATTCGATATCTGGCGATGCCGGCATGGCCGTTTCGCCCAATCCAAACTAGTCAACAAAAAATATGATTTTCTCCAAAACTGTGCACCGCATGGGAACTCCAGATACAGATTTGAAATCTGCACACATGCACGCTTCTTATGACGTAGGAATTACACGGATCGGTGATTGGTCAGAAAATTCGATGTCTGGCGATGCCGGCATGGCCGTTTCGCCCAATCCAAACTAGTCAACAAAAAATATGATTTTCTCCAAAACTGTGCACCGCATGGCAAATCCAGATACAGATTTGAAATCTGCACACATGCACGCTTCTTATGACGTAGAAATTACACGGATCGGTGATTGGTCAGAAAATTCGATGTCTGGCGATGCCGGCATGGGCGTTTCGCCCAATCCAAACAAGTCAACAAAAAATATGATTTTCTCCAAAACTGTGCACCGCATGGGAACTCCAGATACAGATTTGAAATCTGCACACATGCACGCTTCTTATGACGTAGAAATTACACGGATCGGTGATTGGTCAGAAAATTCGATGTCTGGCGATGCCGGCATGGCCGTTTCGGCCAATCCAAACAAGTCAACAAAAAATATGATTTTCTCCAAAACTGTGCACCGCATGGGAACTCCAGATACAGATTTGAAATCTGCACACATGCACGCTTCTTATGACGTAGAAATTACACGGATCGGTGATTGGTCGGAAAATTCGATATCTGGCGATGCCGGCATGGCCGTTTCGGCCAATCCAAACTAGTCAACAAAAAATATGATTTTCTCCAAAACTGTGCACCGCATGGCAAATCCAGATACAGATTTGAAATCTGCACACATGCACGCTTCTTATGACGTAGAAATTACACGGATCGGTGATTGGTCGGAAAATTCGATATCTGGCGATGCCGGCATGGCCGTTTCGCCCAATCCAAACTAGTCAACAAAAAATATGATTTTCTCCAAGACTGTGCACCGCATGGGAACTCCAAATACCGATTTGAAATCTGCACACATGCATGCTTCTAATGACGTAGAAATTACACGGATCGGTGATTGGTCGGAAAATTCGATATCTGGCGATGCCGGCATGGCCGTTTCGCCCAATCCAAACTAGTCAACAAAAAATATGATTTTCTCCAAAACTGTGCACCGCATGGCAAATCCAGGTACAGATTTGAAATCTGCACACGTGCACGCTTCTCATGACGTAGAAATTACACGGATCGGTGATTGGTCAGAAAATTCGATGTCTGGCGATGCCGGCATGGCCGTTTCGGCCAATCCAAACTAGTCAACAAAAAATATGATTTTCTCCAAAACTGTGCACCGCATGGGAAATCCAGATACAGATTTGAAATCTGCATACATGCACGCTTCTTATGACGTAGAAATTACACGGATCGGTGATTGGTCGGAAAATTCGATATCTGGCGATGCCGGCATGGCCGTTTCGCCCAATCCAAACTAGTCAACAAAAAATATGATTTTCTCCAAAACTGTGCACCGCATGGCAAATCCAGGTACAGATTTGAAATCTGCACACGTGCACGCTTCTTATGACGTAGAAATTACACGGATCGGTGATTGGTCAGAAAATTCGATGTCTGGCGATGCCGGCATGGCCGTTTCGCCCAATCCAAACTAGTCAACAAAAAATATGATTTTCTCCAAAACTGTGCACCGCATGGCAAATCCAGATACAGATTTGAAATCTGCACACATGCACGCTTCTTATGACGTAGAAATTACACGGATCGGTGATTGGTCGGAAAATTCGATATCTGGCGATGCCGGCATGGCCGTTTCGGCCAATCCAAACTAGTCAACAAAAAATATGATTTTCTCCAAAACTGTGCACCGCATGGGAAATCCAGATACAGATTTGAAATCTGCACACATGCACGCTTCTTATGACGTAGAAATTACACGGATCGGTGATTGGTCGGAAAATTCGATATCTGGCGATGCCGGCATGGCCGTTTCGGCCAATCCAAACTAGTCAACAAAAAATATGATTTTCTCCAAAACTGTGCACCGCATGGCAAATCCAGATACAGATTTGAAATCTGCACACATGCACGCTTCTTATGACGTAGAAATTACACGGATCGGTGATTGGTCGGAAAATGCGATATCTGGCGATGCCGGCATGGCCGTTTCGGCCAATCCAAACTAGTCAACAAAAAATATGATTTTCTCCAAAACTGTGCACCGCATGGCAAATCCAGATACAGATTTGAAATCTGCACACATGCACGCTTCTTATGACGTAGAAATTACATGGATCGGTGATTGGTCGGAAAATTCGATATCTGGCGATGCCGGCATGGCCGTTTCGGCCAATCCAAACTAGTCAACAAAAAATATGATTTTCTCCAAAACTGTGCACCGCATGGCAAATCCAGATACAGATTTGAAATCTGCACACATGCACGCTTCTTATGACGTAGAAATTACACGGATCGGTGATTGGTCGGAAAATTCGATATCTGGCGATGCCGGCATGGCCGTTTCGGCCAATCCAAACTAGTCAACAAAAAATATGATTTTCTCCAAAACTGTGCACCGCATGGCAAATCCAGATACAGATTTGAAATCTGCACACATGCACGCTTCTTATGACGTAGAAATTACACAGATCGGTGATTGGTCGGAAAATTCGATATCTGGCGATGCCGGCATGGCCGTTTCGCCCAATCCAAACTAGTCAACAAAAAATATGATTTTCTCCAAGACTGTGCACCGCATGGGAACTCCAAATACCGATTTGAAATCTGCACACATGCACGCTTCTAATGACGTAGAAAGTACACGGATCGGTGATTGGTCGGAAAATTCGATATCTGGCGATGCCGGCATGGCCGTTTCGGCCAATCCAAACTAGTCAACAAAAAATATGATTTTCTCCAAAACTGTGCACCGCATGGCAAATCCAGATACAGATTTGAAATCTGCACACATGCACGCTTCTTATGACGTAGAAATTACACAGATCGGTGATTGGTCGGAAAATTCGATATCTGGCGATGCCGGCATGGCCGTTTCGCCCAATCCAAACTAGTCAACAAAAAATATGATTTTCTCCAAAACTGTGCACCGCATGGGAAATCCAGATACAGATTTGAAATCTGCACACATGCACGCTTCTTATGACGTAGAAATTACACGGATCGGTGATTGGTCGGAAAATTCGATATCTGGCGATGCCGGCATGGCCGTTTCGGCCAATCCAAACTAGTCAACAAAAAATATGATTTTCTCCAAAACTGTGCACCGCATGGCAAATCCAGATACAGATTTGAAATCTGCACACCTGCACGCATCTTATGACGTAGAAATTACACGGATCGGCGATTGGTCGGAAAATTCGATATCTGGCGATGCCGGCATGGCCGTTTCGCCCAATCCAAACTAGTCAACAAAAAATATGATTTTCTCCAAAACTGTGCACCGCATGGGAACTCCAGATACAGATTTGAAATCTGCACACATGCACGCTTCTTATGACGTAGGAATTACACGGATCGGTGATTGGTCAGAAAATTCGATGTCTGGCGATGCCGGCATGGCCGTTTCGCCCAATCCAAACTAGTCAACAAAAAATATGATTTTCTCCAAAACTGTGCACCGCATGGCAAATCCAGATACAGATTTGAAATCTGCACACATGCACGCTTCTTATGACGTAGAAATTACACGGATCGGTGATTGGTCGGAAAATTCGATATCTGGCGATGCCGGCATGGCCGTTTCGCCCAATCCAAACTAGTCAACAAAAAATATGATTTTCTCCAAAACTGTGCACCGCATGGCAAATCCAGGTACAGATTTGAAATCTGCACACGTGCACGCTTCTTATGACGTAGAAATTACACGGATCGGTGATTGGTCAGAAAATTCGATGTCTGGCGATGCCGGCATGGCCGTTTCGCCCAATCCAAACTAGTCAACAAAAAATATGATTTTCTCCAAAACTGTGCACCGCATGGGAACTCCAGATACAGATTTGAAATCTGCACACATGCACGCTTCTTATGACGTAGAAATTACACGGATCGGTGATTGGTCAGAAAATTCGATGTCTGGCGATGCCGGCATGGCCGTTTCGGCCAATCCAAACAAATCAACAAAAAATATGATTTTCTCCAAAACTGTGCACCGCATGGCAAATCCAGATACAGATTTGAAATCTGCACACATGCACGCTTCTTATGACGTAGAAATTACACGGATCGGTGATTGGTCGGAAAATTCGATATCTGGCGATGCCGGCATGGCCGTTTCGGCCAATCCAAACTAGTCAACAAAAAATATGATTTTCTCCAAAACTGTGCACCGCATGGCAAATCCAGATACAGATTTGAAATCTGCACACATGCACGCTTCTTATGACGTAGAAATTACACGGATCGGTGATTGGTCGGAAAATGCGATATCTGGCGATGCCGGCATGGCCGTTTCGGCCAATCCAAACTAGTCAACAAAAAATATGATTTTCTCCAAAACTGTGCACCGCATGGCAAATCCAGATACAGATTTGAAATCTGCACACATGCACGCTTCTTATGACGTAGAAATTACACGGATCGGTGATTGGTCGGAAAATTCGATATCTGGCGATGCCGGCATGGCCGTTTCGGCCAATCCAAACTAGTCAACAAAAAATATGATTTTCTCCAAAACTGTGCACCGCATGGCAAATCCAGATACAGATTTGAAATCTGCACACATGCACGCTTCTTATGACGTAGAAATTACACGGATCGGTGATTGGTCGGAAAATTCGATATCTGGCGATGCCGGCATGGCCGTTTCGGCCAATCCAAACTAGTCAACAAAAAATATGATTTTCTCCAAAACTGTGCACCGCATGGCAAATCCAGATACAGATTTGAAATCTGCACACATGCACGCTTCTTATGACGTAGAAATTACACAGATCGGTGATTGGTCGGAAAATTCGATATCTGGCGATGCCGGCATGGCCGTTTCGCCCAATCCAAACTAGTCAACAAAAAATATGATTTTCTCCAAGACTGTGCACCGCATGGGAACTCCAAATACCGATTTGAAATCTGCACACATGCACGCTTCTAATGACGTAGAAATTACACGGATCGGTGATTGGTCGGAAAATTCGATATCTGGCGATGCCGGCATGGCCGTTTCGGCCAATCCAAACTAGTCAACAAAAAATATGATTTTCTCCAAAACTGTGCACCGCATGGCAAATCCAGATACAGATTTGAAATCTGCACACATGCACGCTTCTTATGACGTAGAAATTACACGGATCGGTGATTGGTCGGAAAATTCGATATCTGGCGATGCCGGCATGGCCGTTTCGGCCAATCCAAACTAGTCAACAAAAAATATGATTTTCTCCAAAACTGTGCACCGCATGGCAAATCCAGATACAGATTTGAAATCTGCACACATGCACGCTTCTTATGACGTAGAAATTACACAGATCGGTGATTGGTCGGAAAATTCGATATCTGGCGATGCCGGCATGGCCGTTTCGCCCAATCCAAACTAGTCAACAAAAAATATGATTTTCTCCAAAACTGTGCACCGCATGGCAAATCCAGATACAGATTTGAAATCTGCACACCTGCACGCATCTTATGACGTAGAAATTACACGGATCGGTGATTGGTCGGAAAATTCGATATCTGGCGATGCCGGCATGGCCGTTTCGGCCAATCCAAACTAGTCAACAAAAAATATGATTTTCTCCAAAACTGTGCACCGCATGGCAAATCCAGATACAGATTTGAAATCTGCACACATGCACGCTTCTTATGACGTAGAAATTACACAGATCGGTGATTGGTCGGAAAATTCGATATCTGGCGATGCCGGCATGGCCGTTTCGCCCAATCCAAACTAGTCAACAAAAAATATGATTTTCTCCAAGACTGTGCACCGCATGGGAACTCCAAATACCGATTTGAAATCTGCACACATGCACGCTTCTAATGACGTAGAAATTACACGGATCGGTGATTGGTCGGAAAATTCGATATCTGGCGATGCCGGCATGGCCGTTTCGGCCAATCCAAACTAGTCAACAAAAAATATGATTTTCTCCAAAACTGTGCACCGCATGGCAAATCCAGATACAGATTTGAAATCTGCACACATGCACACGCTTCTTATGACGTAGAAATTACACGGATCGGTGATTGGTCGGAAAATGCGATATCTGGCGATGCCGGCATGGCCGTTTCGGCCAATCCAAACTAGTCAACAAAAAATATGATTTTCTCCAAAACTGTGCACCGCATGGCAAATCCAGATACAGATTTGAAATCTGCACACATGCACGCTTCTTATGACGTAGAAATTACACGGATCGGTGATTGGTCGGAAAATTCGATATCTGGCGATGCCGGCATGGCCGTTTCGGCCAATCCAAACTAGTCAACAAAAAATATGATTTTCTCCAAAACTGTGCACCGCATGGCAAATCCAGATACAGATTTGAAATCTGCACACATGCACGCTTCTTATGACGTAGAAATTACACGGATCGGTGATTGGTCGGAAAATTCGATATCTGGCGATGCCGGCATGGCCGTTTCGGCCAATCCAAACTAGTCAACAAAAAATATGATTTTCTCCAAAACTGTGCACCGCATGGGAAATCCAGATACAGATTTGAAATCTGCATACATGCACGCTTCTTATGACGTAGAAATTACACGGATCGGTGATTGGTCGGAAAATTCGATATCTGGCGATGCCGGCATGGCCGTTTCGCCCAATCCAAACTAGTCAACAAAAAATATGATTTTCTCCAAAACTGTGCACCGCATGGCAAATCCAGGTACAGATTTGAAATCTGCACACGTGCACGCTTCTTATGACGTAGAAATTACACGGATCGGTGATTGGTCAGAAAATTCGATGTCTGGCGATGCCGGCATGGCTGTTTCGCCCAATCCAAACTAGTCAACAAAAAATATGATTTTCTCCAAAACTGTGCACCGCATGGCAAATCCAGATACAGATTTGAAATCTGCACACATGCACGCTTCTTATGACGTAGAAATTACACGGATCGGTGATTGGTCGGAAAATTCGATATCTGGCGATGCCGGCATGGCCGTTTCGGCCAATCCAAACTAGTCAACAAAAAATATGATTTTCTCCAAAACTGTGCACCGCATGGGAAATCCAGATACAGATTTGAAATCTGCACACATGCACGCTTCTTATGACGTAGAAATTACACGGATCGGTGATTGGTCGGAAAATTCGATATCTGGCGATGCCGGCATGGCCGTTTCGGCCAATCCAAACTAGTCAACAAAAAATATGATTTTCTCCAAAACTGTGCACCGCATGGCAAATCCAGATACAGATTTGAAATCTGCACACATGCACGCTTCTTATGACGTAGAAATTACACGGATCGGTGATTGGTCGGAAAATGCGATATCTGGCGATGCCGGCATGGCCGTTTCGGCCAATCCAAACTAGTCAACAAAAAATATGATTTTCTCCAAAACTGTGCACCGCATGGCAAATCCAGATACAGATTTGAAATCTGCACACATGCACGCTTCTTATGACGTAGAAATTACATGGATCGGTGATTGGTCGGAAAATTCGATATCTGGCGATGCCGGCATGGCCGTTTCGGCCAATCCAAACTAGTCAACAAAAAATATGATTTTCTCCAAAACTGTGCACCGCATGGCAAATCCAGATACAGATTTGAAATCTGCACACATGCACGCTTCTTATGACGTAGAAATTACACGGATCGGTGATTGGTCGGAAAATTCGATATCTGGCGATGCCGGCATGGCCGTTTCGGCCAATCCAAACTAGTCAACAAAAAATATGATTTTCTCCAAAACTGTGCACCGCATGGCAAATCCAGATACAGATTTGAAATCTGCACACATGCACGCTTCTTATGACGTAGAAATTACACAGATCGGTGATTGGTCGGAAAATTCGATATCTGGCGATGCCGGCATGGCCGTTTCGCCCAATCCAAACTAGTCAACAAAAAATATGATTTTCTCCAAGACTGTGCACCGCATGGGAACTCCAAATACCGATTTGAAATCTGCACACATGCACGCTTCTAATGACGTAGAAATTACACGGATCGGTGATTGGTCGGAAAATTCGATATCTGGCGATGCCGGCATGGCCGTTTCGGCCAATCCAAACTAGTCAACAAAAAATATGATTTTCTCCAAAACTGTGCACCGCATGGCAAATCCAGATACAGATTTGAAATCTGCACACATGCACGCTTCTTATGACGTAGAAATTACACAGATCGGTGATTGGTCGGAAAATTCGATATCTGGCGATGCCGGCATGGCCGTTTCGCCCAATCCAAACTAGTCAACAAAAAATATGATTTTCTCCAAAACTGTGCACCGCATGGGAAATCCAGATACAGATTTGAAATCTGCACACATGCACGCTTCTTATGACGTAGAAATTACACGGATCGGTGATTGGTCGGAAAATTCGATATCTGGCGATGCCGGCATGGCCGTTTCGGCCAATCCAAACTAGTCAACAAAAAATATGATTTTCTCCAAAACTGTGCACCGCATGGCAAATCCAGATACAGATTTGAAATCTGCACACCTGCACGCATCTTATGACGTAGAAATTACACGGATCGGCGATTGGTCGGAAAATTCGATATCTGGCGATGCCGGCATGGCCGTTTCGCCCAATCCAAACTAGTCAACAAAAAATATGATTTTCTCCAAAACTGTGCACCGCATGGGAAATCCAGATACAGATTTGAAATCTGCACACATGCACGCTTCTTATGACGTAGAAATTACACGGATCGGTGATTGGTCGGAAAATTCGATATCTGGCGATGCCGGCATGGCCGTTTCGCCCAATCCAAACTAGTCAACAAAAAATATGATTTTCTCCAAAACTGTGCACCGCATGGGAAATCCAGATACAGATTTGAAATCTGCACACATGCACGCTTCTTATGACGTAGAAATTACACGGATCGGTGATTGGTCGGAAAATTCGATATCTGGCGATGCCGGCATGGCCGTTTCGGCCAATCCAAACTAGTCAACAAAAAATATGATTTTCTCCAAAACTGTGCACCGCATGGCAAATCCAGATACAGATTTGAAATCTGCACACCTGCACGCATCTTATGACGTAGAAATTACACGGATCGGCGATTGGTCGGAAAATTCGATATCTGGCGATGCCGGCATGGCCGTTTCGCCCAATCCAAACTAGTCAACAAAAAATATGATTTTCTCCAAAACTGTGCACCGCATGGCAAATCCAGATACAGATTTGAAATCTGCACACCTGCACGCATCTTATGACGTAGAAATTACACAGATCGGTGATTGGTCGGAAAATTCGATATCTGGCGATGCCGGCATGGCCGTTTCGCCCAATCCAAACTAGTCAACAAAAAATATGATTTTCTCCAAAACTGTGCACCGCATGGGAAATCCAGATACAGATTTGAAATCTGCACACATGCACGCTTCTTATGACGTAGAAATTACACGGATCGGTGATTGGTCGGAAAATTCGATATCTGGCGATGCCGGCATGGCCGTTTCGGCCAATCCAAACTAGTCAACAAAAAATATGATTTTCTCCAAAACTGTGCACCGCATGGCAAATCCAGATACAGATTTGAAATCTGCACACCTGCACGCATCTTATGACGTAGAAATTACACGGATCGGCGATTGGTCGGAAAATTCGATATCTGGCGATGCCGGCATGGCCGTTTCGCCCAATCCAAACTAGTCAACAAAAAATATGATTTTCTCCAAAACTGTGCACCGCATGGGAACTCCAGATACAGATTTGAAATCTGCACACATGCACGCTTCTTATGACGTAGGAATTACACGGATCGGTGATTGGTCAGAAAATTCGATGTCTGGCGATGCCGGCATGGCCGTTTCGCCCAATCCAAACTAGTCAACAAAAAATATGATTTTCTCCAAAACTGTGCACCGCATGGCAAATCCAGATACAGATTTGAAATCTGCACACATGCACGCTTCTTATGACGTAGAAATTACACGGATCGGTGATTGGTCGGAAAATTCGATATCTGGCGATGCCGGCATGGCCGTTTCGCCCAATCCAAACTAGTCAACAAAAAATATGATTTTCTCCAAAACTGTGCACCGCATGGCAAATCCAGGTACAGATTTGAAATCTGCACACGTGCACGCTTCTTATGACGTAGAAATTACACGGATCGGTGATTGGTCAGAAAATTCGATGTCTGGCGATGCCGGCATGGCCGTTTCGCCCAATCCAAACTAGTCAACAAAAAATATGATTTTCTCCAAAACTGTGCACCGCATGGGAACTCCAGATACAGATTTGAAATCTGCACACATGCACGCTTCTTATGACGTAGAAATTACACGGATCGGTGATTGGTCAGAAAATTCGATGTCTGGCGATGCCGGCATGGCCGTTTCGGCCAATCCAAACAAATCAACAAAAAATATGATTTTCTCCAAAACTGTGCACCGCATGGCAAATCCAGATACAGATTTGAAATCTGCACACATGCACGCTTCTTATGACGTAGAAATTACACGGATCGGTGATTGGTCGGAAAATTCGATATCTGGCGATGCCGGCATGGCCGTTTCGGCCAATCCAAACTAGTCAACAAAAAATATGATTTTCTCCAAAACTGTGCACCGCATGGCAAATCCAGATACAGATTTGAAATCTGCACACATGCACGCTTCTTATGACGTAGAAATTACACGGATCGGTGATTGGTCGGAAAATGCGATATCTGGCGATGCCGGCATGGCCGTTTCGGCCAATCCAAACTAGTCAACAAAAAATATGATTTTCTCCAAAACTGTGCACCGCATGGCAAATCCAGATACAGATTTGAAATCTGCACACATGCACGCTTCTTATGACGTAGAAATTACACGGATCGGTGATTGGTCGGAAAATTCGATATCTGGCGATGCCGGCATGGCCGTTTCGGCCAATCCAAACTAGTCAACAAAAAATATGATTTTCTCCAAAACTGTGCACCGCATGGCAAATCCAGATACAGATTTGAAATCTGCACACATGCACGCTTCTTATGACGTAGAAATTACACGGATCGGTGATTGGTCGGAAAATTCGATATCTGGCGATGCCGGCATGGCCGTTTCGGCCAATCCAAACTAGTCAACAAAAAATATGATTTTCTCCAAAACTGTGCACCGCATGGCAAATCCAGATACAGATTTGAAATCTGCACACATGCACGCTTCTTATGACGTAGAAATTACACAGATCGGTGATTGGTCGGAAAATTCGATATCTGGCGATGCCGGCATGGCCGTTTCGCCCAATCCAAACTAGTCAACAAAAAATATGATTTTCTCCAAGACTGTGCACCGCATGGGAACTCCAAATACCGATTTGAAATCTGCACACATGCACGCTTCTAATGACGTAGAAATTACACGGATCGGTGATTGGTCGGAAAATTCGATATCTGGCGATGCCGGCATGGCCGTTTCGGCCAATCCAAACTAGTCAACAAAAAATATGATTTTCTCCAAAACTGTGCACCGCATGGCAAATCCAGATACAGATTTGAAATCTGCACACATGCACGCTTCTTATGACGTAGAAATTACACGGATCGGTGATTGGTCGGAAAATTCGATATCTGGCGATGCCGGCATGGCCGTTTCGGCCAATCCAAACTAGTCAACAAAAAATATGATTTTCTCCAAAACTGTGCACCGCATGGCAAATCCAGATACAGATTTGAAATCTGCACACATGCACGCTTCTTATGACGTAGAAATTACACAGATCGGTGATTGGTCGGAAAATTCGATATCTGGCGATGCCGGCATGGCCGTTTCGCCCAATCCAAACTAGTCAACAAAAAATATGATTTTCTCCAAAACTGTGCACCGCATGGCAAATCCAGATACAGATTTGAAATCTGCACACCTGCACGCATCTTATGACGTAGAAATTACACGGATCGGCGATTGGTCGGAAAATTCGATATCTGGCGATGCCGGCATGGCCGTTTCGCCCAATCCAAACTAGTCAACAAAAAATATGATTTTCTCCAAGACTGTGCACCGCATGGGAACTCCAAATACCGATTTGAAATCTGCACACATGCACGCTTCTAATGACGTAGAAATTACACGGATCGGTGATTGGTCGGAAAATTCGATATCTGGCGATGCCGGCATGGCCGTTTCGGCCAATCCAAACTAGTCAACAAAAAATATGATTTTCTCCAAAACTGTGCACCGCATGGCAAATCCAGATACAGATTTGAAATCTGCACACCTGCACGCATCTTATGACGTAGAAATTACACGGATCGGCGATTGGTCGGAAAATTCGATATCTGGCGATGCCGGCATGGCCGTTTCGGCCAATCCAAACTAGTCAACAAAAAATATGATTTTCTCCAAAACTGTGCACCGCATGGCAAATCCAGATACAGATTTGAAATCTGCACACATGCACGCTTCTTATGACGTAGAAATTACACAGATCGGTGATTGGTCGGAAAATTCGATATCTGGCGATGCCGGCATGGCCGTTTCGCCCAATCCAAACTAGTCAACAAAAAATATGATTTTCTCCAAAACTGTGCACCGCATGGCAAATCCAGATACAGATTTGAAATCTGCACACCTGCACGCATCTTATGACGTAGAAATTACACGGATCGGCGATTGGTCGGAAAATTCGATATCTGGCGATGCCGGCATGGCCGTTTCGCCCAATCCAAACTAGTCAACAAAAAATATGATTTTCTCCAAGACTGTGCACCGCATGGGAACTCCAAATACCGATTTGAAATCTGCACACATGCACGCTTCTAATGACGTAGAAATTACACGGATCGGTGATTGGTCGGAAAATTCGATATCTGGCGATGCCGGCATGGCCGTTTCGGCCAATCCAAACTAGTCAACAAAAAATATGATTTTCTCCAAAACTGTGCACCGCATGGCAAATCCAGATACAGATTTGAAATCTGCACACCTGCACGCATCTTATGACGTAGAAATTACACGGATCGGCGATTGGTCGGAAAATTCGATATCTGGCGATGCCGGCATGGCCGTTTCGCCCAATCCAAACTAGTCAACAAAAAATATGATTTTCTCCAAAACTGTGCACCGCATGGGAACTCCAGATACAGATTTGAAATCTGCACACATGCACGCTTCTTATGACGTAGGAATTACACGGATCGGTGATTGGTCAGAAAATTCGATGTCTGGCGATGCCGGCATGGCCGTTTCGCCCAATCCAAACTAGTCAACAAAAAATATGATTTTCTCCAAAACTGTGCACCGCATGGGAAATCCAGATACAGATTTGAAATCTGCACACATGCACGCTTCTTATGACGTAGAAATTACACGGATCGGTGATTGGTCGGAAAATTCGATATCTGGCGATGCCGGCATGGCCGTTTCGCCCAATCCAAACTAGTCAACAAAAAATATGATTTTCTCCAAAACTGTGCACCGCATGGCAAATCCAGGTACAGATTTGAAATCTGCACACGTGCACGCTTCTTATGACGTAGAAATTACACGGATCGGTGATTGGTCAGAAAATTCGATGTCTGGCGATGCCGGCATGGCCGTTTCGCCCAATCCAAACTAGTCAACAAAAAATATGATTTTCTCCAAAACTGTGCACCGCATGGGAACTCCAGATACAGATTTGAAATCTGCACACATGCACGCTTCTTATGACGTAGAAATTACACGGATCGGTGATTGGTCAGAAAATTCGATGTCTGGCGATGCCGGCATGGCCGTTTCGGCCAATCCAAACAAATCAACAAAAAATATGATTTTCTCCAAAACTGTGCACCGCATGGCAAATCCAGATACAGATTTGAAATCTGCACACATGCACGCTTCTTATGACGTAGAAATTACACGGATCGGTGATTGGTCGGAAAATTCGATATCTGGCGATGCCGGCATGGCCGTTTCGGCCAATCCAAACTAGTCAACAAAAAATATGATTTTCTCCAAAACTGTGCACCGCATGGCAAATCCAGATACAGATTTGAAATCTGCACACATGCACGCTTCTTATGACGTAGAAATTACACGGATCGGTGATTGGTCAGAAAATTCGATGTCTGGCGATGCCGGCATGGGCGTTTCGCCCAATCCAAACTAGTCAACAAAAAATATGATTTTCCCCAAAACTGTGCACCGCATGGCAAATCCAGATACAGATTTGAAATCTGCACACATGCACGCTTCTTATGACGTAGAAATTACACGGATCGGTGATTGGTCAGAAAATTCGATGTCTGGCGATGCCGGCATGGGCGTTTCGCCCAATCCAAACTAGTCAACAAAAAATATGATTTTCTCCAAAACTGTGCACCGCATGGCAAATCCAGATACAGATTTGAAATCTGCACACATGCACGCTTCTTATGACGTAGAAATTACACGGATCGGTGATTGGTCAGAAAATTCGATGTCTGGCGATGCCGGCATGGCCGTTTCGCCCAATCCAAACTAGTCAACAAAAAATATGATTTTCTCCAAAACTGTGCACCGCATGGCAAATCCAGATACAGATTTGAAATCTGCACACCTGCACGCATCTTATGACGTAGAAATTACACGGATCGGTGATTGGTCGGAAAATTCGATATCTGGCGATGCCGGCATGGCCGTTTCTGCCAATCCAAACTAGTCAACAAAAAATATGATTTTCTCCAAAACTGTGCACCGCATGGGAACTCCAGATACAGATTTGAAATCTGCACACATGCACGCTTCTTATGACGTAGAAATTACACGGATCGGTGATTGGTCAGAAAATTCGATGTCTGGCGATGCCGGCATGGCCGTTTCGGCCAATCCAAACAAGTCAACAAAAAATATGATTTTCTCCAAAACTGTGCACCGCATGGGAACTCCAGATACAGATTTGAAATCTGCACACATGCACGCTTCTTATGACGTAGAAATTACACGGATCGGTGATTGGTCGGAAAATTCGATATCTGGCGATGCCGGCATGGCCGTTTCGGCCAATCCAAACTAGTCAACAAAAAATATGATTTTCTCCAAAACTGTGCACCGCATGACAAATCCAGATACAGATTTGAAATCTGCACACATGCACGCTTCTTATGACGTAGAAATTACATGGATCGGTGATTGGTCGGAAAATTCGATATCTGGCGATGCCGGCATGGCCGTTTCGCCCAATCCAAACTAGTCAACAAAAAATATGATTTTCTCCAAGACTGTGCACCGCATGGGAACTCCAAATACCGATTTGAAATCTGCACACATGCACGCTTCTAATGACGTAGAAATTACACGGATCGGTGATTGGTCGGAAAATTCGATATCTGGCGATGCCGGCATGGCCGTTTCGGCCAATCCAAACTAGTCAACAAAAAATATGATTTTCTCCAAAACTGTGCACCGCATGGCAAATCCAGATACAGATTTGAAATCTGCACACCTGCACGCATCTTATGACGTAGAAATTACACGGATCGGTGATTGGTCGGAAAATTCGATATCTGGCGATGCCGGCATGGCCGTTTCGCCCAATCCAAACTAGTCAACAAAAAATATGATTTTCTCCAAAACTGTGCACCGCATGGGAACTCCAGATACAGATTTGAAATCTGCACACATGCACGCTTCTTATGACGTAGAAATTACACGGATCGGTGATTGGTCAGAAAATTCGATGTCTGGCGATGCCGGCATGGCCGTTTCGGCCAATCCAAACTAGTCAACAAAAAATATGATTTTCTCCAAAACTGTGCACCGCATGGCAAATCCAGATACAGATTTGAAATCTGCACACATGCACGCTTCTTATGACGTAGAAATTACACGGATCGGTGATTGGTCGGAAAATTCGATATCTGGCGATGCCGGCATGGCCGTTTCGCCCAATCCAAACTAGTCAACAAAAAATATGATTTTCTCCAAAACTGTGCACCGCATGGCAAATCCAGGTACAGATTTGAAATCTGCACACGTGCACGCTTCTTATGACGTAGAAATTACACGGATCGGTGATTGGTCAGAAAATTCGATGTCTGGCGATGCCGGCATGGCCGTTTCGCCCAATCCAAACTAGTCAACAAAAAATATGATTTTCTCCAAAACTGTGCACCGCATGGCAAATCCAGATACAGATTTGAAATCTGCACACATGCACGCTTCTTATGACGTAGAAATTACACGGATCGGTGATTGGTCGGAAAATTCGATATCTGGCGATGCCGGCATGACCGTTTCGCCCAATCCAAACTAGTCAACAAAAAATATGATTTTCTCCAAAACTGTGCACCGCATGGGAACTCCAGATACAGATTTGAAATCTGCACACATGCACGCTTCTTATGACGTAGAAATTACACGGATCGGTGATTGGTCGGAAAATGCGATATCTGGCGATGCCGGCATGGCCGTTTCGGCCAATCCAAACTAGTCAACAAAAAATATGATTTTCTCCAAAACTGTGCACCGCATGGCAAATCCAGATACAGATTTGAAATCTGCACACATGCACGCTTCTTATGACGTAGAAATTACACGGATCGGTGATTGGTCGGAAAATTCGATATCTGGCGATGCCGGCATGGCCGTTTCGGCCAATCCAAACAAGTCAACAAAAAATATGATTTTCTCCAAAACTGTGCACCGCATGGGAACTCCAGATACAGATTTGAAATCTGCACACATGCACGCTTCTTATGACGTAGAAATTACACGGATCGGTGATTGGTCGGAAAATTCAATATCTGGCGATGCCGGCATGGCCGTTTCGCCCAATCCAAACTAGTCAACAAAAAATATGATTTTCTCCAAAACTGTGCACCGCATGGCAAATCCAGATACAGATTTGAAATCTGCACACATGCACGCTTCTTATGACGTAGAAATTACACGGATCGGTGATTGGTCGGAAAATTCGATATCTGGCGATGCCGGCATGGCCGTTTCGCCCAATCCAAACTAGTCAACAAAAAATATGATTTTCTCCAAAACTGTGCACCGCATGGCAAATCCAGATACAGATTTGAAATCTGCACACATGCACGCTTCTTATGACGTAGAAATTACACGGATCGGTGATTGGTCGGAAAATTCGATATCTGGCGATGCCGGCATGGCCGTTTCGCCCAATCCAAACTAGTCAACAAAAAATATGATTTTCTCCAAAACTGTGCACCGCATGGCAAATCCAGGTACAGATTTGAAATCTGCACACGTGCACGCTTCTTATGACGTAGAAATTACATGGATCGGTGATTGGTCAGAAAATTCGATGTCTGGCGATGCCGGCATGGCCGTTTCGCCCAATCCAAACTAGTCAACAAAAAATATGATTTTCTCCAAAACTGTGCACCGCATGGCAAATCCAGATACAGATTTGAAATCTGCACACCTGCACGCATCTTATGACGTAGAAATTACACGGATCGGTGATTGGTCGGAAAATTCGATATCTGGCGATGCCGGCATGGCCGTTTCGCCCAATCCAAACTGGTCAACAAAAAATATGATTTTCTCCAAAACTGTGCACCGCATGGGAACTCCAGATACAGATTTGAAATCTGCACACATGCACGCTTCTTATGACGTAGAAATTACACGGATCGGTGATTGGTCAGAAAATTCGATGTCTGGCGATGCCGGCATGGCCGTTTCGCCCAATCCAAACTAGTCAACAAAAAATATGATTTTCTCCAAAACTGTGCACCGCATGGCAAATCCAGATACAGATTTGAAATCTGCACACCTGCACGCATCTTATGACGTAGAAATTACACGGATCGGTGATTGGTCGGAAAATTCGATATCTGGCGATGCCGGCATGGCCGTTTCGCCCAATCCAAACTAGTCAACAAAAAATATGATTTTCTCCAAAACTGTGCACCGCATGGCAAATCCAGATACAGATTTGAAATCTGCACACCTGCACGCATCTTATGACGTAGAAATTACACGGATCGGTGATTGGTCGGAAAATTCGATATCTGGCGATGCCGGCATGGCCGTTTCGCCCAATCCAAACTGGTCAACAAAAAATATGATTTTCTCCAAAACTGTGCACCGCATGGGAACTCCAGATACAGATTTGAAATCTGCACACATGCACGCTTCTTATGACGTAGAAATTACACGGATCGGTGATTGGTCAGAAAATTCGATGTCTGGCGATGCCGGCATGGCCGTTTCGGCCAATCCAAACTAGTCAACAAAAAATATGATTTTCTCCAAAACTGTGCACCGCATGGGAAATCCAGATACAGATTTGAAATCTGCACACATGCACGCTTCTTATGACGTAGAAATTACACGGATCGGTGATTGGTCGGAAAATTCGATATCTGGCGATGCCGGCATGGCCGTTTCGCCCAATCCAAACTAGTCAACAAAAAGTATGATTTTCTCCAAAACTGTGCACCGCATGGCAAATCCAGGTACAGATTTGAAATCTGCACACGTGCACGCTTCTTATGACGTAGAAATTACATGGATCGGTGATTGGTCAGAAAATTCGATGTCTGGCGATGCCGGCATGGCCGTTTCGCCCAATCCAAACTAGTCAACAAAAAATATGATTTTCTCCAAAACTGTGCACCGCATGGCAAATCCAGATACAGATTTGAAATCTGCACACATGCACGCTTCTTATGACGTAGAAATTACACGGATCGGTGATTGGTCGGAAAATTCGATATCTGGCGATGCCGGCATGGCCGTTTCGGCCAATCCAAACTAGTCAACAAAAAATATGATTTTCTCCAAAACTGTGCACCGCATGGGAAATCCAGATACAGATTTGAAATCTGCACACATGCACGCTTCTTATGACGTAGAAATTACACGGATCGGTGATTGGTCGGAAAATGCGATATCTGGCGATGCCGGCATGGCCGTTTCGGCCAATCCAAACTAGTCAACAAAAAATATGATTTTCTCCAAAACTGTGCACCGCATGGCAAATCCAGATACAGATTTGAAATCTGCACACATGCACGCTTCTTATGACGTAGAAATTACATGGATCGGTGATTGGTCGGAAAATTCGATATCTGGCGATGCCGGCATGGCCGTTTCGGCCAATCCAAACTAGTCAACAAAAAATATGATTTTCTCCAAAACTGTGCACCGCATGGCAAATCCAGATACAGATTTGAAATCTGCACACATGCACGCTTCTTATGACGTAGAAATTACACGGATCGGTGATTGGTCGGAAAATTCGATATCTGGCGATGCCGGCATGGCCGTTTCGGCCAATCCAAACTAGTCAACAAAAAATATGATTTTCTCCAAGACTGTGCACCGCATGGGAACTCCAAATACAGATTTGAAATCTGCACACATGCACGCTTCTAATGACGTAGAAATTACACGGATCGGTGATTGGTCGGAAAATTCGATATCTGGCGATGCCGGCATGGCCGTTTCGGCCAATCCAAACTAGTCAACAAAAAATATGATTTTCTCCAAAACTGTGCACCGCATGGCAAATCCGGATACAGATTTGAAATCTGCACACATGCACGCTTCTTATGACGTAGAAATTACACGGATCGGTGATTGGTCGGAAAATTCGATATCTGGCGATGCCGGCATGGCCGTTTCGGCCAATCCAAACTAGTCAACAAAAAATATGATTTTCTCCAAAGCTGTGCACCGCATGGCAAATCCAGATACAGATTTGAAATCTGCACACATGCACGCTTCTTATGACGTAGAAATTACACGGATCGGTGATTGGTCGGAAAATTCGATATCTGGCGATGCCGGCATGGCCGTTTCGGCCAATCCAAACTAGTCAACAAAAAATATGATTTTCTCCAAAACTGTGCACCGCATGGCAAATCCAGATACAGATTTGAAATCTGCACACATGCACGCTTCTTATGACGTAGAAATTACATGGATCGGTGATTGGTCGGAAAATTCGATATCTGGCGATGCCGGCATGGCCGTTTCAGCCAATCCAAACTAGTCAACAAAAAATATGATTTTCTCCAAAACTGTGCACCGCATGGCAAATCCAGATACAGATTTGAAATCTGCACACATGCACGCTTCTTATGACGTAGAAATTACACGGATCGGTGATTGGTCGGAAAATTCGATATCTGGCGATGCCGGCATGGCCGTTTCGGCCAATCCAAACTAGTCAACAAAAAATATGATTTTCTCCAAGACTGTGCACCGCATGGGAACTCCAAATACAGATTTGAAATCTGCACACATGCACGCTTCTAATGACGTAGAAATTACACGGATCGGTGATTGGTCGGAAAATTCGATATCTGGCGATGCCGGCATGGCCGTT